>OY728143.1:915011203-916261703 GCA_963277665.1 Viscum album | reverse complement strand
ACACAACCGGTACTTGATCATCACGCTCTGGTAATGCCTCAAAGGAAATTGGTTCTTCCTTGGATTTGTCCTCTACTTCGACTGTTTGTTGTTTATGTATTCTCCTTCATGTCTCCATCAATTGTCATTTGCACCTTGTCTTTGACAAAAATGACATCTCTGTTGATGATAAGTTTGCGGGTGGTGGGGTCCCACAAACGATACCCCTTCACACCATCAACATACCCCAAGAAGATACATTTCTTGGATCTCGAATCCAACTTCAATCTTTCCTGGTCATTAAACATTGTATATACTGGACTTCCAAAAGTATGTAACCGAGAATAATCAACGGGTTTACTAGTCCACATCTCCATCAGAGTCTTCAGATCAATCGTCATTGAAGGAGATCGGCTGATCACATAATAGGCGGTATTCACTGCTTCTGCCCAAAATGTTTTGGCAATTCTTGTGGTCTTCAACATTGCCCTTATTCTATTCAATCAGGTTTTGTTCATCCGCTCTGCCACTCCATTTTGCTGAGGAGTGTACGCCACCATGAACTATCTCTTGATTCCTTCTTGTTGACAAAAAGTATCAAACTCCTCACTTGTATATTCACCGCCATTGTCAGTCCTCAGACACTTGATCTTCTTTCCAGATTCAAGTTCTTTCCGCACTTTGAATGTTTTGAAAACTTCAAAAACATCCGATTTCCTCTTGATTGGGTACACCCAACATCTCCTGGAAAAATCATCAATGAAGGATACAAAGTACTTTGCTCCTCCCAGGGATATAACCGGTTCTTGCCAAACATCAGAATAAATCAAATCTAAGATCTCTTTGCTTCGTGTTGTTGGCATCCCGAACTTTAACCTATGTTGCTTGCTCAAAACACAATGCTCCCAAAATGGTAAGGATACCTTTGTAAGACCAGGCAACAACTTCTGATCTGCAAGAATCTTCAGGTCTCGTTCTGACATATGGTCGAGCTTCCGATGTCATAATGTCATCAACGCTTCTATCGTGGTAGTTGATGCGACAATTATCTCTGTCTCTTTATACGTTTCACCCATAAGCACGTACAAGTTCTTCAAGATCTTCTCTGCCTTCATTACCACAAGCGCGCCCTTCACAATTCTCATCACCCCATTCTCGGTGCGAGTCTTGCATCTGATATCATCAAATTGTCTCAAAGACGATATGTTCTTCTTCAAGCCCTTCACATTGCGTACTCCTTGGATGGTTCGAACAATACCATCATTAGGGGTGTAATTTCGGCCCGGGCCTGCCATGCAAAGTGTCGGGCCGCTGACCACTACTCGGGCCGGGCCGGGCCGGCCCGAACAACCCCATGAGGCGGCCCGAGCCCGGCCTCGGGCCGACCCAAACCATCGGGTCGGGCCGGGCTTTTTCAAATCGGGCCGTGGTGGGCTTTTATTATTTTCAAAATAATTGTCTCTTAATTTTTTTTATTTAAACATTTTTATAACATTTATTTAAAACGTTTCTTTACATTTATTTTTAAATGCATGTTTTTTGTAAAAACATTTATTTTATTTTTTATTAACATTTTACAGTGGGTGGATATGTTTTTTGTCTATATATATATATATATATATATATTATTTGCAAATTGTAAAAAAAATAATGAGGGGTGCGCAGCTGCCGTGGGTGAGTTTAAAGTCTTGTTATTTAAACGTTTTTCTAACATTTATTTAAAACATTTTTTACATTTATTTTTTTTAACTTATTTATAATATTTAAGCGTTTGTTAGTATTTTTTATTTAAACATTTTTATTTAAACTGTTTTTTTAACATCTTTTTAAAACGTTTTTTTGCATTTATTTTTAAATGATTAATTTAAAACATTTTTAATTTTTTTTAAACGCATGCTTTTTACAAGTATTTTTTTTAAAACATTTAACTTTTTTTCACATTTTATTGTAAAAAGTATTTTTTTAAGTGTTTATTTTAAAAAAAGTAATTTAAATGTTTGTTTTAAAAACTTTTTAAACATTTTTATTTAAACCATTTTTTAACACTTGTTTAAAACGTTTTTTTACATTTATTTTTAGACGTTTAATTTAAAAAGTTTTTTTGAACGCATATTTTTTACATGTATTTTTTTTAAACATTTTACACGTTTTTTGTAAAAACATTTTACAGTGGGTGAATATGTTATTTTTTTTATATAGATTTATACATGTCTGTGAATTTATATATATTATGTACAAATTAAAAAAAAAATAATGAGTTATTGGGGGGTGCGCAGCAGTGAGTGGTTAGTTTAAAGTGTTGTTATTTAAATGTTTTTTATCATTTATTTAAAACGTTTTTTTACATTTATTTTTTTAACTTAAGTATTTTTTAGCGTTTGTTTAATTTAAAACATTTTTTTAAACGTTTTTTAATTTTTTTGCAGGGTAGGCTTGACCCGGCCCTGTCTGGACTGAAATTACACTCTTAGCGGGTGCGCAGCAGTGGGTGAGTTAATTTTTTTCTAAATAAATTTATATATGTATATATAGTATATATAATATATGAAAGTTTTATCATATTTTAAAAAAAATAATGAGGTTGGGGGTGTGCGAATATCATTTAGTGAGTAGTTATTTTTTGTTAATATATAATAAGTTATTATATATATATATATATATATATATAATATGAGAAAATTGTAAAAAAATAATTAGGGAGTGTGCGCGAACATCATTGGGTGAGTTAATGGCTTTGTTTATATATATATATTGGGGGTGTGCACAAACATCATTGGGTGAGTTAATTTTTTTTCTAAATAGATTTATATATGTATAATATATATAATTTATGCATGTTGCAACGTACTTATAAAAATTAATGAAGTTGAGGGACTTGCACGAACATCATTAGACGTGTGTGTTGTTTTTTTATTAATATACAACAAGTTATTATATATATAATATTAAATCATATACATATACATATACATACATACATATATATATTATTAATGGATTTTTAAAAACCACACTTAATTGATGTATATTATTAATGGCTTTGTTTATATATATACACTATTATATTAAATCATCGATATATATATATATATTAATAGCTTTGTTTATATACATATATATTATATTATATCATATACATATACATATGCACACACATATATATATATATATTATCAATGGATTTTTAAAAACCATACTTATTTTTTTATTAATATACAACAAGTTATTATATATATATAATATTAAATCATTGATATATATAGATATATATTAATAGCTTTGTTTATATATATATATATATATATTATATTAAATCATATACATATACATATACATATACATATATGTATATATTATTAATGGATTTTTAAAAACTACACTTAATTGATATATATTATTAATGGCTTTGTTTATACATATACACTATTATATTAAATCATTGATATATATATATATATATATATCATATCATATACATATACATATACATATACATACATATATATATTATTAATGGATTATTAAAAACCATACTTATTTTTTTATTAATATACAAAGAGTTATTATTTATATATAATATTAAATCATTGATATATATATATATATATATTAAATCATATACATATACATATACACACACACATATATATTATTAATGAATTTTTAAAAACCACACTTAATTGATACATATTATTAATGTCTTTGTTTATATATATAAACTATTATATATATAATTATATATCGTTGTATATATATATTTATACACACATTATAATTATATATAATAATAATTATATGTATATATATAATATCATTTTTTGTTAATATATAATGATATATGCACATATAGATAGAAATACACACACACACACACACACATATATATAGATACATATATAGATAAATATAAATGTATAAAGATACATGTATATATAGAGAGATATATAGGTAGATATATATATAGATGTATGTATATATGTATGTATATATACAGATATATAAAGATATATATGTATATAGAGCTAGAGATATATATATTAATATATATATATATATATGTGTATAGATATATATATAGATAGAGATATATAGATATAGAGATATATATACATAGATATATGTATATATAGATAGATATATACATATAGATATTGAGATATATATATATATATATATATATATAGATATATGTATATAGAGATAGATATATCCAGATATATATATATATAGATATATATATATATATAGATCTACATATATATATATAAATATATCTATATATACATAGACCTGTGATTAACTTACAGGCGCAGCCTTGGGAGCTTGAGGTAGGGGGATCAAATCCCCCTACCTGCAGTTCCCCGTTATATTTTTTACAGCAGGCGGGCCAGCGGGCCGAGCTTCGCGCGGGCCCGCGGGTCGGGCTTTTTCGGGCCGGCCCAGCCTGGCCCGCGGGCCTGCCTAGAAAGGCCCAGGCCCGACCCACAGAACCTACGGCCCGAGCCCGGCCTGGCCTGATGCGGGCTTTGTCGGGCCGGGCCGCTCGGGCTTTCGGGTCGGGCCTGTCGGGCTTTCGGGCCGCCGGGCCAAAATTACACCCTTAACCATCATGCATCTTCAGTTTGATGGTACCGACTCCAACGATCTTCAGGGTGTGATCGTTCCCCATGAACACAAGTCCTTCCGAGATAGTTTCATACTGGTCAAATCATTCCCGTCGAGACGTGATCGCGTTGTCGAGCGCGTCAAATTAGATGTTTATTTTTAACTAGAATTTCTGCAGTATAACAGCATCCCTAAGTCATCTCTCGAAGGAGCCTTAGATCATTAATTACAAAATGAGGTTCTGATTAAGAAACTAATAGGGGAATGGGGTTTTATAAAACTTGGGTTTTGTTGCTTTAAGAACAGAAATTGAAAGTATAATACTACTAAGAGAAACCGGTTGGAGAAATCGTGATCAACCCGGATAAGTGTCCCTTGATGCTCAATCCGTCATCGCTCTCAAGGGAAAAGGAAGGATCATTGATTCCTTGATTTTATACATACTGAAACCAGTAATAGTATGTGAGTTCTTACTAGGTTACCACCTAGGATTTGATCGATCAACGATATTGATTACCGACAACCGCTCAAAATCAACAAAATGAATCAATGTAAAAACGGAACTCAATCAAGGCATCACATCAACAACGTGGTGAGATGACCAGATTTGTGTCATTGATAAAAATATTTCACAAGACAAGAACATGCATATTCATGGGTTCAAGCTCCTGGATTTTATCAACAACGCAATCCATTTGCACACTTATGAAAGGGAGGGGCGAGAAAAGAGGCAACCGCACTCAAATCATCACAAGATTCGGGTTATGCATGGAAGCATGTTGATTCTTGTTCCTTTGATTTGTATTTGATCATACCAAAATAAACACAAATTTAGATTACAAGTGTGGAGCTCGGGATTACAACAAAGGACACTCCCCAAATTGATCACTAAGAGGTTTAGAAGTACATGAGGGAGAAGAGAAATAAAATGGGTGAAGAGAGTTCTCCCATTCGACTCACCATCACCCCTGGTCGTGCAACACAGATAATGAGGGGGAGGAGTGATTTTATGGGCAATTTACATCCATATTTCCACATAAAGCGGTCAAGTATCTAAAGGGCTAAGTGACTATTCAAGGCAGATTTTTTACTCCATCTTTTATCCGGCTGGTTGACTGACCAAAACGCGTGCAAATGACTTGAAATTCGGTGGAGAGTCGGGGCTTCGAGTTAGCTGCCCAAGGGAGGTGGAATCAGCCCAATTGGATCCCCAAGGCCCGAGTTATTGCCCAAATACAGAAGGGTGGTCCAATATGGTCTGCCCAGAATTTCTTCACATTGTGGGCCTATTTTGGGACTCCAAATGGACGAATTGGGTTTCATGATCTTCTCTTGAATAAGTGGGGAAACTGCCTCACAAAATACCACACAAAGGGATGAACCATCGTTGATGATAAGCTGAAGCTGATGAGAGATCTGCTGGTAGAGAGCCCCGTTTATAGGCTACCTCTCCCCCTCCTGTTGCTCCTCTCCGCTAGATGATTTGGTGGGGTTTGGCCACCCACCACCTCCCACCCTTCCCCTCTTTGACAAAGGAGGGGGACGGTGCCGTCCGTGGAGAAAAACACTGCCAATGGAAAATGAAAATAGAAGACTATCTCATTCGGAAAGATTTGGAGATTCTGTTAAAGGGTGTCAAACCAGAAGCAATATAAAAAGGTGAATGGGACTTGAATCTGAAATGTGGCTTTGAACATTCGAGAGAAGAAGATCACAACAGAGTTGATGGCAGCCCTTGCAAATATATACGAGAAACCAACAACACTAAATAAAGTGCGCATGATGCGGAGGCTAATCAGCATGAAATATCGGGAGGAAGATATGCATCAAATTTGTTGAGTGATTTCAACTTAATCTAAAACCAGTTAGAGTTTGTGAAGGTTACTTTTGTGGGTGATGTTTGGGTGATTTATTGTCATCTCTGCCAGAGTAATGGGAGGCCATGGTTACAGTTGTGGGTAGTTCAAGTGGAAATAATGGTTTCGTGTTCACTGATGTTAGGAATTTGACTCTCAATGAGGAGCTCCAAATAAAAGAGAGTGCAACATCTTTCGGTGATGTATTGAATGCAGAAGGTTTTACTTTTAATTTAAATGATTTAATCTCACCAATGTGTTATTTTTAAGGACAATTGTCACATTTTATGGTTTTTAGAAGTATTTTGGGCTTAATTGTGAAAATGACCTATTTTTTGAATTTTAATTATTTTAAGTCAGTTTTGTATTTCGACCACAACTTTTTTTTACACTGATCCAAATTAAAAAGTTCTTTTGTTGCAGGCTTTCTATGTTCATTGGGCTACATTTCATTAAACTATACCAAGAGCTGAATCCAAACATTTGAGGCCAGATCAGCTGTGCCCAAATTGGAGGATTTTTTAAAATGGGCCCACATCTTACAAGGGGTGGGGCCAATTGTTCTGAAATATCACATGGAGAACTAGAACATCTGAATGAGCATTTTTCATAATTGTGTCCTCATGTGATTCTTTCGATATGAAGGCCATAAATGCATGGGAAAACGAAGATGAGGAATACAAAGAGTCATCCAAGCTAGAAAAAAAATTCGGAGTAAATCTATCATAGCTTTGGCACCACTTGTCAAACAAAGCTGAAATTTGATAGGCACACGCTGATAGAGACCTACTGCCAAATTAGTTTGGGGGTATTATTGTCTTTGTATGGGGTGGTTCGTTATAGGGGAGTGGGGTGAGTTTGTTAGAGTTTGTTACGGGGGGATATTGTTGTTAGAGGAGCCACGTGGTGATGAGGGGATCTCTTATAAATATGATTGCATGGGTGAGAGAAAGGGGAGGGAAGAATATGGTGAGCTCGGCCATTTGGCTTGGATAGCGGCCAGCGGGCTTGGGCGGGATCTTCTCCCGATCTCTGTCTTCCTCCTCTGTATTTCAGTTGTCCTCCCCTTTTATTCATTTAGCCGGTGTTGGGTCTTATTGATTGGTCCAATCTACCAGATCCGCAACCTCCGCCTGCGCAGACGACTCCAGGACGTCTCTCATGTGCGTCGCACCTTGCCACGTCTGGTTCGCATCATCTTTTCATTGTTGGCTTCATCTTCCGCAACAGACGCACTGAGGGGTTGTGCGCTACCTGCTACAGTTCCAGTGCAAGAGGCTTTTCACGTACACAGCTGCTGCGCTCCGCCTGTTCGCTGGCACCCAACACACCTCGCACGAGAGGAGTCGCGCACAGCCAATTGGCGACCAAAGGTGTCTTGCACCCGATGCAACGGTGTTGTGCGGTTTCCTCTCGCTCGACCGAGGCGGGCCGATACTACGGACTACTACAATTCTTTTTTACGGAGAATACTGAGGGGAAAAAAATCTACTCTCCTGCAGAAGGCAACCGCGGGTTTTCTCTTTCCCACAAGCAACGTCGTCCTGTCGAACTTCCCTCCCGGTGCACTATTACTCGTCAGCTCGTCATCCACCACTCACGACCTCGGGGGCGCAGCGGCGGCGGCAACTTCGCACGATGTGCGACTCGCTTTTCCAGCGGCGCTCGACCTTCTTCTCGCGCATGAGGTGACCGTGCTTCGAGATCCACTCACGGAGGTGGGGAACGTTTTGGATTTTCCGTCGCGCGGGAGGAGGCGAACTCCAGATTTTTTTTTCTCGTTCAGCTACAGTAACGCAGCCTCAAAGCAATGAAAAAAACAAAATGAAAACAAACAGAGAGAGCAGCGCCTCCAGTTTCACAGCAGGGGGCCACACACACCAAAAAGTTTTTTCTCCAAGAAGGGGGTGCGACTGGATTTTCTGTTGCCAGAGGGGAACCAATTCCGAAGGAGGCGCGGTTGGACACCACAGAACAGCGCATGGGGCTTGTGGAAGCTGTGTTGGCAAGTTTGACTTCATCGGTTGGGGCGATAGCTACGACAGTTAAAACCTTAAAGCAGCGCCAACAATGCCGGGAGCAAGAAATGCTAGAGCAGGCGCAATTTCGTAAATATTTCACCACAACAATATGTCGCTTGGAGGGGCAACCGCTTCTGGACGACAAGCAGCAGTCCCTAGTTCCGAAGGAGTTGTCGTTGTTCGATGGGAAGGATCCTAGGGGCTGGATCACACAAGAAAAATGGTATTTCTATATCCACCAGACCCTAGAGGAATCAAAGATTCACCTTGTTCAGGTATCTATGACCGGAGTCGCGACTTACTGGTTTAACGTGGTGCTGAAAGTCTGCCCAGTTGTGTCATGGTCAGTGTTTAAAGACGAATTACTAGACAGATTCCATGATACAGAGTTTCAGAATCCTTTCGCAGAGCTGGCGGTTACCACTAGTGACATGCAGCCACTAGAAATCATAATGGCATCAGACTGCGGAGTGGGACATCTGGCAGTTGGGGAACTACGCCTTCAGGAGGCGAGGGCACTACAGGGGAACGAGCGGGACGTATGCACCCCTCCATTAGATAGTGCGAGCAAGGGGCAGCCTACAGCAATGGCACCGATGGTGGCATCTGGTACTGTGGAGGTGCTGAAATGCGCCATGGGGGTGGCGACACATCTGCTCTACTGCATTCCCAACTTTCCATCCACGAAACATCAATTACCGTCCCCTAGGCCTAATTCGGAGGGACTGACAGTCCAACAGCACGACACATGGCCGAATCACTCTCTCGGAGCGCCAGTGGATTTCACTGATATTGTGCAGGGCAAGAAGTCATCTGGCTTTAAAGATTGGGAGGCAACACAACTTTCGCAGGAGCAACGTGATGAGTCCTACATGATGATTTGCGGCATGGGTCCTGAAGGAGGCGCACACAAATATTTCATGCGAGCTGTGAGCACTCAGAGGTCGACATTGTCGCATAGTGGGCACCATCACACACGGTCAGTCCTCAGCTCGAGGACCATCTGGAAGATTGCTTGAAGTGTGGGGGGAGCTCACACCCTTTGTCCTCAGTTCCCTGGACCCCGACTGGTGTGGGTGATCGCGTGGTGTGTCTGCGAGATCCACCACTTTGAAGACACGGTGGTTTTTCGGGACGGTGGCAGTGATAGAGATCTGGTGCCAAATTAGTTTGGGGGTATTATTGTCTTTGTATGGGGTAGTTTGTTATAGGGGAGTGGGGTGAGTTTGTTAGAGTTTGTTATGGGGGAATATTGTTGTTAGAGGAGCCACGTGGTGATGAGGGGATCTCTTATAAATATGATTGCATGGGGGGAGAAAGGGGAGGGAAGAATATGGTGAGCTCGGCCATTTGGCTTGGATAGCAGCCTGCGGGCTTGGGTGGGATCTTCTACCGATCTCTGTCTTCCTCCTCTGTATTTCTGTTGTTCTCCTCTTTTATGCATTTAGCTGGGGTTGGGTACGCACAAGACATAGGGGAGCAACTTTCAAGAAAACAACATTTCTAAATTATGCCATTTATCATGTCTACCATGCGCAAACTTCTGGCAGACAAATTTGGAGCGAAATTGTTCACTTCTCTTGCTATAAATGTGTACCCCACTCACCATTTTAAAGGGTTGGCAATCTTAGTTGGTCATTTTCAGTAGCTTTGTAGGGTTTTCTTTTGATGTAATAGTATGTTAAATATTTAATATATATAAGTTTTTCTTCCTCTATTACATTTGTTTTTATTTTGTGTTTCTCCCACCGTGCTTCTTTTCAACTCCATGAAAATGAAGAACTTTCATTGTTGCTCGAGGGGAAGCGGTGATATTTGAGTTTTTTGCGGTCCAATGTGTTCTCATCATTTTATTATAGGATTTCAGTGGTGGTTAAACCGATTACAATGTGTGATTGTCCCATTTTCTCTACCACGGACTTACTATTCATATTCATCTTGTAGAATGATAAAGAGATAGACCCAATACCCAAGATGTCTCTCTAAGAAAGTCTTGGTGTCAATTTATAATGAATAATAAAGATGACAAAACACCCAAGTCCGATGTGGGACAAAAAATCCAACACTCCCCCTCAAGCTAGGTATACCTCTAGCTTGGATACATAATTAAAGAAAACAAACCAAAGCAAAACAAAGCAAAGACACTTTCAACACTCCCCCTCAAGCTAGACATACTCAGCTTAATGACATAACAAGACAAAGCAAAAAAGAAATCATTCGCGATCGCAACTCCCCCTCAAAATGAAAAAAATGGATGATGTCGTTGAAAAAGATGTGTCAACCGTAGAACAACGTCTGTCATGCAAAACCAGCAGGAATAGCTGGAAATAGATTGCAACGATAGGATTAATCGGATCGAGCCACGACAGGAAAGGTCGGGTCAAGAGCATCTAGGTGTGCAGGAACAACACACAACGGGTCACTGGTCGGATGTCCGGCATGAATAGCTGGATTGCATCAATGGTGCAGCGATGCGTAATGGGTGGAGGAGAGGGAAGACGCAGCCAAAGCTTTCAACCAAACATGCACAATATGGGTGAGATAGCGAAAGTCGCGTGCAGGGGTCGCGCCAGATTCACCCAGTAGGGGTGCGCAAGAGCAGGCTTGTAGAATCCAATCAGGAAGGGGGCAGTTGGCGATCTGGGTGACGAGCAAAAGGGGGTGTCGTCGGCCGTCGCGCAGGAGGGAAGACGTTGTCAGGCCGTCGCACGGGGTGCAGGGGCGGGAGGGGAGGTGTCGTCGACCGTCATGAGCTATCGCGACCAACTTAGGAGGGGCGTTGGGGTTGTCGGGGGTCGTTGCCGGTTTGGGGTGTCGTGCGTTGTGGGTCGCCCGTAAGGAGGGTGGTGTGGGGAAGATGCGAGATGGGGTCGGGGTTTCACCGTCAAGAGGTGTCACCGGATTTGATCGAGCGTCACCGGTTGGAAGCCATTCTTCACGGGGCGCTGATGATGGTCAGCGGCAGGGCTAGTCGTGGATCTCGAATGGCGCAGCGGATGTGAATAGGGCGGACAGAGCCGTCCGTCGAACAGGGCGACGCGCGGGAGGCGGAGGGAGGGGCGACGGAAAATGACTTATAGCTCCCTAACCATGGAGGACGAGAGAAAAGAGAGGGGAGGGTGGGTGAATGTGTTGTTGTGACACATCAAATTCATTATGTTTTTAAAGTTGATTTATAGTCCAGGGAAGACTATAAATCGTCTCTCAAGGAGCGTTGATAGGTTTAGAGTATATTTTTAATAAAATTTATTAAAAGAGGGGGTGGTTTTGAAAACAATTTTAAAAACAAAATGACTTAAAGAGTTTAATAGTTGAAAAAGGAAGGTGGTGTTTTTAGAATTATGAGAGAAGGAGATCATTTCAAATTCACTACACGTTTTGGTTAGTTCATTGTTCTGAAAAATACACATGATTTAATAAAATCATTTGGTTGAGGGTTGTCAAGATCTCGACTCTCATCTTGCCGCTTAAAACGATGCACAAAGAACCAACCCTTGACACAACAATCGTGTTGTCAAGGTATGGACCTATTGTAAGGTTTTTGGGGCTCGCAGCGGAAGCCGGTGGGCCGGGGATTTTAAAATTTTCGTCAGCGAGACGACGGAACTTGTCGTCGCCGACAATCCGAGCCCTGGAGAGGTCCGAGGATCTCGCGTAGATTGTAAAGAGCACAAAAATAAAAAGTAGACTTACCCGTTTCAGATCTGAAGTCGTTGTCGACCGCAACTTGTCATCGGCGATCGTTGCACGAAGGATCCATAGTAGGATCCCTCTAGATCGTCCACACACGCTTCAGAAATCCGCAGGAACGCCGATCGTCGAACTCCGGGTGCTAGCGCGGCGATCCGACGATATATTCGACGTTCCGACGATCACCGCATCGTCGATCTTGCGATGTGTGGGGAGAAACTCGATCCGAGCTCGAATCGAGAGCTTCTCTCTAGAGTGCGGGAGGAGAGAGAGGCTCTGGCCAAATTGACATGAATAGTTCTTGCGCTTGAGCCTCTCTCCTCTATTTATAGCGGATTGTGGAAATTACCCGGTTGGGTTCCCCGGCCCCCGTTAATTCCACGTCCACTAAATAAATAACTATGACGACTTAAAACTGCGTCAATATTATTTATTTATTTTATCACATACTTGTAATATATAAAATATATTACGTGATAAAATCTGAGCCATTTAACTCAACTCGCTGTCCCGCTTAATATTAAACGAACCTTGAATATTAAAATAATATTCGTTCGATTAATATTTTCTCGTATTTACTAAACTTGCAAATACATTAAATAAATTCAATCCCAAATATTTATAACTTAAATATTAATGAATTTATTTAATTCATTTGGTGATCGACAACTTGGACAACGCTCGGACCCCGTGGCGGGGCCCACTATGTCCATATACCTATTCAACTGAATAGGGCGGATTCTTGAATACGCTTTTGTGTGTGACTCTCTAGGCCCTTATCTCAATAGCAGCGAATAAAATTCACAGACCAAGAGCGGGGTCTAGCAACCCGTCATGACCCCTAAAGAGATAAGGATAGTCATTGCAACGACTACCAACTTACGAACACTGACTGTGTACTATAGTATTTTTGTCATTAAATATCTCATAAAGCAGGACACACTCTTTTGTCATCATCCTTATCTTGCTTTATTATTTGTTGATATATCCGGATGGATTTGTCTTTCTACTGCTTTGGCCAAAGACTTATGAGGGCGGCACCATCCTAATCAACCAGGCCTGAGATATACAACTTCCTAAACTTGGAAGCGACAAATCCTTTCTTGACCATTCAACCAACGTCATACCACTAACGACGCACCCGACACAAACTACCTCGTCACGACATTACTGTCATAGTTTTCACCTTGCATCAAAGTACGTAATTAAATGATATACATTGGTAATGGTCTCAAGTCAGGAGACCAATACACATGTCCATAGATAGGAACAATGACACCCAAAACATGTGGTGTTCCTATTGACGGGTCTGTCCTCATGACACCAAGTGCGAACTTCATGAGAAGAAGTCTCAATGCTTATGAGCCCTAGCACCTGATAGTCAGACATCTACTGTGTCCAGTCAGTAAGATGTATCTAGACTATAGAACATATATTTAAGATCAATGTCATTGTATCTCGAGGTTCTCATTATAGCCTGGGATCTGCTATAACCTCTTGACACGACAATTAACCTTTGGACATTACCATTATTATAGTGGACGCAGAAAAGTCTGCACTATAATGGTAAGATGTCATCATGCATATTTAACTGTACACATGATATGGTAATCAAAAGTACTACATAGTTGAGTCTAGGGCACCCACTATTTCAACACCTCAAGCATAGAGTGAGGTCTGTCAAAGCATACTGATATCTCATGTATGTGTGAGAAAAACAGGATGTTTGTGTTGTCCAATCGGAACCCAAGATTCCCACTTGAAATCTCAACCCAATCGGTGTTGAGATAAAAAGTGTTTCGCTTGATTAAACCAAAACAAAGCATTCAAAGAAGAAGCATGTTAAGATAGAACTTCAAGGAAATGTTTTACACAAAAATTACACAAAACTAGTAGAAGAACAAGTGTCGGAACTCCCTCCCAAGTATGTGTAGCTTCCTCGAAATAATCGTCCACCATGAGAGGAGGATCCGGTGGAACTTCGCCTTCATCCTTGATCCCCCTATGAGGATAACGGTCTTCAGAACTTCTAGGATAAGGAGATGACTCCTCTATGACTCCAAAATAGCAGAGCTTTGCTCCTGATTTGATCCAAATGGGGTGCCCAAGGTACTCTTTTAAAGGCAAAGCGGATGGTCGTTTTGGGCACTCAGATTTCGAGAAACCACTTGGCCCATAGTTTTGGGTGGGTAGACAGTCTTATCTCGCTTTGGAGAAAACTATGAAGTTGTTTCCCCACCTCTTGACCATCTTCATCGAAAGTTTGGCATCATTTGATGGCTGACAACTCAAGCTATGGCCGAAATACAGAACACAACTTTTGACTTCGTGCAGATTCGGTATCTTGGACAGATCAGTTCGGTTGGACCACTTAATGGACGAATTGGACTTGGTGTCTTTAGAAAAGTTGTAGCCCACAAAATTTCACCTCAATTGGATGCACGAATTAGTTGCAGTGTCCATTTGAGTCCACTGAGGTGCTTGGAATCTTGCATAGTTTAGCCCATTTTTCTTCAACTTCATCTTGGACCCTCCAAATCACCTCCAACAACAATGAAAACATCAAAACAAGTGAAATTGTCCTTTTTAACAATGATAAACATTAAATAATTGAATCAAATGTGAAGTGCAATTTTTTATTATATTTGGAATTTAAAATACAAAATCAATTTAATACAATGGTGTAAGGGTGAAATAAAGCAGTGAACCGCGGTGCGATCAATGGGCTAGGGTTAGAGAACTTCCTCTGATACCATGTAGAATGATAGAGAGATAGACCCGATACCCAAGATGTCTCTCTAAGGGAGGTCTTCGTGTCAATTTATAATGAATAATAAAGATGACAAAACACTCAAGTACGATGAGGGACACGAACTCCAACACATCTATATTCCTCTCATCATTATAATGTTGCATATGATGGAGTAACATTGTGATGGTGATGTGCGGCAAAGAGATCTCCTAGCCATAGTTCGAGAGAATATTACCGTACATGCAGAGATCTCGGTGTGGGGTGGTGACATTTCGAATGGGAGGGTGTAAAAATAAATTTTAATCACTACATTGAGTATGAAAATGAAACATTTCTTTAAAGAACAATGATTGTTTCACCGTGAACCCCTAAGAACAATAGTTTTTCTTCGGATTTCCTTGTGTGTTGTGTTCATCTTTATATGTTTTGCATTATTATATATATATATAGTAATAACATGTGCATTCTGAACCCTCCACTATCTCATATCACAGTTCATATGGGCAAGTATATATCACATGCAATAAATATGTCTCTATCATGAACAATGCATGTCAATACATATCCCTATGTGTCTATCATGAGGCATGCATACTCCTCTCACGCCATATTGGGCCACGAGTATAAATCTCAATAAACAATAACATCACACAACAGGTGAATCGCCCCGGGTAAAATAACATCAACTGTAACAAGCGAACATCATAAACAACAATCTCATTCATGGGTGCTCGGACTTTCCTCCATACATGGGTTAGTTACTCTCATGCACAAGCTCATTACCAAGTCTCAACACATCCTAGTCTCCTTTCTACCTTTCTCAAATAGTAAAGCAATAGAAAATAAAACCTGAGCTCCTTTGATACCACTTTGTAACATCCCTCGATCCAGCACCCTCTCACGTGATCAAATCAGGTTGGTTTTGGGGCCTCAAGCGCGCCTCCCCGTACGCAAGAGGTTGTCGACTAACAGCGGGGGTGTGATGAGAATAGTGGGGAGACTATACCCCCTGATACAGAGTTACAATACAACGGAAAGAAACAATATAAATAAATATCAGAGTAACAGAAATAGCGGAAACAATACAACATACAACTGGGAAGTAAAAAGAGAACCGATAAAACAATAATAAAGAACCATGTAATGACAGGCTGGGATGTATTTCTCTAAATATCAAACTGAAGTAATCCAAATAAAAGAAACAATGACACAAATAAACTCAAAAGACCTCGGTCCCTAACCCCATGCCGATCTCGCCTCCAAACTCCAGCCCGTCCAGCAAGCAACAATCAACAACAAGGTCTATTGCCCTTGTCCAAACCTACATTCATGTAATCTGCTCGAGTAACGAACGGCAGCCCGAATATGATGCGAGTAAAACTCAATAGGTCGACACCACCGTGTCTAAACAAAACCAGTCTGATGATAAGTGCAAGCAATAAAGCGAATAACGGGTGTTTTAATTAATCAATTAATATAATACAACAATCAACCTACTTCGGCATCGTGCCGGAATATCTCTGAGCATGTAGCACAATCATGCCAACCATAACCACAAACCATGAAATAATCACATAACCAGGAAAAACCCTTTGTAGGCATTTCAGCATCCGGGCCAAGCCTACTATATAAGCATTTCAGCATCCGAATCAAGCCCGCTATATAAGCATTTCAACATCAAACCGGGTCAAGCCCAATATATAAGCATTTCAGCATCAAACTAGGTCAAGCCCGCGATATAAGCATTTCAGAATGATTCATGACACATGTCATAACAACCAGGATATCACAATATCATATCATAAAACTCAATGGTTAATTCTACAAATTACCACTTGTCTTTCAATTACACATTTCATTTATCAAATTATTGTCAGTCATTTCGATGAACGATAAGCTATTACCAAAGTGATTCTATATCAAGCAATCACCTGAGTTCTCATGACATGCTAAACACACTTTAAATCATTAGCCAATTCATTATTATGCAAGGGTTCACTCACCCAACGGGAAGCCACAAGCCAAGTCACAACACCATTGAATCTAAAGGGATCTTAAGGGATCCAAAGAATAATCCAAACCATGATTTATCGTCATTCATCATTCAATTAATTAATGTGCACGTTGTGTCGACGCAATTCGCAATATTGCACATACTTAACAATTAAACAGACCATAAGATTAGTTTTTAAACCAACTACATTTATCTGGCGATCAAACAACGCTTCCAACAGATAACGCCAACAAGAATGAAGGCGCAGAAGATCGCATGAAGAAACCTAGATCACAAACGATCAAGATCAACTTGATTTCACAACGGAGAACAAAAGAAAACAATGCTTCAACGGAAGAATGAGGAAAAGAGAAGACCAAAGCAAAGAGACCTACCATGGATCAAACACCAAACCGCAATGTCCGAAAGGGATGGAACGGCTCCAAAATCGCCTAGAATTCGTCTAGGGCTCGAGAGGAGGGGTTGCACAACCGAATGGAAAAGAAATCATACGTGTTGCCCCTCTTAAAATCGTTGGCCATGAGAATTACACAACGTGTAACCCTTACACGTCGTGTATTTCTTTAATTTCGAGTTATGCCGAAAAAACGTGTCGCCTCGGTTTAGCGTTTATCTCGATCGACTATTACACATCGTGAATTCTTTTCATCTCATGAACCAGTTCACGACCTGCAATCATTCACGGCATGTGTCTGGCGACATTTACATGTAGCGTAATACATTTACACGGCGTGTAAATTCCCTGTAGACAGCTTTCAGCCTGGTTCCTGCATAAAAGATCTGAACCACCTCCAAAGCCTTCCAAGCCATGGAAAACCCTCATAAACCACTTTTTACACATTTATACCTGGACTTCATTAATTCAAACAAGCATACATCCCTGAACTATAAGTCATTTTTCCCAACAAAAGCTCTTTGTCTCCGAACAAGACTTGACCACCAAGGTTTAAAGACAAGGGAAAACTCAAACAAAAGACGTTCAATGCAAAACTCAAAGAGGGACGTACCTGGAAAAAGACGGGATCTTACATGTTATATGTTGATGATATCTTGCTCTTCCATGAAGCTGACAATGGTTCCCTACATGCTATCAGAGATATTTTCCAACACTACGAGCAGGTTTCATGGCAAGCTATTTCTTGGAACAAATCTATTGTTATCTTTGGAAATGGGATTGCAGACAGTAAAAAGACGCATATTACGAATTTCTTGAAGGTTAAACAGGGAGAGTTGCCCTTTAATTACCTCGGTGTCCCGCTTTGTTATGGTGAAGTTGAGACCTGTTACCTTGAAGGTATCTCGAATAAGATCTTATTGCAACTCTCTAGACGGAAAGGGAAGAGCATATCTCAGGCTGGAAGAATTTGTTTGGCTAATGCAGTTATTACCTCTATGTTTCTCTACTCCTTCCGCCCCTACAAATGGCTGAGGGACTTGATCAAACCGCTTGATAAGCGAATTAGGAACTTTATTTGGTCTGGAAGTATTCATGAAAGGAAGCCGCTCACTCTGGCTAGGAAAAAATGTGTCAAACCTCTTAATATGGGTGGGGTTAATATTAAGAACCTCAGCCTCTTCAATAAGGCTCTTGATGCCAATTATGTATGGAACTTGTTAAAATCTAGATGTGCATCAATGGAAATCATAAGAAAGAGACTCATTGAGAGCCAACAGTCAGGGATGAATATGCTGAAATTATGATGCACGTTCATAGGTATCCTAAAAACCTTTATTCTTAACTTCTGGACAGTAAATGGCTTAGCTTTGCTATATCGGAGGTCTGTCGGATTCTTAATGGTTTGGCTAATCTCTCTATTGCTGAAGCTCTTGATGACTTTGGGTAGGTGGAGCATTTTATTCCTCAGACAATCATGCAGGAAATCAACTCTCATAGATTCTTTGAGCAGGACAAAGCATGCTGGTGTCCCGCCCGTCTTGGAGCACTGAATTCTGCCCTGTTTACAGATTTCTCTGCGGAACAAATCCCGAGCCACCCTGGAGGTTGAAGCAGTTCAAGAAGCCTTTTATTCCTCCCTCAAGGCAGCTTCTGGTATGGAAAGTCTGGCCGAATAGGATACCCGCGAATGACAAGCTACAGAAGGCAGGTATACAGATTGCTTCTATCTGTTCTCTTTGCTCCAAGAATTTAGAGGATTGCTATCATTTGTTATTTGGATGCTCCTATGCTTTGAAGATTTAGAATCACATTGAAGTGTTGTTCCATTGCAAGTTGAATACCAGTAGTGACAGTAATGTTTTCATGATAAGTGTGCTCAACATAAACATGAGCGTTCAGCTTAAAAACCTCCTGTGCTCTGTGGTTGCCTCTGGAATTGATCGTATTTGGAGAGTAAGGAACTGTCTAAGATTTGAGGGGAAGATGCCTCCTTTCAAATCTATCATTTCCTGATATATCTTAAAGGACATACAAATGGCATCCACCTTCAGCGTGGGCTGTATAGTGAAGTGTGAATAATACAGTGGAGGACCTGGGGGTTGGTGGTGTGCCCAGGAAACGCAAACAGCCCAAATATGTCAGATGGATCCCACCTATCCCCATGTGGATTAAAATCCATATTGATGTTGCTGCATCTGGAGCACCTGGAACTGCAGGATGTGGTGGCGTTTTCAGAACCAGTGGGGGCTTCATTAAGGGTTGCTTCCAACACTTCCTTGGACCACTACATTGCTTTTGAGGCAGAGCTTTGGGCGGTGATTCATGCAGTTAGATATGCAAAGCAGTATAATTGGAAGAAGTTGTGGATTGAAAGCAACTCCATGTGGGTTGTCAACATTCTCAGGGACAAATTGTTAGTAAAATCATGCCCAAGCCTCCATTGCTGCACACTTATAAGCGGAGGGGCAAGATGGTAAATACAGACCAAGGGAGAGGTTAGGCGGTTAGCGGGGGGGATCGTTTTAAAGAAGGGCTGGCCGTTCAGTGGAGGCATCGTGGTGGAGACTATTCTGTTAGGACTGACTGAAGGTTCAGTCGTGGGAGAGAGGTGGGCCTACCACCAATCAGTTCGGGTACGTCTTCAACCAAAGGCAACCAGGAGCGGTCTTCTAGGTTCCTCTGCAAGTATTACTTCCCTTTATCATTCCTCGTAATAGAGCATTACAGGTATCAAATCTAATACAGAAATACACTTGAATCGGCTGTTATACTCCTTCCGATCCCCTGTTCTATATTTTTCTCTAACAAATTGGCGACTCCGCTGGGGAAGTCTTGCTGCGTGAGTTTGAAAAATGCAGAAGGAGAGGAGGAACGAATCCCCTGGGGCGAGCTTCTGTTTCGCGTGATCAAGGGAGGCGATCGCAACGCGTTTGAAGAGGTAGAAGCGGACTAAGAAAAGGGAGGCAATCGCGGTAGAGGAGCTTTTTGGGGAGTTCCGTTTCGGTTAAACGAGAGGAACAGAAAAAAAAACACGCTGGAACGTCTAGACATGGAGAACCGAAGGGAAGAAACTGGAAGGGACCAGCGGGCAGCAGTTGGATGTGTTGCTGCAGAAATTCCAGAGGTTGTTTGAAGAACCCAAGGGACCACCGCATACCAGACAAACGGACCATGCGATCACCTTAGAAGCAGGAGCAGCCCCAGTTATTATCAAGCCATACAAGCTGGCACATTACTTGAAAGATGAAGTGGAAAAACAGATAACAGAAATGTTGTCAAGTGAAGTGATCCAACATAGCAACAACCCATATTCTAGCCCTATTATTTTAGTCCGGAAAAAAGATGCAAGTTGGCGGATGTGTGTGGACTATAGGGCATTGAACAAGTTAACAGTACTAGATAGATTCTCAATCCCAATCATAGAAGAGTTGTTGGATGAGTTGCATGGGACACAGTTTTTCTCCAAGCTCGATTTGAAGTCCGGGTTCCACCAGATTCGGGTGAGGGAAGAGGACATCTGTAAGACTGCTTTTAAAATGCATGAGGGGCATTATGAATTCCTTGTCATGCCGTTTGGGCTGATGACTGCCCCTGCCACCTTCCTATCTACCATGAACAGGGTATTTCATGAGGTCTTACGGAAGTACATATTGGTTTTTTTTTATGATATTCTTGTTTATAGCAAGACTTGGGCCGAACACTTAAACCATCTAGAATCGGCCTTCACAATATTAGAATTAAACTGGCTGTGGGTAAACAGGAAAAACTGCTCGTTTGCACAGCAGTCGCTGGAGTATCTAGGGCACATCATGGGCACATCATCTCTTGTGAAGGCGTCTCTCTGGAACCAAGGAAGGTAGAGTGTGGTCAGGGCTGGCCACACCCCAAATCTGTGAAAGAAGTGCGGGGATTTTTGGGACTGACGGGGTACTATAGAAAATTTATTGAGGGATATGAAAAGATACCCAAACCCCTCACTGAGTTAACAAAAAAAGATAATTTCCACTGGAATGCCACAGCTGAACACGCTTTTGTAGAACTAAAAAGGTGTATAACGACTGCCCCACAGTTAGCCTTGCCGGATTTTCAGAAGAACTTTGTCATTGAATGTGACGCATCGGGGAGAGGAGTTGGAGCAGTGCTAATGCAGACTCGCCGGCCAGTTGCTTATTTCAGCAAGGCTCTGGCAGAAACTAACCTCTCCAAGTCAGTCTACAAGAAGGTGGTAATGGCACTCGTCCTTGCAGTAAGCCACTGAAAACAATATTTAATTGGGAGACATTTTGTGATTTACACGGATCACAAGGCCCTCAAACACATCCTCAGCCAGCGACATCATACGGCAAACCAACAAGACTGGCAGGCAAAATTACTTGGGCTCGATTTTGAGGTAGTTTACAAACCGGGACGGGAGAATTGGGCAGCAGATTCACTTTCCAGAGTAGCAGAAAATGTGGAAGAAAACAGTGCAGTGCAAAAGAACCTGGGAACTGCAGTTTCAGAGCCCTTTTGGATGGAAAAAGAGGAAGTTAAGAGAGAAATACAGCAGGACCCAGCCCTGAAAAAAATTATTGACACCATTGAGAAGCAGCCTGAAGCATACCCTGGGTACAGCCTGCATGATGGGCTGTTATTTAACGAGGGACGGCTGGTTTTTTCCAGCCAATCTAGTCTCATTCCAAAATTCCTGCACTATTATCATTCGTCAGCAGTTGGGGGTCATGTCGGATTCCATAAAACTTACAAGAAATTAGTAGCAGGAATAATTTGGAAGGGAATGCCACGATAAATAATGCAGTTTGTCCAGGAATGTGAGATTTGCCAGCGACAAAAGAATCAGACCATGTCTCCTGCAGGACTTTGTCCAGGAATGTGAGGTTTGCCAGCGACAAAAGAATCAGACCATGTCTCCTGCAGGACTTTTGCAACCACTGCCGATTTCGGAACGAGTCTGGGAAGACATATCAATGGATTTCATCTCCGGGCTGCCAAAATCGCAAGGATATTCTGCTATATTTGTAGTGGACCGACTTACAAAATATTCACATTTTGTGACATCCTTATACTGCAAGTTCAGTAGCAGAGGTGTTTGTTCGAGAGGTGGTCTGATTACATGGAATACCAAGCTCCATAATTAGTGACCGGGATCCAATCTTCGTAAGTAATTTTTGGAAGGAATTATTTTGTATGGAGGGGACCAAGCTGAAAATGAGTTCTTCATACCACCCCCGAACTGACGGGCAAACGGAAATAGTCAATAAATGTTTGGAAACCTATCTCCGCTGCTTCGCTTCAGAGCGCCCCCTTTCTTGGGCGTGTTGGGTACCTTGGGCAGAGTTTTGTTATAACACTACTCCCCATACTTCAACTAAACTAACCCCCTTTGAGGCAGTGTATGGCAGGAAACCCCCACTGGTTCTGCATTTCGCTGGGCGACAAACTCCAGTGGACTCTGTTGCGACAATCCTAGCAGAGCGGGACCAGATATTGCTCCAACTCCGGAAGAATTTAGCTCGTGCACAGCAACTGATGACGTATTATGCTAACAAACACCGGCGAGACATTTACTATGAAGTGGGGGAATCTGTCTATGTCAAGCTATGGCCGAACATACAGACTTCCAAAGCCACTAAACTCAATCCCAAGCTCACAGCAAAGTATTATGGCCCATATCTGATTCTAGCACGACTGGGTAACACAGCATATAAGCTCGACCTGCCCACTACTACTCGAGTTCACCCAGTGTTCCATGTGTCGCAGCTCAAACGAGCCGTGGGAAAATCTGCCGTGCAGACTGACTTCCTGGAAATCCAAGATTCTGCTTTTCTAACCAGACGTTGTGCTGGCCACCAAACCAGCGACCGGCCTTCCCCAGGGATTGTGGCTCATATAGTGGAAAGGGGGGCCTCGAGAAGAGGCAACATGAGAAGATGCTGCCTTGATTTGTTCACAGTTTCCTGATTTTTACCTTGGGGACAAGGTGACTTTTGAGGAGGGGCAAAATGCTAGAAAAATCGTGCCCAAGCCTCCCTTGCTGCACACTTATAAGCGGAGGGGCAAAATGGTAAATACAGACCAAGGGAGAGGTTAGGCGGTTGGGGGGGGGGGGTTAAAGAAGGGCTGGCACGCCTCTAATGAAAGGGCTGACACGCCTCTAACCTCCTTTGTTTCCTCTCACTTGTACTGCTTTTAATTGAATGGGTATGGGCCTTTTGGTCCATCACCCGGACCTTCCTGGATTATTATTATTGCTACTACATTTAACAATTATCATTATTATCATTAATAATCAATTTTTAATTTTATTATTATAATTAAACAAAACAATCATTATTTAATTCTAATTAGTTGAAAATAATAATAATGAATATAAAAATAATAATTGCATTTAATAATTATTGTATTATTATTATTACTTATATTTATTAATAATCTAAAATGATAATCATTATTACATTTACTATCGTAAATAATTATTATTATTACGTTTAATAATAATCTTAAAAATATTTAAATTGAATGGGTATGGGCCTTTTGGTCCATCACCCAGTCCTTCCTGGATTATTATTATTGCTACTACATTTAACGATTATCATTATTATCATTAATAATCAATTTTAAATTTTATTATTATAATTAAACAAAACCATCATTATTTAATTCTAATTAGTTAAAAATAATAATGAATATAGAAATAATGATTACATTTAATAATTATTGTATTATTATTATTACTTATATTTATTAATAATCTAAAATAATAATCATTATCGCATTTACTATAATAAATAATGACCTATTACATTTAATAATAATCTTAATTATATTTAAATTGCATTATTATTATCAATAGTTACTTTTAATGATAATTTAAAATAATAAACATCATTATTGCATTTAATATCGTAAATAATTATTATTATTATTATTGTTATTGTTATTATTATTATCAAACGTAATTATTATTTTTGATAATTATCATTATTATTATTAATAAATAATTATAATCACGAATAATGATAGATTAATCCAATTATTTTACTTCAATAATATTAAATAAATGCATTTAAATCTTCTAAAATAAAATATTTATTCCATATTAAATAAAAGACACACATTAAAAGAGCAAGAAAAGAGACAGTTATTCTAATAGTTCAAAAAAATGGAATCAAGTTCCACGTTAAAAAATAGTTAAATACTGATTAAAAAATTAGCATATATACATACATATAGATAGATAGATAGAGATAGAGATAGACATAAGAATGTACTGTCTAAAATAGCAACTTCCTTTGAAATAATTCCGGAAAAGGTATTTTTTCTTTAAATAGCACCTTTAGATGGGTTTTCAAAGTTATTATTTCAAATAGCACATTCGGCCAAACCTAAGAATAAATTTTGTCCAACCCTTGTATGCAGAATTCATATATATATTTTTTTTAAACCCTGCATTGAGATTTTTACAGTTTACTAAGTGAGACAGATACAAAAGAGTCAATGTATACATTTAGGTCTTGTTTGGTAGGAGATGAGAAATGGAATGAAAATGGAAAAGGGGTTCCCTCAAAAGACAGAACCTTGTGTTGGGTTAGGTTTTGAAAAACATTTCATGTTTTCATTTTTCAAAAATACATTAGAAAATATGTAAGAAAATAGTTAAGATATTAGGAAAAATTATGTATGTAGCATACCTATTTTCAAACCAAAAAAACCTAAAACATTTTCCAAAACCAAAAGCACCTCAGATTTCCAAGTAAATTGCAAATGTTATATGCATTCCAAACATCACAAACCCATTTTTCACTCCTTATTTCCCATGGTTCACCATGTTTGCTCTCCACCAAACAAACCCTAAAATCACAACTAATCTCAAATATATAATACAAAGGCACGGACACACATACCTCAACTCCAACAACCATGGCTCAAGAGCATGGGACCAGGATCTAAATCAGGTGTCATCCCCAGGATTGACTATATTTTCTCATCAACCCTAAAACCATTCATTTTCATTCTTTCAAGAACCTCATCAATGGATCTACCAGCAATGACACAAGCCCTCAACAACCTGTTATAGATACCACTAGTCATTGGGCTTGACTTAATCATCAACATCACCATTTCCTCCATCTCCTCCACAGCCCCCTGGCCTTCCAGCCACTCCAGACAAGTGGCCAAGGTGCCACCATCTGGTCTCAAGTCTTTCCATCCACCTACCAGAGCTTTCTTCATCATCTCCACTGCCTTCCCCATCTGCTCAGCCTCCATATAACATTTCGCCAATACATTCCAACACCTTGCAGAAGCCATTCTTCCCACCACAGCCCTCAATGCAATGGATTCAGCTTTGTCGAAATGACCTGCTGTGCAATATTCAAAAAGGCGCCGGTTCAGTACCCGGAAATCATGGGCCTCCAAATCATCGTTCAAATCAGTAGCAAATGATGAAACCTGCACTAACGAAGTCTTGTACTGCCTCCATAGTTTATATAACCTCTCCCGCCTCCCAACACTTGCATAGAGATACATAAGGTGATCCAAAGGCAGCTCTGTTTTTCTAGAACAGAGCTTCTCCTCTGCTTTCCTCAGCGTTAACAGAGTCTCTTCCATCAAACCGGCTTTTAGATACCCACTCGATGCAATGACATAGTCTCTCCAGTCGATAAAGAAGGGAACCGCTTCCATCAGTCTAAGAATTCTTTCCATGCCCATTGTGTCAGATGCTTCAACACAAGCACTCATGCGGTTTCTCAGTGTGTGTGTGTCCTGAGGAATTCCCATTCTCTCCATCTCTCCTAATACTTCATCTATCTTTCCATGATTTCCAGTGTGTGCGTAAAGGTATATCATCATATTATAGGGGAATGATGCAGTGGCATACTCAAGCTCGCGCATTTTCTGCAGAATTTTTTCAGCTTTTTCAACATGTTTTTCTTGTACATAAATGTTCAGAAGAGCGCCATATGCATTCGAGTCTTTCAAATAAGCTGAGATACTATTGAAGTACTTTTCTGCCAGTTCCACTCCTTGAACCCTAGAGATCAAATCCAATCTCAATGCAACGTCATCCGGCGTCAGCACGAAGTACCTATGATTGGTCATCCACATAAATATCTGAACAAAACAAATAAAAGGAAGAGAGTCACTCGTGCAGTTATAACTAATCCACCAACATCAGCATGGTGCAATAAGACAATGCTGTTCTGAAGCTACTTAGTTGATACTTTCAGCGATGGTTTACTGCGAAGTGTTTCAGTTTCTTAATAATAGTGAGGTCCCTAGGTTAAAAGATCTCCTTTGGCTGCTGCATGTGCCTACAACCATGTCTCGCAAGTAAAGTTCTATCTTCTTGAGCACTCGCCTTCCATCACACAAGCATTTTAAACAAAATGATATCATGTAGAAAGGATTTGGAGGATGCATTTGGAGTTTTATAATCACACTTCACATCACAAGACCTTCACATTTTTTTGAGGAAGCAAGCATTGCATGATATAATGACTACATGCACGATCATGTATGTTATGATAATCGATGACAGACAAGATTTGAATTCTCCAATTATAGATGCAATGGAAACGTCACGCTCTAATGATTGAGAAGGTAGTAGATGAAGTTTTCTGATTTCAATAATTACTTAATCAACATGGAAGAATCAAGGACAAAGATGTTCATATCACACTCCGCAATGCATTAATTGAGCATTTATAACACCAATGTGTTGATTTACAAAATTAATTGTAATGATATTTTCTTTTTTATTTGTGATATTTGTAATTGACAATCTATTGTAATTTTGTGCATTTTAATTAAATATCATTTTAAATAACAAAGTATGTTTTATTTAATTTGATTTTATATTGTTAAATAACGAGAACAAGTTTAATTTAATTTAATTATTAATCTTATTAAATTCCATGATATGTTGTATTAGTTGAATTTATGGAAAAAATATTAGGTTTTAGTGAAATCAGTTTCATAAAATTAATAATAAAAGAGAAATGTATAAAGAGAAATATTCAAAGAATATTTTCTTTAGTGTTGAAAATAGAGTAATGAGTTAGAGATGATTTCACTCTATATACTCCGCAATTGAAGTAACCTTACTCCATTTTAGAGTTTTGGGTTGGAGATGACCTAAGTAGATCACACACCATAAAATTGCTCTTACACTATTTCACCATTATATATTTCAAAGTTTTGAACTTTGGAAAGTTCCGATTATCACCACAAACATTGAAATCAGGAGTTCCAAATAATTTATTTTGATTTGTTTTAATAACACTGACTAACAAACTTTTCCTGTAACCATCGCTTCAAACATTTAAGCACGTAACAATGCAAGTTGAGAGCTTGAGAAATTAATTTTCTCATCAAGACATGAATAATCTTTGCAACCCATTCACATATATAGAAGAAACAAGCCAGTAAGAGTTGAGGAGCTGCAGGGCAGGACAGAATGCTACAGCTGACACCTTGCTAATTTGCTTTAGGCATGGACTCCAAAGAGCCAAGCTCGTCAATCAGAACATGAGCGATTAAAAAAAAGCTAAGGGGAAAAGAGAGGAAGAAGAACCTCAAGAGCGTGTCTGAACCGTTTCAACTCCTTCATGAAGTTGATTAGGGACCTGAGCAGACCTCGGCTGACGCGTCCACCTTCTTGAGTCCATTGCTCGAGGACAGGAGTGACTGAGGCCCCCGGTTCACGAATGATTTCTACGCGAGCGAACAGAGAGTCGGGTAAGTTTGGGTTAGGGGTTTTGGAAGAGAAGTAGGAAGCTAAAACCCTAGATTTCAGGCGTCGGACCACATGGAGCGCCGGAAGAATCATTTTAGGGGAATGACATCCGGGGACCAATCGAGAGGGGTATCATTTTCAGGCAGTCGCCGCCACCGCCGCCCCGCTGTCCGGTGCGTCCGGCTGTCTCGTCCTACACTGAACAAATGCAATGATAATAATTCAAGGGAATTTTACTGTTCAAACCAGAAATCCAGCTCGACAACGTAAGCGGGTCGTCTCCCAAGCGTCCGGTGCCCCCGTCCCACCACGGTCCACCTGCTTTCCCACCCATGGGAATTATCCTCACCACTGACCATTTCAGTTTCTCGGGTCAAGTTCAGCATGGCATGGACGTTTCTTTCCAGTGAAACTTCGGTTAAAAGTTCCACCGAGTCAATGTTATGGTCCAACAACCGGCGAGGATGTGTCTGTCGTAGGGTAAATGCAAACCGAGTCCAGATAGTCTTAAGATTTTAAAAATAATATCCGATAGACTTCAGGTTCATACATGATATAAATTGTTATTATTTTAATAATAACAAATCTAGTATGATTTTTATATATTCAATTATTTATTTTATTTTTCCACATCAATTCATTTGATAGGTTTTGACTGTTACTTTTTAAAATACTAAAAATACGTTTTTTATCATTCCAAACAAATCGTAACTCGGATTAACATAGCGGCTCGTCCTGCATTTTAATAATTAACCAGCAATCATTGTCTTTATATTTATTGTTTATCTAGAATTGTTTGTTTGGTTTTGACCATCGGACGCACATTTTTAAAGAGTATAACTGTTTTCTCACTCACTCTGAGCACACCGCACGTCAAATTAACGTGTCATCTGCTCGTACGTGTTAAAAATAATCCAACGATCGTTGTTCTATGATTGAGTATGAATTTGTGATTGTTTTACAGTTTTTGATTGCTACATGTATGTTTTGTAATTTTAAAACACTAAAAATGTGTTTGCAGTCACGAGCAAACCGCAATTCGGATTAATGTAACGTCAATTCCTAAATTTCACAAATCAATTATTGTTGTTTTCCTAAAATTTCATGTCAATTCAAGGTTTCCTCATTCATGGAGATTTCACACTTTTTTTTTTGTTTTAATATTCTTCCCCGTGATGGCATTGATTTGGTGTCTCTGTCTGTTAAATCGTCGGCTAATCGTGAGTTTCCTCGGCCCACTGTCGTTTCAAGGGGCGACATTGATGCAGTGTCTTTGCCGTCTGTTTGTGATCCTCGGCCTTCCGTTGATCCAAATAAAAGATCTCGGGTCCATGTCTCGAATGCACCTGCAAACGTGATGGATGTTGGGGTTTGCGTTTTGTCGGCTTCAGATGCGAGAAATACGACAACCAAGTCTCTGCCTATTAAATCGCTGACTGCTCATTATTTGTCGGCTATTTGTGATCCTCAACCTGCCGTCTATCCAAATAGAAGATCCCCAAGTCGTTGCAAACGTGATGGAAGCTGTGGTCTCCAATATGCCGACTTGAGATGTGAGGAACAAGGCGGTTGGGTATAAATCTCGTTCTTTTGCATCTTTCAATGATTCAATGGTTGGAAGGACCGTCAAGAATGGTTCGACGACTCATGTTGTTGCAAACTCTAATGCGTTTTATGAAAGATTGGGGATGTGCAAAAATTCTCCCGGCAAGCCTTATTCTTCCAAGGGGGGAGAAGCCATGTCAACAAGACTATCTGGTCAATCGTGTTTCATGTGTTTGGGGGTTCTCCAACAGGAAGTGAATTTTGCTTGGTTGTGGATGTTATCATTGTTTTTTTCCATCTGATGATCTGAAGCAGCGTGTTTAAAGTAATGGTGCTTTATATTTGAAACCTAGTGTTTTCAGAGTTTCTTGAATGGTCAATCAATTTTGATCCATCTGACATGAGAAACTCATTTACTCAGGTCTGAATTCGTTTATATGACCTTAATTGGGCATTATGACATCCGAAAATCCTATATGACATTGCTACTTCTATTGGTGTGCCTATTCATATTGACAGAGAGACATAAAATGCTAGGTTTGAGCACTTCGCAAGGGTTTTGGTGGAGGTTAACCTTAGTGAGGTGCTTATCAACAAGGCTGTTATTTATACTCCAAAATGATAAGATAAATGTACGTGTTGTCTTTGAAAAGCTATTAGACTTATGTGAGGAGTGCAAATCGGTTGGGCATCGAAAAGAAAATTGTCGAAGGTTGATTGTTTGTGAGATCCGTGGCTTGAAGGGGCATTTGAAAGATGCCTGTGAGCGGTCAATCTTTGTGAAGGGGCAAGAAAATCTTCACTCCAAGGTCGCCCATGTTAGGGAGACAAGGAATGATTGTGCTCGGTCGGATTTAGGGCCGTCTCAGGGTTCCCCGGGCAAGAAGGTTGGTTCATCTAAGGATAATCATCCTGGAAGGCAAACACAACTAACCACTGCAGGTACTGGGGGTGACATCTCATATGTTGTTGTGCTCAAGCATGCTGCTCCTGAGGGGTCTGGCCTCACCAGAGATGGTGTGGAGACTGACATGGAGCAGTTTCAGGTTGACAATGTTATCAATGAGCCTGCTGTTGGAAATGAGGAATTGGACTGCAGGAGCAGTGATGGTGTTTCTATGAGTGTCAATTTGATTCAGCATAGAGTTACATCTGAACCTGATCAGCAGCCACTGGCTATAGACTTTTCAGGGCATGTTCCACAAAAATATGGGTTCGGGCAATCTGATGTTCAACAGAGTGTGAATTATCTTCAAGAGTTTTAGAATGTCTTTAATTCTTCAGGAATGTCTAGTAAATGGGGTAATGTTTTGGATGATGAAAGTGAAAAAGAGAAGCAGATGGTTTTATTGGACACCACTCATCTCCAACCTACGGGCATCGGTGATCCGGTTTCCCTTAAGGATGTTGTTTTAAATGGCAAGGGTAAGATGGTCAATAATGATGATGTAGCTCTGGTTCCTTCAAAAAGAAGGCCATGAAAGGATTATTCCAATCTGTCTAGGAATGTGTCAACCATGTCATTTTTCAAGGCATCAAAGATCCAACTCACTCTAAAGCATGAAAGGTCTAAGGAGAGGATCATTGGGACCCTCAATCAAGGTAATTCACCGTTGGAGTGGGAAATTGCTGCTAACGATTATGATTATGATTATGATTATGATTATGATCCTACTTTTTTGATTCATAGTTTTCTTTTCTGATTGAGGGAGTGTCACTTTGTATAACCTCGTTTGTCTTTTTGCTTGATTGTTATCTTTTTCGTTCACCTTTAGTAAATGGTCAGGAGTTTTGACTTCTGACTAGACCTTTTTTCGTTATCTTTAAAAACTATTTTCACTCATTATGAGCACATCGTGTGTTAGATTGATGTGCTGTCTTCTTGTACTAGTTAAAAACAATTTAACAACCATTATTCAACGACTTCATATCAATTTGTGGTCATTTGTAAGGTTTTGAATGCTATACACATGTTTTATAGTTTCAAACACTAAAAATGTGTTTTTGATCATCCTAAGAAAACCACAACTCAGATTTATGTGATTCCAATCCCTAAATTTCACAAATCAATCTACAATTGTTTTCCTAAAATCTTACACCAATACAAGGTTTTTTTATCAATTTTCACCCTAAGAAAATCTATGGTTGTTTTATATGTTTTGACCGCTACACACACTTTTTAGAATTTTAAAATACTAAAAATGTATTTTCGGTCATTCTGTGCATACCACTACTTGAATTAATGTGACGTCAATTTAAACATGTCACAAACCAACCCATGTCACCCCTGAACCGGACACCTGATTCGGTCCATGACATACTCGAGGTGCGTTCCTGATTGCCTCGGGCCAACCACTAATGCCGGGACATTAGATACAAACTAGTGGGAACGATTTCACCCAACAAATATGTTTAATAAGTAGTGGAATTATTCTAGAAATTCCAACATAACTCATCCATATTTTGGATCTCCAAGTCAAATAAAATAAACAACTATGCAATTTAAAAACAAACAGACGAAACATAACCGTCAAAAACAAACAACCCAATATAAACAATAAAGTTAGACAGGGTCTCAGACACAACGGATAAGAGGGTTCATTACAACAACCCATGCTAAACCCATCTTAATTTTTACATCATTTCCATAATTTAGACATTACATATCACCTAAAATCTCACAATCCCAATAATGGAAGGTTTAGTGGATTTGAGGACCAATTATATAAGAAACTTATTCCATAATGCGGATTGAATTCACCCCCATTCCCATAAACACAGCGGATAAAGTCTCGTGGTGGATTAGGTTCACTTACTAATCCCTTACATAACATCTCATGAGATATAGATCTTCACCCAATGCATCAGAAGACTATATAATTATGGGTCCACCCGTTACATAACATAGTGTGCTTAGGCTAATCGTCAATGCACCATACATGGAATCTCGTGGATGAAAACATTACCCAATACATTAGAGAGAGATATAATTCTTGGTCCACTCACCACGTAATGAAAATCATACATATGCATGCCCCATAGGGAAAATAAACCATACATAAATCATAAGCATGATCAAACCCATGAGAATAAAGTGAGTTTCATAATTCAGATTCACGGCATTATCGAAGGCTAAATCATAAGGATTCCTAAGAGAATAAGGAATGTAATCATTTGGGATATGTATATATGAAAAACAAGCATAGGTCATAAACATTGAGTTCCAATATAGTTAATTCATGATAAATATCTATGAAAAACAAAGAATAAAAATGTACCACTTGGCTGAAGCTTTATAAGTAACGAGTCTTTTTAAAGAAGAAAAGACCTTATAATTTCCATAAAACCAAAATTGAACTTAGAGGGATCTTCATAAAATAAAGAGGGTTTTTAAAATCTATTCATAGTTTAAAAACATTTGATAGGGGTGATGCTTAACATGAGACGAGAAATGAAAAAGTTCCCTTTTACAAGGTTTACATAAAAGTGGGAATTTTGATGGGAACTAAAAACATGTATAACCCTAGTAATGAAAATGATATTTAGACATGTATATATATAAGGGTAGAATACAAAAAATAAAATAAGTTCATGTGAAGAATATTTCATAAGAGGGAGAAAAATAAAGAGCATGTGTAATCTGAGAGTGGTTTGAAAAATCCAACAGATGATCATGGAATGGAAACCATTTAAAAATACTTCTGTTGAAATTCCACATTGAAAAAGGGATGATAAAATGTAATTTTGTAAAGAGAATAAATTAATTATGAAGGTCACATGAGATAACCCATAATTAGATTTCCAATTAAAAAGGAGAACATTGGCGGGAAGGGGAATTATGGGCATGGAGGGAAACCGTCATTTAAGAGGATGAGAATTATTCAAAAAATAGTTGCATTTTCAAGAAGGATTAAAACTCAACAATAAGAAATATTTGAATCAAAAGTGATATCCCAAGATAGAAATAGGGTATACTATATGAAATGAAAGATGAAACACAAGGAGAAACATTATAACTTAAGAAATTAGATTGAGTTATGAAAGACCCTTATATTTTAGGGAAGACATCAATCTGATCCCACAGTAAGGAAGAACATAAATAGAAGTGAATTTACCAAGTTCAAAAATAATTTATGCTATTATAATTCATGGGGTAGCAATTACACTATAAAAATGAATAATAATGCATAATATCAAAGCATGCTTCAATGAAAGGTGATTGAGACAAAAACCCTTACAACTTGAGGAGCATCAAAACCTCTTGAAAATTATAGCTTTAAATTGAACTTCAATTACCATGATTAAAAAATAATTTCATGATATAATAACCCAATTAGGCAGTATATACATCACACAAAATAAATTAGGTTCATAATACAAAATATGTATCAAAGAGATAAATTTGAGACGAAAACCCTTACCACGTGTCTAAAAGTGCTCTACACTTGAACTTAACTTCAAGAATAATTAAATTAATTTCATTAGTTATATGCCCAAGAACCTTATTCATCTCTATTTTATTTTCTAAGGCCCATTTATTATATTTAGGTATTTATTTTTAATATAATTTTCACTTATATTGGTTCCTCAGGGTTGTTCAGTTAATTTCTCCATAACACTTCCGGTTTGTTGACTGTGGTCAAAGGTGTTGTAAAATAACTTCACGATCTCCATAATTTTAGAGGTTTATGTCCTTTAATATTACATTAGGAAAATACTTAAATAGTTTCAAAGGTTTTCCCAAAATATATCCAAATTAAGAATGATGTCTTGATAAGTCCATTTAAGGTCACTACCATAAAACTGAGTTTTCGCAACACCGCCTTTTATCAGCGTTAAAAAAAAGCGCTAATAAAGGACACTTTTAATAGCGCTAAAAAAGCACTGTTAAAATTCACCCTTTATCAGCATTTTTTAGCGCTGATAAATGCCCCCCCTTTATCAGCGTTTTTTTTAGCGCTGTTAAAGGGGACCCCTTTATCACCGCTTTTTTTAGCAGCGCTGATAAAGGGGGGCTTTATCAGTGCTTTTTCCTATCGCTGATAAAATTTATATTTCAAAAAAAAATCATGAAAAATAATATATTGTTATATAAGTATATTTATATTGATATAAATATAATATATATTTTTAAGTATGTTTTAGATAAGTATAAATAGACTATTACATTTAATATATAAAAAATTTAGTGAAAATGACTTTAAAATATTTTAAAAAATATTATTAATTAATGATTTTCTAATTATCATCGATTAATAATCATTTAATAACAATTTAAAGACACAAAAAAATCAAAAAAATCAATAAAATATCCAAAATAAGTTGAAAATGTAATTCAAACTTCAAACGACCCTAACTTTTGATCTGAGTGTCCGTTTGAGCTCTACAACATATCAAATCGAAGCTTGAAACGAGATCTATGTGATAATAACTCAAGGAAACTTTCTATAACATTTTTTGAGGCCCAAAAAGGCCCAAAAGGCCTAAAAAACTGAGTTTTTAGTCGGGATATCCCGATTTTTTAACATTCAAACAGGTATAACTTCTGATCCGGATGTCCGCTAGGCCTATACTACATATCACATCGAATATTGTTTCATTTTATTTGATTTTACTGGTTTTAGAGTTGAAAAAGACTTCTACATTAGAAGTTATGGTCGTTTTAAGATTCTATGGCTTTTCAAATACACATATATATGTATTTATTCGTAAATATACATGTGTGTGTTGTATATATGTATTTATTTATTTATTTATACACACATAAAAAAACATATTTTATAAATGTATTTAAAACTAATCTTATAAATATATATTAATATGAAAATAAATATACGGATAAAAAATTATAACTAAAAATATATATAAAAATAAAAATAAATATAAATTAATATATGAATAAATATATATATACTAATATATGAATAAATATATATGTATTGATATAACTAAATATATTTATATTAATATGAATCTATATTAATATACGAATAAATATAAATATATATATATAAATAAATATAAATATATATTAATATACAAATAAATAAATATATATTAATATATGAATAAATATATATGTATTAATATAACTAAATATATTTATATTAATATGAATCTGTATTAATATATGAATAAATATAACTATATATATAAATATAAACAAATAGATATATCATTAAATAGATAAAAAACTAAATAGATCAGTGGTAAAGGTGTAGGCGTGCAAGGGGGGGGGGGGTCTCGGGTTTGAGTTTAGGTGGAAGCAGGGAGGGGCGTACGGGTAAGTGCAGGGGATGCGGGGGCAAGTGCAGCGCGCGTGAGAGTGGGAGGGGGTCCGCCTAGCACTGATAAAAGGGGGGTCAAGCGCTGTTAAAAGCTCCGTGAGCATTTTAATTTTTTTTTTAATTTTTTTTTGACTTTTATCAGCACTAAAAAAGCACTAATAAAAGGAAATTTTATCACTGCTTTTCTGAGCGCTGATAAAAGGGACCCCCTTTATCTTCGTCTCGATTAACAACGCTTTTCTAGCATTGATAATGCCCTTTTCTAGCACTGATAATGCCATATTTGTAGTAGTGGCTGGTTAAAGTTACTATTGTTGGGATTCAACACATTTATTAAGGAAAAAAAATTAATTAATAGAGAGCTTTTGGTCATCATTAATAGAAGAGTTTCTCTCAACAATAATGGAGAGTTATTCTCGATATTAATGGATGGAAAAATTAATGTTGACCGCATTTATTAGAGATATAGAATTGGTGCCTATGTATGAGGATGTAGTAGCATATTTTTGGGATTATGATGATATTAACTTCTAAACATAAAGAGGTTCTTGGAAAGTTGTTCAAAATTTGGTCCACTGAGATCAAGAGGAAAGGGGCCACCTCATTTTTGGTAGCCCATGTGGCTCATCGATAGCGACGAGATTGACTTCTACTCACGAGGAGGTGGTTGAAAGGTGTTCAAGAATTAGTCCATATAGAGAAGGAAGAGGCTATCACACTTTTAGTAGCATGTGCAACACATCGATATTGAGTAGGTGTGAAGAAGCAACAACTTGATCAATGATCGAGGCCAATTATCAAAAGTCTTCTTGATTGCGGTGATCAGGAGGCATATCCCGGTTGATGATCAGTGGTACATCATGGAGAGATCATGAGAGAGAAAAATCCTTTGAGTGTCATAAGAGGGTGCGAGGTTTGTCCCGGTTGATGATCGGTGGTACATCATGATGGTGAAATCATGAGAGAGAGAAATCCTTTAGGTGTATCAAGATGGTGCGAGGCTGATGCATGTTCAGATAAAGATCTACGAGGTAGTGACGTTTCGTTGAAATAATGGTGAGATTTTGTCTCAGATGAATATTTGAGTATTTAATTCTTACTAAGATGATTTTCAGAGAAAAGATAGAGGTGTATCGAGGTGTGGTTTTCACATAGGTTTTTACACACTCTCATTTATAATTCAAGTTTGGACATTACTTGGATTTTTTACTCTCTAATTCATAGTGGATATTTCATAATTTTCCTGTGGTTTTTTAATTCTACACATTGGAGGATTTTTCCATGTTAAAAATCCTATATGCTAATTTATTTATTCTACTTTATATTGCTTCCATATTTCATTGGGTTCCTCACAAATATTTTCACAATCAATTTTTTACTTGGAATTGGGATTCTCTCCAACAAATATAACCATTTATTATTTTTATTACTTATAGATTGTCATATTTTATCATTCTAGAATAGAAATAGTGTTAAAAATATCATTTTTACATACTAAATACATTTTTAAAGTCATGGATAGAGGGTAATTGAGTGGTGTTAAAGAAGAAAATATTTTAGAAAAGTTTGGTTGGGAGTATTACCTTTCCCTTGAAAGTTATCACTTGGGTAACTCATTAAGGTTCCTTAGTTTGCTCTTTGTTGTAATAGTGGGTGCCCTAGACCCAAGTAAACATCACTTTTTGATTACCATTTCATGTATATAACGAAATATGCATGATGTAAACTTACCATTATAGTGTATACATTTCTATGTCCTCTATTTAATGGTAATTCCCATAGATTATTTGTCGTATCAACCTCGAGATACTATGAAATTAATCTTAAACATATATCTCATGGTCTAGATACATCATACTGACTGGACATAGTTTATTTTTGATTATCAAGTGATGGGGGCTCATAAGCATTGAGACTTATTCTCATGAATTTCACACTTGGTTATCTCTGGTAGGTGAGATCATGATGAAAAATTTACTAATAGTAACACCACATGTTTTGGGTGTCATTTTATGTTCCTATCTACAAATGTGTATTGGTCTCTAGACCTGATATAATTATCAATGTGTTCTATTTGATCAAGTACTTTGATGCAAGGCAAAAACCATGATAATGAAATCATGAAGAGGTAGCTTGTGTTGGGTGCATCATTGATGGTATGCCATTATTTGAATGGTCAAGATAAGATTTGTCGCTTCTGAGTTGAGGAAGTGATATCTCAGGCCTGATTGATCAAGATGACAACACCTTTATAAATCTATGGTCATAGTAGTTGAAGGTAAGTCCGTCCAGTTAGATCACCAGATAATAAAGTAAAAAAAGATGATGACACAAGTGTGCATCCTAATTTATGAGATATTGTATTCCAATGAGATTATATTATACAGTTCATGTGTGTAGGATAGTTGTCATTGCTATGACCATTCCATATCTATTTAGGGGCCTTGATGGGTTTCTAGAATCATATCTTGTGTTGTGAATATTATTCATTGTTATATATATAAGGGTCTAGAGGGTCATACACAATAGCATATTCAAGAATCCACCATATTCAGGTGAATAAGAATATAGGACATGGTGGGCCCCGCAACGAGGTTCGAGAGTTGTCCAATTTTTATCGATCACCAATAAATAAATAAATTCATCATTATTAGGGTATAAAATAACTGGGTTAAATTTATGTATTAAAATTATTTACAAGTGTTTAAGTAAATACAAGGAATAATAATATATGAAGGAATATTATTTTAATATTCAAGGTTTGTTTAATATTAGTAGGAATTATAATTCGAGTTAATGACTCAAGTTTATCACATAATATATTTTATATATATTACACGTATGTGGTAAAATATAAATAATATTTATAACATAGTTTGTTTGTCATAATTATTTATTTATTATTTATTTAGTTAACGTTAAATATACGGGGGCCTGGGAACCCTTTATGGGTATTTAAGAATCCACTATATATACCAGGAGAGAAGCTCATTCAAACAAAAATTCATTAGTCAGGAATTGAGAGCTTCTCTCACCCCCTGATTCTTAGAGAGAAAAATGCTCCAACTGAGCGAACGATCCAAAAATGATTTCATGGATCAAAGACATGATATCGTGGTGATTGGAGAAACATCAAATAGATTTTTAGAGCTATGTTTTAACACCCAAAATTAAATGAACGAAAATTTTGTGGATTCTTAAAGCATGTGTGGATGATCCATAGGGGTTTAGTTTTAGATCCTTCAAGCAACGGTCGTTGGCAAAGAGCTGCAGTTGAGCACGCTTCGTTTCAAATAAGGTATTTGTTTAGTTTTATTTTTCATGCTCTGTTTAATTCATGAGAGTTCCTCAGACCATATCAAGGCTCAAATCATCATATATGATAATTTCTATCACTCCAATGATAAAAAATTTTAAATCCCTGGCCTGCTGGCTTCTGTTGCATGCTCTGATACCAACAATTGGTATCAGATGGAGCACATGATTTTTTCAAGCTAAGAAAACTAAATTAGCTTTAAATTTAAGTAGAGGGTGTTAATTCAGTCCCAATAGTTCTGACCACGTTTCAATCCAATCTTGGATGACCATGTTACAGTCATCAGAAAAAAAAATTGTGGATTGAAAGTAGTGAATTTTTGGGTATTAAAATTGAAATTTTTTCAGGTGTTTAATTTATCTAGCAATTTTTTTGTTTCCCCAATGCGGTGGTCGTATATAAATATGATGATGATACTGGTCACCCTGAACTTACAGCCAGGATCTTATATCGGTGGTCAAAATTTTCTCCAACCGACAAGCATATTTCTACACCTGTGTGGAAATTACAACAAAACAAAACAAAATGCAAACTATAATATAATTTATTTTTTAAAATATTGTGGGTGGGTGTTTTGTCTAAGAACAAGACAAATAAAAAAATACTTCTTAAAAGTAATAAAAGGGATGATTTTTTTAAAAAATTTGGGTATATTGTTTAAAAAAAAAGGGTTCAAAGGACTCCCTTATCTCCCTCCTTGGTCAAGCATGACACCCTGCATGGCCACTGCCCTACCACCTCCTTTCTACCTAGAGCTAGCACAACCCTCCACCGCTCCTCCTTCCCAGTAACCGGCTTGCCAGATCCTGTTGTGACACCTCCTCCTCCTACAAGCCACAACCGCCCTCGCCAAACCACCGCTCTCCTTCTAGTATCGCTAACTAGAAGCCTGACCACCAGCGCAGATAGAAACTATGAGGCCACCACCCTCGTCTCCTCCCTCTCTGGATACTGCTCCCCCTGTGAGCCCGTAGCGCTGCCCAACATCGGCCATCGTGCTCCACCAACCAGATCCGCCTCGCACCCACCGCTGTTTGGGCAAGCTAGAACCGTAGGGTCCTCACCATGGACCACTAATCGTAGTAGAACACCTACACACACCTCCCCATATTATCCCTCCTCACCCACCCTCTCGTGAAGGCTGTCATCCAAAGTTTGTCGGACCGCCGCGCTCGAACTCCTCTACGACGCCCGACTATTGCCGTTTGGATCCCCTGATGTGGGCAGTAACCCCTACTGAGTTTTGTTGGACCTAATTAGTCATGTAATGGGTTAGGATAGGTCTGACTGATCCATAATGGGTTTTTGTGGGCTCACCTAGCCCAAAACAGGCCTGCACGAGGTCTGTGCAATGACCCAAACTTTTATGAATAAAATTCCCCCTTTTGATTTAATGTCTTATAGATATAGAAAACAAATGCACTTATTTTGTTTTATTATAACCAATTGGATTTAAATGACCATTAAGTATATTTAATGTTGATAATATATCCATTAAACAATGATCATATGACTAGTATAAATATAGGGTTTTAACAAATCCTTTTGGCACATACAAAGAAAGTGATGACCTCAACCAGTAGAATCATACCCTATGAAGCCCATTTATTGGAGATTCAGAGGGAAATATCATTTCTGAGCTTTGTTTTAGACCAATATCAAGCTGATATCCAACAACTTAATCATGAGAAAAACTATTTACATGAGAAGTTCAAGCTCATCGAGATCACGATCCAAACCATATTCACCGAACGACCCCATGAAAGCCCCACCATCACACACCTTACTCTTAGGGCATATGCTGGTGTAATAAAGAGATATGTATCAAGACCCTAGCATTAGAAATATGTACATTATTTTTGTATAGAATATTGAATATATTTTCTTCTTATTATTTTTACTTTGTAAATGATTTTTAAAGAACAACTAGTATTTTTAGTTAATATTCAAATTTAATTAAGAAATTTATTTTGATGAATTAATGGATTTTTGAAATAAATAACATTTTAATAAAATATTATTATTAAATTACTTTTTTAAATATAAATTATCATATTATTTTTTATGAAGTCAAATGTAATTTTTATTAGGGTTTGAAAACTGTTATTGTCAAAACCCATCAATTTTCAATAAATATTGATTTTTATTTTAAAAGTGAAAATTCACATATTTAGAAAATTATTTAGATAAAATGAATATTATTTTTAGAATTAGTATGTCTAAATTATCCAATGGTGATTTTTTCATAATTTTCTGATATAGTTGAATTTTTGGGTAAAAATTAAATAACATATAAATATAAGATATGTTTTATGACATTATAATAGCCCAATAGTGATGTAATAAATACTATAAAAGTTATACTAAGCCAAATATTTTTTTTAATTTAAAATAATTTTATTTTAAGTTTATTTTATTTATTTTATAAATCCTTAGTGAATCCTCCAAGACTTATAAAATATTTTAAGATTTTTAAAAACATTTCTTTGAAAGTGTGACTCACCTTCACATAAGCAAGGGAGATATTTTATTATCTTCAGCCCTTGGACTTATAAAATAATTTATACCACTCCTATTTGGCAGAACCCATGGGAAAAAACCATGGCATGGTTTGTGGTTTTGAATATTTTATTATGTAGCATCCAAAACCAAAATAATAATGAAATCCCCCTCCTTTCCTATATAAACTCACCCAAGATCCCATTTATCTTCACTAAAACTCCTTGGAGCATGAAAAAACTCTTGACTCTATTACCTAGAGTCCTCCCAAGGCACTCAAATCTCCCAAGAAGCTTATCCTAAGTCTTTAGAGTCACACATTCAAGTAAGGGATTCTCTCTCTCCTCTTTTTATCAAGCATTTAATTTATGATATGCCTTTTAATTTATAATTTATTAAGTTGGGATACATTATCACCTATCCCCATTACTACCAATTTGATTTTTAAATTATGGGAGCCCCTTTCACTCTCATTTATCCCTCTTATGAACCCTTACATACAACCATTACTATGCTGAAATTCTGTAAGAAATCTTCCACCCTCCTCCTTTATCAAGCATTCCTTTTATGTTATGTCTTCTAATTTACTTTTTGAATATGTTGGGATATGTTCTTAAATATTCCCCTTACTGCCCATTTCACTTATAAATGATGATATCCCCCTTTCTTCCTCATAAATCCATTTTTATAAACTTTTATATGACGCTGTTATGCTGCCGAAATTGCACCACGATTTTCCATGACAAAATAATTGTGTAGTAAATACCATACCCATTTCTCTATCAAGGGTATTAACCTTTATGCACATAAAATTATTGATTCAGGAATTATATTTATGTATTCCACACTCCATGATCATGGAATAAAATATTATGATGTATGAATCCATGTTGTATGTTCTATGTGGCACACTTAAGCATGAGAATGAAATGTTTATAAAGGGTGCACATTGATATCACTCCAATGCATTGGGTAATGGTTAGTATCATGATATGTCATGTTGGGATAAGGGATTTTACTGATTCCTTTATGGGACTTTTTTTACCATGGGGTCTTGGCGAATTTATCCTTGATCTATTTATGATGCAGTGTTTTAAGTTATTGCCACATTTTCCATGTTATGATTATCATGATATATCATGCCTTATTATTTATGTTCTTTTTATACTACATTGATATTCTTATTGTCTAAAATGTATTGTATTACTCATGTTATACCTTTTTTATTCCCTTACTGGGCTTTATAGCTCACCCCTTTATTATATATGTCCTCAGGTTATCCCATGCAGTGTTAAGTATGAAAAAATGTTTTGGTCTTGTCAAAGAAGTTTTCAATAAGGATGTTGATTTTCATGTTTTAAGTTGTTATGTAATGTACCTAATTTCCCAAAGACACTAGATGTATCGATCTTCTGAGTTATATTAAGTGCAATTTTATGTAATAAATCATGTTTAAAAATGAAATAAAGAGAAGGGTGTTATAGTTGGTATCAGAGGATATGTTTAGTTATTTTTGGGATTAGGATTATAAAACCCTAGTGAAAACCCTTAAATATAAGACTAAGTATAAGAAAACATCCCTAAATTTTGGTAAGTATAGAGTAAGTGTTTTATCAAGAAAATACATCTCTATTTGGATACTGCAAGTGGATGTGGTTCTGACACATATGTACCTTGGAGTAACAACTTTGACAAGGTGTTCTGGTCCTGACTCAGGGTAACATCGTACACAAAAATAAGTCTTACTAAACGCCTAGTTTGACACTCCTAGGGAATATACTTTGGTAAATTCATAAGTTCATTACAAACCATTATTAAGGTAACAAATAAAAAATGCCCATAAGAATATATGTTAGGAAGTAGATCATGGATAACATAGACTGAAGCCTATAAAATCATAAGTTAAAGTGATAAATGTAATTTATATGTTATCACTTTAATTTCATTGGATTACCCTTTATGTGTTTAAATATTTAAGATACTCATACCTAATTTTCTTTTTATTCTATCCAATGGACGAAAATAGGAGGAATCATGCTAACAACCGATGCGAAGGGCAGTGTGAGGATTGCCTCAATGAGATGCCCAACCCGATGGGAGCAGGAATCACAAACTTATTATACTCTCTCAGTTAACTTAAGTTTTTAATAGAATCCTGGACTAGGAGGAGCACACAACCCCCCCTAAGAGAGAGCAACCTACAGTCGAGAGCTTCATGTGACAAAGGCCTCCTACTTCCAATGGATCAGCCGATCCCTTAATCACGAATCAATGAGTCAATTCCATAGAAAAGATCTTCTTCATCCTTAAATGTTCCGAACAAGAGAATGTTCTTTTAGCTATTTATCATATAGAAGATGAAGCTAATAAATGGTGGACATTGATCAAGAATACGAAACCTGATGAAGAGATCAAAACAATGGAGTGAAAGGAATTCCATAAAATGTTTTTTAATAAATATTTTCCCTGCACCCTCCGTCTTAAGATGAAAAGGGATTTACTTTCACTTAAGCAAAAGAACGATGAATCTGTTGGGGTGTATGAGGAAAAATTCACAAGACTTGCATGATACACCTCTATTTTTGTCGTTACCCCTAAATGCAAGGTTTACCGCTTCTTTAGTGGGCTAAAGCCTAGTCTATCAAAAGCCTTGGAAATCTTTGAATTTGATAGTTATGAGGAAATTGTTTGATGTTCCCTCAAAGTCGAGATAGAGATTGGTGAATCTCAAGGGAATCATGGGGATAATAAATAGAAAGTGGATTTTAATTCTGGTGGTTTGATGAATAAATCCAATGGTGCTAAGAAATTCTAACACCCCACTTGTCAAAGGCATGGAAAGAAGCACTTCAAAAATTACCTAAGGGGAACAAAGAAATGTTTTAGGTGCAGAAGAGAAGGGAACCTGGCCAATGATTTTTGATAGGAGAAACCCACCTATGTGATAGAGGAAAGGAATGATCTGGTCAACCCTCAATGCATTGTTCAATTCTTCAATTGTAAGGAACCATGACACTTTGAGAACCAGTGCACTGAGCCAATGGTTTTTGGAGGCAACCAACAACCTCCAAGGAAACATTGACAAGCTTTTTCCTTCACCACTACCAAGGTGGATCCCAACAATGAAGTGGTGACATGTATGCTAGTTATTTATTCAAGAATAGTTAACATACTTTTTGATTTTGGTTCTATGCATTTCTTTATATCATGAAAGTTTAGTAGATCTATTCAAACACCACCACAAATCATGGAAGTAGAGATGTCAATGAAAATGAAAAATGGGGCAATTATTGCATCCCATGCATATAACTCCTCCCCTGTCACAATTTTTAGATTTAACTTTCTAGCGAACCTTGTCATAATTCCCTTGGTGGAATTTGATGCAATTCTGGGCATGGATTGAATTTACCTATATAGAGTCAACAAAAATTTCCACAAGAGGTAAATCACCCTCTAAATAGAGAATCAACCCCTGATTTTATACAAGTGTAAGGAGGATGATGAATCTTATTTAGTTACTTCCCTACGATCAAGCATATCTAGCTCAAATGATTAAGTCTAAGGAAAGAATCATCCTTGAAGACATACCTATTGTGAGGGAATACACTGATGTGTTTCTCGAGGAATTGTTTGGTCTTCCTCCTAGTCGAGAGGTCCAATTTTTGATCAAACTTATACTTGAGGCGTTGCCAATATCCAAGAATCTGTATAGAATGGCTATTCTGGAACTTGAGGAGCTAAAGAAACAACTATAGGAGAATCTATATAAAGGGTTTATATGCCCAGGTGCTTCACCATGGGGTGCACCAGTCCTATTCGTCAAGAAAAAAGATGGGTTAATGTAGGGGTGTAATTTTGGCCCGAGAGGCCCGACCCAAAAGCCCGAGAAGCCCGGCCCGGCAAAGCCCGCATCGGGCTAGGCCGGGCTCGGGCTGTAGGTTCATCAGGCTAGGCCTGGGCCTATCCAAGAAGGCCCGCGGGCCAGGCTGAGCCGGCTTGAAAAAGTCTGCCATGTTGTAAAAAATTACAACAGGAAGCTGCTGGTAGGGAGATTCGATCCCCCTACCTCAGGCTTCCAAGGTTGCACTTGGACCAACTGGCCCAGGTGCTACGCCTATTAAATTATCACCAAACTATATATATATGTATATATATCAACAAAAATAATGAAAAAAATAACACACTCAAAAAATAACAAAAAATCCATATATATATGTATATACATATATACATATATACATATATGTATATATACATATACATATCATTATATATTAACAAAAAATAATATATATATATATATAACTATTATTATATATAATTATGATGTGTGTGTGTGTGTATATATAACAATATATAATTATATATGTATATATATAAACAAATCCATTAATAGTATATATCAATTAAGTGTTACTTTTAAAAATCCATCAATAATATACATATATATAAATGATTTAATATAATATATATACAAACAAAGCTATTAATATATATATATATATGATTTAATATTATGTATATATAATAACTTGTTGTGTATTAATTAAAAAAATAACACACTCACCTAAGGATGTTTTTGCACATCCCCCAACCTCATTAATTTTTTAAGTATGTTGTATCTTGCATGTATTATACATACTATACATATATAAATTTATTTAGAAAAAAATTAACCCACCCACTACGGCGCACCCCACAAACCCTAATTTTTATTTTTACAATTTTCTCATATTATATATATCAATCATTTAACATTATATATATTTAATAACTTATTATATATTAACAAAAAAATAACACACTCACCCAATGATGTTCGCACACCCCCCAACCTCATTAATTTTTTTTAAATATGATGAAACTTGCATATTATATATATGTATATATATATATAAATAAATCTATTAATAATATATATATCAATGATATGATGCAATATATATATAAACAAAGTCATTAATAATATATATATCAATTAAGTATGACTTTTAAAAATCCATTAGTAATATATATATAAATGATTTAATATAATATATATATAAACAAATCTATTAATAATATATATATATATATCAATGGTTTAATATTGTATATATAATAACTTATTGTATATTAATAAAAAAATAACATATTCACCTAATGATGTTGGTGCATGCCCCCCACCTCATTAATTTTTTAAGTATGTTGCAACTTGCATATATTATATATAAATTTATTTAGAAAAAAATTAACCTGCCTATGACAACGCACCTTCCAAGCCCTAATTATTTTTTACAATTTTCTCATATATATATATATATATATATTAACAAAAAAATAACTACTCACCCAATGATATTCGCACACCCCCAACCTCATTTTTTTAATATGATGAAACTTGCATATATTATATATACTATATATACATATATAAATCTATTTAGAAAAAAAATTAACTCACCCACCGCTGCACACCCCCCAACCTCTCATTATTTATTTGCACATAATATATATAGATTCACATATATAAATTTGTTTAGAAGAAAAATAACATATCCTCACACTGTAAAATGTTAATAAAATAGAAAATAAATGTTCTTACAAAAAAATGGTGAACACTTAATAAAAATACATGTAAAAAAATGTGCTTAAAAAAATTAAAAACTGTTTAAAAAACTGTTTTAAATTAAACAAACGCTTAAAAATAATTTTCATAAACATGTTAAAAAAAATAAATGTAAAAAATGTTTTAAATAAATGATAAAAAATGTTTAAATAACAACGCTTTAAACCCACCCACTGCTGCTTATCCCCCAATTCATCATTATTTTTTTTTTCAATTTGCACATAATATATATAAATTTACACACATATATAAATCTATTTTAAAAAAATAACATATTCACCCACTGTAAAATGTTAATAAAAAATGTGTGTACATAAAACATGTTTAAACGGAATACATGTAAAAAACATGCGTTAAAAAAAGTTTTAAATTAAATGTCTAATAATAACTGTAAAAATTGTTTTAAACAAATGTTAAAAAACGGTTTAAATAAAAATGTTTAAAAAAAGTTTTTAAAACAAACATTTAAATTATTTTTTTTTAAAACACTTAAAAAACTTTATATATATATATTTTTTTTAAAAAGTTAAATGTTTTAAAAATATACATGTAAAAATCATGCGTTTAAAAAAAATTAAAAAACATTTTAAATTAATCATTTAAAGATAAATGTAAAAAAATGTTTTAAACAGATGTTAAAAAACGATTTAAATAAAAAAAAATCACAAACGCTTAAAAAAATTATAAATAAGTTAAAAAAATGTTTAAATAACAATGTTTTAAACTCACCCATTATTGTGAATCCCCCAACCCCTCATTAATTTTTTTTTACAATTTTCACATAATATATAAATCTATTTAGACAAAAAAAACATATTCACCAACTGCAAAATGTTAATAAAAAATAAAATAAACATTTTTACAAAAAACATATTAAACATTTTAAAAAATACATCTAAAAAATATGCATTTAAAAATTAATGTAAAAAACATTTTAAATAAATGTTAAAAAATGTTTAATTTTTTTTTAAAACAAACAATTATTTTGAAAATAATAAAAGCACACCATGGCCCGACTTGAAAAGCCCGGCCCGACCCAAAAAATCTCGGCCCGACCTGAAGGTTTGGGTCGGCCCGAGGTCGGGCTCGGGTCGCCTCATGAGGTTGTTCGGGCTGGCCCGGCCCGACCCGAATAGTGGTCAGTGACCCGATTTTTTGCAGGGTAAGCCCGACCGAGGTCGAAATTACACCCTTAGGTCAATGCACCTTTTCATTGATTATCATGAGCTCAATAAGATCACGATAAAGAACAAGTATCATTTACCATGAATTGATGATTTGTTCGATCAGTTACGTGGAGAACAATACTTCTCTAAGGTGTATTTACGGTCAGGATATTACCAAGTGAGGGTAAAGAAGGACGATATCCCCAAGACTGCTTTTCGTAAGGTACAGTCATTATGAGTTCATAGTAATGCCATTCAGATTCACTAATTACCCAAAAATATTCATAGACTTGATGAATAGAGTCGTTAGAGATTACCTTGACAAATTTGTGGTAGTCTTTATAGATGATATTATAATATACTCCAAAACCAAGGAGGACCATGAGGAGCATCCGAGCACTATGATAAAGACCTTGCGAAAAGAGAAACTCTATGAAAAGTACAACAAGTGTGAGTTCTGGTTGAATTAAGTCTCATTCTTGGGATATATCATCATAAGTAATAAGATATTTATGGATCCTTCAAAGAAAAAAGAAATTGAGGGATAATTGAGGCCAACATCCATGATATATATTCGTAGCTTCCTTAGGTTAGATGGATATTATCACCGATTTATGTGAAATTTATCATGACCGTCAAACCCTCTTACCAATCTAACTCAGAAGAGAGTCAAATTTTCTTGGAATGATGAATGTAAATAAAGATTTACCAAGTTGAAAATGACACTTATCACTACCCCTATGCTCACACTACTCACAATTTAGGATCTTTTCATAATTTTAAATGATGCTTCAAAGAAGGTATTGAGATGTGTATTGATGAAAAATGATAAAGTCATTTCCTACGCCTCAAGGCAGTCGAAAATTCATGAGCAAAAATATCCCACACATGATCTGGAGTTGACAACTATGATCCTTGCATTGAAAATCTGGCGACATTATCTATTTGGGGAGAAGTGTGAAATATATATAGATCACAAAATTTTCAAATATATATTCATACAGAAAGAGCTAAATATGCACCAATAAAAATGGTTAAATCTCATCAAGGATTATGACTGCTCAATCCACTACCATCTTGGGAAAGAGAACAAGGTGGAGGATGCTCTAATTAGAAAGGACTGAGCAATTATATAATTAATGAGAATTGAGAAGGATCCGATCTTCTTAAATTTAAAGAAGATGTACATGGGAATCATAAAGAAAGGAATATCATAATTCATTTCACAAATGATTGCTCAACAATCTCTTTTGGAAAGGTTAAAGGATGCTAAAAAAGATGATGTGGAAATTCAGAAGAAAGTAGAAACTATCAGAAGTGGAAAATCATCAGAGTTCAATGTTAATGAAGAAGGAATTGTGAGATTTAGGTCAGGACTATGTGTTCTATCAAATCCTGAGTTAAAGAAAGAACTTTTGGATGATGCACATAGTTAGACTTTCTCCATTCACCCAGGAAACACAAAGATGTATCGAGATCTTTGAGAGCACTATTGATGGGATAACATGAAGAAGGAGATCATAAAATATACATCTAAGTTCCTTATATGTTAGCAAGTGAAGTCTGAAATGAATAAGTATAAGGGGATGATGCAACCATTACCCATACCAACATGAAAATGGGAAAAAATCACCATGGAATTTGTCACCAGACTTCCAAATAAATCCAAGAAAAACAATGTTATCTAGGTTGTTGTGGATTTTCTTAAAAAGGATACACACTTCATCGTGATTTGAAAGGATTTCTCATTGGATCAACTGGAATAGATATACATCAGATAAGTGGTAAGGCTTCATGGAGTACCACTATCGATTATGTCTGATTATGATCCAAGATTCACCTATAAGTTTTGGAAAATTCTCTAGAATGCTCTAAACATTGAGATGAATTTCGGTATGACTTATCACCCTCAAACTGATGGCCAATATGAGTGGAATCTCCAAACACTTTAGGATATGTTGAGAGATTTCTCAATGGACTTCAAAGGTGGATGGGACCAACATCTTCCTTTATTGTAGTTCTTTTACAACAATAGTTTCCACTTGAGCATCCAAATTCCCCCTATGAAACCATTTATGGTAAGAGGTGTAGAACAATGACATGTTGGCATGAAGTTGGGGAAAAAAACTTATAGGTCCTGAAATGGTCGAAGAAATAGTGGAAAAGGTTAAGACCATCCAACAATACATAAAAGCTGCTCAGAGCTGACAAAATAACTATGATGTAAATCATCGACGAGACCTAGAGTTTGATGTTGGAGACATGGTATTCCTATGTATATATCCATGGAAGAAATTGATGAGATTTTGGAAGAAGTTAAAGCTTAGTCCAAGGTACATTGTCCCTTTTGAGATCCTTGATCGCATCGGAGCAGTGACCTATCAACTATCACTCCCACCGAACCTGTCTCAAGTACATGATGTATTCCATGTATCCCTCTTAAGAAATTACATACCATACCCATTACATGTACTCAATATAGTGGTGGTACCATTGGATAATGACTTTTCCTATAAAGAGTATTCAGTGAAGATCTTAGATCATAGAGAAAAAGTTCTATGAAATAAGACAATTCCCCTCATCAAAGTGTTGTGGAGAAACCACAAGTTTGAAGAAGCAATATGGGAACTAGAGGAGGAAATGAAGTAGAGTTACCCTCATCCGTTTTAGTGTGAGAAAAGGAAATTTTGAGGGTGAAATCTCTAAAGGGGAGAATATTGTAATGAATCATACTTTTATGAATAAAATTCCCTGTTTTGATTTAATGTCTTATGGATATAGACAACACATGCACTTATTTTGTTTTATTATATCCAATTAGATTTAAATGAACATTATGTATCTTAAACTTTGATAATATATCCATTGAATAGTTATCACATGAATAATATAAATATAGGGTTTTAATAAATCCTTTTGACACAAAGTGATGACATCAACCAGTAGGATCGTACCTTATGAAGCCCATTTATCGGTGCTTCTGAGGGAGATAGCATTTCTAGGATTTTCCCTAGACCAATACCAAGCTGATATCCAATAACTAAAACATGAGTGAAACCATTTATGGGAGATGTTCAAGCTCATTTAGATCACAGCCCAAACTATGTTCACCGAATAACCCCATGAAAGTCCCACCATCATGCACGTTACTCTTAGGGAATATGCTGTTGTAATAAAGGGATATGTATCAAGAAACTAACATTAGGAATATATATATTATTTTTTTATAGAATATTGAATATATTTTCTTCCTATTATTTTCACTTTGTAAATGATTTTTAAAGCACAACTAGTATTTTGGGTTAATATTCAAATTCAATTAAGAAATTTATTTTGATGAATTAATGGATTTTTAAAATAAATAATATTTTAATAAAATATTGTTATTAAATTAATTTTTTTAAATATACACGATCATATATTTTTTTATGATGTAAAATGTAATTTTTATTAGGGTTCGAAAACTGTTATTGTCAAAACTCGTCAATTTTAAATAAATATCATTTTTTATTTTAAAAGTGAAAATTCAAATATTCAGAAAATTATTTAGATAAAATTAAAATTATTTTTTGAATTAGGACATCAAAATTATCCAATGGTAAATTTTTCTTAATTTTATGAGACAATTGAATTATTGGGTAAAAATTAAATAACGTATAAATATACGGTGTGTTTTATGACATCATAATAGCCCAATGGTGATGTAATAAATAATATAAAAGGTATAATCAGCCAAATATATGTTTTAATTTAAAATAATATGATTTTATTTTTATTTTATTTATTTTATAAAGCTTTAGTGAATCCTCCAAGACTTATAAAATATTTTAAGATTTTAAAAATCATTTCTTTGAAAGTGTGACTCACCTCCACATAAGCAAGGGAAATATTTTATTATATTCAGAACTTGGCCTTATAAAATAATTTATACAACTCCCCTTTGTTAGATACCATGGGAAAAAACCATGGTATGGTTTGTGGTTTTGAATATTTTATTATGTAGTGTCCAAAACCAAAATAATAAAGAAATCTCCCTCCTTTCCTATATAAACCCACTAAAGCTCCCATTTATCTTCACTCAAACTCCTTAGAGAATGACCAAAATCTTCCCTGTACTCCCTAGATTCCTCCCAAGGTTCCCCCAATCTCCCAAAAATCCTCTCTTAAGCCTTTTGTGCCACACATTCAAGTAAGGGATTCTATCTCTTCTCTTTTTATCAAGCATTTCATTTATGATATGCCTTTTAATTTCTAATTTATTAAGTTGGGACACATTCTTACCTATCCAAATTAATTTTCATTTGATTTTTAAATGACGTGATCCCCTTTCACTCTCATTTATCCTTCTTATGAACCATTACGTACACCCATTACTATACTGAAATTCGGTAAGGAATCTTCCACCCTCCTCTTTTATCAAGCATTCCTTTTTATGTTATTCCTTCTAATTTCATTTTTGCCTATATTGGGATATGTTCTTAAATATTACCCTTACTATCCATTTCATGTATAAATTATGAAAGCCCCCTTTCTCCCTCATTAACCCATTTTTATGAACTTCTATATAACGTCGTTATGCTGCCGAAATTGCACCACGATTTTCCATGCCAAAATAATTGTGTAGTGAATACCATACCCATTTCTCTATCAAGGGTATTCACCTTTATGTACATATACTTATTGATTCAGGACTTACATGTATGTATTCCACACTACATGATCATGGAATAAAATATTATGTTGTATGAATCTATGTTTTATGTTCTATGTGACACACTTAAGCATGAGAATGAAATGTTTATGAAGGGTGTGCCTTGATAGCACCCTGATGTACTGGGTAATGGTTAGTATCATGAAACTTCATTTTGGGATATGGGATTTACCTAATTCATTTATGGAACTTTGTCTACCATGGGGTCTTGGCAGATTTAGCCTTGATCTATTTATGATGCAGTGTTTTATGTTGTTGCCGCATTTTCCATGTTATGATTATCATGCTATATCATGCCATATTATTCATGTTCCTTTTATGCTCCATTGGTATAACTATTGTATAACATGTATTTTATTCCTCATGTTATGTCTTGTTTATTCCCTTACTAGGATTTAGAGCTCACCCCTTTATGTATGTCCTCAGGTTATCCCATACAGTGTTAAGTACAAAAGAATGTTTTAGTCATGTCAAAGAAGTTTTCAATAAAGATGTTGCTTTTCATGTTTTAAATTTTTATGTAATGTACCTAATTTACCAAATACACTAAACCTCTCAATCTTTTGAGTTGTATTAAGTGAGATTTTATGTAATAAATCATGTTTGAATATGAAATAAAGAGCATGGTTGTTATAGTCTGCCTGGCCCGAAATGGATTTGTGAGGTTACGACTCGACCTGTAATGGGTATGGGAGAGGTTTCGAGACCCAGGTTAAATTTATATAATAAAAAATTAATTAATTTAATTTTAGTATTAAACTAAATTAATTAAAATTATTTTTTGGTTTGAACATCATAATATTTTAAAATTATGTAAAAGAAGTTAATTAAATTTTAATACTAAATTAATTAATTAATTAATTAATTTTTGGTATAAAAATTAAATTAATAACATGACCAGATAATAATAAAATATTTTAATTCAATTAATTAATTTTATTTATTTAAATTCCTCACATACTTTAGATTTATAACAATTTAATTTTATCACATGTTTATTGTATATACCGACCGATCATGAGCAATTGACCAACCTTGCACGTATGGTTTATTTTATTTAATTATTCATTACTTGTGTGTGATGTTTTTAATAAGTAATTAATTCTTATCGATGGTCTTCTCATCATATTTTTCATTTAAATATGTATAAGGTCTCGCGCATCCATCAATTTTATACCTGTATGTACATTGCTCTTCCCAAGACCCCCTTGTTTTCATGCATGTACTTTTATATTTTGACAATGACGTTAAAAGTTGTTGACCACACCAAGTTGAGGAAAAATATATACAAGAAGTGGACACACTAGATAGGGACAAGCTGCATCATGAGTCAAGCTCTGACTCAAGTATGATTCCTCTAGGTCATGGTTGATCCATTGAGTTTAAATGGATCAACCAATATTAGATGCTCAATACCAATCAATTATTTTTATTTCCTTTCTGATTTTTTTTATTATTTTGTGCATTTTCATGACAAAAAAAATACATAAATTAATAAACAGTAAAATTCATAAATATAAAATTGAATTTTTTCTTATTAATGTTTAGTTATGAGCGCGACGACATAGAATGATCAAATTAATATAAATAGATTACATTCATCGAAAAATATTAAAAACCCTCAAAGAAATATTAATTAGCAAACACCTTCCATCATTTGAATTTGAACAAAACCAAGTATTCGAGGAGCTCCTCATCCAAAGTTGAGGGTACCTCCTAAGCGTTCTAATGAGAGTGATGAGTTGATTTAACTAAAGTTGGCAGCAAATAAGTCTTCAAATCTAGATTGTTTCAAATTTAGAGTAAAGTATTAAGTAAATCAAGTTTATGATTTTAGAAGCTGAGGCTTCACTCAACAGATCAAGGAACTGCAAGTTAATTCGGTTTTACAGTCAAACGCCTACCTAGAAACTTTCCAAGTAGTGGCGTAGCCAAAGCTTGTAGACTATGAGGGGACATGTTCAAGGATCCTTACCACTAGAACACTCAAGCGCCAGAGTATTATAATTCTAGTACATAGGGTTTCTAGAGTTCGATAAAATAGTGCGAGACATTTAATGATTTAAATAATTGATAATGTCTAATCAGTAATCAAGATAAAAGTTCTAATTTACTAGATATTATTTTTATAGACAATGGAAAGTAATACCAAAATAAATACTGTGTTATCTAATGGAAAAATAAAATTTCCCCACTAGAATGACTTTCTAAGTGTAGTACAAGTGCTTGTGTAAAGTACTACGATGTTGGAAATTCAAGGTATTGGTGTCCCCAATACCTATTAAGCCACCTCATGAAACGAGGGTGTTAAAAATACTTACAGGAGACTCATGTATGGCACATTTTATGGTTATGTCATAATTCCATCATCAACATTTGATGTGAGTTGTGGATACTACATCAAAACATGGATGATATTACATATAGTCTCATCTTTGTGAAGCTTGTGAGGATAAAGAGAAGCGATGATATGAATAGGTGGTGATTACACTAGATATGTGTAAATTGAAATATGGCTCATGATCTTTCAATGGATTCCTTTCTCATATAATTTTCACCCATTTTATTCAGTTTTGTTTAATATTACAAAATGAAAAGTATGGAGAAAACACTTATTTATCTTCTATGTGAGGTTCTCCAAATAATAATAACAATAAATAAAGATGAATATTTAGTTCTTATAGCGAAAATGTTGAAAGATAAGGCAAAAAGGCCATTGGAAAGAGTGACACCAAAGAAACCTTAACAATTTCCTTCAAAGAAATAGGTATTAAACAAGAGTTTATTCAAACCATATTTCATGAAATTAATCTTTGAAAGTTTAAATGTAATGAACTAAATCACATAAGAAAATATTCACTTCTTATTTAGGTATATTGATAAATATAAAATGTAATGTTTCAGTTATACTTCTTGAGTATTAAATACAATATGCCTATTAAATATGTGTATTTAAATATAGTAACCAAGTAAGTATAGAAATGATACAATAAGTAAGGTGTGATCTCCAAGTAGCTGAAAACAGGTGGTTCTTAAGTCAGTGGTGAGAAGCACACAACTTATAATTACCATTTAAATGATTATAGTTGAACATTTATTAAGTATCACTAAAACATTTATCTCACGTGTCCTTTAGACATAAGGAGAAATTATTCAAATTCAGTAATGAATGTTTTTTACGGTGTTTAATACTCAACAAATAGTTCAGTAAGACATGAATCATAGGAAATACGTGATGAATAAAAAATGTAAGACTTATATACCCAGTTGTGTCAAGATAATACTTTGACAAGAAAAACTAAGATTTTGTCAAGGATATACCCAATATTATTTTATAATATTTGAAGTTAAATACCTTAGGTACTATCGACACACTTATGTACTTAGTTTTGGATAAATAAACCTTTATAAATAAAGGTAATCCACAAATATTTCAAAACTATTTTAGCTAGAGAGCGTGAACTATTCCAATGGTAAACTAGTGGTAAGTATACTTCATAAGAATCCTTAAAGTGTTTAAGTAATGTGAAAGTAAAGTATGGTATATTCATGGTTAGAATATTTGAGTTGCTTTAATCTAGTGTGCCAAAGAATATCTTGACCAATCATTCATTGATCATTATAATGTTGCGTGGACTAATTTCTAAATGCACATTACCTTATCCACATCACAGATTTAATGATAATAAGGAGGATTGATGATGATTCATAAATGTTAACATTGATCCAAAAAATATATCATAGAGTAATTCTTAAACACACATTTCCTTATATATATAATATTCATGATGTAAGTAAAAGGACCATCAATGTTAAAACTAATGCATTATAGACACTTCCATTTTTCAAGACATGCTTTGAAAATAATGACATTATCCCATAACCATATTCCAAATGTAATGAAAAATGGATATCATATGAGTTTTAGTATGATATAAACCCATTTTCATAAGAACATGTGTTTAGATAAAAAGAGTTTGTTAGGATATAAATAAACTTGCATCAATCGAAACACAATGTGTATCTAAAAGTAATTATCCTAAAGTTTTATAAGGATATTATAGAAATACCTATGATAGAAAAGTGATAGTAATAGTAATAGACTATATTTATATAAAAGGGTGCACATATCTATTTGAGATAGTGGGAGAAATATTGAATTGGGTTTAGTCAATGACCAGAAATTCACAAATAGTTGGTATAGGAATGAGATCCATAAGATGTGTGTAAGAGAATTTTCCAGAGACACATATTGCATAGGAAGGATAAAACCATGGTGATTGTTTTATATTCACTGTGGTTGGTGATACATTATTCATTGAGAATAATAATTCCTAAAAGTAGGAAGTATATGAAAATTAGATAAAATTTACAAGACTAATTAAAATTAAATAATGAATCCCATGTATCAAAGAACAAGGGATTATTATTTTGAATATTGTGGTGGGTATTCAAGTGATACTATACATGGATGGTACACGCATGGTACCAATAAGGCTCGATTGATAACACCAAGTCATTATGCCTAAATCCATTAGAATTTTAATTTTCATAGCTAATTTTCTATGATTATTTTATTGAGAATTGGATGTCAAGAGCACTAATTGTGGAAGGTGTCTATTAAATGCAACCAGAAAGGGATGGTGACACCATAGTATTCCAATAATGGGTGAAAGTTACTAAAATACAGTATATGATTAAATTAAGTAACAAGATCATAGAATATTCATATGGAATGAATCTTTACCATGTGTATACCAGAGGTTAGTGGGAGCATCATTTTTTTCTAAGTAAAATATTCTTGATAACATATGAAAAAAACTATTGGTCTTACATTTAGTTAAGGCTATAATAAATGCATCTCTCTAAAGATTGACTTAAAATGGAAACCTAAGTTCTAGGGAATAATATCTACTAAGGTAGATCAAATGGTTGATTATACTTAGTAAATAGTACATATATTGACAAGGTATTGAAAAAAATACAAGTTGGAACAATTCAAAAGAGAATTGTTGCCAGAGTCACATGACATAAATCTCTCCAAGAAGACATGTATGGGAATATGAGGAGATTAATGTAGTGAGTTGAATTCCATACACTTTATAAATGGATCAATCATATATTCCATGATATGTAAAAGATTTTATATTGTCAAGATATACTTTATAGCAGACAAATATCTATTATATTTAGGAGAATGGAAAGAGAAGTAGTCAAAACTATCTGATTGTAGTTGACAAATTACAAAAGATATGTACCTGGTATATGGAGAGGAAGGGATAATAGTTACAAGGGGGAAAAAACTAGCTTTACTATAAGGTTAATATGATTTAATATTGTAGTTAGGATAAGGTAATAAGCAATACAAGTTCATTTAATCTAGTGGTATCTATGTCTATAAATACTGAGCGCATTAAAACTTCTGAGGTAGCTAAGAATTAGTGTAAAATATGCAACGATTTGTTATTATTCTTAGAATCACACCTAGTAAGTAAATTATTGACATAATGTAAATTATGATATCATTACTAGCCAATATGTCAAGTTTTGATAGTGTTTAGAAAGGAAATAAACTTGGGTATTCATCTCTCGAGAAGTCTTACTCAAGGAGGTGAGGTCGCACATAGTATAATAGCCATGAAATAGAGACATGATAGACCCTAAAAATAAATCCATGACTCAAAAATAACATGATATTAATCATGTGAGAGCTAACAAGTATGGTTATCAAGTTGGCTCTAGTGCAAGTGGGAGTGTTGTAATAGTGGGTGCCCTAGATCCAACAAAACAATACTTTTCGATTACCATTTAATGTATACAGTGAGATATGCATGATATACACTTACCATTACAGTGTATATATTTATGCATCCACTATTTAATGGTAATGTCCACAGGTTATTTTTTGTATCAAAAGGTTATAACAGATCTTGATTTATAATAAGAACCTCGAGATACTATGGAATTAATCTTAAACATATTTTTTTGGGTCTAGATACATCATACTGACTGAACACAGTTGATATATGAATATCAGGTGATGGGGGCTCATAAGCATTGAAGCTTCGTCTCATGAAGTTTAAACTTAGTGATATATGGTTGGTGAGATCATAAGGATAGGCCCACCAATAGAGGTACATTCTTGAATTTCATAGTTTTTTAGATTAGAATTCATTCAATGTTTTATTCTTCCCTGTGTCAATTTACCCATCTATTTTTTGATTCATAGATGCTGAAATGGTTGTCATTCGCATTATGGTATGTTCTCCTCATGCCATTTAGGTACTGTTCAATTAACCTATTTTAGTAGTAATGAATGAGTTTTTGTTTCACCATTTTGTAATTTTATTGAAGTTGTTTGAGTGTTTTATTCATTACCGTGTCAATTTATCCATCTAATTTTTGATTCATAGATACTGAAATAGTGGTCATTCGTATTATGTTATGTTCTCCTCGTGCCATTTAGGTACTATTTAATTAACCTATTATAGCAGTAATGAAATGGTTTTTGTTGCATCATTTTGTAATTTTATTGAAGTTGTTTCAGGGATCTATTTGTTCATATTTATTTAATATACAAATTCAAATTCTACTTCTCTATTAATCTATTTTCAAATTTGTAAACTGAAATATATTGGTTTATATTTGTTATACAACCATTTATATTTAATTTTATATTGAACTTTATATTGCACTTTATATTAGTTCATGTTGTACTAAAATTGCACTTTACATTCTTGTTTTTATAGCTGTTTCAATATAACTTTATGTTGGAGTTTATATTGAAGTTTATATTTCATTATCATTTATTGAGATTGCATTTCCCTTGTATATTATATTATCATGCATGTTGTTTCTTTATGCAGAATACAATTTCCTTCTCCAAGCATGCATTATCATGCATGCTCATATGTGAGTTTGGCTGATACTCTAGATTTCTATATTTCCAGTGATTAATATTTTTTCTTCCATATATGCAGTTGATTCCATTGGTTTTATTTGTACTTAAAGAAACAAACTCAATGTAGTAAAGCCCTTGGTTTGGTTATTTACTTGAATCTTGTGTTTCCTTATAGTTTGTATTAACTTATAGCAATTAATTACTTCAAAGTTTTTCACCAAAGTTTTTTTAACAGCATTATTATGATGAATGCTTTTATGTGTCTCTTAAGGCTCTTTTTATGCAGTGTCTCATTTGATAGCCATCTTATGGAACATGGAAAACTTGACTAAAGGTTTATCTTTCAATACTACTCCATTTTGGGAACGCACATTCTGCTTTCTTTAAGTTTAAAATGGAATGTTACAAAATAATTCTCCACTGTTATCTATACTAATACTGTAGTTTGCTAATACACTATAATGAAAGGATAATATCATAAAATCATTAATATTAGTGGTAAATTTATATATATTAAAATAGATAATCCATGTTCTGATATGTACTGATAGTTTCCTGTAATAAAGTTGTCCCACATTATGAATTGTTATATTTTTCTCCAGTTGAACAGATTTACATTTCAAGGAATTGTCACTTATTTTTTGTTTTGTAGTGAAAAAAATTTCTCTACAAGTGAATAGATTTGCCAGTACTGGAATATTTAAGTTTATAGTTGATGTCTATTGAAATGAAGTGAGTATAACTCTAAAATTTAACAGATTTACCAATTAAGTGATTTTCCAATTGATGCTGACTCATGTACGGGTCATTTTTGTTTTCCAGGTGAACACATTTTCCAGTTAAACATATTTACATTTCTAGGAAATGTCACTATTTTTTTGTTTCTCAGTAAAACTAATTTCTCCATTAGTGAGCAGATTAACCATTAATGGAATATTTATGTTTGTAGTTTAAGTCTGTTGAAATGAAGTGAGTAAATCTGTATAGGTGAAAAGATTTACCATTCAACTGAATTTCAAATTTATTTTGACTGATGTTAGGGTCAATTTTATTTTCCAGTTTAACAGATTTACCAGTTTAATAGATTTATCATTACTGGATTAATTTTGTTTCCATTCATATGATCCTGGAAATACCCTGACAGGATCTGGGTGACCCTTACATAGATGGGGATTACCAGTTATGCGATCCAAGTTACCCTTAGGTGAGATGTGATATCTTTCATGTAGGTTCGGATTGACCTTTATGCAACTCAAGATAACATTTTCATGCCACAAAAATGACCCTTACATGAGTTTTACTACCCTTACATGAATCAATATTATCATTTATCCAACAGATAAAAACCAACCTTACTCTTACATTAACATATAATACCCACCACTGAGTTTCATTACCCTCACATGAATCATAATTTAGATTTCATTAATGTATTAAAATCGAGGTTACCCTTTTGCTATCATAGAAGATCCTTACATGAGGCAAAGTTAACTCTCTAAAATACTAGATTTCTCTTATCTACATGAAGTGTGTTCTATATAAGCCAAAATAAAATGAAAAATAATGAAACTTACACAACCATAATATGTGTCATTAACTCACACTATTATGATTGTCTATACTATTAAGTTTTTTTTGTTGCAGGTATCCTGTTCTTTTTTCATAATAATATATTTCATTTACTCACATTCATTTTTAATTACATATTATAGGGATCAAAATAGATGTCTACCGGTTGGCTACTGATATGTTGACTCCAATGCATAATCCATGTGCCAGGAATTGCCTTTTCAGTGCTGGGTGTTGTGTAATTTCGATGGTTTCATCATCCAAGGTCTATAATGATGCCCCACCTCTACTAGATTTGTTGTCTACTTCATCAATTGTGGGATCCAGCTCTGAGCAGTGGTACATTCTAAGGCAGAGTGCTTAATTTTGGACTGTCCCAAATAAATCTCAGTTCCTAATCACATCAACCTCTGACCAGTTGTAGGTGCTATGCCTTATTCCAAACACAACAATGTTATCCATTCTTAAGTCTCAAATTCTGACTGTAAATATTGGTTCCTATTTCAATTATCTAGATAACTGTAATTACTTTTAATCATATAAGGGGATGATTTCAGACATTTTGGGCTATGTTGTGGAATTAGTACTTCCTCACAGTTTGTATTATGTGATATTTAGTGATTTATTATCCAGAATCACTTACAACTTCAAATCCTTGGATAGATTTTGCCTGTATCAGTCCACTACAATTTTAAAACCATGGAATGTTACCACATCCTGACCTATATGATATTCTATTTATTGGATGATTACATAATGCCACATCCTGACCTATATCCTCTTATATTTCTGGGATGATTACCAAAGAAGAGTGAAAAAATTGACTAATTTTTTTAGCTGTAATTGCAAGGAAATACAACAGTTTGACCATTTCATATTTTTTCATATTTTATTTCATCATTTTGTTACCTTAAAAACTGTATTAGACTATGCTATTTATATTAGGGTTAATAGAATAATTTTACCCTATTTTCTATATTAGCCTCTGGCTTGGATAATGCATAACAAATGTTCCATGTTTATGTGTTTTCTCTAATCCATATATTGTTTAAAACATCCATTTCATGTGGTTTCTTCACATATCAGTTGAACATGTTTCTGTTCCACACCAGTTGAACATGTTTATGTACCAATAGAATTTTATTTTCTCATATCTATGACATCTCCACAACATAAATATTGGTTTAACCAGTTATTTACAACATCGTATCTGTCCATTCAATATAACAACTTCAGCGCTTTGTAAGTTCACTTGGATTAATAACTTTTTATAGGATGTATATAGATATTCACTTCTTGCAAAACTACCCACGAATATGAATTGATTTTACAGATTAGTGAAAAAATACACATACTGTTGTAACCTATATCACCTATTAACATAAGATTACTAAATATATTTTTCAGATCACACTTTGTGGACTATACTGGTTTTTTTTTTACATTCATATTTTGGATTCTGCATTTTCAGTATGCATTAATACATATTCTTATTTTTAAACATTTTTTCATATGGAGAAAATATTGTGTTTTATGGGTAGGAAAAAAGCTGGACAGCACCCCACACACCTATTTAAGATCGAATCATACTATTGTTGGAAGTAGAAACAAACATCCAGGTTTGTGTTTCTACTTTTTTTTCAATGTTTTTGATGTTTTATACCTTTATTTTTAAATTTTATGTGAGAATATTCCCATTTAAAAGTTCTGTTACTTATTTTCCCATCATGTTTATTATAATTTATGCATTTTATTACTAACTAAGAAATTAACAAGGAAGTTTTGGACTACTCTACATGTGATTCCTCCAAGTATTCAATTTCTGGTGACATGAATTTGGTAGAGAAACTGATGACGAAATCTGATGCAAGGTATCTAAACATTATGAAAAAGGTAATTTCATTATTCATATGTGCCATGAACAACAACATTATTAATTTTCCTGATCCAACTCGATCTGTTCATTTGTTATTTTTAATTATTTTCAGTATGCGATATTCCAAAGGCTGGCAGCGGACTGGGTATTCAATCAAATCTGAAGCATTCTGATCACAGTCAAATGCTTCTCAGACATTGCTATAGGGTTTTCCTTATAAATTTCGCATAATAGTCCTTTTTAACTTTTTTATATAGGATCATCAGTGTAGTGAATCTTCAAAATTAAGTTTAACCACTAACCAATACCAAGTACTACTTTTTATACTATTTCTATTTTAATTTACTAGAAAAAATATACCAAATTATTGTAATATTCATTTTACACTTGTGTTGTATGAACATGAAAATTTTGTCTATTTAGGAGTTAGCTATAATAGTGAAAAAGTATTTGTTACTTCAACTATAAATATTTAATTTACTCAGGTAATGAATTCTGTGCAGTTGGTTCAGATTCTATTTTTCATCTCCAAGTGGGATATTTTCATAAGTCCGAATATTTGGGGAGGCAAGGATCAAGGATATGATCTCTCAGCTACAGAAGAAGGCTACCCAACTGTTCATGACCCCTATCACATGATTCGGGATATCAAAACCAGACAATGTTAATGCTGTCATGGAGACCGAAGCACCAACCTCATAGGAAGAAGCAGATGTTGATGAGAGCTGGGCAGAGGTGAAGGGCATTGATTTGGTGGTGAAACAGGAAGGCGTGTGGAGGAGTAAGGTCCTCAAGGCACTCAACACATAGAATGGATACATTGTGATTTCCATAATGGTACCACGTCAGAGCTGTGTCATAGGTGTAGTAAACATTTGCTCATGCTTCTAATTTTATTTTGCGGGAAGAGTATCTGTTTATATGTCTTAAGACCTCCATCAGTTTTATACATCGAGCTGTACTTAATTATGTTTCCTAACATTAAGCATAAAATTCATATTAATTGCAGTTCTAAAACGTCCACAATAGTACACAAAAAAGTAATGAAGATACAGTTTTTTTCTCTTAAATTCCTTTACAACACACAAAAGATGCACAATCTAATGGTACGACACCTGTATCCATAGCCATGGTTTTACACAAACGGTCATGAACATAGACCATTATTTTTGGCCCTAAACATCATACTTTAGGCCAATGGTTCTATTATGGGGAAGGTGGGTTTGGAAAGGTGTCCCAACAACCCTATTATGCACTGATCACACTACAGATGGGTCTCGTAAAGGACAAGTTGAATTTGGTTATTGAATTGGAGTTGGATTCTCTATTGCTATTGGGTTGATTCGCTAGAGGTAATTTCAAGCCTTTATAAAGTTTCAAATCATTTCCCTTATTAATAGTAGACTTTTAATTATTATAGAATAGATATAATTTTTAAAATTAAGATATGGCTTCTATATTGATCATGTTTAATTCATATTTCATACGCTAATCATGTTTGGTATGAGATAGAGGGAAAATAAAATTTTATTCATCACATTTACAATTATTTATTTTTTACATCACCTTAGTGTTGTATAGTTAGATACTTTCCACATTTGGGTAGAGAAGCACTATTTTTTCAACAATCATGCAACTAATACAAATGAAGCATTGGCCAGATTTGAAAAAATGGTTATAAAAATAAAAAAAATGACTATAGTCATTTTTTTGAAGTGTTCTAAAACTTTTGATTACTTTAAATGATGTTTTCCATAAAGAAATTTACAGAACAACTTTATTTTCAGTTATATGGCTTTCATTATAACTTTAAATATTATAATGATCATAATTTGAAATATCCAATTGTATTATTTTTTCATTCATGTAATTTATTTCTCTATCATGAATGCACAATAAATTTTTTGATTCCTTATTAATTCAATTAAATATTTTCTACTATGTTTACGATTTCTTAACAATTTCCCTAACATCTATTCCATTACCATGTACCACTCATTTACATGTAGATATACATTATGTATTCTACAGTCATGCATTTGTATATATTCTTTGAAATTACATTCAAATTGCATACAAGACATCTAGAAATATTACCATTGCTCTATTAATATTATGTATTTACATACCTGTATTTACAATATATATGATATTGTTTTCTCATCTGCATTACTGGTTTTCACTTATATAGAAACTTTCATATGCATTATCAGTTTTAACTTACATAAAAAATAAGTGTGACACGACTACTGTATGTGATCCTGTAATCAATTTTTTTCCATTATGCATTACCAGTATGTACTTATATAGAATATAAGTTCATTCTTGTATGCATTTACTTTCTAGAAATTTCATATTGGAAAAAATCCTAATTATGTGTATGTGAATGTGTAATTAAATGATCACGCCATGCAAATGCACAGGGTGGGTATTAAATATAGATATACAACCCATGATTGTTGACATTTAGTGATGAAACAACCAGATTCAATTTGTATTTATCTAATTTTTTGATTCAATTTCATGTTGTCAAGTATTATGAAGTGGATGTCCACTCATTGTCTTCATATATTTATTTTATTCAAATGCATGTTCTGTTTAATATTTTTCTCTGATCTCTACGTAGCTCATTTCATACTGTTCCATATACATGATGAATAGTTTCACTATGTTTTATTTTTTCCCAAACTACCAACTCATTCAATTTATTATTATTTCATTTATTTTCACATTTCTCATTTTTATTATTACAACCACTGTCTTATCTATGAATTATCTTTCACTTTTTTATTTCAATGCCCACATTATAGTTATTGTGATCAAAATTGAAAATGAATTCAAATATTCTTCCTCAAAATTTAAAAATTCACATAATTTTACTCTATCATTTTTATTTGTCAAATATTTGAATGGTATCTTCATATTATATGCATTGATATTCCATTATCATACACCATTACTTTATAATTAAAATTTATTCAACATTAATGTTTCTTATAAACTTTTATAAATATTAATCTCCTATTAAAAGAAAAAATAGTAATCGAATATGCCGTGAAATAGCATGGGCGAGTACTAGTTATAGAAATACCTAAGATAGAAAAGTGATAGTAATAGTAATAGACTATATTTCTATAAAAGGGCGCACATCTCTATTTGAGATAGTGGGAGAAATATTGAATTGGGTTTATTCAATGGCCAGAAATTCACAAATAGTTGGTATAGGAATGAGATCTATAAGATGTGTGGAAGAGAATTTTCTAGAGACACATATTGCATAGGAAGGATAAAACCATGGTGATTGTTTTATATTCACTGTGGCTGGTGATAAATTATTCATTGAGAATAATAATTCATACAAGTAGGAAGTATATGGAAATTAGATAAAATTTACAAGACTAATTAAAATTAAATAACGGATCCCATGTATCAAATAATAAGGGATTATTATTTTGAATATTGTGGTGGGTATTCAAGTGATACTATACATGGATGGTACATGCATGGTACCAATAAGGCTCGATTGGTAACACCAAGTCATTATACCTAAATCCATTAGAATTTTAATTTTCATAGCTAATTTTCTATGATTATTTTATTGAGAATTGGATATCAAGAGCATTAATTGTGGAAGGTGTCTATTCAATGCAACCAGAAAGGGATGGTGACACCATAGTATTCCAATAAGGGGTGAAAGTTACTAAAATCCAGTATAGGATTAAATTAAGTAACAAGATCACAGAATATTCATATGGAATGAATCTTTACCATGTGTATACCAGAGGTTAGTGGGAGCATCATTGTTTTCCAAGTAAAATATGCTTGATAACATATGAACAAAACTATTGGTCTTACATTTAGTTAAGGCCATAATAAATGCATCTCTCTAAAGATTGACTTAAAATGGAAACCTAAGTTCTAGGGAATAATATCTACTAAGTTAGATCAAATGGTTGCTTATAATTATTAAATAGTACATATACTGACAAGGTATTGAAAAAAAATACAATTTGGATCAATTCAAGAGAGAATTGTTGCCAGAGTCACATGACATAAATCTCTCCAAGAAGACATGTATGGAAATATGAGAAGATTAATGTAGTGAGTTGAATTCCATACACTTTATAAATGGACCAATCATATATTCCATGATATGTAAAAGATTTTATATTGTCAAGATATACTTTATAGTAGACAAATATCTGTTATATTTAGGAGAATAGAAAGAGAAGCGGTCAAAACTATCTGATTGTAGTTGAAAAAGTACAAAAGATATGTAACTGGTATGTGGAGAGGAAGGGATAATTGTTACAAGGGGAAAAAAACTAGCTTTACTATAAGGCCAACATGATTTAATATTGTAGTTGGGATAAGGTAATAAGCAAGACAAGTTCATTTAAGCTAGTGGTATCCATGTCTATAAATACTGAGTGCATTACAACTTCTGAGGTAGTTAAGAAGTAGTGTAAAATATGCAACGATTTATTATTATTCTTAGAATCACACCTAGTAAGTAAATTATTGATATAATGTAAATTATGATATTCTTAATAGGCAAGATGTCAAGTTTTGATAGTGGTCAGAAAGGAAATAAACTTAGGGATTCATCTCTCGAGAAGTATTACTCAAGGATGTGAGGTCACAAATAGTATAATAACCATGAAATAGATACATGATAGACCCTAAAAATAAATCCATGACTCAAAAATAACATGATATTAATCATGTGAGAGCTAAAAAGTATGGTTATCAAGTTGGCTCTAGTGTAAGTGGGAGTGTTGTAATAGTGGGTGCCCTAGACCCAACAAAACAATACTTTTTGATTACCATTTAATGTATACAGTGAGATATGCATGATATACACTTACCATTATAGTGTAGATATTTCTCCATCCACTATTTAATGGTAATGTCCACAGGTTATTTTTCGTATCAAAAGGTTATAGCAGATCTCAATTTATAATGAGAACCTCGAGATACTATGGAATTAATCTTAAACATATTTTTTTGGGTCTAGATACATCATACTGACTGGACACAGTTGATATATGAATATCAGGTGATGGGGGATCATAAGCATTGAAGCTTCGTCTCATGAAGTTTACACTTAGTGATCTATGGTTGGTGAGATCATAAGGATAGGCCTGCCAATAGAAACACCACATGTTTTGGGTGTCATTGGATGTTACTATCTATGAACAAGTGTATTTATATCTTAACTTGAGATCATTATCAATGTGTTCCATTTGATCACATAATTTGATACAAGGAGAAAACCATGATAATGAAATCGTAGTGAGGTAGCTTGTGTTGGGTGCATCATTGATGGTATGGAATTGGTTGAATGGTCAAGATAATATTTGTCACTTCTTGGTTGAGGAAGTGATATCTCAATCCTGGTTGATCAAGATGGTAGTACATTTATAAATCTATGGACATGGTAGTCAAAGGTAAGTCCATCCAGTAAAATCAACAAATAATAAAGAAAGGATGATGACACAAGTGTGCATCCTACTTTATGAGATATTGTATGACAAAGATATTATATTACATAGTGCATGCTCATAGGATGTTTGTCGTTGTTATGAGTATTCCATGTCTCTTTAGGGGCCTTTATGATTTGCTAGTCTCCACTCTTGGTGTGTGAATACTATTCACTACTATCAAGAAAAGGTCCTAGAGGGTCACACATAATAGCGTATTCAAGAATATTTCCTATTTAGGTGAATAGGAATATAGACATGGTGGGACCCACCACATGGTCCGAGAGTTGTCCAAGTTTTATCAATCACCAATAAATAAATAAATCCATTATTTTTGAGTATAGAATAATTGGGTTGAATTTATTTATTAAAATTATTTACAAGTGTTTAATTAAATATAAGAAATAATATTATACAAATGAATATTATTTTAATATTAAAGGTTCATTTAATATTAGCAGGAATTATGAGTTGAGTTAATAACTCGGGTTTATCACATAATATATTTAATATATATCACAAGTATGTGATAAAATATAAATAACATTTAGGACACAATTAGTTCATCACAATTATTTATTTATTTCTTATTTATTGGATGTTAAATATATAGGGGTCAAGAACCCGTTTTGGGTATTTGAGCATCCAATATATATAGCAAGAGTGAAGCTCATTCAAACCACTATTCATTAGTTAGGAATTTAGAGCTTCACTCTCCTCTCGATTCTTAGAGAGAGAACGCTCCAACCGAGTGAACGATCCAAGAATGCCTCTGCAGATCAAAGGCACGAGATCATGGTGATCAATGTGACATTGAAGAGATTGTCAGAGCTCCGCGCTAGCACCTAGAATTTGATGAACAACTATTGCACAAATTCTTGAAGCATGTGCGGACAATCTAGAGGGGTTCGACTTCAGATCCTTCAAGAAACAATTGCCAATGACGAGCTGCAGTCAAGCACGCTTCGTTTTAAACAAGGTATTTGTTTAGTTTTATTTTTCATACACTATTTAATTCATGTGAGATCCTAGGACTATACTAGGGCTCAAATTTCTAGATATGAAAAGTTCCACCACTTCAGTGGTAAATTTTTTTAAATCCTCATCCCATCGATTTCCGTTGTGTGCCCAAGTACCAATAATATTTTGGTGAGACCAAGTCTTAAAGGGAATGAGGAGGATGTTGAGAAGATACGAGGGAAGAGTTTTGATTGTTCCAAGGATTTGGAATGAGTGGATAAATTGGTAGAAGGTGGTCACCTTTTTTAAGTGAGGAAAATGACACTTTTTTTTTGTAAAAACTCATTATTTCTCAATAATATCACTCCATTATACAAGGACAAAGGCTAAAAAAATGGAAAATAATGGTTTGGGGATAGATATAAATCCATTCCTCCCTCCAACATCTAATATCAAACACTTTTTTTACATATTTTAACCTTTTTCACTATGTTAAACCACTTTTACCATAATTTACCCTTACCACGGTAACTCCACTTTCACCATCGGTAACTAATTTTAATAATAAAAATTGAAATTGAAATTAAAATTATTTAATAATTTTAAAATTTTTATTTCAAATATGAAAACAATTTTATAAAATAAAATTTCCATGATTTATAGAAATTAATTTTAATATTAGCGCGTAAAAACTATTTCTTAGAAAAAGTAAATTTTATGATTAAAATTTAAGTGTTGGATAATATTATCAATGATTATGATTTTCAATACATAAATTGGGTTTTTATAAAAAATAAATTTTATTTGGATTTAAAATAAATTTAAAACCAAATTTTACCAAAATAATGTTTAATTAAATGAAAAGACCAAAAACAATTTTTTATTAGAATTTAAATATTACTTTTATTTTTAAGCTTAAACATAGGTTTTATAAATTTAAAACAATATAATTAACATGAATAAAATTATTCCTTAAATACATATTTGATAAATTAAAAGGTTTTATAAAACTCTAAGTCCTATTTATATTCTGATAAAGTAATAAAAGTCACTGTTTTGGAAAAAACTATATTTTTCACTATTCATCTAAAAAATCCATTATTTTAGAAAAATCCAAAATAATTAATCCCATGATAACCGTTACATGATGAATCCAAAAATTGGATTAATTTTATCATATTAAACTTATATAAGTGATAAAAATTAATTTTAGAGATAAGTTCTTAAAATACAATAAAAACATTTTTTTGAAAAATATAACTTAATTCCTAAAATGTAAAATACGAGTTTATAAATTTAAACCAACATTTTTAAAATTTTAAATTCAATTATAAAATACATATTTAGTCTTAGAAAGAGGTTTAATTAATTTTCAATTCATACTTATATACTAATAATTTTATAAATGTTATGATATTTATAAAAATGGCATTTTTCGTTATTTTCCTAAAAGTAAATCTTTTAGAAAATCCCAAAAAATTAATCTGAAACCAATAGTGAAATTATAAATTAAAAAATGAAGTTTATTTCTTTAAATTAAATTTATATAATCTTCTATTTTAACTTTTAACTAAAATTATAAAATACAATTAGAAATAAATTTTATAGGTATATAAATTATTAAAATACTAGTTTTTATTATTATTAATTTATATAAAAAACTAATAAAGTCATTATTAATCAATAAAAATTATGTTCTATTAAAACCATCATTTGAAAATAATATACTTTGTTTTATTTAATAAAAATTACAGTGTATAAAAAGATATATTCTTAAAAACAATAATGAATTAAGTAATTATTTTATAAAATAACCTTTATGTATATAAATATAAATAAAAACATATATTAATATATTTCATAATTCAGTTAATCCTATTCATAACTAATAATTCAATGGATAGGTTTTAATGATATAAACATATCATAGTTTTGTTTTAGTTTGGTGTTGTGTGTGGAGAAAGCTATCAAACATATTTGACTTAATTAGAGGAAAACATATTTTAAAATATTGGGTTATTATATTCTTAATGCTTGACACAACAACAATAAAAAAACTAAAATGCCCAGAACAATCTCCATGTGATCTCAAAGTCACCATCTATTCTCAATACCACCATCGCTCTATGGAAATCAAAGTCAAACCAGGACCTGAACTTGAAATATGATAAGTGTGAGCACAAAATCTCAAAAGGTGTACCATGGAAACAACACCCCTTGTATAAACTTTAAATAAAGTATACAATTATTCATAGTTTGAAAATATGATTTACAAACATGAGTTTTCACTTTTAAATTTAAAACCAATATCACTCTATTACCCTTTTTTTAAAAAAAGGTATCATTTAAAACATGAAGAATTAATCATTTAGAAGTAGCAATCCCTTAAAACTCAAATAATAAAGGTTTTATTTTTGAAAACTTCCTTTAAAATGTACTCAGGTATAAATAATAGTAAAAGAGTTCAAAATAATTTTCATAAAACATTAAATCATAAATTTCTTTAAAAAAAAAGGTAATACAATGGAAATAAGGATAAATCATAATAATAATGATGGAAGTAGAAATACAACGAGGGAAACGAGAAACAATAGCCACTCTAATATCATAATAATAAATGTAAAGTGACCAATATAAAGCAACCAAATACCAATGATCATGGAAATACTTAGGAGTTGAGGGGAAAGTATAAAACATACTAAAATGAGATCCATCCCAATCGACACAAAAAATGTAATCCAATCTCCCAAACACTCAGTATTTCCCTACCTGGCTTAATCGAGGGTAAGATTCCCAAAACACACCATAATAAGGGCCACTAGTCGGAGAATAATCCTAAACTAGTGAAAAATGTACTCTCAGAAATTCTACTAGCTACTCTTGGTTATCATGATATAAATATAAAATGGAATTTATCTAATTTAAATAGTAATATGGGATAATATAAATATGAATACATATTAATACACACACATACACACAATTACACAACTGTAATCATAAACAAATCCTCACCCTCAAACACCCTTTATGGAAACCTCCATTTATTCAACAAGTATAACATTATAAAAAAGGTCCTTTACCAAGGATAATTTCATTCCTTTAAAATAAAAAAAGGAAGGGGCATGTCCCAAGGGTGTGTTTCAACCAAGAAAATCTTCTTTAAAAAGTGTCAAATAGGTCTCTTATCATTCCTTAAAATAAATACCCTTCTTAAAAATACCAAGCACACACTTTAAGGTTTCAAAATACCTTTAAAAAATCCATTTAGTCATTTTATCAAATGTTTGGTGTGCAAGGTTAAATAAAATAGATTTATACTACATGTCTAAAATGAGAAATCCTTTACACCAAATGAAAATCAAGTAAAAACCAAGTTCTCTTTCCAAAAATTATCAAACTCAGGAAGCCCAATTTGAAACTGCCTTTAGTACAATTTCCTTATTGTCACTATAATCTAACAAAACACTATAAAAACTCTTGAAACATACTTTAAATAAATTAGAAACACATTAGAGTGTTTGTGACCATTAAAACAACTACACTACAAGAGTCATCTCCCCTTTTTTGATGATCATAAACACTTGATATAAAATTCAAGATAAAGAATAAGGAAATGATAAAATGTAAGGATTTACCAAAATTTAATGAACCCATGTCCCCTATTCATAAATAAATTCTCCCTAATTGAGATACAAATATAAATTAAACTTCCTTCCATCCGTTCTTTCATATTTTTCCTTTATCTAAAAACTTTGTTGACTCTTGTAGTGTAGTTGTTTTAATGATCAAAAACAATATAATGTGTTTATAACTTGTTTTAAGCATGTTTTAAGTGTTTTTCAAGTGTTTCTTTGAGTTATAGTGACATGAAGGCAAAAAGACTAAAGAAAACTTCAAAGTGGGCTTAAAGGACTAAGTTCTAGTCCAATTATACAGTTAAGTATTGACTAGCTGGAATGAGTTCACCGAACAACCGGTAGGACTTCCAGGAGATACCTTAGCCAGCAACACTCCATCGACTAGCCGATGTAGATTCTATAATTCCTAAGCTAATGCCTTACACACTGGCTAGCCAGTAGTATCAGGTGTCTATCCAATGGCGCCATTCCTAAATCCTCTGAGCTGCATTTATGATAGTTAAAAAGGCTCCCACTCAATTCTTAATGACTCGGATCGACCTTGAATGAACCCATCACCATATAAGGCTATAAATAGTGGAAATTTGAGGCATTAATCTTAATCTAAAAAATCAATGAAGGTTTGAAACAAATCTCCTCTTGAATCAAGATACTAAATCACTAGCATTCTCTAATCCCTCCTCTCAAAGAGCCAAGATTAATTTCCAAATATTAAAGGCTATCATCTTTGTATCTCTATATCTCTATCCATATAAAATTGTATCCATCCTTCAAGATAGATAAAATACTAGAATTATAATGGATTTACACCAAGAAAATATTTTATTCTTATCCCAAATTCTACCATTGGTTCTTGGGCTTCCATTAAAATTAAGGAAAATTTGGTACTTGGGTATCCATTAAAAACAAGGGAATTTGGTTCTTGTGTATCCATTAAAACCAAGGGAATTTTGGTTATTGGGTTTGCATTAAAACCAAGGAAAGGTAATAATAAGACATATCTATCTAATTGAGGTGTGGAGATGTAGGGGCACCTTGTGTGCTTTTTTCAAATCCCTTATCCGATTGTGTTCACTTTATCTTTATATTTCTACATTGCATCATTATAATATAAATACAAATAATTTCATAAATTATATATGATAATTTCTATGATTAATATAATTTGATATCAATTATTTAATATGTATCAGAATTTATCAATTATCGTTTAATCGATTTAATCTCTTTATCTTTTCAAAATCATTTTATTTTAAAATTTTCATTTACTTTTATTGCTTTGTTTTTAAAAAGGTAATTTACCCCACCTCTTTCCATATTTCTTAGACCAATAATTGATATCAAATGAGATCTTTTTGTTTTTAAAAAAATATTTATTTTCAAAATTATTTTATCAAAAAACTAGTTTTTGTTTTCAAACCTTAATTGATTTCAAGGATTGATCTTTTTATTATGGAATATTTTTTTGCTTTCCCCAGTTTTTGAATTTTCGGATTATCCCTATTGGAAAAATTACATGTCTACTTCTCTTAGTATCATAGGTTATCCTGTTTAGAAAATGGTAATGCATGGGTATGTTCCAAAAAAGGAATATAAATATAATTGGACTCCTAATGATGTTAAATTTTTTGAACTTAATGTAAAATCTATGAATGAATTACATTTTGTCCTTGATTATAATGAATTTAATCATGTTTTTACTTGAAAAATGGATTATTAAATATGGAAATTAATTTAAGTTAAACATAAAGGCTTGAATAAAGTCAAATAAACTAGATTGGATATGTATTATCAAGATTTTAAAAGTTTCAATATTAATGAACATATTATTAGCATGTTTATGGGATTTACTGACATTTTAAATGGTATAAAATCTATCATTGATGATTTTCCTATAGAAATTATCATGAAGAAAATACTATGGGATTTACCTAGTTCATGGGATCCTAAAGTGATGAAAATCCAAGAAGAGAGGGAAATAAAAATTATGGTGGTTGAAGAACTCATTAGATCTCTAATGATGTATGAGATCACCATGAAACACCGAGTGATAAAAAAATGAAGGAAATCCAAGGAAACCAAGAAGAACCAAGATTTTAAAGAAATCAAAGCTGATGATTCTTCCTAAAGTGACACCTATGATGAAATTGAACTTGAAAAACTTTTCAAAATGGATAAAAAGCTTATTAATAAGTAGAAATCTTCCTATCCCGCCAAAAAATAAAGATCTAATTGAAGAACTGATTATAAAATGTTACAAATGCAATAAAAATGGTTATATTAGATCAAAATTTATAATCTATAAAAATAAGTTAAAAGAGAATAAGGTAAGAAAGATCATAAATATTCAACACATAGTGATAGTAAATACTTAACATCCTCAAGCGACTCAACTTCTAAATGCCATATGGAACATATTAATAATGGTTATGAGGCAAGTTCTCATATTTCTCACTCTCCTTATCAATCTTATTCTTCTTTCTATTCTTCTTCTTCAAGTACCCTAAGCTACTAAAACCTATAATACACTTGTGATTAACTTTAAAATATTTTTCATGAACTTTCTTATTTATACAAATATCTCAAAAAAATAAAATTAAACAAGTTCTTAATGAGAAAAATAAATCTGTTAATGAAAAATATCTTCTTTCAAAAGAAAAATATGATTTGATTTTACATATAAAAAACCAACTGGATATTAAAGCTTTCAAATATGAAATCAAGGGTCTCAATATATCACTTTCTAAATTCACCCAGGGTGAACAAAATCTTAACATGATCCTTGGTTCTAAATGTGTTAAAAGTAATACTCATGGTTTTGGATTTTCAAATAATTATTTCTCTTCAAAAAATACTACATTTTTTAAAGGTTCTTATAAAAATTAATTTTGAAAATATTGTTGAAAACTTGAGAATTTAATTAGTGAATTTGATTTTAGATATTCAAGGTATAGAAGACCCAAGTATTTTAACATTTATCCTAATCTTCTTAAAAAATATAAGAAAGTTTGGGTTACCAAATCCTTATTAGCCAATCCTATTAGACCAAAAATTGTTTCAGATTTAAATTATTTGTTATATAACATTATTAAACCCAAAATCTATATACCTAAAGGAACTTGTTTTTGATATCTTATTGGGGTTTTCCATCAGGTCTTATTGAAATATCAAATGGTGGATTTACATTAAAGGAAAATCCATGGAGTTTAAAATGTTGTAAAATATAGGAAGTATCTTGTGTTTATTTTATATATTTATTTTATATAGGGGAAGTTGTTTTAATGATCTATTATTATTTACTCTCCTATCTAAGAAGATTATTAATGATTTATCTTTTGTTAAGCATGTACTATCTTGAAAATATTTTCTTTAAATCATGTTTTAAATGTCTATCTCATGGAATGTTCTTCTTAATTATTTGAAAATATTTTATAATTCTTTGAGTATCTTTATACATGTTTAAAAAATACTTGTTTTCAAAAATTTATATTTTTGAAGGAGTTTTTTCTCATTTATTTTTCTTTTATTTTCTTGATCATGATCCTAATTGTTATTATATACATGGATTCTTGAGTTTAATTATTTTTATCTCTTTATATGTTAAAGCATGAAAGTTTGAAAATACCCTCACTTTATTATGTCTTACTTTTCTTAATATGGAGGTAGATAATGTTATTCATGTTGTATAAAGGTTATTTTGAAATATTTATATCATACTATCTTATTCATTTAACCCTTATTCTTTGAATGTTTCTTTTTGATAATCACAAAGGAGGAGAAGTTTTTAAGATATAGGAGAAAGAAAAAATAATGGGTGGAAGTTCATTTTTTCTTAGAATCCGAGTGAGGTATAATTTCTTTCTGAAGGGAGATACATGGGCTCATGAAATTTTGGAAAAACATACCTTTTTATCTTTTCCCTCTTCCATATCTTGATTTTTATATCAAGTGTTTGTGATCATCAAAAAGGGGGAAATTTTTGATGATTGTAATGTAGTTTTTTTAATGATCACAAACACTTTAATTAATTTCTAACTTATTTAAAGTATGTTTCAAGTGTTTTTATAGCGCTTTGTTGAGTTATAGTGATAGAAAGGCAACCAACATAAAGACTATTTCGAAGTGGTCTTAAAGGACCAAGTTCTAGTCTAATTATGTACTGAAGCACCAGAAAGTTAGTAGGAGTTCACTGATCAGCCAATAAGACTTCCAATATCCTCCTTATCTAGTAAAACTCAACCAAATAGCTAGTAGATATTCCTAAATTCATGACCTACTGCATTTCACACCAGCCAGCCGGTGGTATTAGGTGGCTAGCCAGTGGTTCCATTCCAAAATCTTTTGGGCTATATTTATAATGGTCAAAAAGGATTCCGATTGACTATTAATGAATTTAATTGAACTTGTATGACCTCAAAACCCTATAAGTATATAAATAAATGACAAGTGAGGCATGGAATTTAATCTGAGAAATCACTGAAGGTGTGCAACAACTCTCTACTTAAATCAAGATATCAAATAACCAACCTTCTCCAAGCCATCCTCTCAAAGATACAACCTTCATTTACAAATATTAAAGGATCTCACTTAAGTATCTATGTACATATCTATCAAATTGTATCCATACTTCAAGAGAGCAAAAATATTGTAATTATAATGGATTTGAACCAAGTAAATCATCTCTTCTCATCCCACCTTCTACCTTTGGTTATTGGGTCTCCATTAAAATAAAGGAAATTTTAGTTCTTGGGTCTTTGTTAAAACAAAGGGAATTTGGTTCTTGGGTCTCCATTGAAACCAAAGGAATTTTGGCTCTTTGGTTTCCAATAAACCAAGGTATGGTCTTAATAATACATATCTATCTAATTGATGGGTAGATATATAGGGGCACCTTGTGTTCTATTTCCAAACTCCTTATCAAATTATGTTCATTTTATATTTATATTTATGAATTTCATCATTCTAATATCAATACATATAAATGCATAAATTTGATACAATCATTTCCACACTTAATATACTTCGATATCAACTATTTAATACACATTAGAATTTATCAATTATCTCTTAATAGATTTCATTGCTTTATCTTTTTGAAATCATTTTATTTTAAAATTGTTGTTTAATTTTATCTCTTTATTTTTAAAAAGAAATACACCCACTATTACCATATTTATTTGAACAATAATTAATCATCCAAACATGGATTTAAACAAGCAAAAAATTATGGTTCTAGAATTTAAAGGCAAATACAAGGGGAAACCTTCCTCAAATCAAATGCGAATGATCTAAAACTTCTAATACAAGGTGAGTATAACCTGAAAGATAATATATACACCCTAAAAACCAAGAATAACAAGGTAAAAAGTCAATAAATCACCATAGGGTTCGACTAAAAAGAAATTTAGTAGAGGATAAGAGGATAACAAGAGAAAATAAGAAAGAAATGGAGAGAGGAGAGGAGACCTTACCTTGAATAACTAACCTCAAATCATATATAAACCACCTAAAACCACAATGGAGGGTAGTATAATGGAGATAGGTGGTGCACATGGGGAATGGGATTCATATGGAAGGAAGGAGGGTATATTAGGGTTAAATTTTGATCAAGGTTTGAATAGTAAATTCTATAATTTTAAAAGCCCGGGTAGGTTGAACAGGTTGGAACATTGTTTACCAAATTGTACGCCTTTCACTGGACACACCTAGACATTTTTATGGCTTGACCAAATGGTTTGAAAAACTATGTGACAACTATGAAAAATAGTTTTTCTAAATATTTTAGTCCCTTTGCATACTCATCGCATGATTTCTACTAACCATGTGTTAGCCATGCACTATTACCCCTACACACCAAGAGCTCACATGGTTTTTGCTAGATTCTGAACAGTTTATATCTAAACATGTGATAGCCATATAGATAAACCATTCTAGAATAAAATTAATTGAAAAACTCATTGTTTAAGGGTATTTACATGGTTTCCCCTAAACTATTCACACTAACCGCATGATAGAAGAAAAATTGTCCAAAACTAAAAATTTAAACCCAAAACTCTCAAAACTTAAGGACAAGGTCAAAATACAATAAATGGATAAAATAATAAGGAAAATAATAATCAAGGTGTAAAAAATAATTGAAAAAATTATTTTTTCCCATTTTTCTTAGATTTCACGTCAATCTGAAATCATTTTCTGGCTTAGACCATCAGATGCATGTTTCTGAAAACTATAATATCATTAAAACTACTTTTCACTAATTCTATCCATACTACATGTAATATTGGTGTGTTTCTTGCTCATACATATAAAAAGTAATTCAATGTCAGTTTTACTATTATTTCACATCAATTCATGATAATTTTCTAGGTTTTAACCATTACACATAAGTTGTAGAGTTTTAAGACACTAAAAAAATGTTTTTGGTAATCCTAATACATAACTAAGATTGAGGTAGTATATGTTCCTACATTTTAAAAATTAATATTTTTCCATTTTACTAAGATTTATTTCCATTCTGAGGTCATTTTCTCAGTTTGGACCATTGGACACGTGTTTTTGAAGACTTTAGTATATTTAGAAATTGTTTTTTCACTCATTCTGAGCACACTGCACATTAAATTTAAGTGTTGACTACTTTTTTCATGTCATAAATAACTAATAAACCATTTTCCTATGGTTTTACATCAATTCATGGTTGCTCACTAGGTTTTTAACATTACACACACATTTTAGAGTTTTAAAACACTAAAAATGTGTTTTCAATAATCACGAGAAAAATGTAACTCATATTGACATGGAACTAGTTCCTACATTTCAAAAATTAATCTTCAGTCATTATCTTAAGATTTTACACTAATAAAAGGTTTTTTTTCTCAGTTTTAACCTTAATACACACATTTTTAAGGCGTTAATACATTTAGAAATTACTTTTTTCACTCTTTTCGAGCACACCACATGTCAGATTAATGTGTCATCTATTTAAATGTGTCAAAAATAAACCAATGATCATATTCTTATTATTTTAGTATAATCCTTTGTCATTTTATAGGTTTTTATCATTGCATGCGTGTTTTAGAGTTTTAAAACACTAAAATTGAATTATAGACCATATTGAAAAAAATATATCTTGTATTGACGTGGTGTTAGTTTGTAAATTTCAAAAATTAATCTATAGTAATTGTCCTAAGATTTAATTCCAATCTAAGCTCATTTTTTTGATTTTAACCCTCAGAAGTACATTTTTGGAGATTTTTGAAGGACCCTAGAATACCCTAAGTGGGGAGGGGTGAATCAGGGTGTAAAATTTTTCTTATAAAGTGAAGGATCTTATTACCAAATTGGTAGGAACTTGTTAAACCCTTCTGATGGGAAAGTACAAAAAACAAACAATAATATGCAGAGAGACAACACATCAATTTTATTTGGTTCACCACTAAGGGCTAGTCCAAGGAGAATACACTGATAGTGTTCTGGTCATACCTAAATCCACCAATCTTCACTAGTTTTTGAATACATAAGTTGAGACCCAGTCACTCTATTCCAGGCACACTTCCTTAACCAGATTTTAGGGATAATACACTACATCCCTGAGAACACTTACATTGACTCCTCCTAGATCACTGCTTTGGGAGAATCCTTACTCAATTTATCAACTTGAAGGTTGCTTCAATAGATTTCCACTAAATCCTTTTGTATATATCTATAATGAGACTCTTCTTGAACCGAATTCCTAAATTGATGCACTTTAAATCACTGATCAAACAAACAAGATATCCAAAACTTAAAAGTAGCTCAACTCTGTACTTGTAAGTAACATCTGTTATTACATGAATGTTTTGGGATTGTCATGTAATATGTCTTTTTCAAAACCCTTATATTTAGTGAAACACCACCATAAAATTCAATTTCTCTATATTGACTCAAGGACGATTCCGAAAATAATATTTACAGTGCGTAAGTCTTCTGTGTGTAAGTCTTTTGCGTGGAAGTGACACCGAATGTTTGTTGGAAAAAGTTCTGAGTCTCAAACAGGGGTAGCCGCATATTTATAGACCTAGATGACCCTTCACATAAGTTACTTTCATGTCAAACCCCATGAATGTGAGGCTAAAATTGGCATCACATTTGGCGCTAAGTTCCTTTCACACAATTTCATATTTTGTGCGTATCTCATGCATTTTCCATATTTCGAAGTGAAAAACTTGAAACTCCACTTGTGTGAAAGATCATTTTGACTTCACATTTAGTGCGTAAGGTTATTTCATGTAAAAATGAATCTTTCAAGTGGTTCATTACTTTTTCATATTTTGAATAGAAAATCCTAAAACATAACTTGCACACAACATTCATATTCACCTTCCATCTTGCGTGGAACTTCCTTTTCCAAAAATACCTTCCTCTATTCTCTAATTTTTGGACCAAAAAATTTGGAAAACACTGGGAAACGACATAACCTTTGAAAATATTATCATCATTTACCATAAGGCCACTTTCCTTGAAAATTCCCTAATCAACCCTATGTGGATTGACAACAAACATAAACTAGTCTCTATTTTCTGCTATGAAAATCCTTGGTTCCAACAACTTTAATATATTTAAAACTACTTTTCACTCATTTTGAGCACAATAAATGTTAGATTGATGTGTTTTATACTAATACAAATAAAAAATAATTCAATTTTCATTTTATGATGATTTCATGTTAATTCGTGGCCATTTTCTAGGTGTTGACTATTACACACACATTTTAGAGTTTTAAAACACAAAAAATGTGTGTTCAATCATCCCAAGAAAACTGAAACTCAAATTGATATTGTTTTCATTCTTAAATTATAAAATTAATTTCCAGTCATTATCCTAAGAATCCACACCGATTAAATATCTTTTTCTCAGTTTAGACTCTAAGACACTTGTTTTTGAAGACTTTAATATCTTTAAAACTACTTTATCACTCATTTCGACCACAACACATGTCATATCGATGTGTTGTTTGATTATAAACATAAAAAATAATTAAATAACCATTTTAATAGGATTTTATGTTAATTCATGGTAATTTTATAGGTTTTTACCATTATAAATATATTTTAGAGTTTTCAAACACTCAAAATGAATTTTCATCCATCTTGAGAAAACTACAACTTGGATTGATGTGGTGTCAGTTACCACACTTTAAAAATTATTTTTTGGCCCATTTCATAACATTTCACACCAATATGAGGCAATTTTTGTAGTTTGGAGCCTCAAATGAACATTTTTGAAGACTTTCATATCTTTAGAAACTACATTTTCACTCATTCTGAGCACACCACACGTCACATTGATGTGGCATTTTCTCATACATGGAAAAAATAATTCAAGGATTATTTTACAATGATTTCATGTCAATTTATGTTTGTTCTCTGGGTTTGGATAGTTAGATGAACATTTTAGAGTTTTAAAAACTAAAAATTTATTTTCATTCATTATAAGAAAACCACAACTCATATTGATGTGGAATCAGTTTCTACATTTCAAAAATTAATATCCAGTTATTTTCCTAAGATTTAACACCAATCTGAGGTCTTTGTCTTGGTTTTAACCCTTAGACGCACATTTTTTTAGGGTTTTAATATCTTTATACATTTTTTTTCACTAATTCTAATCACATCACATGTCATATTGAGATATCATCTTCTCATACATGTTGTAAATAAATAAATGATAATTATTTTATGATTCCATATAAATTCATGATTTCTTCTAGATTTTGACCATCAAATACAAATTTTTGAGTTTTAAAATACTAAAAATTCCTTTTTAGTTATCTCAAGAAAATTATATCTCAAATTTAAGTGGAGTTAGTGTAGATATTAGACCTTATGAAATCACCAGATGATAGAACAAGAGTTCACTAGAAGATCACACACACCGGTTGTCTTGCACTATAGAATTCAAAGAACCAGAAATTCTCATGCTTTAGAGAACCCGAATTAGAAAGTCCACTACACCCTAATCACCACCACTAAGTGAAAACTCTCAAAAACTATTCCAAACAAATTGGGAACAAGAATTCAAATGATGAAATAACATTAAAAAGTAAAGCAGACACACAAAGATTACATGGTTTGAAATTTCATCCTATGTCCATGGGAGAACACTTCCAAATCCTTATATCATCAGAAATACAAGGATTACAATCATTAAATAAAATATCCAATAATTTTTCTTAGGTACAATTATTTATTACTCTAAGTTACTCAAAATTCATATATAATAGCATTTGATCCCACCTCTATTTTGTAGGGGTTCTCAATCGGCTGAACAAGTTGCACCACCATTCGAGATTCACGATCAGCCCTCTATTAGATTTAGGTCAATCCTTCAATATTATATATCCAAAAATACCTCAAACATTGTAACTGATATACTATCAATAACTCTCCACTTAATCAACTAATTCCATCATATCCCAATATTAGATGAACTTGGACCTGCCTACAAAACCCATCGAAAGATCACTATCTTTCAGTAAACTTACCCGTATGTTGATGTTGTGAACTACCAATAGATTGAAAAGACCTACAAGTCTACCAGAGTTCTTCCTTTTAGAAAAATTAATATTATAACTTGAAAGATGATTCACAATCCCAAAAATCTCCCACTTAAAGATTAATTTAAGGATCGCTTTGGAATCATCCAACACTGATGAAAAATTCATCCTTCTTCCTCATGCATGTAGTGTTCTCCACTATCTTTAAGAAAGCACACTAACCAGACTAACTCATTTCTGGATTTTATAGTTGATATATATTCTATTTTAATTCTAAATAAGGTAACCATAAGCTACAATCAAGACATCTAACTTATAAATGTTCTGCCAAACATAAATATAAAGCCTGTCATGATCTTCTAGGTGTTTGAATCTTCGAAAAAGTCAACATCCACAAAACCTTTCAATGTATCATCTTCCCTAAATCACAACACCATATCTTCCGATCCTTTTTAAGTATCAGATGACCCACTTCACGAATTCCTAGTGGTCCCTTATAGGGTTAGATGTAAATTAACTTATAATTACCAATAAAAAGGAAATGTTTGGTAGTGTAAAAATCATCATGTACATCAAAATTATAACAACTAATGAAATATTACTTTCAACACGTACCAGGCCTAATCTTCCAATATCAGTGACTGTACCTTGGATAACTCAAAGTGTCTAGAAAGAAGGTTCAAGATAGGCTTACATTCGATCATACCAAATTTTATTATGATCTTCCAAATATATTATTTCTAGGATAACACCAATGCACCAGATTTTATATCCATCTCTATCCTCATCTCTAATATTTTATTATCTTGGTTAGGATCCTTCATTTAGAATCTTTTAGACAACATATAATTCAACCTCTAAATCCATGAAACCTTTAAACCCACCAATAACATATAATCCATGTATAAAAGGAGTACGATGTTATTCCCATCATTCAAAAAATTACAAGAATGAAAATCATTATATTCACACCATGTTAAACCTTCTTCAATCATTAAAGTGTCAAAATTCAAGTTCCATTATCGAGGTACCTGTTTCAACCATAGAGGCTTTGATTCAACTTAAAAAGAAGAATCTCATTATGAAAATCTTTAAAACCCTTAGGCTAATTCATATAGATATCCTAATATAATAAACCATGGAGAAAGGTAGTATTGAAATCCATTTTCGCCAAGTGTATATTATTGTATTCAACTAAATTTAGCATCGTCCAGATAGTAGTATGCTTAACTATCGATGATTTTTTTGAGAAATTTATTCCTACATTTTTTTTGAAATCCTTTCACCACCATCCATTCCTTGTATCTTATATTTCCACCAACTTCTTACTTTAAACAAAAAACCCATTTGTTATTTAGTGCCTGCTTTCCCTCTGGTAGTTCAGTCAACTATTAAGTTTCATTAAACTTTAATGAATTAATTTATTCCTTCATTGGTTACTCCCACTATTTTGAGTAACTGAGTGTCACCACCTCTTATAAGTATTTGTGTTCCCCAACATTCATCAGAAGTAAGAAATTCAATTTATCAATATATCTATAGATTAGTCATCTAACTCTAGAAGATATTATAAACTCAGCTTGATATTCAACTCTTTATTGTGATACTATTTTAGATTCCATATCTTATGGTGCATTGACTATAGATTTCTCAACTTCTAAATCTTTCCCTCAGGATTTAGTAGATATTGATCATTATGAAATGTCTACCACTAGTCGAACTTATGATGAATTTATGCTAACATCTAGTGTCACCAGAACTTGTAAACTTTCAGTTATTTCATCAAGATTGAATTTAACTTTAGTAGTTTACTTCTTTACTTTAAATTCTGATTCAATCATGTTATTATCCTTCCATAGAGTCTTCTATTTTAAGAGAACATTTCAAATTTTGATAAATTGGAAATTTTTATCATCCCATAGTCTAAAACCAAAGTCTTCATTACCATATCCAATGAATATACACAACCTGGATTTGGATTCAAGTTTATCTCTATCATTGGTATCAAAGTGAATGTATTTCAAACTTATAAATAATTTAAGGTGCTTAATGTATAGTAAATTACAAGACCATAGTTCTTACATAAGACTCTTTCCCATAACATAAAATGAACTTATATCGGCTAATTATACAACAATGTTGATTGCTTCTACTTAAATGGAATTAGGAATTATAGAGTGAAAACATGTACATCATTACTTCTTATTAAAAGTATAGTTAATTCTCTCTACCACACCATTTTGTTGTGATTTACCAAGTATTGAAATAAATATCTATTTCTTATAATAGAAATTCCAGAAGTTTCTATAGTTTTACTCTCCACCATTATCTGATCTGAGGAAGTTCAACTTCCAAATACTTTCTATTTCCACCATGGATTTCCATTATAAAATGGAACTAAATATATCAGAATTATTATTAAGGAAATACACCCATACCTTCCTTATCAAATCACTGATGAATGTAAAAATTTAAAGAGATCCACCATAAGACTGGACTGAGGCTAGCCACCATATGTATGAGTGAACTAATTATATCTTTAAAGCTTTGGTATTCCATACATTCAAGTTGAATAAAACCCACTTTTGTTTCCCCAACATAAAACTCTCACAACTTCCAATTCTCATGTGGTTGAGATTCAATATGCCTTTCCCTTTTAGAACCATAATGTTATTCTCATTAAGGTGAATGATTCTGCAATGATAGAACTCTATATCTCACGAGGTTGAAATTTTATCCATTTCACTTCCATGTGAATTTTAAGTCAAGTAAAGTGTTCCATAATTTACTCCTCACACCACAAACATAGACCCTCAACTAACTTTACAAAATCCATTGGAAAAGGTAGTGACATACTCAACATCATCCAACTTCCCCATAGAAATGAGATTCTTCTAAAGAACAGGAATGTATCTCACTTCCTTTTAACCATAATAAACTCTCATTCTACATCCATATATTTACATATCCCTTTCCAATGACTTCTACAGATTTATTATCCACAAAATGATTTTTTCCCAAAGATTCTAGGTACATAATTTACCATGAACCCGTGTTCTACTATAGAATAGAAAATTCACTAGTGTTAATCACTCATGACTCCAGTGGAAGATGGATAATGAGTAATAGATTTTTTCCTCCCTCCATTGTTTAATAGAATTTGAACTTCCATAGGATATCCTATTAGTGACTTACTTTTGATTTATGAAATTAATCTGGAGACATCTATTAAGACCCAATTGTGTTTTTGTTGTATTTTTTATCAATAGATCATTATGAGGAATATATTTTTGAAGAAGAGTAAAGTGATTAAATAACTTACTTGGTAAGAAACTACTAGAAATTCAGATTATGGAAGGATGTTTGAAAATTTATCAATCAAACACCTCCCATCTGATCAACATGAGTCATTATACTCAACCCATTTACATGATTCATCAAACTCAGCCCATCAATATGATGAATCAGAATCATCCCATCAATGTGATTCAAAATATCCAGTCCATTGAAATGAGGCTTGATTGGAAATACATAAGGTGTTATAAGGATGGGAAGTCAAAGAACTTTCCAATGTAAATCTGACAATGCTTTACTATTTGATTAGTTCTCAATATCATAAGTAATCTAATATACTTATGACCCAAGATGTGTAAAATAAATGTGGAGAAGATATTATTTGAAGGAGATACACAAGTCTATATATCATATTTAATTTCTATTCGAAAGACATATATGCTCTGAGAAGAAAAAATGAGAAATTCCAATAACAACTCATCGATACAATGAATCTGAAATAAGGAAAACATTGGAGATAATAGTTTATTAGGCACAGTATGCCAACGATTCATAAGAGGGGATTATAACACTAATTCATTTTATATTATTGGTATCCTTTGTGTATCAGATGAAAATTTTTATTGAAGGCAAAATGTTTAGGAAAGTTTTAATTGTTGGAAAAGATAATCCATCATAAGGATTTAAAGACTGATTAACCAGATGATAATCAATAATGTAGTCAACCATTTTCACCAGGTTGTATTGTTCTACAATTGAGTCAAGAGCTATTAGAAAATAAGTGGTGTCAATCCATCGGTATGTCACAAAAACCAATTCAGGGGGAGATCCCAAGTTGTGATTGATTCATACAATTGCTATGAGGAATTCAAGAAAAGGAGAAATACTTTGAAGATATTTCAATTTTTTTTTAAGAAGTTTCTTCTTCCAAAGTATCATTGAAGGGGGTTTTGAATGCTACAAAAGTTACAACAATTTCTATGGAATAATGTTATCAATGTTTTAACAAGTTCTTTTAAATTTTTATAGAGCATCTGTATTAGAATAATTTTAGTTTTTAAAAGTGGTCATCATAATGAAGTATTAGATTGAAGAATCGAACTGGTTAATTAGACTGAATAAATTATTATAAACATGAAGAAGTATGAACTTTTGAGAGGACTCAAGAATATTAGATAGTCTCCCATAAGTATTGATAAGAGTTGAAGAATTCAAAGATGAATACTTAATGAATGTGAAATTTGGGAATTGTAAATTTCTTTGAGTAGGAAGAGGAATTAGTTTTACCACCTTTTCTATTCTAGGATGCCTATAAAAGGAGATCACAATACATTTGTATGAAGAGAAAACTTGAAATATTAACATGTACTGAGAGATGACACCCTGATACTTTTTTGGGTACTGATATCCCAATCAGAATTTTGTTTCATATTGAAGCTAAGGAAGATCCATTAGAGTGAGGTTTAATCTGATCATTGAAGTAAGTTTAATCAGATGGCGTTTTATCAGAGTGAGTCCATTGGAGTGAGTTCATTAGATAAAGTCCATAAAAGTGAGATAATTGGAGCAACATCCATCGGATAAAGGTCCATCAGATAAAGAAGTGGTGAGTTTTTGACTGAGTTTATACTCAATTGAATTAGGAGTACAAGAAGAATCAGATGGAGGAAAATCAGATAGAGAATATCAAATAAAGGTTACTAGACTAAGGTCGACCAAACTAACTTTTTTTGAGGAACTTTTCTAGACAGATATTCTAGAATAAGTTTCAATACTAACAATTTTGTTAGAGAATTGTTGAAGTTCTTAAAGATTTTACATAGGTAAATCTTGACCCAGTTTACTTTTTGAAGAATTGAAGAACTTTCTGAAGTAGATTAGAAAATAAAAAGGAAATTGAGTCTTGTTACTATGGATACTTGAGACGTTCCTGTCATGGGGTGTGAAAAAACAAATATTTCCTAATTTAAAAATACAGTAAAGTGGGTAACCCAGGTTGTCTCTAGAGAGGATCACTCAACAATCTTATTTTTCACTAGAAATTAGAGAAATATGTGAATTTTTTTTCTTCAAATTTTTTATTTTAAAAAATAAATCAAGAAATTTAAATGATATTTTAACCCAAATTGATGAAGAGAGTGATGAGGCTAGGGTAGGATCACATTTTAAAATGTCATTATTGTCATAAAAATAATCACCATTCTCTTCCTATAGAATGATAAATGAAATAATCCTCGATTAAGTTGTTAATAACCCTTGGTTGAAGGGTGTAATGGAAACCACTCCTGTGTACATGAAAATTCATAAAACATTCCCAAAAAACTAAGGCAAGTACTGATTGAGAAATTTTGATCCTTATAAATCAAGAAACGATTCACTAGTTCCACACATGTGCCAACGATTTCTAGACATTCACCACCTAACACAATCTACTTGACTGAGACAAACCACACTAGGTGGGGGGGGGGGGAGTTTAAAGATATTAAACCAAAGATATAAACAATGAATGGAACCAAAACCCAAAACAATATCACATTAAGAGAATTAAGAACCAATAAAAATAAAAATAATTCAATAGAAAAAGATATTTTTACATTAAATCATAAGACTCTGTCATTATAAAAGGAAAACCCTCCTTCCCCGATTACTCAAAATCATTAACCCTCCATGTGAATGGTAATAGAGTTGAATGGGAAATAAGTGAGCATTATAAAACTAAGAAAAGAGAAAATATAAAATAAAAAACACTTCAATATTCAAATACCTCAGAACATCCCTTACTTATCCTCCTTCAAAACCTTCTAATGGAAGTAAACACTCATATTTATAGGGTTGAGGGGTGGAGAATTTTCCCTCCATATTTATTCCTCTAAAATTTTGAGTTCAATTAGAATAGTAAATATCAAAATATTAGGAATTTTTATTCATAAAATTTGTTTCCGTCTTTTTTTTTCATGTTCTCACAAAATCTCATCTCATTTTGACAAGTGGAAAAAAATTTATGATCAAATTACTGAAGAAGAATTTTTCTTCCTGAGTAGACTCCTCAACTCTCTCCACTTTATCACATTAAATTGATGCCTACATGATAAAATTTATTCATGAAATTTATTGTGGATATGATTCGCAAATTCCTATCTCTAATAAATCTATAATAACTTCTTCTTTTTGTCTATAGACCAAGATATTCTTTAATTACTGATGTAGGGTCCATTCTATCAGCCATCAAAATTTCTCCACTTGATTGATTTTGCTGGGCCAGTGTATTTTGAATTGGGTTTGGGTTCAGAAGACAAAATAAAACCCCACAAAAAACTAAGCCTAAAAAAATAATCACTTAAATTGGATCAAAATTATAAAAGTTATTCTAGAATTAACCAATTTTCACAATTAAGCCCAAAATTGACCAAAAATACTAAAATGATGAAAATAAAATAAAATTGATTAATTTTAAGTGATTAAATAATTGAAACACACATGAATAATTATGAAAATATTATCTCTATTAATACTTACTATTTTTTGATCAGAAAAGGCTTCTTTGTTTTGCTGGGGTGTATAACTAGTTATGGGGAATTGGATACGAAAAATGATATTTGGGGGGTATAACCAATTATAGTAGGAAAGTTGATACTGAGATGGTATAATTGTTCACTATTAGTGTCTTTGTATTACAAAAAATAAGATATTTAAATAATCCATGTTGGCATAAATATCAAACATGGAAATAAGTAGTTCTTTATACCAAACCATGTAAATATCATGTGGTGCCTTCTATTTATATTTTTTTGCATGAGAAAGTTAAGGTTTAGAAGTTATACTTGAGTGGATGGTAACTTTAAAAAGTTTCATAGGTTAATAAAGTTTACTAAAGAAGTTAAGAAACTTTCTTATAAATAAAAAGGAACCACTGATTCACCCCCTCTCAGTGCTATCGATCCTTTTTGGGAACAAAAATTAGTATCAGAGCGAGGTTTCCTTTGAAAGATCCATCTCTGAGAATAGAGAATTTCAATTCAGTGAACAATAGGGATGTTCATGTTTTTGATGGAAATAACTATCACAGTTGTAAGAATAAGATGTTACCCTATCTTATTTAACTTGTCCTTGAAGTTAGAGATGCAACAATATTGGGATTTTTTCCCATCAATGAATCTGCTATGACAATTGCTGATGGGAGAAGTATAGAAGGTGATGGAAAAGCTCAAAATGATTTATTAATGGCTCTCACAGATAATGTTTATGCAATTATTATGGGTTTTCCAATATCTTAGAAAATATGGGATAAATTGAGAAATATCTATGAAGGGAATACAAAACTTAATACAAACAAGTTACAAATATAGAGAATTAGATTTAAGGATATAAAAATGGATGATGATGAAAGTATTGATAGTTAATTTACAAGATTAAATGAAATTTTGATTAACATCATAAGTTTTGGTGAGAAGCTATAAGATTATACAATCGTTAAAAAACTTATGAGAAACTTTCCAGATATATTTGATACCAAAGTTTCAGCTTTATAAGATCATGAATATTTATCCTTGGATGAAATTTAGAATATTCTTATGTCATATTAAATGAGAAAAGATCCGAATTTCAAGAAAAAGGCTGGCAGGGAAATTTCCTTCAAATATTTATTAAAAGGAAAAAACAAATATAAATAATTTGAAGAAGAATCAAGTGATTCAAAGGTAGAGGAAGAAGCTGAAGATTTTAACACAATTGATTTCATCCTTTCTAAGAAATACAATAAGAGAAAATGGAAAGGTAAAGCTATCAAATGTTGGAACTGTGAAGGTAAATTAAATTTTGCACAAAATTTTACTAGGAATAAAGTTGAAGAGTATTATTCAAAATAAGATGATGAGAAACCTTGAAAACAAGTGGAAGAAACATAAGAAAAGATTTCATTATAACAAAAAGAAGAAAAGTTATCTGATCAGAATAATGAAGGATGATTCCTTTTCTAGTGTTGAATATAATCATCAACTCAAATTTATTGCTTAAGTTAGAAATGGAATTAATTCTTCAAATAATGATGATTATGGTGAAGAGATTACAAAAATGGATTAGATTCTTAAAACAAATTTAGAAAATATAATTGAGAAGAATACTCAACTTAAGAAAGAAAGAAGAATGTTACTGAAATATATTAAGGATATATCTTTTGAGAATGATGAACAGATAAAGAAAGAGGATAAAAATATAAATTTTATTAGATCTTAGAATATAAATATTAGTGATCTTGAAATAAAACCGGAAATATATAAAGAAATATCAGGTGGAAATGATAACCTCAATATGAAATAATCTACACTTATTGAAGAAAATAAGTAGAATGAGTTAAAGATAAATGAATATGAAAAAACAATAGATATTTTATAAGTTAGTCTAGATGGGAAAGAAGAGGAGTTGTTTGAAACATAATCAATTATTCTTTCAATATAAAGAGAGATAATAAATATGAGAGAATAATTCACCAATACAGTTGATGTTAAATGTGAAACTTCTAAAGAGGGTGGAAATAAAGATATGAAAAAGAAGGTTTTTGAGAAAAAATATTTCACCAATAAAGAAAATAATTCTTTAGTAAATATCCTTGAGAAAATTGGTCCACAATTTATAAATAATCAATAAAAAAGTTCTGAAAAAGTTCAATATTAGTTTGTAAAATCAAGATTCAGAGGTCACTATTGGTGTTATATAATTTTTAGACACATATCTTACTCATGTTGGTATAACATTTCTCTACTAGTAAATATGTATTAGTCAAGGGGGATATATGATTAGAAAAGAATATCAAATATTCCTAAAAATTATGTGGAATCAAAAATCTAAACTCAAAAGACGAAGAAAGCTGAGTATATAAATAAAGATAAGAAGATGAAGAAATATGAGTATGTTAAGAAAGTTCAGAAAAGAAAACATGATGAGTCCAAAAATAAAGAGTACCTAGTTTTTTGTTCGGAACAAGTTAACATGGATATAAAGTTAGAAGTAGCACAAAAATCAGCTAAATCAAAGGGGGAAGAAAAAATTTTATGAAGATGTGAGAAAAGTTGATAAAAATATATCAATATATTGTGGTTTGAAAATTCATAAAAGATACAAGAGATGTGAGAAAGAAGGGAATATTACTAAAAGTTGTTTGACTATCCTTCCAGAAAAAGAGGAAGTCATGAAAGAGTTGTTACAAACTCACTATAACAAAAGGTTTACTAAAGGGGAAAATAAATTGACATCCTTATCATAAGAGTATACAGATGAAAAGAAACTTCTTATAAAATCTAAGAAGGATGAAAATAAGGAAGAAAATACATCTAATGAAAAATTCAAGAAGAATAAGAAAAAGGAAAGACTAATAGAGGAATATCAGTTCAAAATATGCTTCTAAGAAACTACTGAGGCTCCTCCCTATTCCCAAAATATTTTTATTTATACTAACTTGCAAGGAATTAAAGGAGTTGAAATAATAAATATGATATTTGAGTCTCTTACTATTATTGTAAAAGAAAGTAACAAGGTTACAAAATATGAATTTTTGAATTTTTTTGTTTATACACCTAAACTTTATGATATGTTTATTGAGATGGGTTCATGTTACTTTTATCTTAACCAAATCTTTCAAGATTTACCTAGGAATAAGAATGCCAAATGAAACATGAAAATGTATTACATGGAATTTGTGTTATGGACAACATTGATAACCTTGATTATTGAATCATGTTTTCTACATCGGGTTCACCCACATAGGCTTAGAGTTTTTTAGTTAAAAGCTCTTTGTTAAGAAACTCATGTGATAATTATGTTCTATTGAATAATAATTTCCAGATTTTGAGATGAAAAGTTCCAACCCTTGGAAATGAGATCATTTTTCAATAAGGGGGAAAACTTTTCATGATATCCCCTTTGAATTTTCATCTAAATAAGGGGGAGAGATAAAGAAAAGGGGGAGAGATATGGAAAAGGGGAACAAGAAAATAATGGGTAGAAGACATGAAAGGGAAAAAAGGTGAGTAAACAACAAGTGGTATTGTTTTGAAATGGGTATTTACAAAAAATGGTAATGGGGAGATTGTTATGACACATTTGTGTTTTTTTGGCATAAAAAGAGAATTAAATTAAAAGGAAAATATTACATGAGTCTAAATAAAGAAATCATATTACAATATTTGTCATGAAGATGGAGAAGATCATCGGGAAAATGGTCAATCTAGGTAATGTCTTGATTTACTCCTTTGTTAGAAAGGCCACCAACAACTATATTAGCTTCACGATAGGTATGAGTGATAATGTAGTTGATTTTGAGAAGCGATCGTGTGCAATCTATCCATAGAGTAGTGATCAGCCACGCAAGGTGTGTTACATTGTTCTAAATTGCTTGCACTATGGTTGTCAAATCACTTTCAAACCAGAGGTTATTCCAACCATGATTCCTATCGAAATAAATAGTATGTATCATGCCCATCATTTCGGCCTCCATAGAAGATGCAATACTGCAGTTCCCAAGAAAGCATCTGAGGATCTGACCATGGTGATGCTTGAAGATAGCGCCACAACCTGTAGGACCTAGATTTCCTTTTGAGGCTCCATAAACATTGAATTTTATCCAACCAAGAAAGGGAGCACGCCAAAACACTTTAAAGGTATGACTAGGCTAACAAAAATTTACATCAATCCGAAGACGTCACAGAATCATAAAGTCATGAATCGTGCTGTTGCAGTGACCCTTTTTCATCAAAGCAGCTTCACGTATGGCAATAAGAATCCACGTCCAAAATTCATTAAGATTGAGTGAGGATTTGTTATATGTAATAGTGTTTCTATCATACCATATCACATGATGGATCTCATCAACAACAACAAGGAAGAGGTTCTTAATTTGCTGAGAGTTTTCCATTTCTGCACATCTCTTTAGTTGAGTGTTGACAGAGTCAAGTATCAACCATCTGCAGTTAAAAATGTCAAAAATATAGTTCTATAGAGCAGTGGCAGTAGCACAAGATAGGAAGAGGTGGTTAGTATATTCTCTGGGTTGATTGCAGTGCCTACATTTGGAGAAAAGTTGAATACCAAACGATTGAAGGCATCTGTGTATGGGAATTCTATTGTGGACAAGGTTCCAAATAAGAGTGAATCTTGAGGGATTTATCCAGGGTTTGTCAAAGAATCTTAGCCAATAAAAATCACTTTCAGAATTACAGAAAAGATGATTGTAAAAGTTTTTTGAATTAAGCATACCATTGTGGGTAGGTTTCCAAATTAAAAAATCATCAGTGATTGAGAAAGGATATTTGTTAATGATGTTCATAATGTCTTCAGGAAGATGATCGTTGTGATAATTTAGAATATCTCTAATAGTGTAGTTAGTGTTTTCAAGGGTTTGGTCAGGATGAATAATAGAAATAAGAGGGGTGCCTATCCAGTTATCCAACCAGAAATTTAAAGAGGACTCCCTGGTAACCATCCATCTGGAATCATTCATAATGATGTAAAAATATTGCTTAATAGATGTCCAGATAGAGGAGTTGAGGAAATTTAAATTTCCTTCCTTAAGTTTGCCAAGAAATCTCTTTTTGAGAAAGGAGACTGAATCTGAATTGTTATAAAGAAGATTCCAAGCGAGTCTAGCTTAAAGGTCCTCATTAAAGTATCTAATATTTTTTATGCCAATCCCACCCTTATCAATGGGTCTGCAACAGGTCGACTAGGGGACCGTGATAAGCTTTCTTTCCAATGTACTACTAGTACAAATGAAATTTCTAATTAAGGTATTCATTTTTTTATAAGCCCAATAGGCCATTTATAAACCATCATGGAGTAAACCATTTTGGAAACAATAGTGGATTTGACAAGGCATAATATTCCTACCAAATAAAGGGATTTCCCTTTCCAAGAGGATAGTTGATTACAAACTTGGTCAACAATGGAAGAAAAGTGATAAGACTTGGGTCTACCCCAAAAAATGGGAACACCAAGGTAAGTAAAAGGAAAGGAACCCTCTTTGATTCCTAGGTCATTGATAATGTTACCTTTCCGACTGAGAGGGAAGCTTTTTCCAAAGAAGATAAAAGATTTGTTCCAACTAATGGTTTGACTAGAGACCTCTTCAAAGTGAGATAGAGCATTTTTGAGATTTTGAATATTTCTCTTTCCACCTTGCAAAAAGAGGATGATTTCATCAACATAGAGAATATGTGTGGGAGCATTCAAATTCCTGGAAACATGAATGGGTTTGATTTTATTCTGGCCCACAAGACGATTGAGGAGATGACTAAAATAATCCTCTGCAATGGAGAAAAGAATAGCAGACGGGTGATCACCTTGTCTTACACCTTTGGTTCATTTAAAGTATCCCTTGGGAGAACCATTGATCATGATAGAAAAAGAGGCCAAGTTGAAAAGGATTTTGATTGTAGCAATAAAGGAGTCATTGAAACCAAATCCTTTAAGAACCTTAAAGATTAAGCTCTAGTCCATGGTATCAAAATCTTTTTTGATGTAAAGTTTAATAGAGATATTACCCCCTTTGTTGAATTTGTTAAGAGTGTTGACGCACTTAGAGGCAAGAAAAATAAAATCTTGTATGGATCTTCCCTTGATAAATCCAAATTGGTTCCAGGAGACAATTTTGTCCATAATGATTGAAAGTCTATTAGAAATGATTTTGGTGATGATTTTAAAGAGGTTGTTAATGAGAGAAATGGGTCTAAAAAGGTGGATCTCAGAAGAATTTTCCACTTTAGGGATCAAAGAAAGAAATTGATCATTCAGAACATGAGGAAGGATACCATTGGAGAAGAAATATTTGACAATTTTACAAACATCCAAATGTATAACATCCCAATAATGCTGAAAGAACCCATTATTAAAACCATCAGGACCTGGGGCACTATCAAGATTCAAACTAAATATAGTGTCTTTAATTTCATGATCAAGTGGTATGTTTTGAATGAAAGTGTTATCCTTATCATTAACCAATTTCATAAGGCCCTCCGGAATGAGGTCTTTATTCTTTTCAGGACCATTAAAGATGGATTAAAAGTAAGAGACAATATGATTAGTGATATCATCCTCATTTTCTAAGAGGTTTTCCCCATATTTTAATAAATATAGAGGTCTGTAAGCTTTCCTGACTCTATGAAGTGAGTTATAGAATTTCATGTTCCTGTCACCATTAGATAACCATTTAACTTTAAAAGTCCGTTTCCTCATGTTCTCCTTAAAAGTGAGCAAAGAATTTAGTTTTATCTGAAGATTGAGTTCTTGATTCGGATCAGTGTTGAAATCAGATTTAGTGTTATTGTTTTGAATTTTACTAAGTTCATCCTCAAGAAGAAGAATGTCATTGTTAAACTATTTAGCATTATAACGACACCAAATTTTGAGAATCTGTTTGAGGTTTTTTAACTTAATAGGATAGACAAAGGTATCATTGACGTGTGACATAGAAGACCAATAATTTTTGATGATATCAGTCCATTCATCATTATAAAACCACACATTATTGAATCTGAAAGGAAGTAAGGGTTTCATATTTTTGGTGTAGACATTGACGAGAATGGGATAATGGTCAGAGTGTAGCCTGTGGAGGGTGATGCTGGAGATAAAGTCCCATTTTTCCAAAGCAGGGACGTTCACGAAGGCTCTGTCCAACTTGGAGGCAACCACCCTATTATAGTGCCTTCTGTACCAAGTAAACTTGGCTCCAGTGAGATTAATTTCTACAAGGTTGTTGTCTTCAATAGAAGTTTTGAATTATCTCGTGGAAATGTTACCATGAGTCATACCAATTTTATCACTTGAATTTAAAATGGCATTAAAGTCCCCAATCAAAAACCAAGGAGTATTGATATTGGTACCTAAATAGGTATGGTCATTCCATAGTGGTCTCCTATCTTGGTATATATTTTTAGCATAAATAAAGGAGAAGAAGGAGTGAGTTCCATCAATTAAGAAGTCACAAGTAAATATTTGCTTAGAAACATTAAAGAAATTAACATTTTGAAGATATGTGTGTGAAAAAACCCACTGCGTTTCAACATTAGAGTAATTTTTGGTTGCACCTACAAAAGAATAAGCATGTTGGCATAAGTAGAAATATTTGTTTGAAAATTTATTTTTGGGTTCAACAATAACAAACAACATTGGGAAATGAGTGTTGATCATTATTTTTAATATGGTAAGAGTGTCATAGTTGGAAATATCCTGATAATTCCAGAAGAGAATCTTCATTTGGATCTATGTTTGGAGTTAGAACTCCCCCTTTTTTTGTTCACTAAGTCTTTTTTCCTAGAAGATCTTCTAGTTTTTTTATCATTGCATGGACTAGTGTTCTGCTTTTTCTTATTTTTTGGAGCAGCCAAGGGGTTTTTTGTTATCCCTTTATCATTATCCATGGTCAATTCATGCAGGGAGGTATTCACATGTGAACCTAAAATTCTCCTAGTATAGGTATCAGTGTGAAACACATCATGAGTATCAATCAGATTTCCAGAATTCACCAATATACCATTATGCATGACAGAATGAGAATCATCATCAGACTGAGATAAAAATGAAGGATCAAGAGTACCTAATACTTTTCCAGCCATAGGTGTAGTATCATTAATTTTAGAGTTTGAAGGTGGAACCGATTGACTGTTTGGAGCAGTCAATGGTGTCTCCTTCTGTCCAGCCAGTTTGGGTTTAGCATTTGAAACAGTAGGGAGTTGTGTGTTCTTTGTGCCATCAGTGACCTACTATTTTTCATGTTTAGATCCAGAATTCAAAGTGAAATAGGTACCTGGAATAGCCAGATCGGGAGGTTTGCAGTCCTATTCTTCAGACTACATGCTGGATGAGGGTTCTTGTACTATCGAGGTAGTGCTGCTATGTTCTAAACAATAAGAAGCAATGGGGAATTCAATATGGGGAGTATTTCTAGTATTGAAATTCTGTTCCCCATACAACTCAGGATTTGAGACAACAATTTTAAGCGTGTCATCAGTTTGTTTATCATTACTTGACCCCTGAATAAATAAGTTAGTAATGGAGTTTTCAATATCAGGAGAAGCAGGAGGAGTACTATGTTGTTCTTCTTGGACAGTGTTATCCATAGATGAGTCCTTTTCCTCACGATGTGATATTTTAAGAGGGTCAACATTTAGGTGATTAATGATCCCATTGACTAATAATGGAGTATGTGAATTACATTCCATCATTATAGGGAATGTTCAGGAAGGATCAATATCTTTCACCTGTTTGTGACTAGGATTGGGTGCCATAGTTATGAATTCTAAATCTAAGTTAGAGTTATTAAGTAATTACATAACAATTGTTTCAATTTCATTAGTTATACATTGATCTTCGGCTTCATTTTCATGTTCCTCCACTAAATCAGCCCATGATTTTCCCTCTTCAACCTCTGATGGAATCAAGGCCTTGGGTTTTATAACCCACTTTTCAGTGTTCTTCTTAGAGGTGGAAACATTTGTGTTTTGGTTGTATTTTTTGTAAATAGATCATTATTAAGAATATGTTTTTGAAGAATAGTAAAGTGAGTAAATAACTTACTTAGTGAGAAGCTTCTGGAAATATAGACGAAGGGAGGATTTTTGCGAAGTTATCAATCAAACACCTCCCATCTGATCGAAATGAGTCATTGGATTCAGCCCATCGACATGAGTCATCAGACTCATCCCATCAGCATGATAAATTAGAATCATCCCATCAGTATGAGTCAACAGATCTATTCCATATAAATGAGTCTTTCTTGGATAGAAATAAGGTGTTGGAAGGATGAGAAGTTATAAAACTTTCCAATGTAAATACAATGATGTTTTGCTGTTTGATTAGTTCTCAAAATCATAAGTAATCTGATATACTTATGATATAAGTTGTTTGAAATAAATATGGAGAATATATTATTTTTAAGAGGTACAAAAACTGATATATCATATTCAATTTCTGTTAAAAGATAGATATGCTCTGAGAAGGAAGAATGAGAAGTTCAAATAACAACTCATCGGTACAATGAATCTTAAAGAAGGAATCCACTAAAGATACTGGTTTATCGGACACAGTATTCCACTAATCCATAAAAGGGGATTCCAACACCAATTAATTTTATATTGTTTCTATCCTTTGTATATCATATGCATATTTTTATTAAAGGTATAATGTTTAATAAAGTTTGAATCCTTAGAAACGATAATCCATCAGAAGGATTCATAGACCGATCAACCGGATGACAGTCAATAATATATTCAACCATTTTCATCAAGTTTTATTGTTCTAAAATTGATTCAAGAGTTATCATACAAGAAGTGGTGCCGATCCATCAATATAAAATGAGCACCGATTTAGGGAGATATTCAAGTTGTAATTTATTCATACAATCAGTTTGAGTAATTGAAGAAAAGGATAAATACTTTGAAGATATTTCAGATGTGTTTTAAAAAAGGTTCTTACTACCAAAGTATTGTTGAAGGGGGGTTTGAATGCTATAAAATCTAAAAAAATGTCTATGGAATAATTTTCTCAATGTTTTAACAAGTTTTTTTCAGTTGGTACAAAGCATCTTTATGAGAATACTTTCAGTCTTTACAAGTGTTCATCATAATGAAGTATCTAATTGAAGAATCAGATTGAAGAAATGCTTGTAAACTTGAAGAAGTATGAAGTTTTGAGAAGACCTGAGATGATTCAAGAATCTCTAATAAGTATTAAGGATAGTTAAAGAAGTCAAATATGAAGACTTAAATGAACATGAAATTAGGAATTGTGAATTTCATTGATCATGAAGATGAATTAATTTTCCTTTCTTTGACATTATGGGATTACTATAAAAAGAGATCATAATACATTTGTATAAAGAGAAAACTTGAACTATTCATGTGTGCTGAGAGCTGACACCCTAATACTTTTGTTAGTTATTGAGATTCCAACCAGAATTTTGTTTTAGGTTGAAGTTAAGGAAGATATATTGGAGTGAGGTTCAATCTGATCATCGGAGAAAGTTCCATCAGAAGATGTTTCATTGGAGTGAGTCCATTGAAGTGAGTTCATCATATCAATTCCATTAGAGTAAGATCATTGGAGTGACATCCATAGAAGAAAGGTCAATTAGACAGAGTTACATCAGATGAAGAAGTGGTGAGTTTCTGATTGATTTTATACTCAATTTAAGCAGGATCAGAAGAAAAATCAGATGAAGGCTAATTGGAATGGAAATTATCAGACAGAGGTTACCAGATTGAGGTTGATCAGACTGAAATTTGATGATGACCTTTTCTAGACAAATATTCTAGAATAAGTTTCAAGATTAATAATTTCCTTGGAGAATTTTTGAATTTCTTGAAGATTGTATATAGGTAAAGTTTGATTCATCTTACTTGTGTAAGAAGTGAAGAGATTTCTGATGTGGATCAAAAAAGAAGAATAAAGTGAAGATTGTAACTATGGATACTCACCATTTGCTGAAAAGGATCATTTGTTTTACTGGAGTGTATAACCAACTATGGGGAAGTGGATATGAAAAGGATAGTTGGTGGGTATAACCAACTATAGTAGGAAAGTTTTTACTAAGATTATAGAATTGTTCACTGCTTGTACCTTTGTATTCCAAAAAGAATACAGTGAAAGAATCCATGTTTGTGGGACTATCCAACATTCTAAGGAGTTGGTATTTTTATCAAACCTTGTAAATATTGTGTGTTGCCTTCTCTTTAAATTTGTTTCATATAAAAGGTAAGGTTGATAAGTTATAATTTAGTGGATCACAATTTTAACAAGTTTCATAGGTTAAGAAAGTTTACTAAAGAAGTTAATAAATTTAATATAAAAGAAAAAGGAACCACCAATTCACCCCCTCTCAGTGGTCTTGATCCTATTTGGGAATAAAAATATCCACACTTCCCATAATGATAGCAGGTGATACCTAAACCAATCATATTTCCTTAACTATTACCCATTAATTTATCATCTGGTCATTGATGATATCTTCTATGAGGTGATTATTCTCTTCTTTCAACATTAAATGCATTATTAGAAGGTACTTATACCTCCCTTAAATGGATTTCATTATTGAGGATCAAATTCCAATCACCCTCAAACACCAAATTGGTCTTTTCATTAGAATTAGTGACCACATTAACCATTTCTTCCCATGATTATTGTAAATATGAAAGTAAAAGTATTTCCTAGATATCATCCATCAAAGTAACTTTCACTACTTTAAACTGGATATTGATCATGTTGAAATCATTCACATGATATTCCACTAGCATCCCTTCAGATAAACTCATGAAAAATAGTATTCATATCTAAAATACTTTGTTTAGTGTTATGGGTTTCTCATATATATCTTCTAGGGACAACATGGTCTCAACTATAGTCTTCTTCTATCAAATATTGAAGGCCTCATTTCATGCCAATGGCATCCTCACTAATTTGAGTGATTTTTTATTTAACTTTTCCCATTTAACTTTATCTATATTTCTTGGTTTGACTCTACCCAATGAAATTTCCAAATCATTTTAGATGAGATAATCTTCCATCCACATCTCCCATAAACTGAAGTTGCTTCCATTGAACTTTTCAATTCAAATGTTATATCTTCAAATGATAGTAAACCCAACTAAAATCAATATAACCATAAGGAAATTTTGAATGTTACATGATATTACAAGTGTAGAAAAAAAACATTTTATACCAATTATAGATAAGAGATCCCGTACAATCATTAGATGATAAAACATGAGTTCAACAGAAGACCACACACATTGGTGGTCTTGTGTTGTGGAATTCGAACCACTAAAACCTCCTATATCTTATAACACTAAAATTAGGAAGTCTATTTCACCCAAATCATTATAACTAATTCACACCTCTCACACAATATTCTAAAAAAATCACACAAAAACATTCAAAGAAAGAAAAAACAGGAAAAAATAAATTAGAATCACAAAGATTATTTGGTTTAAACTTTCATCCTATATCCATGGGATAATAATGAAAAAAATTTATATCATTATAAATACATGGATTATAATCACTGGATAAAAAGATCTAGTAATTATACATAACCACAGTTAGATATTATTATAAGTTACTCATAAGTAATAATAATAGTATATGATCCCACCTTTATTTTATAGAGATTCTTAGCCATATGAATAGGTTTCACCACCATATGAGATTCATAGTTAACCCTCTATTAGATTTTGTTCAATCCTTCGATATTTTGTATCCATCATTGATCCAACCACTAAAACTGATAGATTTTACAAAAATCCCAATTAGGTCAACTAATTATATCATATCCCAAGGTTAACTTAGACCAAAATAAACATCCCATCATAAGATCACCATCTTTTGATAAACTTAACCGTATACTGAAGCCAACAACTATTGCTACCTTGAAAAGACCGAAGGGTCTAATGGAGTTCCACCTTCCATTAAACTGGATACTAGAACTTGAATAAGGCCTCAAAATCCAAAAATTTAGTTCCTATACATAAAAAATTAATCTCCACTCATTTTCTTAAGATTTCACTCTAATATGAGGTCATTTCTTAGTTTAAACCCTTAGACACAAATTTTTGAAGACTTCAATATCTTTAAAACTACCTTTTCACTCATTCCAAACACACCACACACCAGATTGATGTTTTATCTACTTATTCATTTCATAAATAATTCATCAAAAATTTTATTATAATTTAATATTAATTTGTATTTGTTTTCTTGGTTTTGACCGTTACATCCATGTTATAGAGTATTAAAACACTAAAAATAAATTTTTTATCATCCCGATCAAACCTAAACTTGGATTTATGTGGAGTTAGTTCATATATTAAAAAATTAATATTTGATCATTGTACTAATATTTCAAACCAATATGAGGTCATTTTCTTATTTTGTACCCTCAGAGGCACATTTTTGAAGACTTCAATATCTTTAAAAACTTCTTTTTCACTCATTTTGAGCACACTTCATATCATATTGATTTTATTTATACTCTTACACATAAAAAATTTAAATATTATTATCCTATAATTTCAATCAACTCATAATAATTTTATATGTTTTTACCATTACATGCATGTTTTATAGTTTTAGACACTAAAAATTTGTTTTCAATCATCCTGGGGAAACCAAAAATCATATTGATGTGGAAATAGTTCCTACATTTCAAAAATTATTCTATGATAATTATAATAATATTTCATACCAATATGAGGTTGTTTTCTTAGCTTGGACCCTCGAGTGTTTTGATTCATAGACTTACTTTATCTTTAGTTTTGAAAATCACAAATCACTCATGTTTTAATTCATTCTAACTTGAAGGTTTTTGTTTTAAGTGTTTTTGGTGTATAAAAAGAATTTTTAGTAAACTTAATTCCAAAGGTTTTTAGCATGAGAATTTAGAGAACTAATTTTTCATTCTAGACTACTTTCACCAGATTTATGAGCATAATAGTGGTGTTAGAGTAACTTCATTGAAAGAAATGAAGCCATGATGAGTTCATTGAAAGATAAAAAAGTTGCTTCCGATAGTTATAACTAATCCTAAAAAATGTGTCACTCGACAGTTGAAGGTTTTTATATAAATAAAACCATATCTTCATGTATCTGTAGATAAAAAGATACAAAAAAACATGAAAATTGTGAATAAAGAGTTTTCATTGATTGCTTGAATTTTTTCATCCACTTGTTGTTGTGAGTGCTTCCAATCAATGTAATTTTTATTTATAAAAGTTTTCAATAATATATTCAATTGTTAGGATTTACTTTTAAATCTATTAATTCTATTTATAATAATTTTTACTATGACAATGGTGTCAAGGGATTTCCTATGAGTAAGATAGAGCTTTTGGTGTGTGGAACCAAAGATGATACCGATTGGGTTGATCAAGGGCTTCTGAGGAGGAATACAGAATAACCAGGGTTAAGACACAAATAAATTTTGATGATTTTATATCAAGGGATTCTAAGGGATATGAAGAATAAAATTTTTAAAGGTTTAAATTCAAGGATACCTTGAATCCAATGAATATATTCTTTTTTCAATTTTGATAAAAGTGTAGTTTTTTAATATCCTTTAAGAGGTACTTGATTTGTTAATAAGTACTATATGTATTTTTGTTTCCATTATGCTTAATAATTTGAACTATTTTTTATTTTTCCATCATGATTACAATTTTATTACTTTCTTTTATTTCTGTTGTGTATTAGCTTTTTTCATAAGTAAATAATGTTCTGAAAAGTTTAATTTTTAAAATGCATAACTTTTTTACTCTAATTTACTATGGGTTGATTTCATTAGTTTTAATACTTGAGGTGGATAGAAAATTTTAATCATGTTTTTGAATACAATTCACCCCTCTTATAGTTTTACTAATTTGATAATCTGGGAAAACATGATTCACATTTGTGAAGATTTTAATATTTTTAGAAACCACCTTCTCACTTATCTCATGAACACTATAAGTTAGATTTACATGCTATCTTGTCATACATGTCAAATATAATTCAAGGATCATTTTCCAATAAATCCACACCAATTCATGTAATTTTCTAGTTTTTTATCATCACAAGAATATTTCATAGATTTAAAATACTAAAAATATGTTTTCAATCATCCTCATTAAACCAAACCTCAGATTAACATGGATTTAATTCATTTTGAACATTAATATTAATTCAATTTCATTTGGTTTCACACCAATCCTAGGCCATTTTATTAGTTTGGACCCTTAAAAACATGTTTTTAAAGACTTTAATATACTTATAAACTAGTTTTTTCACTCATTATGATCACACCACATGTTGGATTAACATATTGTCTACTTTTAAACCTCATAAAGAATTTAATGATCATTATACTATGATTTCTTTTCAGTTCATGATTGTTTGTTAGTTTTTTACCATTACATGTATGTTTTAGAGTGTTAAAAAGATAAAAATTCATTTTCATTCATCCCAAGAAAAACACAACTCAGATTGACATGTCATTAGTTATGACATTTTACAAAATATTATACAATAATTTTCCTATGATTTCACAATAATTTGATATTGTCTATTAATTTTTGACTATGACACTACAATGCGAGACACTAAGCCTTCCTCAATAATCTATCAATTTTATATTGGGGGAATGATGTACACTCATGAGTCATAAGATGGAATCTATGTGGGACTCATATCAAATTTCCCAGATGAAGAATCGGTGCACTTTACCCCTATCCTAGATGGATGAAATGTGTTTTTAGATAAAACATCTAGTTCTGTACTAGAGTTCCATGATCAAACCCATCTACCAGGATGTTGGGTTCCTAACCACCATATGATAAACCACCATATAAAACTCTACCAGAACTTAAACACATGGAAGAAAAGTTCTAGAGTGAACCCATGATATGGAATCTAGAGATTGGAAGACACATATACCCAAGACATCCAACTACAATGTAAACCCACCAGATGATTTGAACAGACAAGACTATCAATTACAATGATTTGAAAGAAAACAAGGCACAAGAACACCACAAGAGAGTACATGGTTTAGATTTGTGTCCAAATCCATGGGGTAATAGAAATTTACTTTGATTCAATGAAGTAAAGATGATTACAATCCAAATAAGTGCACCAAAATGTGATCACAACATATATTTATAGTAGTTCCCAACTAGTGCTTCCACACATCACTGCCTTTCTATATATTTAGTTTATCATCCATCTAAGTCAATATTTGTGTAATATACTATATTTGGTCAAAGGATCTCACCAACTCAAACATATATATAGGTCCAATATTCCTACCTCCCAAATATAGCAAAAGATATTCCACCTAGTGTATCTTTTGGTAAACCATTATCTAATAGATTTTTCTTCCACTGCACCATACTAACTATCATCCATTTGAAACTTTTGTTGATCCCAACTCCTTCTATTTCCATTCCATAACCTCTTTTAGTAATTAGAAATTAGGATACTATAACTTATATATCTAATGATATTAATTTCCTTTTTCCAGAAATGATTATCACATGACCAATAATACCACACTTGAGATTATCTCCTAGGATTGAAACTAATTCCTCTGCTAGCTTTGATAGACTTCATCCCTTTGCTTTAATTTTTGTTTAATATCTACATGGTTCCCCAACCATAATTTATGTTCATACAAGTATAACTGAGGTACAACATCACTCTAGTATTTCCTTGGTAATGAACTTTATCAACATGTATGCTAGATTTTTAACTTCAACTTTCATAGGTCGAAAAATATATTCTCTACAAAAATTCTAGATTAAGTGGAACTTAATTTGAATTTTCCTTTCTCAAGAATAAAACATTGGATTTCTTGAAAAGTGAATAATTCTCTAAGTCATAAAAAAACAACCCAACTTCTAGTATTCTTCTAAGATCCTCCAACAACCTTTTAATCTAAACCAACTCCTTATCAGATTCCATCAAGGAAATGTACTCCACTTCCATTATTTAGTGTAGAACTATAAGATGAAGCTTTGAAATATAGATCACTACCATCCTTAAAAAAGTAAAAAATTATCTGAAAATTCTCTTCTATGTATCTGAATCTCCCTCAGAGTAAGTAAAACCATACAATAACTCATATGTCATGAAGAAAATTTCCTTGATTCTAGAACCCTTTAAGTACCAGAGAATCCATTTCACAACCTCCCAGTTCTCACTTTTGGGGTTTTACATAAACCTATCATCCAATCTCATTGCTTGTGCAATGTTAAGATGATTAAAAATCATGGCATACATCAAACTTCTGATAACTGATGCATATGGAAACTTAGCCATGTATTCAAGCACAACTTTTGTTCATTATGATATCTCATTGATAAGCTTGAAGTGTCCATCTAGGGGTGTGTACACTAGATTTTACTCACTCATCCCAAAGTTAACCACTATTTTTTGGATGCAGTAGGCTTGATTCAAGTACAAAGTACTAAGAATTAGGTTTCTCAAAATCCTTATTCCTAAAATCTTATTTGTTAGACTAAGGTCCTTCAACTTGAAACTTCTGAACAACCCAAATTTTAACTCATTAATTATTTATTTTACCATACTTTCAATCAAAATATCATAAATATAATGCATTAGAATGGTAAAAATACCATCACAAAAAAATTCCTATAACAAAAATGATCCATATTTACCTAAACAAACTTCTACTCCTTCATGAATTCAATGAAATTCCTATTCTAATTCTTCATGTCTTGATTCAAACCATAAAGTCTATGTTTGAGTCATCGCACAATTACTTATTTCCATTGATACTTGAAACCAATAGACTTATCTATATATATCTATTTATATAAGTTCCCATAAAGGAATACTGTCTTCATGTATAATTATTATAGATGAATTTCTTACAATGAAACTATACTCAACATCATCTGAATAGTTACATGATTAAATACTGGTGAAAATATTTCTAAGAAATATATACCTATAGTTTATTGAAAACCTTTCACAAATATATTGGACTTATAACTCAATATACTATTTATATCTTCATCTATTCGACAAAACCATTTGTTTTATAAGACTTTCTTCCTATTAAGATTCTCCATCATCTCTCATGTTCAAAAAAATATATAGGGAATCAAGTTCACCCTATATGGATAACTCCCACTATTCCAAGTTTTTTAAACTCCTTGCCTTTAACAAGATATTAGGCTCTCCATAATCCATTAGAGGTAAATAATGAAAACTATCAATATACCCTTTCACTAGGAATATATCTCTAGTGGATCTCTATAATTTTCCCTATGACTGAGTTTTACATAGTACTACAAAATCTATAGTTATAACTTTTAGTTCTTGAGATTCCATAGTCCTCAAACCCTTTAGTATATCTAAATAGTGAAACAACATAAAAATTTTCCCTCCTTTTAGTAAATCCTCTAGATTGTTTGGTGTTTCTGGTATCTTCATTCTCACTAGATTCTCTAGAACATACATATCTTCTAGATATCTATCCAGTTGAACTATCTCTTATGATGATACTTTTATTTCATTAAAAAATTATTCTAGGTTTCCATCCCTTCATTTAATATTATATTTTTAATTTTTATTAATTTTTGAGAGTCATTATTCTAGATTTGAAATATAAACTCCGTCACCATAGATAACAAAGTAACACACTTATGACTTATCACCAACTTATCTCATTCCTTAGAATCAATAAGGATATAAGAGATCACTCTGAAGACTTTGAGGTGGTTAAAATATACCTTATTTTTAAACCATTAGGCCTCCAAAAGTTATTGTCTAATTATTGATTATAGACTTTAATTGATTAATTAGGTTGAATAATTCACAGATTCTACCAAAAACACCTTGGGGAACCCTATATAAATTCGCATACTCCTTTCCTTTTCCCCCAAATTTCTATTCATCCTTACCAAAAATCCATTGTCTTATGGAGTACCTATGATAGAGTTAATATTTTCATTATTTTTTATATGTGTTTCAATGATTTAATACCTTATAATTAATCAATTTAAGCCTAGTTTCATCAATTTTTTTTTATTTTTTGTGAATTTTGGTCTTAAATGTAGAAATTGGTTAATTCTGGAAATTGAGTAGTTTTCTGTTTCTTATGTTTTTCGAGCATAACTTATACAATTTTGATCCAATTTAAGTTATTTATTTTTTAGGCTTACTTTGTTAATGGTATTTGACTTTTTCTTCTAGACATATATCCAATTAAATACACAATGGCTTATAAAAATCAATCAAATGGAAAGTATTTGTTGGCTGACAGAATGGACCCACATCAGTAATTAAAGAATATATCAGTCTAGAGGCATCATAATTAAGTTATTATATATGGATTAGAAATATAATTACAATATTCATGTAAAAAATAAATTTAATTGATAACTTCAATCATCAAGGCATCCATTGAATTCTAAAAAGTGGAGGGAGTTGAGCAGTCTCCTCAGGCATAAAAAATATTCATCAATAATTCGAGTATAACTTTTCTGAAACTTGTCTAAATATACTGATATTTTTTAAACACATGAAAAAGATATATGGGAACAAATTTTATGAATAAACCTCCCTGATATTCTACCATATATTATGTGAACTAAACTCAAATTTTTGGAGGAGTGAATCTAGAGGGAAAATTTTCCACCCCTAAACCCTATAAATATAAGTGTTCAATTCCATTAAAAGGGGTTAAAGGAGGAGAAGAAGGATAAGGAGGGTATTTTCTAGAGGATTTTAAGATTAAAGTGTTATGTATTTTATATTTCTTCTTTTCTTAGTTTCATAATTCCCTATTCTTCCCCTTTCAACTCTCTTACCCTTCACATGGAGGGGTAAAACCTTTGAGTGACTAGGGAAGGGAGAGCTTCACTTTTATAATGTCTAAGTCTTGAAATTTAATTTGAAACTCTCTTTTTATATTGAATTATTTCTATTTTCGGTGGTGTAAAATTATATTAAATAGTTTTTATTTTGGGTTTTGGTTTTATTAATTGTTTATAACTTTTGTTGAAGACTTTTAAACTCCCTCCACCTAGTGCAGTTTGTCTTGATCGAGCAGATTGTGTTAGGTGGTGAGTGTCTAGAAATCATTGGAACATGTGTGAAATAAGTGAACCTTTTCTATATTTATAAGGAGAAAAAATTCCTTATAAGGACTTTCCTTATTTATTTGGTAATGGTTTATGAATTTTCATGCACATAGGAGTGGTTTCCATTACTTCCTTCAACTAAGGGTAATTAATAAATCAATCGAGGAGTCTTTCACATATAATTCAATAGGAAGAGATGTGGAATGACATTTATGACTATGATGACATTGAAGAAGGATATCCTACCCTGACCCCATCACTCTATTCATCTATTTGTGTTCAAACTTTATTTTTAATTTCCTTCTTTCTTTTTAAACCCAAAAAATTTCAAAAACAACCTCTACTTATTTCTAAAATTTAAGTGACAAATGTGATTGTTGTGTACTCCTCTATGGAGAAAACTTAGGCTACCCACTTTAATATATTTTTAACTTAGTAAATATTTGTTTTTTTCACACCCCATGATAGGAATGTGTCAAAAATTGACACCATTTTCAGGGAGGTGGTGCCAACATTTTTTTTCTTTTCTTCTTTCTCCTTATTTTCTTATTTTATCTTCAAAATTGCATGACTAGAACCTAAAACACTGAAACTTTCCACCTAGATCCTAAAATTTAAATAATTTTTTTTGAATAGACTTAGAAACCTTAATTTTTAGTTTTAATTTTAGAAAATTTCTTTTGTAGACTCGAGTGAAACTTTAAGTGTTCACTCTGAGCCTTTCATCATGGTGGGAAACTCGAACCAAACCCTTAGAGGCCTATGTGCACCAAAATTCCTCAATCAAAAAATAAACTTACCATGAAAGAGTTAAAAAATTATTTTGAGATGAAACCAAATGTGATACCATTGCTTCCAAAGTTTCATGGCTTGGTAGGTGAATACCCAAACAATCATATTAAAGAGTTCATGCATGTATGCATTGCTTTTAGACCCTGTAGAGTTACTGAAGAGCAGGTAAAGTTGAAGGAAATTCCATTTTAATTGGAAGGAGCTACCAAATAATTCTTTTATAGTCTATAAATAGGATATGTGGATGATTGGAATGACTTGGTGAGATGCTTCATGAAATTATTCTTCCCCAAATCTAGAATCAATACCATCAGAAAGGAAATCTATTCCATTAGACAGTCATCTGAAGAAAATCTTCATGAGTATTGGGAAAGATTTAAAAAGCTATGTGCCAACTTTCCACATAAAAAAATTGAGTATCATCACTTTCTTGTCTTATTTTATCAAGGATTACTAGACAATGATAGAAACCTTCTAGATGCATCATCTGGAGGCACATTGATTGACAAGTCACCAGAAGAAGCTAAGGGCTTAATTGAGAAGATCTCTCAGAACTCACAATAGTTTGGTACAAGAGGTACTGGTATAATAGGAATTCATGTGGTAAGAAATTATTATCCACTAACTTTATGGGAAACTAATATTGATGATATATTCAGTATGGTGAGACAGATGACCTTAAAACAAGGGGGTGACCAGCAAGTACTGGCTAAGGTATGTGGTTTATGCTTATCACTTGATAATTTCACTAACCAATGTGCTAAAATTAAAGGAATGGAAACTTGTGCGGTAGCCTTTAATTTTAGGCAGTTTCAACAAAATCAAGTATGGATAGAGCCTAACTAAGTTCAATATGGGTTTGGAAATTAGCAGAATCAAGCTAGACCCCCATACCAAAACCAATTCCAAAACCCACCACCATTTCAACAAAATAAATCTTATAACAAGCCTTCATAAAACCAACCACCCACATTCCAAATACCATATGAGAAACTATCCACCAACACACAACCTTCTTTGGAACATCTATAATCCAAGTATGATGGATTATTTTATAAGGTTGATAAGCTGGAAAACATGATGGGAAGTCATGTTGAAATCATGTCCAAAAACCTAGGAAAAATTCCTTACTAGATAATAATAAACCAAAAAGATAATTTTAGAATGATAAAAATAAGAAATGGAAAATAAATCTCACCACCAGTATCCCATGAACCTGAAACAAGGCCACCTAAGTTAAAGGAGAATGAATTTTTAAATTCTGAAAATTATATGAAAATACAATATGAAGAAGAGAATAAAGAGGAGGAGGGGAAGGATGGGATGATGAGGAAGATACAAGAAACACCATTTAAAATAAAAAAGGTATAAAAAAAGACTCTCTCCACCATTTCCATCAAGTATGATTGAATCAAAGAGATTATAGGAAGAAGTACTTTAAAAAGAAATTCTGAACACCTTCCAAAAAGTAAAAATTAATATCCCCCTTATCGAATCACTCAAAAAAATTCCAAAGTATGATAAATTTTTTAAGGATATTTTTAACAATAAGATTATACTTCAAGTTAATTAAAGGATAAACTTGAGAAGAAGTGTCTTATCCCTTATCACACCATAATCGCCAACCAATGTAAAGATCTGGGGATGTTTTCCATTCCATGCACCATTGGTTCTTTAAATTTCTCTAATTATTTGTGTAATCTAGGTTCTTCAATTAATTTATTTCCTCACTTATTATACACTTATTTATAGATGAGATACTCTAATCCCATAATAGTGGTGGTCCAGCTTGAAAATAGATCCATAGTTTTCCTAGTAGGAGTTTTGGAGGATGTCCTAGTGAAAGTCAAATATCTATTATTCCTAGTTGACTTTTATGTGTTGAATATGGAAAAATATAGGATCCCATCACACTCACCCATCATTTTGGGTATAACTTTCTTGAATATGGAAAAAACCATCATCAATGTCCATGAAGGTACACTCACCATGGAATTTGGAGATAGCGCTATCCACTTCAATATTTTTGAATCCACGAGGCACCCATCAGATGATAAATACCTCTTTAAAATATCCCATGAAGTTGGTACTGATATAAATGAATAATCAGGTATGTTTCATAAATTCTTATCCTTAAAAGATAATTTTTTCATTGAAAATATCACTAAACACGTGGATTACCAAAATACTATAGATTCTAATTTTATGTGAGAATAAGAGGTAAAATATGATTTCTTTGATGATTTTTTAGATGATGAGGAAGATAATATGGTTTCTTGTGTATAGGAGGTTCAAAATTTGGATGTAGGGAACATCTGTTTAGTTTCATCCCTTGATCAGGCCCCTGATCTAGAATTAAAACCACTCCCTATTGATTTGAAATATGTGTACCTTATGGAGGAAGAGAAATTACCAGTGATAATTGCTAGTAATTTGTCTTAAACCCAATAAAAATATCTTATTGATATTATGAGAGATAATATCTAAGAAATATGGTGGAGATTATGTGATACCCCAAGAATAAACCTAAAAATATGCTCACATAGAATTCTTCTTGAGGGAGATTCCAAACCCATCAGACAAACCCAAAGGAGGATGAATCCCGCCTTAATGAAGGTTATGAAGAAGGATATTGAGAATATTTTGGAAGCTAGTATCATATACCCTATCTCATATTCATAATGGGTTATCCCTAATCATGTAGTTCCAAAAAAACTGGTCCAACCACTATGAGGAATGAAAAGAATGAATTAATCCCTGGGAGAATTCAGAATATGTAGAGAGTGTGCATTGATTTTAGGAAGTTGAATTAGGTATCTTAGAAATATCATTTCCCCATACCCTTCATTAATGATATTCTATATGGATTGGCATGGAGAAATCATTATTGCTTTTTGGATGGATTTTTAGGTTATTTTTTGGTACCCATTGATCCTGAGGATCAAACGAAGACAACCTTTACTTGTCCCTTCGGTAATTTTTCATATAAAAGGATTCCATTTGGATTATGTAATGCTCTAGGTACATTTAATAGGTGCATGATAAGTATTTTTTTGATTATATTTAATATTTTTTTAGAGGTTTTCTTGGATGATTTTAGAGTTTTTAAAAATTCTTTTGACCATTGTTTGAAAAATATTGAAAAAGTTTTAAAAACCTACATTGAAAAGAATCTTGTTTTAAATTTTTAAAAGTGTGATTTCATGGTTTAGAGTGGAATTTTACTTGTTAGTTTCATTTCTAAAAAAGGAATTGAAGTGGATAAATAAAAAATTGAAGTGATAAATTCATTACCATACCCAACTTATGTGAAGCATGTTGGATCATTTTTAGGACATGTAGGATCCTATAAGAGGTTTATCAAATATTTCAATAAGATTTATCTCCCTCTCTCTATATTAATTTTAAAATATACTGATTTTTATTTCAATGGTGTGCATAGGGAAAAATTTTATTATTTGAAGAGGAGATTTAGTACACCACTCATGATACAACCACTAAATTGGGAAGAACCATTCGAGATACTTTGTGATTTTTCCAACCAAGAAGTTGGTACAATCATTTCTCAAAGAATTGAGGGTAGGCCACGAGTAATTTAATATGACTCTAAAACCTTATATTCAACCTAATTTAATTAAAAAACTATAGAAAAAAAGTTTTTAGTAGTTTTATTTTCTTTAAAAAGGTTTGGATCATATCTTCTCAGAACTAAAGTCAATGTGTCTTCTGATTATGCAGCTCTTAGGTACTTGATGAAGAAGGATAAAGCTAAACTGAGGCTAGTGATATATATGTTACTTCTAAATGAGTTCAATATATAAATAAAATATAAGAAGGGATTTAATAACTAAGTGGCTGATCACTTAAGTAGACTACCCAACATTACTAAAGATGAAATTCCAGACAAAGAGCCACTAAATGATCACCTTCCAAGAGATCAGTTGTACTTGATTGAAGGATAAGTGCCTTAGTATGATAACATGGTCAATTATATAGTAACATATTAGGTCCCATATCATTTCAATTATCACAAAATTCACAAATTGAAAGCTAAATCTCGATATTACATTTGGGATTATCCATTTATTTGGAAGATTTGCAATGACCAAGTGATAAGAAGATGGTTTCCTGAAATTGAAATTGGTTCTGTATTTGAGTTTTTTTCACACTTTAGCTTGTGGAGGATATTTTTCACCTAAAATTATAACAAGGAAGGTTTTAGAATCTAGAATTTATCATCCCACCCTTTTTAAAGATTCTCATGATTTTTTCAAAATGTGTAAAGAATGCCAATTTTATGGAAACATTTCAAATAGAAAAGAAATAACCCAATATCTACTTATATTTTGTGAGATTTTTGAAGTATGAGGGATATATTTTATGGTAACTTTCCCAATTTCATTTGGAAATTCTTATATCTTTATTTTAGTCGATTATGTTTCCAAATGGGTGAAAACAAAATCCATCAGGACTGATGATACTAAAGTTGTTTGTGATTTTGTTAGTTCTAACATATTTTATAGGTTTGGAGTGCCTAGAGACATCATAAGTGACCAAGGGAATCATTTTTTCAATAGGATAATGGAGTATTTGCATAAGAATTATGGGGTGCATCATAAAACATCAATTGCCTATCATATATAGATTGATGGTCAAACTGAAGTGTCCAATAGGGAAATCAAATGAATTTTTGAAATAAAAGTTAAACCTAACAGGAAGGATTGAAGCGAAAGTTTGGAAGAAAAATTATGGGCTTATAGTACATCCTATAAAACCCCAATTAGAATGAGTCCATATAGTATGATTTTTGAGAAAAGTTCTTACCTACCTACGAAATTGGAGTATAAGGCGTATTGGGCTGTGAGGAAGATGGATTTGGATCTTGAAAGCACTGGGAAAGAGAGAAGATTTAAATTAAAAGAGTTAGAGGAAATTATAAGTGAATAATTTTAAAATTATAATATTTAAAAATATAGAAAACGAGTAGCTCATGACAAGATGATCTAACCGAAAGACTTCCATCTTAGAGAAAAAGTGTTGTTATTCAACTCAAGACTCAAGCTGATGCCAGGTAAACTTCATTCTAGATGATAAGGTCCATTTATAGTTACTCATGTATATCCTTTTGGTGTTTTTTAGATTGTTAAGGATGGAGAAAAACATCCATTCATTGTTAATGGATACTGGCTGAAGAAATTCCATGGGACCATTCCATCAAATCTAGTAGAGGATATCACACTCCTCCAACCTATTTATCAATAAAATTCATCAGGTCGTATCTCTCCTTTACACTTCATGGCTTGCTATGATTCAATTTTAAATCTAATTACATATCAAATCCAATGGAATGAATTGATAACACTGCATAATTTAAGTTTGGGGGAGGGAACCTTTGTAGTTTAGGATTTTCATTTGTTTTTTTTCTTCTAGTTTTCAAAAAAAAATGTTTGTATTTTAAATTTTTGTGTGTTTATTTTTTAGTTTTTGAGTGTTTTTGAAAATTTTGATCATAGATGATTATAATTTACATTTTTTAAACCCATTTCAATGAGTGAACCAAATTATTCTATGAAACTGAGCTTAAATGAATGTTGAAAATGAATTTATTTCAAGTTCAAATATTTGATAATTTCATGAAAAGTACCCTGATTTTTGAATCCCATGCCACATATTACTGTCTTTATATTTTAAATTACTTTCTCATGATGCTTCTGAACCCTTTTTGTCATATTATTTTAATTCATCTCTCTTCTTGAGAGAACCAAACCATTCTTTATTTTACCAGAATTTGATTTATTCCCTTAAAAACTTGAGGGGCTGAGGTATTTGTGTTTTAAATGATTGGGGAATTTATTTGGTTTTAAATCCCTTTTTTTGGGAGAATCCTTTTCATTTTAGACTTACTTGTACATTTAATACTTTTATCCCTTAGAATCCATGAACTTATTGTTAGGTTAGCTATATTAAAAGATAATTTTCCCCATCCAACCTACTCTTGAAGTGGAATTTCATGATCTAGTTGAACTTAAGTGTGGAGGAAATCTATCTTGTGTTGTGATACCTAATTTGGTAATACATTGGGTAGGAAATAAAATGTTTAAGAGATTTTTTTGATGCTGATTTTTTTTTTTGAAATTTGTGTCTTTTCTGGAGCTTTCATGATAATAGAAGCTATTCCTTTCTAGAACTTCTAATAGATAAATAAAGATGTACATTTTTTAGAGCTTTTAAGAAAAACCGTGTTTGAGAATATTGACATTTTTTATGGTGAAATTATGAATGGTGTGAAATTTCCTTGAGTTTTCATGATGATTGAGCTGATTTCCTTCTAAGAAGAGTGATAATGAGACCATGATTGAGCGGAAATTAGAATCTTTAAATTTTGCTTAAAAAAGCCAATCCCTCCTTATTTGGCCTTAGAATTTTTTGACATTTAAATACTACCAAATGAAAGACACAAAACAAACCTGTAAAGTCCTCATGATAAGTAAATTTCCTTGAATCACATAGAGTGGATATGTAGGAATTTATTAATTATATGGTGACCCTTTCATGAGTTTGGATGAGAAAATCCTTGTTGAAAATTGACATTTGTGATATGAGAGAAAATTCATGTGAGATAGGTGTCTTTTGTGCATGGGAGGAGAAATTAAGAGGAAAAATATTGAGTGATATAAATTAAAAACTTTGAATAATTATTTTTTATGAGTCATGATATCTTTCTGTTTCTTGGTGTGTAATTGGTGGATCTCATGAGCATGTGTTTTGAATTTGTATTGATTCGATTTTGATTCTTACTTGTCTAGGAGTCCAAGTTCTAAGCATGGTGGAATTGATAGAGTTAATATTTTCATTATTTTTCATGTGTTTTTAATGATTTAATCCCTTAAAATTAATCAATGTGAGCTTATTGGCATTATTTTTGTATTTTTGATGAATTTTGGGCCTAAATATGAAAATTGGTTAATTCTGGAAATTTAAAAGTCTTCTATTGCTTCTATTTTTCATGAATAACTTCTAAAATTTTGATCTAATTTAAGTGATTCCATTTTTTAGGCTTCCTTTTTTTGTGGGATTAGACTTTGTCTTCTGGAACTAGATCCAATTCGACACATAATGACCCAAAAAAATCAGTCAAGTGGAAAAAGTTTACTGGATGATAGAATGGAACTCACATCAGTAATTTAAGAATATATCAATCTATAAAAATCCAAATGAAGTGGTTCTATATAGATTAGAAATATAACTATGATACTAATTTTCAAAATAATTTTAATTGATAATTTTGATCATTAATTCATCTATTTCATACGCCAAAGTGGAGGGAGTTGAGTAGTCTCCTCAGGAAGAAAAAGTCTTCATCAGTAATTCGGGCATAAATTTTATGAAAATTGTTCAAATACTCTGATATTTTGTGGGAACATTAAAAAGAGATAGGATAACAAATTTTATGAATAAACCTACCCAATATTCGGCCATATATTATGCTAAATAAACTCAAATTTTCAGAGGAGTGAATATAAAGGAAAACTTTTCCACCCCTAAACCTTATAAATATGAGTGTTCACTTACATTAAAAGGGGTTTAAGGAGGAGAAAAAGGGGATGTGATGGATGATTTGAATCTTGAAGTGATTTTTATTTTCTATTTCCTATTTTTTTAGTTTCATAATATGATCTTCTTCCCCTTTTAACTCTCTTACCCATCACATGTAGGGGTAAAACCTTTGAGTGATCAAGGAAGGGGGAGCTTCACTTTTGTAACATCAGAGTCTTGGACTTTAATTTGAAAATATATTTTTTATATTGAATAATTTCTCTTTTTAGTGGTGTATAATTATATTAATGTTATTTTATTTTAGGTTTTGGTTTCATTCATTGTTTATAGATTTGGTTGAATAACTTTAAACTTCCTCCACCCAGTGTAGTTTGTCTCGATCAAGCAGATTGTGTTAGGTGGTGAGTGTCTAGAGATCATTGGCATGTATATGGAATAAGTGAAATTTTTCTAGATTTATAAGGAGAAAAAATTCCTGATTGGGACTTGCCTTATTTATTTGTGAATGGTTTATGAATTTTCATGCACATAGAAGTGGTTTCCATTGATTCCTTTAACCAAGGGTGATTGATAACTTGATCAAGGAGTATTTCACTTGTCATTCATTAGGAAGATAGGGGGAATGATATTTATGACTATGATGAAATTGAAAAAGGTGACCCTACCCTTACCCCATCACCCTATTCATCCACTTATGTTCAAAATTTATTTTTAACTACCTTCTTTCTTTTTAAACTCAAATAATTTCAAAAACAACCTCTACTTATTTCTCAAATTTAGGTGACAAATGTGATTGTTGGGAACTTCTATCCGGAGACAACCTTGGTTACCCACTTTAATAAATTTTAATCTGAGGAAATATTTGTTTTTATCACACCCCATGACAGGCACGTGTCACCCTGATATGGTATTCTAAAATAAAATAGCCTTCCACTAGAAGAATCTCTAGAACTCATTACTTATGTACTTCTCACTATTATCTGAATATAGTAATTTAACCTTATAATGAGATTCTTTCTCCACCATAGCCTTCCACTCGATGAAATCATAAAACACATCATATTTGTTCCTTAGAAAGTATACTCACACTTTACGTGTGGAATTATAGATGAACATCATATAAAATAGTGACCCCCTATAAGAACGCGCTAGAGTTAGACCCCATACATCCATGTGAACCAACTATAACTTCCGATTATTTGATGTTTTCCATTATGTTGGAAAGAAACATTTTACTAATTTATGAAGATTCAATCCTCACACATTCTATACTCCATGATTTCAAGATTCATCTATCCTTTAGTAAAAAGAATCTTTACCCCCTTCTCACTTAGGTGACCTAGATGGCCATGCCATAACATCACAAAAGTTAACTCTCTAACATGCATCACTCCTTCTACTGAGCTTGTGAGATAGAGCATCTTGTCCTTCAATCCTCTTTCAATGACCATGGATTAATATGAAATTTTCCATGCACCATATATGAAAGTAATATAGAAACCTACATTATTAAGTTATGAAATGTAAATTGAGTTCCTTCTTAACCCTAGGATATATTTCACATATTTAAACTCTAGTTTCATTCTTTTACTTGTATATATTGAAATATATCCTTTACCCACTATCTTAAGAGACTTGTAACCTACAAGATATATATTTCCCAACCATCCAGAAGTATAATTCTCTATACTCCCTCTCTTAGATATTGAGTGGAATTAAGCTCTATAGTCTATCATCCAAGACCCCAATGAACTATGGAACTAAGGATCAATCCACTAATATCTTCTGATATGGGATTCATAGACCCACTTATAGAAGCATAACTTTCAGATTTATCCCTCCTTTCACTGAAATATTTCTTTAGGTGGGGTTTTCTCCTATAATGAAAGCACAATAGAGAACCACCATTAATCTACCCCTATTGCGAATCCTCCTTTCTTTATCCTTCTAGTGACTTTTCTATCCAGTAATAAATCCTCTCACTTCAATATTGTATGTGTTTCCAAAAGATGTCTGAATCTCATTAAGATGAATCTCCTTGCCCAATATCAAGTCTCTAACAAATATGAAATTCTTATTTCATAGATGTAATCAAAGAGTGACCTATAGAAAAGAATCAATGCTACTCAAGCTTCCAAGGGATATATGTATGACCTCAATCAAACATAATCATATCACTATATAAACATGTCCACCACAATATATATCACATAGATAATATATATACCTATATAATTCCTTTTTCCCATGACATAGAGTGAACACTAGACATGGAAGAATATCAATATAGTATTGTTTATCTTATCTTTTTTAGATTCTCCAAAAAATATTGAATTGGTTGATGAATACATTACATTTCATTCATTTAGAAGATGAGAATATCACATGTACCTCATCCAAATAGTTGAAAAAATCACATGTGAATTATCTAAGTATGACCATGGATTTCTTTAGTCTAATTCAATCAAGGTCCAAATGTCTTTACTCATCATATGAGTGAAAAAGACCATCTTAGTTGATCTATAACTGATGACATGATTAGAAACATACCCAACCACTCCCTGATTATCTAAGTCACAATGAATTGTGTAATAAAGGTATTAAATTATGAAGGTTATTATACTAGGTATCTCTCCAACCTTATAAAATAATGATTTATTATAATCATACACCCTAACAACTCCAATGACTATATGGCTTCCTTGAGATATAATTGGCAGGCTAGTCCAAATAATAAGTCTCCACTTATTATCTCACGAGTCCAATACTCATGATAATAATATCATATCATAACAACCAATACCACTCTATGATGATCATGAATTAAGGAAAACTCAAAATTATATTTTTAGGGGGTTATTATTTTTTCAATTTACACAAAATATGCAACTATCATGAAAGAATGATAAAGTGGATATTTACTTTTATATAACATGATACATTTAATTTTTTTAATTTTTTAAGAATTATTAACAAAAACCTAGATAAGAACTTTTCTATCATATTATATATGATAAAATTATAGACCAACCTTATGTTTACTGCACTTTATGGGGTGTTTTTATCTAATTACATCATATATAATTTCTACCACATCTATATGTGACCATCTTATAAAACTCTCCCACTAAATCCCTTAGTGTGTAATGAAGTAATCTAGTTTGATTAATGGTGAGACTTAGGAATAATATTCCCAATGTTTAAATCCTTGAACATATTAAAAATACTTAACTTCAAAACATTAAATGTTACAATATTAATAACCTACGTTGTCAACTTATAACTCTTTTTAAGTTCATTATCATCATTTTAAAACTATTTCCATAAAAATTTTCCTTGAAATCAATTCATGTAAAATATAACTATTTACATTATTACATACCATCCCATCCTAAACCCATTTATAATAAAGTGACACTCACTTTAGTTATGGTAACTAAACGTAACTATTTACATTTTCCTTTAATTTCATACCCTAAAACTCTCTTAGGATGTAAAGTATAATTTATTTTATATTTTTACTAGAATAATACTTTAGGAAATAGTGATGTTCACTTTCTCATGATAATTAAATTCAACTCTTTAAATTATTCTTTACCACTAAATATCCTAAAATATTTAGGATATGAAGTGAAAATAATTTAATTTTAGAATAGTGAAATATTTTATTTGTTAACTTGGAAATTATTATGTCCAAAAATACTTCCACTATCCTCTTAAACATTATATTATTTTCAAAATATAATGTTAAGATACACAAAATCTTTTGTGTTTAAGAAATAATTATTATTTATTTTCAATTGAAATATTTAACAAATAAAATATTGTTTCTATATAATATATGGAAATCTATGGGTTTGGATCATTTTCTAAAAAGAATATTTTATTCTATAAAATATACCCATGATGGGTATAAGGAACACCTTCACACATATTTTAACAAAATATATAGATAAGCCTTTTATCCTAGATATTTTTTTATCTTTTATCTTGGATAACACATTTTTATCCTTGTCTTTTAAAAAAACATGTTATAGAATCAAATGAATCATAAAAAATGTGTATTAAATTCATTATCTCATATTTTTCATAAAAACTCTTTATTAATAAAAAAATCATTGTATCATATAAGAGAAATGAGATAACTATACAAATATTTTATTCATATTCATCTGATCTTGATATAATCCTTTACATTTAAATTATTTATGCAGTAACACTTTTCTTTATAACTTAATTACAGACTACAAACCCTATCAATTATTCCCTTGATTTTGAACAACTATATGTTTAAAAAAATTATAAAATAAAAATTTGGTATCATATATCCTTTAAAACTGATGAATCAAATTCTATAACATTGATAATTTTCATAGGCATTCCATGAAGTTTCCAAAACTCCTTTAGGTATCTTGAAAATTCCATCCTATATAATTATTATTCATCCTTCCTGATAACACCTTAAGCTTCAATGGACTTAATTTTATACATGAATAAAATTTATTGGACTTTATAACTAACTTTTTGAAGGTTTCAGGCATAGAGAAATCACTAAGGTGGGAGAATAAATCATAATGGTTTTGTTGATTTGATGGATAATTCACAATGTCATACAAGGCATGAACATAATGAATAATGAAAATTTTCCATCAAGTATTGACATAGATTAAAACCTAGAAACCTGAGAGGATCTTTTCATGTTAAATCTATAATTAATTAATTTATGATCAAAATAAAAAGGTTACCTTGTCATGGATCTTTCTTTATAGATGATGTTGATCATCAAAAAAATCCTTTCTAGATTACCTTCGTTGCACTATAAGGATCCAAGTGTAGAATACCTCTATAAGTGATCCACATGTGCTCCTTTGACCTCTAAATGGTGTTGATTAATTTCCATGTACTAGAACAGTGAATCAATCATCTTTAATTTTTCATCTTGATCATTTCAAGATCCTTTGGGCTTGAAGTAGTTCTTCTCATTATTGATATGATGAGGGGAATAATTCGAAAGATAAGTATGTTGTGCTCAATGATCCTTAATTCTCGATTAACCCTATACAATAGATATAACCATATATTTATAGAGTTTGGATTTAGATTAAAATATTATTTAATTGGGAATCAACCCTTAAAATAATATTATAATCCTTAACAAACCCCATGACATATAATAATAATAATAATAATAATAATAATAATATTATTATTATTATTATTTTATATCATGCACTAACTCTCATAATAATAAATATTATTTTAACAGCTTGTAAATTAATATTTACCACCAGACATAATCTTGGTTTTCTTGAACTCTTTAAAATTTATTGAATACCCAAATAAATATCTAATTAAATATTTTATTTATAAATAAATATTTTATCCACAATCTAGTGAATAAAAATTTATTAAATATTCAATAAATAAAATAAATATTTTATCCACTATATAATGAATAAATATTTTTTTATATATTTATGTAACTAAATAAATAATTTATTAAAGAATAAATAAATATTTATTACCTTGCAAATATTAGCGATCAATAAAACTTGAATAAAATTGTTCCACATTATTGAAAATAATATTTATTCCAATAATTAAATTCAAATAGAATTTAATTAAGATCAACATAAGCACTTTGTGTATGACCCTCTTAGATATTTTTTCATTAGAATTTGTTAGACTTACCTAAAGTCCAAGGTTACTGTCTAGAAATGAGTTAATACACCCAAGTAAAAAAACTTAATGTCGTAATATTGACAACTACATACGAACACTCACCATTTAATTTAATCCCTTTATATCATTATCTCATCAAGCATGTTTCACATCTATTTCACCAACCTATATGCTCAATAGGCCTTTATTTGACATGTCGTGTCACGAACCATCCAGGAAACCTTGGTACCCTAATACCCTAGCCAACTTTGACATATCCCGAAGGGCGTTATTGATCCCCACATGTTGGATATTAGAACCTAGAATCATAAAAGAATCAATAGGAAATAAATTTTTCACAAAACAACAGAAGGTAAAAGATACAAGTCAGTATGCTCAACAATCCAAAGGGAGAAAGTACCAGAAACAAACAGGTGAAATAGTACCTATGTAACATCCTTCCCCTCCTCATTGGCTTTAGAAGGTGGGAGGATATTACTTGGCCTTAGACGACATCCCAAAGATGCCAAAGGCTGATAATAAATTCCAAGGTCTTCATAAACAGTTGGGGGATGATTTTCCATTTTAAACTAAAACAACCAAACCAAGAATAACATAACCAAAACAACCACTATATGATGTCTGAAAATCAAGTAATACAAATCAACATATTTCCAAACTGACAAAAATACCAAAATACAACCATATACCATATCAAAGTATAAAGCGGAAGACAAAACCAATAATGCTCAAATAATCCAAAGAAATAAATCCATACCTACCAACATGCTCTAATATCCACTCCATAATCAATTCCCAAAGTATCACGACACATCACTAAAGAAATGGTATACTTTTCCTTTACCTATGTCTCAATAAACAATATCTGTAAACACACCAAAGTGGCCAAGTAGGGGGAGAGTAATGAAAATAAGTAGGTTTTCCCCAAATGACTTCCCTACTCGTGCCACTAGGATAGAACAAGTTAGCACATTTATAAAAAAAAATTATATAACACAATTTTAAAAAATTTATATCAAATCCAAACCATTTCTAAGTAAAAAAAATTTCAGACCAAAAGAGTATTCCAAATAAATCCAATTCCAAACCCAAAACTATTTATAAGGAAGGAAACCAAAAAATCCATTCCAACCATTTCATAAATTCATTTTGAATTACCCATTCCATTTCACACAAACACACACACACACACACACACTCAAGCTTGGTGTTACCATTGACGATGGAACTTCATGTCCATACTCCATCCCTTTGATGGTGGTACTTCACGACCATTATCCATCCCATTCAACACACACTTAACCATTTACACCAAAATCATGCCAAACCTATCTTTTCCAAACCATTTTAATAAAACCATCCATTTATTGAAAACAATTTCCATACATAAATAGAAAATAACCATTTTAAAATCATCATTTTAAAGTCATGTTACCAATTTCATTTTCCACCAAAAAAACCGATTTTCATAATTCCATAAACCGTAACTAAATAGGGTTTCTATCAATCATTGCACAAAAATTTCATAATTAAATTATAAAAAAACAATAAATTTGAAATCAAGACTTCCAGTTCTAATAATAAGAGTCGATAGTGAATCCAACCACCTCACAAAGTTAGGCAAAAATGAAGAACAACACAAATTATTCAACAAAAAAGTTTGAAAATACAAAAAACCACCTTAGATATTGTTCCCTAACATCAAAAAATCCAAATATCATCATGATTGGCATAAAATATCATATATTTATCCCCAATGAACTATATCCATGAATCCAAGGGAGGTAAAAAGAATAAATCTAAGAAAAACCACCAAGAATGAAGGCTTACCAAGTAATATGACCTTCAAAACATCAAGATTTTCCAATGAATCACTCCCAGATCAAGTAGAAAGGTCTCCACATTCTTTGAGAAAAGAGGAAATTGATTTAGGTTTGTAATAGAGGAAAAAAATCCATTAATGAGTAAAACTGAGTTAGATCCATAATTTTAAAATCTAAATTTTAGCTATTCATGGTTAGGGTGCACGGTTAGGCAAACCCTACACTAACCATGCATAGGCCTCTACTTAATAAGTACCTCACATGGTTGTCTCTCAGGGTTAGAAAAACCATGCACCAACCATGAAAAATACCTCTATCCTAAAATCACAGTTTCTCCTAGGTGTCTGCATGGTTTGGCCAAATTGTGTGCCTAACCGTGTACCTCCCCAGAGCCCACTTCCTGCCTTTTCATGGTTTCCTGAAGGTTTTGCACGATTTCTACTAACCTTTATCAAACCGTTCACCTCCATAAAATCCCTAAAAACATTCCAAAACTTCTCAAAACACTACCAAACTTAACCCAAACACTTTATATACTTAAAATATATAAATAAAGGGTTACTTACTTGAAACTGAGGGTGCTAGAACCTAGAAAAAAAGATAAAAATCCCAAAGGAAAAAACAATGTCAACTAGAAAAAATTCTCAAAAGTCCCCATGTAACAAGTGGACAACAACTCCACTAGTCACCATCATCACTCCATGTTCCCAAGGATCAAGAACATCCACCAACTCCAAGTGCACTTTCCCTTTTATCAGACCTGGCATAAGAAAATCTAAAAACACCTGAAGGAAAAGGTACTGTGTGAGCTATAAATCCATGTAGACCAAGTGTTCCATAATCAATGATATAAAAATTAAACCAATTATGATTTAATTTAAAAATTAAACAAGGCATGGTATTTCATTCACATATTTTAAACCAAAACATGATTTTATATCAAAATAGATGGAATATATATCAAAATAAATATAAAAGAACATTTTATATAAAACAAATATATAAATCAATTGGAATAAATAAAATAGTTCAATAATCAATGGAATGTATATTTAAGTCAACAAATCATATAACCATATACAAAATCCTCGTGGTATGTTAGTTCTGGTAATATTATCCTCACAAATCTCAATAATGATCTCGACTAAAGATATGTGTGCACACTCAAATCAATATACACCCCAAATAGGGAACCCTGATGGGCCATCTATACCCTTAAATGGGAACCCTCTTGGGCATTCATGGAAAAAATTAGTTAGAGTTTTTAGCATTAATCCATTACTAGGGAGTCAAGGTCCTAGCATGATTTTCCCAATTACCATTAACTACCCAAGATAACATGTGCTTCAAACAATCAATTAATCAAACATGGGAAAATAAAACATTTCAAATCAATTCAAATTATAATTTCCCAATTTCAGTTTTAGACACACCTTTCTCATTTTAAAACCAAAACAAAGGTTTTCATCAATTCATCCCATTTCAAATCATCTTTCACTTTATGCCATTTTTTCTTAAAGTTCAACATCAAATCAATTTCAAAATCAATACATCATTTTCCTAAAATCTACCCCACATATTAATTCCATTAAAATTGGGTTTTTTCCTTTCAAAATATCCATGAAATTTTAAATCACTCATCAAATCATTTCAAATCAGGGGTTTTAAATCAATTAAAAACACATTTAAATTTAATCAAGAAATTTAAGGTTTCAATCATAGGGAAAATAATTATGGAACCACCTACCTTTAAATCAAGAGATCAAAATGAACAATATCTTAAATGGGGAATGGAAATAGACAACGAAGGTGAGAGAGATCAAGAAACACAACCTAGAATCAAGATACATAAAAATAGAGATTAGATCCATCAATAACATGATGATCCATCACTTTATATGGAGTAGAGAAAGAGAGATTAGAAGAAACCACACATGAAGAGATCCACTTACCCGGAGGCAATCAAACGAAATCGCTGGAGCTTAGATCTGCCAAGAAAAGGGTTTGGAGGAGTCAAAATTACCTCTTGGGAGACCTAAAGGACTAAGGATTTGAGTTAGGGTTAAAATAGGGTGATTTGGGGTAAACTGGATGGTTTTAGGATTTTAATATTTTTTTGGGGGAATTAAAACCTGGAAACATAGTTTGCTGGGTAGGGCTACATGGTTAAACAAACTGTGCACCCTAATCATGCACCCCTACTATATGGAGTGCATGGTTTCTCCTAGGTGGTTTCATGGTTTTTCAAACTGTGTTCCAACCATGAAAACCATCACCATATATGGGTTCATGATTTGTAGGGTTTGTCCACACAGTTTGAACAAACCATGAACACCCTTTTAGAGGCTCAACCTAGGGAACACAGTTTATTGGCCCAAACTGCATGGTTTTCCCTAAATGTGCACCAACCATGCATAGTCCCTTGTGATTCAAATTTTTTCCAAATTCTCCTAGAACAACCCCAAAATAAGACCCAACTTAAATAAGATCAATAAAAGGGTCAAATAATACTAGAATTAAGGTAATGGGACCTTAAAACCTCCCCATAATAAATAGTTTATGTCCCCAGAAAGCCTTTCAAGAAGATTCCATGTCAAAGAGATAAGGCCACTACTATCTCATCAATTAATCATGCTCCTAAGTCTCATGTGACTCAGAACCATACTACCATAACATATAGACCAAAGGTATCATCTTCCCAAAAATAACCTTTGTCTCAGAATCCAAATTCCAGACTGGATGCTCAATTATGGATAAATCATGCTTAACATCAATATCCTCACATCTCAAGACATGGAATGGGTCAGAAAGATAATTATGAAGCTATGATACATGGAAAAAACTATGTATCAACATAAAATATGATAGAAGTGCTAAATGTTAATTCAATTCCCCCACCTGGTCAATAACCTCAAAAGGCCCCACAAACTATGGTGCAAGATTACACTGTTTCACAATCTGTTGATAACCCAAATGAGATGAAACTCTCAGAAACACCTAGTCACCAACTAATAACTCAAAAGGTAATCTACTATGGTCAACATAATATTTTTACTAGATATATTCCATTAACATTCTTTGATGAATCAAATGAATATTATATATAATATCTTGGACCAAACTTAGTCCAACCAAAAAAAATTCACCAATCTCTGACCAACACAATGGAGATTTACAAGGATAAAAATACAAGGCCTCAAAAGGATCCATTCTGATAGAGGAACAATAGTTATTGTTATAGGAAAACTAAACTATTCCCAAATAGACATCCCAAGATCCACCAAAGTCAAGAACGCAAGCATAAAGTATGCCCTCAAGAATCTATATAGCTCACTCTATTTAGATATGCATATGAAAATGGTATAACATACTCAAGATCACCTGAGATCCCATTTCCTCCCTGATTCCTCTCCAATAGCAAGAAGTGAACCTAGGATATCTATCAAAAACTCTAACAGATGGAACACCGTGAAATATAAAAATATCCTACACATAGAGATGCCCCAAATCCTCAACTTTGGTTGTATCATGAATGGGTAAGAAGTATAACAATTTTTCCAGATGATCAATCACAATCCATATTTCACTCTTCTTTCAAGTGGTATGTAGCAAACCAACCACAAAGTCCATAGAGACCTCATCCCACTTCCAAGTAGGAACTAGAATCATCTGATGAAAACTCAAATGTTTTTGGTGCTCGACTTTGACTTGTTGATAGGTATAACAATGAGAAACAAAGTTAGTGATGTCTTATCTCATACCTAACCACCAAAATCATTTTTTCATATCATAAAACATATTTATGGTTCTAGGGTGAACTGACCACTAGGAATTATGAAAATACCTCATTATGGAATTTATTACACATAAATGTAAAACAAACCAATATTGAAAACATAGGATTCCCTCAGAAGAGAACGCACACTCACTGATGGTATCACCACTATAAAGAGAGTCTCTAAAAATATAAAAACCATCATCAAGATACTGATCATAAATAATTTTATTGAGAAGAGCAGAAGTAAACTGAACACTTTCCAAGATAACCATATACTCTTCCTCCTGAACTCTAAAATGAAGCTAATAAAAAAGAGATATCAAGTTACACTATTCTGATGATTCTTTCATGGCCTCGGTCAGAAGTTTCCTACTCAAAGCATCAACAATGACATCCCCCTTCCCTGGGGTATAGGAAATGTCAAAATCAAAAAACTATAGGTACTAAAATCAACAGCTCTATCAAAGGTTCATATATTTTTGAGATAAGATATAACTCAAGCTTTTGTGGTTGGAATAAATGGTAAAATTTTCTCTAAAAAGGTAACATCGCTAACTCTTAAGAGCATGCATCATAGGTGTGAGTTTGAAATATTGTGCTGAGTAATTATTCTCATGTGTCATAAGATGTTTGGTGATATAGGATACCACGTGATCACCTTGCATAAGAACACATACTAGACCCAAACTTGATGCTTCATAGAAGAACTCATAGCTCTTCCCAGCCTCTAAAAGAGTCAACACCAGCACATAAGCCAAAAGACATTTAAACTCATTGAAATAATGATGGAAATTTTCACTCTAAAATAACTTCATTACCTTTCAAGGAGGGTGTTCATTAGAGAATCTATCTTAAATAAATATTTAACAAACCTATGGTAATTCCATACCAATCCCAAGAAAATCCATATCTCAAAAACATTACATAGTTTTTCCTATGTCATAACAGCCTTCACCTTATCTGGATCAACTTAGATGACATGTTCTTAGACCATGTGTCATAATAATTTCACTTCTTGAATCCAAAAAATTACATTTTGAAAGATTCACATAAAGTTTATGATTTTTCAAGATTTCTATAACTACTATCAAATGACGCACATGATCCTCCTTAGTTTTGGAGCAAACCAAAATATAATCCATAAATACTACCATGAATGAATTGAGGTACTCATGTAATATTCTATTAATCAAATCCATAAAGACTCTATAAGAATTGGTCAGGCCAAATGGAATAATAAGATACTCAAAGTGTCCATACCTACTTTTGAAGGCAGTCTTTAGAATGTCAAATTATTTAATTCTCAACTGGTGATAACAAAACTAAAGGTCAATATTTGATAACCACTTTACCCCTTTAAACTATTAAAATATATCATCAATCCATGGTAACCAATACTTGTTATTTACTATAACTCAATTGAGTTTTTGGTAATCAACATATAGGTGAAGTGTTTCATCAACTTTCTTCACAAAGAGAATAGGTGTCACCCAAGGTGAAACACTCGAGCATATGAATCCTTTTTATAACATATCATCCAACTAAGTCTTTAACAATTTCAATTATATTGGTTCCAAATGGTAATAAGGAATAGATTTTGGTTGATTATCAGGTACTAAATTAATAGATAACTCTACCTCTCTTACTAGTGGAAGACTAGAGAAATCATAAGGAAACACATAGGTAAACTCGATGAAAATTTGAGAGAGATCATCACTCAATGATTCTCAATACAAGTAAAAAGTAAACACTAATATTACCCTACCTAAATAAAAAAAATATGGTATGAATTTACTCAAACTCAGGTCCCATTCTCCATGAAATACATGACACCCCATTGGGTTCAGTAAAGGAGACCCGATGAAAGTAACAGTCAATATGAGACTTATGAGTGATCAAACAATCCATCCCGAAAATGATGTAAAGAGGTTTCATGTTGAGAAACATACAATTATAGTAAAGATCCATCTATAATAAATAGAAAACACAAGCATGATAACATAGACCCTGATCTCTCTTCATTTTGTGGGATGTAGTAATATCCATCACATAAGACAAAATATACATAGGAAGATTTAGAAGGTTCAAAATATGAGTTGATATAAATGAGTGACATGCACCAATATTAAATAAAGTAGTCATAAAAGATGAAACTATAGTGATGGTACCTCTCACATCCACTGAACCTATATCACCTTCCTCTAGATACTTCTACTACACAAAGAAGCTTCATTTTAAATTCTTGTGGCTAGAACCCATTAGATCTTGAAGCATTGAATTATACCCTAATAAATTTTGGATATGAGGATATTGTTAAACTACACAGAGTAGAAAAGAAATGGTAGAACCTCTATAGATGTTCTGAGAAACCACAAGAATTGCCGATATTTGGTACCTTAATTCAAACACATATCGAATGTCCAACCTTGCCGCACTAAAACCAAGTCAATAGACCTCTTCTAGATATTTTAGGAGGTCTAGAATATTATTGATATCTATAACCACCATGATACTCATCACACTTACTATTTCATTTAAATGAACTCATAAAATAACCATTAGGAGAAAAAGGAACTCCCGTTAACCCTGACTTACCAGCCAAGTCCAGTTCAATCATCAACACCCTATCCAACACATCAGCATAAGAAGCTAGATTTAGCAAGAAAACATGATATTAAATGTCAGATCAAAGACCCATATAAAATATTCATGCCTTAAGATTCTTATTAGTCACCAACTCATGACAAAACTGAACAAGCTAAGAAAATCGGTTTTCATACTGAGTTACAGTCTTATCACCCTACTGGAGGTTGAGAAACTCCAAAGATTTCACTAAGATACTAGATTTTGGATATAACTGATTAGTGAAAAGAAATTTAAAGTATTTATATCCCAAACCCTAATTATTCTTCACCATCACCATCAAATATTACTATCTCATTCTAGAACCTTATATATTACACGTAACATATTTCACTTTAATCAAATCAGGAATTTCTAAGAACACAAAAATAATCTCTATCTTTTTTAACCAATAATCAGCCTATTGAGGATCATTAGAGCCTTAGAAAGTAGGTGGATTATGGTGAAGAAACTCTTGAGCATGATCACAAGATTCATCCCTTTTAGGTTTCACTACCAGAGCCTAAATGATATCGAGTGTAGCTACTTTTCCTAGTGCTTAGATAGACCACACCACTATCTTGATAATATTATAGTCTACAGGAGTGTTTTCTCACTCTGGTTCTCCAGAAGCTTCCTATTTGGGCCTATTCACATGTTTTATTTGAGGAATGATGCTATAAAACATCAAAAAAATAATAATAATAAAAACATCATAAAGGATACATATATAAAAAACTTAGACAAGATATACATGAATATTAATTTCATCAAGCAAAAATTTAAGATTGAGTTTTCAAAATAATCAAATAAAAGGTAGGGAAAAGACTATAATTAGATCAATTTTTTTTGAAAAGAAACTTTTATCAAACACCCTTTGTGACTTAAGGCTCATTACAGTGAGAGATAGACATTTAATCGCTCACAACTACATCCTAAGTCCTATCAGGACATCTGAAACCACATACTAAATTTAAGGAAAGATGCTTAACCTAAACCTTTGATACCACTTTTTCATGAACCAGCCCAAAACCCTGATACCCTGATACCCAATCCATCTTTGACATAAATCTAAGGGAGTTACCAATCCATATGGGTTGAATAATATCACCTGGAATCATAAAATAATCAAGATGAAATAAATTTTCCACAAAAAAGTGGAGGGTAAAAGATACAAGTCAGCATGATCAACACTCCACAGGGAGAAAGTACCTAAAACAAATAAGTGAAACAGTACTTGAATAGAAAGATAAACATAAAAAATGAAATAAGAATGTCAACCTAAAAAATAGTGTCAAAATATCCTATGTAACAAGTGGACAACAACTCCACTGGTCACCATCATCACTCCACATTCCTAAGAATCAAGAACATCTACCACCTCCAAGTGGCACTTTCCCTTTTATTAGACCTGGTATAAGAAAATATACCAATGGAAAAAGGAAAAGGTATGGTGTGAGCTATAACTCCTAGTAGGGCCTCACTAAGTGTTCCATAATCAATTACATAACAATTAAATCAATTATGTTTCATTTAAAAATTAAACAAGACACAATATTTCATTAACATATTTTAAAGCAAAACACGATTTTACATAAAATTGATGGAAGATACATCAAAAATTTCTTAACATAACATTTTATATAAAAAAATTATATAAAAAAATTGGCATAAATAAAATAGTTAAATAGTTTATTCAAGTCAAAAAATCATAGTACCATTTAAAAAATATCTATGATATGTTAGTTTAGGTAATAGGATCCTCACACATCTCAAAAATGATATCAGCAAAAGATATGTGTGCATACTCAAATTAATCTACACCCCAAGAAGGGAACCCTTATGGGATATCTACACCACCAAAGGGGAACCCTCTTAGGTGTTCATGCCACAATTGTTTAGTCAGTGTTGTTAACTTCAATCCATTTATAAGGAGTCAAGGTCTTAGAGTTATTATCCTAGTTACCACTAACTACCCAAGGTAACATTCACTTCAAACAATCAATCAATCAAACATGGGAAAATCAAACATTTTAGATCAATTCAAATTACAATTACCCAGTTTTAGTTTTCAACATTGTTTTCTCATTTCAAAACTAAAATAAAGGTTTTCATTAATTCATGCCATTTAAAATAATATTTAACTTTAAGACATTTTCTAAAGGTTTAACATCAAATCAATTTATCAAATAAATTTAAAAATCAAGACATCATTTTCCAAAAATCCTTCCCACATTTCAATTCTATTAAAATTTGGATTTTCCTTTCACAATCTCGATTCCATTTCAAATCACACATCAAATCATTTAAAATCAGGGTTTCTAAATCAATTAAAAACTCATTTAAATTAAATAAAACAATTTAATGTTTCAATCATAGGAAAAATCATTTTGGAACCACCTTCATTTAAATCAAGAGACCAAAACACACAACGCCCATAATGAGGAAAGACAATGGAGAACGAAGGTGAGAGAGATCAAGAAAGGTAACCTATAATCAAGATCTATAAAAACCATGATTAGATCCATCAATAACATGATGATATATCACTTTATAAGAGGAGAGAAAGATAGATCAGAAGAAGACACATGAGAGGAGATCCTATTACTCGGAGGAGATCGAATGAAATCTCCAGAGCTTTGATCCACCAAGAAAAGTTTTTGTAGGATTCAAATCACATTTTGGGAGCCTTCATGTACCAATGATTCAAGTTAGGGATGAAATAGGGTGATTTGGGGTTAAACTAGAGGGTTTAAAGATTTTAATTTTTTTAGGAGAATTAAAACCCACACACATGATTTTCTAGGTAGGGCTTCATAGTTAGAAAAATTGTGTGCCCTAACTATGCACCCCTATTATATGGGGTGTATGGTTTCTCATAGTTGGGAACATGGTTTTTCAAATCGTGTTCCAACTATGAAAACCCTCACCATACGAGGGTTCATAGTTTGGAGGGGCTAGTCACATGGTTTGGAAAAACCATGTGCCCCCTTCCAGAGGCTCAACCTAGGGTGTAAGATTTCTTGGGCCAAACTACATGGTTTTCCATAACCATATGACAACCATGCACAACCCCTTGGGATTCAAAAATTTTACAAATTCTTTTGAAATAATCCCAAAACAATACCAGACTTAAAGGAGATCAAAACAAGGGTCAAGGAATATCTTAAATAAGGTAACAATATGTCACACGTCATTACACCATGACTATGGAATTTAATGCGATGCTTAAATTCCAATCAAAGAGCTGAGATATCAACTTCCATAAATATTGAAGGGATAAATCCTTTCTCAAATTATTCATTAAAAATATGTCACTCATGATGCACCCAACGTATCTAACTTCACAATTAACTATATCATAAGGGTTTACAAAATATATTTAATTAAATGAGTCATAATATACATCATTAATAATATTAAATTATAAGGAAAATTACACAAACTCTCATATAGGAATATCCAATGACACCAAAACATGCATAATTCCTACTAGTGAGTCTGTTCTCATAATATCTCATCTTGGATATTATCAAGTGAAAACTTCATGAGATAAAGTATCATACGCTTATGAGTAATCACACCTAAATATCTATATACAAAGTTACCTATCATAGTATTTTATCTAACCTTAGTTTTATTTTAAATAATATCATCATGTAATTTTAAGGTTCTCATCATAAAAAAGAACTGTTATGAACTTATCAATGTGATATATACACTAGGACATTATAAAATCAATGTTATGTAGAATCACTACCACAAAACTGGGTTTCCACAGTGCCACCCTTTAATAGTGCTAAAAAAAGTGCTGATAAAGGGGGGGCCTTTATCAGCGTTTTTTTTAGCGTTGATAAAGGGGACCCCTTTATCAGCATTTTTCTAGTAGCACTGATAAAGGGAAGATTTATCAGCGCTTTTTCCTAGCACTGATAAATTTTATATTTAAAAAAAATCATGAAAAATAATATATTGTTATATAAGTATATTTATATTGATATAAATATAATATATATTTTTTAAATATGTTTTAGAAAAGTATAAATAGACTACTGCATTTAATATATAAAAAATTTAGTGAAAATGAATTTAATTTTTTTTAAAATATTATTAATTAATAATTTACTAATTATCATCGATTAATAATCATTTAATAACAATTTCAAGACACAAAAAATCAAAAAAATTAATAAAATATCTAAAATACGTTGAAAATTTAACTCAAACTTCAAACGACCATAACTTTTGATCCGGATGTCCTTTTGAGCTCTACAACATATCAAATCGAATAATGCGACAATATCTACGCACTAATGATTGAGGAAAAGCCTTTGTCACATTTTTCATGGCCAAAAAAGGTCCAGAAGGCCTCCAAAACTGAGTTTTTAGTCGACATACCCCGATTTGTTAACATTCAAACAGGTATAACTTCTGATCCAGATGTCCGTTAGCCCTGTACCACATATCATATCTAAGATTGTTTCATTTTCTTCAATTTGACTGGTTGTAGAGTTGAAACGGGCTTCTGGATTATAAGTTATGGTTGTTTTAACATTCTATGGCTTTTCAAATACACATATATATGTATTTATTCGTAAATATATATGTGTATGTGTGTGTGTGTGTGTTGTATATATGTATGTATTTATTTATTTATAAACACACATAAAAAACTTTTATAAATGTATTTAGAACTAATCTTATAAATATATATTAATATACAAATATATATACGGATAAAACATTGTAACTACAAATATATATAAATAGATATAAATATATATTAATATACAAATGAATATATATATACTAATATATGAATAAACATATATATATTAATATAACTAAATATATTTATATTAATATACGAATAAATATAGCTATATATATATAAATAAATATAAATATATATTAATATACGGATAAATATATATATTACTATATGAATAAATATATATGTATTAATATAACTAAATATATTTATATTAATATGAATCTATATTAATATGCAAATAAATATAACTATATATATAGAAATAAATATATGTATCATTAAATAGATAAAAAAACGAAATGGCTTAGTGGTAATGGTGCAGGCACGCAAGGGGGAGGTCGCGGGTTCGAATCTGGATGGAAGCAAGGAGGGGCGCATGGGCAAGTACATGATGCACATGCAAGGGCAGCGCATGGGAGTTGGAGGGGTCCGCCTAGCGCTGATAAGGGGGGGGGGGGGTTAAGCGCTGTTAAAAGCTCCCCCCGAATATAAATTATTATTTATTTTTTTTTATTTTTTTTGAGTTTTATCAGTGATTTTTAAAAGTGCTGATAAAAGGGGTCTTTATCATCGCTTTTCTGAGCGCTGATAAAAGGGACCCCCCTTTATCTTCGTCTTGATTAACAATGATTTTTAGCGCTGTTAATGCACTTTTATAGCACTAATAAAAGCCATGTTTATAGTAGTGAATAAAAATCAATATGTGATAATATATTTTTATTAATAATCACTTATTTGAATATTCATGTAATATAAAGTACAAAATAGTTGGTTATAGGGAACCAACTCTAGTAGGCTCCCCCTTTCACTAGAGCCAACTGCTAATAAATGGTTAGTTATCACATGTTAAACATGATTATTTTGAGTATGACTATAGATTCTAGTCTTATCATGATTCTGTGACTAGGGTTTGTAAATCCACAGGCCAGTGTGTAAAATATACTTACTGTAATATTACTACCTTGAGAAAATCCCTCAAGTAGTGACATAATTGAGTTTCCATCTGTTATTAACATGTTAATTTCTTGACATACTGACTAAGTCCATTGTCAAATATTATCATAATAATGATAAGTATCCACTCTTTTTGGTATAACCCAAAATCAGAACAGGACTTTGCTAAAATTCTCCTTAAGATACATTAAAAGATACAACATACCCAAATATTGTAGATATGGAAATCTATAGCTGTAATACATTTTTCTTGAATATAACCTTATCACTTTATGTGATACTAGATCAAATTGGACTAAGTGAATACAAGTGTTCAACTCCCTTGATCACTATTATTCCCTCTTATTCATACACTATGAACTCATCCAATTATACTTTTCCAAGTATTTTCAAATAGTTCTAATTGAAATTCTATGCAATTATGTTGGATTTGTTTGATATTAACCCATTATGATTTATACATCATAAATATAATATTTCAATATATATCATGGACCATGAGATAAATTCATAACACTTAACCTTGTTAAATTATTTTAATATCCATAATCTCTTCCTATACCCATGAATGTTCAACTAGAAGGATTATATGCCAACACAAATTTTCTCTTGAATTATTTCAAATTTTATTTTTCAATAATATGTTAATATATATACTATTACTAGGTTTATAAAACCCATGGATCCATTTTTTGGATCTTATTACCAAAAACCTGATTGCTACTTTAAGTCACATTTAGAGAAAATTTCATTCCTTAGTCTTAATAAGCTGGTAAGACACAATAATTGTTTTCCATACATTATAAATATATCTATATTGAAAAATTATAGTGCTCCCACTAAAGAAATAGAGACAAATTTCACTCATTAATTTCTAAATGAATATTCTATGACCTTTATTAATGATTTATTCATAATAGAATTTATGTAATATGTATATCTTATTATCATTAATTGATGCCACCGACCCTTATTAGTTATAACTTGTAGACATATACCATAGGGTATCCTTTTGGTCACATAATATATACATATTACATAAGTATTCCTTCAAATGAGGTGGACTTGACTATTAATAGCCTAATATGACGACCATAGAAGTTTATTTTGGAAAGTAGAATTCAAGAGGATTTTAGTCACGATAATTGGTGTATAGGTCTTGTTAAAGGGTATAAATTTCAATAATCAACCATTATTTATTGGTACCATCTTGTACCATCCATGTTAAATTACCCTTGAATACTCATGAGGAGTATCAAGTCTTAGAAACATTCAAAATACAAAATACCTGAATTTTGATATATGGAGTCCATCACTTAAATTTATACATACTTTTCAACCTTATCATATTACCATTTACTTCTTCTCTATAAGAATATTTATTATGAAAGAATAATATATGTATCACTGACTACATTGAACATAAATCACCTCTTTGGTTAGGAATTCCTACACATTATGTGTCCATGGAACTAATTCTCCCATTAATCTCAGTGGAGTCTAGTATTCTTATGCCGACCCATGTGCATCTTGAGCCTTAACCCATAGAAGTTAAGTTTTCTCCAACTATACTTAAATAGATAGGCTTCCATTCTAGAAATATAGTTGGTCTTTACTAGATGTTAATATCCTTTGCGATTATAGGATTATTAACTAAAATGTACCTTAGTGTTTTGAAGTTCGTTTGTAGATAAGGCCAACTTTTAACAAACAGTTTTAGACAAAAACTTGTGGTAGTGTCCTAATAGATTTTTATCATATCACAATTGATATGATATCTATTAGATAATATATTTGGTATATGGTTATTTATTTCAATTATATTTTCAAAATATGGCTTGAAAAAATAATGGAATATTTGTAATATATATAAGAATCATCATTGATCTTCCTTTTACTACCATCATGATATTGATGTATATAAGGAAGTGTGAGTTTGGGAATACCTTTACACCACATGTATGATAAATGAATAATTGTACAAGATGTTCTATGATGAGATATATTGGAGATTCTACAATATTTACCAAGTCCACCCATTTAATTCACTGATCATTTCTAGAATTTCTTAAATTAATATAATGAAGTATATGAAGTTACCTTTAGTATTAGAATATTTTGCATAACCATGTTGAAATAACTCTAAAATATTTATGACATAACTTTTAAAAATGTTTCTTTACCTAAAACATGATAATTATTTTTTTTGTATATCCAGTATCTTAGCTCAATTAATACTAAAATACTTTTATGGGTATAAATGGGTCAACTACTTTTAATATTATTTAACAAATAATTATCTTTCCACAATTGGGTAAGATTATTATATTTTATATTCATTATTTATTGCAATGAATATTTTTGATTCAAGAGTTATTGAACCTATGGTTTAGTATTAGTTTCCCATAACAACATTTATTCCAAAAATGAAATAATATCTCATTGTGTCAAGATGGACACTAAGATAAATGTTTTGGTAACACTTATTAAAAACTTGAATCAATATATTTAGTAATTAGTAGTAGTTTTCTCCTCTTGGATGACATATGAATCTCCCTTTCTCATCTCCTTTTGATTTCACTCTATAAACTTTCTATTCTTTCTAATTTATTATATTTAAATAAGTATATGTTATAAGAATATTTTATTTAATACACAAGTGATGAATAAAAAATTTATGAATATAATTTAAGTGGATGCATATTATAACTTCTTTAATTTATTAAAATTTCTTTTCCATCTTCCATTCTTTCCATATAAGAAGAAAATATCCTCCTGTTCATTCTTCTAACAATTATTATTTTATTTCTTTGAAGGAAACTATAAAAGATATTTTTGGATTTAGATTATCCATGGGATCTTTAGTATTTTATTTCAAAATATTTACCATAAGGGGTGGAGATACAGGTTTCAAAAAATCCTGATCCTCTTAGTGAAGTATAGATAAAAGTTTCCTTAGTAACTTATCCATTTCATTTATTTAGTCTTGAAAAAATAAGGATAATCTTGGTCATATGGATAATTTTTTATCTAATTGGAATAAAAATTTCTCTAACCGTTAAAATTACCCTATCATTTTTAAAGCATGATCAGTAGATATATTGTCTTATTCTAGTTTACACTAATATAATGAATTAACAATCTTATTTATTTAAATCCTTTATTTATCTTTCTCAAGAAAAAAAAGATGAGATATTATGGTGTAAGAATATAATTCTTTATGTTGAATCATAAAATATATAAACATAGTTGATAATATAATACAATGGAAATAGGAAGCATCCTCAACATATCTCTGGTAGGCATCCTTTTCACCTTCACTTATCTATTAGTGAGTCAGAACATGAATCGAAGATTCCAACACATAATATAATTTTTTTGATAATAATGCATCTCAGAAACAATTGTACATTTTCAAAAATTTATATTTGTAATGACATACCCTGAGTTAAGGAATGATAATTCCACATTCATGGTTTTTCTTTCCATTTTCTATAATATTAAAGGAGCATATTATTGAAAATTTTCTTAATTATGAATTATATGTGACATAATTTTTTTTATTATATTAAGTATCCCACTATTTTATCAAGTCTCAATACCCCTCACCACTGAACTCAGAATTTACTATCACTCAAGATATTCTAGTGGAAAAGATCCATATTTACCTTCTCTATGATCTAGACTTTGGACATGAAAACCATAAGAATATATTTAGGCAAGTGTTCATGCCAGCTGTGAGTTTGTAGTTCCATGATCTGTTGAGTAGACTCCCCAATCTAGAAATCCTAATTGGGATTTCCTCAACACTTTCCTCTAAATTTTTATTTAATAGACTTTGGAAATTAAATTCAATACAAGTTTGGTTAAGTCAACCCAAAAACCCTCATGAGGACTCCCCGATAAAATAAAGTGTCCGTACTTTGGTCAAGTAAACACTTAGTTTTATGGTTTCATTCCCTACCAAGTAATGGATGGATCAGTCTGATTTAATATTAAGTTCAAGGATTTTAATTTATTATGAATAAATATTTCTTATTTTATGCTTTACATGTATTGTTAATATTAAGTGGATTTTACTTAAATTATTAACCATGTTTTGTAAAACATTTATTCATAATCCATTTATTTAAATTACATATTTCCAGTTTAATTAATTAATTTATTTTATTATGGTATTGAAACCATAAAATAAATAATGCATAAGACATAAATAAATAAATAAATAAATAAATTAACTGATCATGATCTTATCTAACAGTTGATTTATTGAGTAGAAAATAAATCAACCTTTTACTTAGGGGAAAAAATCCTTGTGACAGGCTTGGCACGAGTTACAGTATTCCACCGATCCACCAGTGTATCACCTGATTTGGCATCTTGTTGGTTCTGTCTTGAACTGCCTCCATACACCTTGGTATAATCTATTTATTACATAAATTTAAAACTCACATAAAGTTGAGGAGAACCAAAGGATTAGTTAAGGGGAATTACATAAATAACCTTGGACACACAGGTCTAATATAACAATGGTGGGAGGGATGACTCCCAGACCATCATATTTAATTTAATAATAAATAATTTCAAATACATGCAATAAATTAAATTAAATAATTACAACACATACATAAGTCTTGGTCAAGCTCATGAATGGTCATACATATACAATTAACACGCAAAAGTAAAACCAGTTAACATTTATTTTTATTCATTCTTCATTATTAAGATAAAAATGTTTTCATTAATTAATTAATTAATTAATTAATCAATACCCTTTCATCTTAATAACCATTCAAATTATCTTATATATACCCATAAAAAATGCATTCATGGAAAATAAATGGAAGAACCAATAACCAAAGATAATTATAATAAATGGATTGAGCATTTAATAATTCTTTAAAACCTTTATTAAATTATCAAATAAATCATGTGCTAATCAATATAATAATATTTTAATGATGAAAATTTCAATTTAATGTAATTTAATTATGTTTTTATCAGGAGAATACACAACATGTACTTACAATCTATATATCATTTATCTCAATTGTTGTGTACTTGGGATAAATGTCTGGGTCTTTGGTTTGTACCTTAACTAGACTACAGTGTGTACTAGACAGCTACATGCCATGTATGTCTATTTATGTGTGTCTGCAAAACCCATCTAAGGGCTTGGTGTTTTCTTCAGATATGGGACCACACATTATTTACTCTAGCTACATGCTGTGTGTTTCACTAGCTGTGTATATGTTTGACTCGCCGAATGGATGAGCGTGTACTTTGAACATCAGAAATAATGAACTACATGCCATTTACTCTGAATACATGTTTTTTATGTCATTATTTCTCTAATATATTAGTCTAATGTAGTTTGGTATGTGAATTTTACCACATGATTTGTGTGAATTTAAATTCTAAACTGTATAGAATACACAAAATGTACAACAACTACACACCATGTAATCTGACAAGTCGTGCACCAGGTTAGCCCAGTAAACATGTGGCGTGTAATAAATACACTGCATGTAGTTACTTCTTGGTGTGTCATGTAATCTAAAACATAGTTAGGCTCAGTTCACTTGGGTATACATTGTGTACTCTAGATACATGATGTGTAACCTAGTTTTACCAGCCAAAATACTTGGAAATTCCCAATGACATCTCTAGCCATTCTTCATGTGTTTTAAAACCTTTAAGAAGATATGAATCTTGATCATATTAATTAAAATTTAACAATCATATTAATTAAGCATCATATTAAAGAACAAATAATCTTAAAATGAAATATTTAACCACTATTGATCATATAGATCAACAATCAAATAAATAATTATAAATTTGAAATGTAACCTAGATCTGATACCATTTGAAGGTTCCAGGTGTAGTGGAAGTGCTGGGGGGTGAATAAATAATAAAGGTTTTATCGATTAGATAGACCATTTTAAATGTTGGACAAGATGTGAACATCATGACCAACAAATTTTTTCCATCAAATATTGGCATAGAGGAAAACCCATAACCTGAAGAAGATCTTTGCTCATTAAATTTACAATTAATTTATTTATGATTATAAGAAAAATTATACCTCATTAAGTAACTTTCTTCATAGATGATTCCAATCATCTGGAAACCCTTTTCTAGATTAATTTTGTTGTGTTGTAAAGGATCTAAGTATATAATCTCTATAGCGGTGATCCATACATACTCCTTTAGCTTCTGAATGACACTAATTGATTTCTAGGCGCTAACATGGAAAATCAATCATCTTTTATTGTTCTCCTTGATTGATTCAAGATCCTTTAGGTTTGAATGATTTCTTCTCATTCTTAAGAAGAAGAGTGGAATAATTCAAGTGAGAAGTCCGTTGTGTGCAATGATTCTCAATTCTCTATTAACCATACATAATATAAATAACCATATATTTATAGAGACATGGTTTAGATTAACATATTATTTAATTTTGTAGTTACCATTAAATAATATTACAATCCTTAACAAACTCAATTCTATATAATAATAATATTATTACTATTATTTTGTGTCATGTGCTAACTCACACAATAATAAATATTATTTTACTAGTTTATAAATTAATATTTACCACCAGACACAATCTTAGTCAGATAAAACTCTTCAACATTTATTGAATACCCAAATAAATATTTAATTAAATATTTTATTCATAAATAAATATTTTATTCACAATACAATGAATAAATATTTATTAAATATTCAATAAATAAAATAAACATTTTATCCACAATCCAATAAATAAATATTTATTATATATTCATGTAACTAAATAAATTAATTATTAAATAATTAATAATTGTTTATTACCTTTAGAATACCAACGATCAATAAAAATTGAATAAAATTATTCCTTGGTCTTGAGAATAATATTTATTCCAATAATTAAATTCAAATAAAATTTAATCGAGATCAACAGAAACACTTAGCATGTGACCCTCTAGGATATTTTCTCATTGGTGTTAGATGGGATTTACTAAAGTACAAGATTTCTATATAGCAATGAGTAAACATACCCTAGAGAAAGAACTCAATGATGAAATGTCAACAACCACATATGAATGCCCCCTTTGTCTCAATATCTCATCATGTTGGTTGCACAATTATGTCATCAACCTATATGATTGATACATCTTTATTTGACTATCTGAAACAAACATGTCATTACACCATGATTATGGAATTTAATATAATGGTTCTATTCCAATCGAAGGGTTGAGATATCAACTTCCATAAATATGGAAGAGAAAAATCCTTCCTCAACTCAGTCATTAAAAATATGTCACTCATGATGCACTCGATATATCCAACTTCACCATGAATTGTATCATCAAGGTTTAAAAAATAAATCTAGGTGAATGAGTCATAACATATATTAATAATAATATTAAATTATAAGGACCATTATACATTCTCACAGATAAAAATGTTCGATGATGCCAAAACATATGGAATTCCTATTGGCGGGTCTGTTCTCATAATCTCCCATCTTGAATATTAAAAAGTGTGAACTTCATGAGATAAAATCTCATATGTTTACAAGTAATCACACATGAAAGTCTATATACAATGTGACCTATCATAATAAATTATCTGACCATAGAACTATTTTAAATAATATCATCATGGAATTTCAAGGTTCTCATTATATTAGGAAACTATGATGACCTTATCAATGTAAAAAATACACCAGGACATTATCAAATCAATGTTATGTAGAAAAAAAATCAATACGTGATAAGGTATTAATATTAAAATTAACTTATTTGAATATAAATGTAATATAAAGTACAAAGTAGTTGGTTATATGGAACCAAATCCAAAACTTTTATTCTTTTGGTTTGAACTTTTACCCACTTATACTGTCTGTATAGTAAAAGAACCTAGACATCAAATTCCAGGTTTATTTATTCTCAATACTCAAGAATATCAGGTAAAATTTTCTTAAAATTATTCATCTTGTTGAAACATTTCCATAGATGTTAAAAAATAAATTCCTTAACCAGAATAAGCCTGATAGGATATTCTCAATCTCATTAAATCATCAAAACATCCAATCATATTGAATATATGAGTGGAGAAAAAATTCATTTGGTTATGTTTCATCTGATGCATTTGAAACCTTAATTGAATCATTATATACTCCATATAGGCATATAGATTCACCTGTTGAAAAAATTCAACAATTTGGTTACTCAGGAAGGTGTTTCTCTAACACATAGAATTTTTTTCACTTAATAACTTTTCATAAGTTATCGGTCTTAGTAGTTTCTTATATTTAACTTCCCCTTCTCAAGGATTAATATCAAATTTAAGTTTGGTGATGATGATTCTATTTATCCACAACTAAAGTCTTTATCATATGAGTATCATGTTTTATATGTTTCATCAATGAATTTTAATTAAATTACTCCCACTAAAAGTGATGACACTGTATACTATATTTGTTTAATGATTCAAGGTCCATATTTTATCATGAATTACACCAGTTTGAGCATATAAATAAGCCATAAATATATTTTGTAGACACAAAATTTTTCAATCATATCATATATGATTCTTGGATAGCTTAATGGATAAACTCATTATCCAAATCCGTTGAATAGATTCACTCAACATTATTCCTCTGATATACCAACTATTATAGTTTATTAGCTAGTGTAACCTAAATAAAACACTAATAATAATAATCATCACCATTAGGGTCACCTTATTACTTTCTTTCCTTATAAAAGTAAATTCAAGGGAACCTAGCTATTAGGGTCACCCGTACTGAATGATTGAGGTCTTGACAAGTGTTTGTTTGGAATGAATATCACACTTAGTGTTTTTAAGTGACTTCTTAAAAGTCTCACCATTTTAATATACATATAATGCACATTAGACCTATTGCATCTCATATAATTTTTTATTATATCACGTTTTATCCCTTTGTGTATGTATGCTTCCAATGATTTAGTTTTAGAATCCTCTTCCATCCACCAAATTAATGTGTTCACAACACATTAATGTGTAACTATTTATATAAATCTCAAGTTTGTATTACTTTACCAAAAATAGAAGCAAAAAATATTCATACATATCTGAATACATATAATGTATAAGGTACATGAAATTTTCATATAAAGGCATATATTTATATGAGATTAACAATTACTTCATGAGTAAACCTAAAGTGATAGATAGTCAACTCTTTAACTTTATATAACAAGGCATATACCTCTAGATAGGTGGGTTTTCTAGTCCTAAGTCCCTCTCTTTAGGGAGACATTACTCAAGATAGAATTCAATTCTTGACAACACTAAAATCTAATATAAAAAACTATATCTAACAAGAATTTTTAATCTCATAACTCTAATAAAAATATAAGGTCAAGGTAGATTAAAACTAAATCTTATAGAGTAAACCTATAATGTAATTTAGGGATCTATCTCCTAGAAGAAATTTAGCACACAACTTTTTTCATACACAATATTCATATTTCTTAACCAATTTAATAAACATGAATATTAAAGGAATTTAACAAATAAATAAACATTTTATTTATTTTAAAAAACATGATAAACAAATATAAACTTTTCATATTTAATTTAGGCTCATAAAATATCATTTTATAAAGATTAACACTTATCATTTATAAATAATTTAAAATTAAAAGAACAATTAACTAAAGAACTCAAAAAAAGGGATAACTCTAGCTAGCCCACATGAGAATATAGCCATTATAAGGGACAATAACATAGCTCAAAGGTGGGCTGATTAATAGTGGAAGAGGAGGTGTAGAAGGCCTATGTGAGTCATTGAAAGCATCAGAAGCATGGATCAATGCTATGGAAAAGCTACTATTTGGGGATACAGAATAAAGAGTGGCCACAGTGGCTGCATGAGAATTCATTGATTACCTATAGAACATATGAGGTAATCAAGGAGTGCACATCTGAGTCAAATTTTGATATGAGACTCACTCGATTTGTGGGAAATGTTCATAATTTAAGTAGGTATATTAGTTCCACACACTAATTATAAGGATTTACACACAATCATCAAACCATAAAAAGGCACATAAGCCACACAATGAGCTCAATTTAACATGTCAACCAAACTACCAAGACCCAACCAAGTCCAAACACTATCCAAAATTACCCAATTTCATTTTTAAAGACCAATTGACATTTTATCAAACACCTTGCATGCATATACACATAGGCATAGTTATACAAATCCCTTGAAAACCCATTTTCATCAAACTTACAACATGAAAACACAAAAAAAATTCATAAAAACACACCAACATCATGAATAACACAATTTGAAGTTAATTAGACACACTCAAGCATCAAATGGAATGTTCTAGAAAGGAAATGGATGAAAACACCCACCTCAATAGTGTGCGAACCCAATGAAACTCTTAAAGAAGGAATATTAAGGTCCAATGAACAAATAAAACACCCTAAAATAAAAGGAAACATAATCCAACATCACCTCTCCATCCCTAGGGTCCGTCCAAGAGAGAACCCAACCAAGAAGAACCAAGAAAATAAGGGAGAAATATAATAAGAGGATAAAATTAACTAAAAATAAAGATAAACTCACCTATAAAACATGAATAAGCTTCAACCATGGAAAGAGAACCAAAAGAGGAGGGTTTAGGATCCCCCTAAATGTTCCAAAATTGATAAAGAGGGATAGGGGGTCAAAATGGGTTAAAATATAAAATGGGTAAGATTATAATTTTAACATTTCAAGACTATAGGTAGGTCGAATGGTTTGGATGCATCATTTAATAAATTGTACACCAACCGTGCACACCCTAGTGGAAGGGATAGTCACCCACATGGGCTGGACACATAGTTTGGGAAAATGTGTGCCAACCATGAAAGTTTATTCTATCAGAACTACAAAGTATCCCTTATGCTTACCACACAATTTCTCCTAACCATACACAAGCCATTCACCGTACCCCAAAGACCACTGAAGGCCACATGTTTACTCATTTACCTCGCACAGTTTGGGGAAAACCATGTGAAAGCAGTGAAAGTCAAACCATGCAAGAACAAAATGAACTGTAAACACCCTCTTCCTTAACCAGCCACATGGTTTCTCCTTAATCCATGCATACAAACCATGCGAAGGGCCAAAAACCACCCGAAACCTCCAAAACTCAAAAAATCTTACCGATAAATCAACCTAAACCTCCAACAGATAATAAAACAACAATAAATAAATTAAAATAAAATAAATAAAATAAAACCTAGGCTAGACTGTGATAATTCTCCTCACCATAAAAAATTTCTAACCCTAGAAAGTCACCAAGCCAAACGAAGAACAAATCCAAAGATAAAATCTAAATGAGGCTAAATGAAATCATGATAATAGATACAACCTTTAAACTACACAAGTAACACCCAAACATAAATAGAGAAAAAAACAAGGACGACCATGAGGGAGTAAAAGAAATGGTCCTCCCCACCACAAAAACTGACCATCATAATGGAACCACCACCATAACTCCCAACATGAGGAGAAACCCAATAAGATAAACTCAAACCAAACACCAAACATTCTCCAAAATTAGCTCAACCCAAACCAAAACTTATCCAAAAAAGGCAGAACCATTTAATTATTCACATCTATAAAGAACCACTATAGAAATTAAAGGAATACAAAGCTATCAAAACTTGTAAAATAAGAAGGATTTTCAAATACAAGAAAAACTAAAAAAGGAGATCCTAGAGATTACCCATTACAACATTGTGGAAAAAGTTGGGCCAACATCCCCACACCAAAAAATTACTACCTGCATGAAGAGATTCACTTTAGGGCCTATGGATGGATCCCTGATGCCTTAAAGCATATGCTACCCCACAATCAGGAGCTGATAGCCTTATACTGAGACTTTATTTTATGAAAAAACTACTTATAGAACTTATCCAAGTGACCCAAATGACCGTATTACTTATAATACTTTATAGGATTATGACAATATGACTTCGAATACCCAAACTGACCACACTTGAAGCACACGAGTGAATAGTTCAATGAATGAGAAGTAGAAACCATCAAAGGAGACTTATCAAGAATAGGTTCCTCTAGCACACATTTTTCATAAGATGGAGAACCTTCATGAGTTATAATTACCAAAGATTTCAATATGAGAACTAAATTAGATATAAATTACACATATACTAGATCCTTGAAAAAAACATCCCCAGATGAGAGGACTCACTCGTTAATATCGGGATGAATACCTTAGATAAATAGAGGATATTTCATCTGATCTTTTAAGTATATCTATAGAGAAAAAGGAACCATCTCTCTAAAATGGTTAATATAAGCCTTCATAATCTATCGACCTTGCTAAACACCCAAGAAATCTACCACCTTTTTCACTTTGAACTCCTCATTTATGAACTATTGGATAAAATTGGTCTTAAAGACTTCCCAAGGCATAACAACTTACAATGATGATGGGATGATCGCCTTCCAATGATCCAAAATCAGAGCCTCAAACGAACCAAGAACATTTCTCACCCTCACAACTTTAGAAGTTCCCAAAAACCCAAAAACACCTTTAAATTTCTAAAGACACTCTGAATCCTCTAATAGACCTCTATCACCACATAAAATGTGAGGAAACCAAGAATATCCTGACTCTTCCACCCCACTAGGAGTCTAGGAAGGGCCAACAACTTAAAGAGACTCACTAGAAACCTTTGGGATCTTTTTAGGTGGCATAATGTAAATAACATAGAAACCTAAAAATGAATCAACATAAAAAAAAATTCAATAATAAATAACATTCCAAACTAAAACACCAAAATCATAAACCAAACATCACAAATAAAAACCAATATCCTTTTTAAAAAATAACAATTTATATTTTGATTCCAAAACCTTTTCATTTCAAGGATACTTTCCTAAAATGAAAAATCTCATTTTCTAATCCCTCTCAAATACAAAAACCCACTTTTAAAATAAAACTATGTCCCAAATTCATTTTTATTTTGAAATTTTTTTCTCAAAAAACCATTTCTCATTTCAAAATCTATCCACACCAACTAAAACCACACCAAAAAATAACTCACACCAAAACTTTTAGAAATAGAGAACTAGTGGCCATTCATAACCTGACCATATGGTTTATTATACCATTACATGAGAAAGAACCAACCAATATAAGTATCTTGAACTATACACTCAGGCTCCACATGGGTCGTTACTCCATGAAAGCTCACTATATAACACCGTTTCACTTTCATTGTTACCCCCCAACCACACAAACAAAAAAACCCAATTCCATAAAATAAAAAACCCAAAACAAAAGACTCAAATACCATACTACCCCTGGTAACTTAAGGATCAGGAAGAGAACGAGTTCATTATTCTCTTACCGTACCTACCTATCAAGTCCCAACAGTCCTATCTCCAAACTACCTGATTCCCCAAAATAACAAGGGGTTGTTTTGATACCATTTTTTCATGAACCAACCCAGGTCAATCCCAAACTGATCACCCATGATGGCCTATGACAAGGCCTGAGAGGCATTCTCGATACTCCCAGGTAGGAAAAAAGTGTCGGTAATAAAAAATATACCAATTGGGAACAATTTATCCCAATAAAAACTAATATTAAAGAAGAAATATAGAGTACATAGCATAATACAATAATAACAGAACATCAATGAATACAACCAAATCCAAATAAAACTATAGCAGAACCAAAATAAAAAACTAAAACAAAAAAATAGAAACCATACTAGAACTAACATGATATACATATGACCTATTAGTCACCACTATCCATAAGAACCCAACCACTCTAAAAGTAACCTAATAAAACCGAAACCGCAAAATAGATCAGGTATATTGATGCTGAGTGGCAGAAGTAGGGTGTGAGCATAAAAAAACTTAGTAGGTAAGCACCAAAAAATCCATACATTTTCTTTCCTAAAATAGTCCATAAATTATAGTTTGAAATACATTTTAAAAAATAGGGTTTTATCTTTATAATAGTCAATACCACTTTCCAAAAAATCACACTTTTTAATCAAAACATGATTTTACATTTAAAAAAAATTCTCATTTAAAACCTAGCTTGAAAACCAATGACAAGTTAGAAGACATTACTAGAGAAAATCACATGTGAAAGTAAAAAAATTTAGTACAATCAATAGGGTACATCCACCAAGCTAGAAATAAAGGAAATAATACAAGTGTAGGAAGACAGATATTAAAGAATAAGTAACCAAAATTTTATAGAATAAAATAGGAGTGTATAGATAAATAATCATGGGAATTTACTAAACATACCTTGATAAAATTCTTGGATATACTCAGTTCAGACCCACATACTGGCATATGGTGAGAATTTTTTGTTAATAACCAATCTAGCTTCTCTAAACTAACCTCACAATTGGAAAATACCACATGGAATACCCTCTATTTAGGGGTTCCAATCCATCTCAATACTAGAAAGAAACCATCACTCAAACCTATAGGTGACATCTAGGAATCCAATGATAATAGTATAAAGGAGATTGAGGAGGTCATCACATGCTTGGAATTAAATCAACTCATATATTCCACCATGCATGACTCACCTAATCCTTGATACCAAATATTAAAGGGTCCTATCAATGTAAGGATGACCATAGGGGTTCCCATCATAAATAGAACCATACCAAAGTGCCAACTAGGCATACAAATCATATGAATTTAAATCCACTTTCTAAAACATCAAAAAGTACCAACCATGCCTCAAAATTTATAATTATAAAACCATTTCCAATAATAATACCTTTTTTTTCCAAAACCATTTTCAAAACCAAGGTGAAACCACCATTCATGCTTGGAAAATTCCATACAGTCCTTTGACATCATTTAGTTACCAAACTACATATCAAGGTTCCAAATGGGACATGATTTGGAAAACACATTTAAAACCACATATGAGTTCATGAGAAATTGAGTAACCATTTAGAAAACATTTTAAGTTTTTATAAAAAAAATTAGAGTGGAGAAGTGAAAGAGAAATAGGGGAAGGGTGTTTCGAAAATCCAGGTTCAAGATAAACATTTTCATGGAAGTCCATTATCATGTGTGTGCCTATACATATGTTCACCTTGTGAAAATATGGATATGAACACATCCAATGGAACACTTATTAAATGCCATAAAAAAACCAAAGGTTCTAATTAAATAATCACAAGAGCATTACAACCAATTATAAGGATTTACACACAAGAATCAAACCATAAAAAAGAACTTAAACCACACACCAAGCTCAATTCACATGTCAACCAAACTACCAAGATCCAACCAAGGCCAAACAAAATTAAAAAATACTCAATTTCAATTTAAAATAACAATTTAAATTTTATTAAACACCTTGAATGCATATACACATAGGCATAATTATATAAATTCCTTGAAAACCAATTTTCTTAAAATTACCAACATGAAAACACCACAAAAATTTATGAAAACACACCAAAATCATTAATAACACAATTTAAAGTTTATTAGAAACACTCAATCATCAAATTTACTATTCTGAAAAAAATAGATGGAAACACTTACCTAAACGGTGTGCGAATGTAAAAAAACTCCCAGATACGGAATATCAAGGTACAAGGAACAAACCACAAACCCTAACATTAAAGGAAATATAATACAACATCACCTTTCCATCCTTAGGGTTTATCCAAGATAGAAACCCACCAAAAATAACCAAGAAACTAATGGAGTAAGAGAAGAAGAGGATAATATTTAACAAAAATAAAGAGGAACTCACCTAGAAACCTTGAACAAGCTTCAAATGTGGAAGGAGAACCAAGGGAGGTGGGTTTAGGATCCCCCTTTATGAACCAAAATCGATTAAGAGGGAGGGGGTGTTGAAATGGGTTAAAACATAAGAGGGGTAATATTGAAAATTTAACTTTTCAAGATTTTGGGTAAGTCACACGGTTTGGATGCACGGTTTACCACACCGCGTGCCAACCATGAGCACCCTACTAGAAGGGATGGGCACTCATACGAGTTTACTATATGGTTTTGGAAACCATGCACCAACCATGCAAATTACCTCTATCAAAATTACAGAGGCCCCCACACACTTTCATCATGGTTTCTCTTAACCATGCGTAAGCCATGTGGATTGACCCAGACACTACCACAAGACTCAAAATTACTCATTTCCTTCCCATGGTTTTGGCCAAACTATGTGAATGCAATGCAATTAAAACCATGAAAGAAAAAAAAATGAACTAGAAACACCATTTTCCTTAACCAACTGTATGGTTTCTCTCCAAACCATGCACACAAATTGTGCACAGGGAAAAAAACCAACCAAATCCTCCAAAACTTAGAAATTATCACCAGGAACTTGACCTAAACCTCAATAAAAAATCAAACACTAAGAAATAAATAAAAATAAAAGAAATAAAAGAAAACTCAGGTCAGGGTATGAAATTTTTTAATAATCACCAATTTTTTTTCCTTAGATTTAATGTTTTATTCTAATATGATTCAATCTAATCAAAATATCCTATTTTCCAATCATCTTACACTTTACTGGGATGAAAATTTATAGTTTATCTTTAGAATACAATTCACCCCTCCCTCTTGTAGTTTCATATCACCATACCCTTTAGAACCAACAATAGTGTGTCATATTGATGTGAGGTTAATTATTAAAAGTCACAAATAAATTTATAATTCTCATAAATGATAACAATAATAATAGTTCATTTGATAGGTTTTGATTACATGACATATGTTTTGAACTAAAATATCATTTTTAAATTGAAAACACACAATTTTAGTCACACTAGACACACCAGATGTCAGATTGATGTGTGGTCAATTCCCAAATGTCATAAATTTTTCATGTATAATTTTTATAAATAATCATAGAAATATGAGCATGTTTACTTGGTTTTGAGTATGTGATTCATATTTTAAACTAAAAGTAATTTTTAATTGAAAAAATGAATTTTCAATCATACCAATAACATCGTATGCCCGAATGATGTGTCGTTAATCCCTAAATGTTAAAAATGAATTATTTATTTTTTATAAAGTATCATGAAAATAAAAAAATAATTTGCTCAGTTTTGACTATGTGACACATGTTTTAAACTAAAATGTCACTTTTTAACTAAAACACATACTTTCAATAATACCAACCATGTTGTGTGTTATATTGATGTAAGGTTAATTATTAAAATTCACAAATTATTTGAAAATCATTTTCATAAAGTATCATGATAATCTAAGCATGTTTTCTTGGTTTTGAGTATATGGAACATGTTTTCAACTAAAATGTTATTTTTTTAACTAGAAAACACACTTTCAGTCATACCAGCCACACCATGCATCATATTGATTTGAGTTTCATTCATAAATTTCCAAACTGAATAAAATATAATTATCTAAAAGTATCACAAAAATACAAGCGTGTTTACTTAGTTTTAAGTATGTGATTTTCACTTTGAACTAAAATGTCACTTTTAAACTGAAAACACACACTTGTAGTCATACCCATTACACTATGTATAAAATTTTCATGAAACTAATGTATTCTTATCACAAATAAATTATCAATAATTTTCCTAAATTATTATGATAATATGAGTTTATTTTCTCAAATTTTGAGTATGTGATGTGTGTTTTGAACTAAATTGTTACTTTTAAATGGAAACAAACAATTTCATTCATATTAACCACATCATGTGCCATATTAACATGTGATAAGATACCATCACGATACGATAATTTTTTTAAGGGATTGATATATCTAGGTCTCAACCTGCATTTCTTTCTAAATATCATAAACCACTTCCAAGGAGATATTCATAGGAATACCTTGTCACAAAATTTGAACTATAGATCTCACTGATGATTGTCATTACAACTTTTTTGTTGACAATGAGATTCTCTTATGTGTTTTTGAAGATATATAACCATTTTTTTCATTTCCTCTACTAGATCAGGTCCTAATATCTTTATTTCTCTAACATCATACCAACACGTTGGTGTTATGTACTTCTTTCCATAGAGGGCATCATAAAGAGCCATCTGAATGCTCGAGTGAAAGCTATTTTTTTAAGAAAATTTTAACAAATGAAGTTTTTTATCCTAAAAACATTTGAAATATATAAATAAATATCTCAATATGTATTCTATATTTTTTATGGTCCTCTTAGATTGACCATATTTCTAAGGATGATAAGTAATATTGAAACTCAAATCTATATCCAAAGCCTACTAAAGGCTTATCTAGAACTTAATGTAAACCTCAAATCTTGATCAGATATGATCGAGAGTGTTACTCTATGAAATATTACAAATTCCTTATTGTATAAATGAGTAATCTAATCAAGAGATAAATCTCCTCGAATAGTAAAAAAATACACTAATTTTGTAAGGTGATCAACTATAACACAAATAGAATTATGTCCTTTATATGTTTTAGGGATTCCAATAAAAAAAATACATGGTAATGTTTTACCATTTCCCTTCTAGTATGGGTAATGGTTGTAACATCCAGTTAGATTTTTTTCTCTCAGACTTAACTTACTGACACACTAAGCATCAAGATACATACTTGACAATATCAATTTTCATTTTATCCCACCAAAAATATTTTTTAAAATATCTATACATATTCATACATATAGGATTAATAGAGAATGATGAACTATGAGATTAATACAAGAGATACTTATTAAAATATGGTGTTTATGGGACACATACTCGGTTCCTGAACCTTATCATTCCAGCATGATCATAGTTGAACTAAGAAACATTACCCACTTTATTTTTTAATTACACATCTTCCTTCTGTATCTTCTTAATCCTCTCATGGACGGATGGTTGATAATTAATATGATAAATATAAGATATGTCAACTTCCCTCAATATTTCAAGATCCAACCTCTAAAAATCCATAAATATTTGATCTCTTTAAAACCTCATCATGGAAAAACTAGCATGATCATTTTGATTCAAAGCATCGACCACCTTGTTCTCCTTCCCAGGGTGGTAATGTATTAGGTAGTTATAATATTTAATCAAATATAACCATCTTCTATGGTGAATATTTGATTATTTATATATAAATATATACTTCAATATTTTATGATCAGTATATATATATATCACACATTTTACTATATAGATAATTCCTCCATATATTTAATGAAAAAACTACTAATACCAGCTCCAAATCATGAATTAGGTAATTCTACTCATAAATTTTCAATCGAAAGGAGGCATAAGATATAACCACATCATTTTTCATGAGGATTCATACTAGACCCTTGTTTGATACATCATTATAGATTAAAAACCCTTATCCACTATAGGGTTGTGTAATAACAGGCATGCTGACCAACCTTCTCTTCAGTTCTTTGAAATTATCCTCACATTCCCTTATCCACAAGAACTTAACCCCCTTTTTGGGTCAACTTGGTGAGTGGATTAGATATTCTTGATAAATATCTCACAAAGAATCAATAGTATCCTACAAACCCAAGAAAACTATGGATATTAGTTATAGTGGTTGGTTTAGGACATTACTCAATAACTTCTGTCTTTGAAGGATCCATCGATATACCTTCACTTGAAATTATATGTCCCAATAATGAGACATTTTTATAGCCAAAATTTGCACTTGGTAAATTCGGTATATAGCTTCTCCTTCCTCATAGTCTTTAATATAATTCTAAAATGTTCTTCATGATCTTTCTTTCTATTTGAATATAAAAGAATATCATCTATAAAGACTACCAAAAACTGATCAAGGAAATCTCTAAAGTCTCCATTCATTTGATACAAAAAATATATAAGGATAATTGGTAATTCAAAATGGAATTAATATAAATTCATAATGACCATACCTCATATATAAGGTTATATTGGGATATCATCTTTTTTGACCCTTAACTGATAATATCCAGATCGAAGACCAATCTTGGAAAAATATTGATCTTCTCATAATTGTTCAAACATATCATCATTATATACAATATGATACTTTTTCTTAATAGTGATTTTGTTAAGTTCAAAATAATCAACGTAAAGGAACATTGTACTATATTTATTCTCAACAAAAAGAACAGGTTCACCCCATGGTGAAGCATTAGGCTGAATAAATCCCTTATCTAGATTCTCCTAGAGTTTCTTCTTTAATTCCTACAACTCAATTAGGGCCATTCTACATAGATTCTTTGAAATAGGTGTAGCACCAGGTATAAGTTCTATTAAAAACTCAACTTCATGATTCTTGGGAACAATAGGAAACTCTTATGGAAACACATCAATAAACTACCTTAAAATTGTTATATCTTCAATGTTGAGTTTATCCCCAACCATATAAGATAAATACCCCTCATGAATAGGTAGTAGCAACTATATGATGGGAGAAATTTCCATTGGGAGTTTAGGTTAATCCTCACACCAAAATACTATTGTAGGTTGATTCTGAATATCAAATTTATCTTCCTAAAGAAAATAATATCTTTTTGAGGGACTTAATCCATTTCTTACCTACCAACAGATTAACAGTACCATTAAAATATAAAGGCTTATGTCACATGAAGCAATACATTATAGGTGAATCATGACGTGAAACAACATGTTACCCTATATGGGCAAGGCTATTCATCATAACCTAAGTTAGATAACCTAATATATCCATGATTGACTTAGTTACAATACTAGATATATTTTCTTTCTCAGTAGGGGAATTCCTATATTTTCTATGAGTATTGATTCCCTTTCTTCCATTAGGTGATATAAAAAAATAATGGAACACATAGAGTTATATCATAGTTATTGTGAATATTGAGCCATAAAATAAAAATCCCTATAATAGTAAAAATTATAAAATAATATAAGGGATTACCATAATTTTGATTTAGCTATGTTCATTTAAAATCTATTTCCCAAGGTTTATACTAAACTTACTATGATATCAACTGTAGAAACCCCAAATCCAATAACCCAAAACCAATGTATACTTTATTAAATTGGTATAATATATAAGGAATCTCACCATACATGATTGATCAATTTAGTAGTCTTGAAGAACCAAATATATACATGATTACCATATTACATTAGAAATATAAAAATACATATCATAAGAAAAATTCTTTCACCATTGAAATTAATCATAATATCCATGTTCATATCCTGTGTAAAGGAAACCAAATAAAAGTTGATGTCATATGCTCAGTAAGGGTTACATACAATAAAAATTGTCATGAGTAAATAAGGTATAATCAATATGGAAAGGTAAGTAACTGAAAATACATTCCATTTAATCAATAACTTGACCAAGAAATGAATCCATGGGTAAAATCAATACAGTAATCTCATGGATAATAATAACTAAATTATCAATGATGGAAATTCTTAATATTGGATTTTATAATATTAGATATTATGATATCTTTACCATCAATGCCTTGTTTCAAGACATTTTAATCGATGAGTAAGTATACACAAAAAACCCATTTAATGATTTTAGCCAACTATTTTGTCTTATGAGACCTATCAATGAATTGAGGGGCTATATAATATTAGGCCCCACCTATCACTATATTTCCAATGTATTCCTCATTTATTTAATGATTAATTTAATTCACGAATAATATTCCTTATAAATAACTATCAGTATTGAGTAAAGGACACATAATATTAATATTTCCCTAATTAATCAAATAAATTTCATAGTAAAACACCATATATAGAAATGTTATATGGTTTAGGCAATAATAATATCCATGATGTAAAGAATATTGATATTTATGATAAATATAACTTTACAATGAAAAATTATCACAAGAAAGTTAATGTTTCAAGATAAAGTTAATGATCAAAAAATTAATAAGATATAAAATATTACTATCAATTCATCAGAAATATAGGTTTTGCAATAAAATCACATCCTTTAGAGAATAAAGGAAAATAGAAGCAAAAAACTAAAATAACATCTTATTAAATATTTTTATTTTTAAATACATTGAGATCTTATAAAATAATATAAAATAGTACAAAATGGTTTTTGTGGTGGGAAATTATGTTAATGTAATTTATGTTAAAAAAACATTCCTTTTGAATTTTTATAAAGAAACTAAAAATAAAAATTTTTAGAAAAAATTAAAAATATTCCTTTAAAACCTTTTAAAGATCAAAGGATAACATAAAATTTACTCAATAAATAATTTGAGTAAATAAAAAGGTCTTTTTTAAAATAATTTTGAAAAATATAGACATGGTAAAAAAATTTACCCGATCAAGAGTTGAAATCAGATCGACTTTTATTTTAAACATTTATTTTCTCGATTCAAGTTCAAAAGAAAGGAAAAGTTGGAATAAAACATAGAAAATACATAAATATATAAATTATAATAAAATAGATTAATTTCATGAGGATTTATTATAATATTCCATCAATAAAAATAAAGGCAATCCCAAAATTGGGATTGTAAAATAAATCCTTACCTCTTTGGTAACTTTTAAATTGAAATATCTTGAAAGTGTAAACTTAAATTGAAGAATTAGTCATAATGAATAAATATATATTAATTTTAAATACATAAAAGGGTCAATATATATAACACTTAAAAGTAAATAGGTGCATAATACCAAATATGTCTCAATGGAGTAGAAATTGAGATGAAATCCCTTACTTCAAGTTCGAATTGTCTCATAAACGATCTTAACCCCTGTATAACAAATTTAAATTTATTATAATTAAATAATATAAACACATACCTATATATAATATCATATATGATCTATTTATAACATATTATTACCCATTAATTAATAATATTTTATTATTATCATTGTTTCAGGTGTTAACTGCTTCATTTTTTAAAAGGATTTTGGTTCAGTAGTTCTGATCCTTTTTATTTTATAATGATTCCATAATATAAATAATATTAATAATTATATATATATATATATATATATATTTATATTCATCCATAAAATTTTGATATAGAAAAATGAATTACTCCGTTCACGGAGACGATAGGCCGCACATACGTATGAACGTTATTTTCACTTTTTGATGGATGAAATAAAAGAAAGGTAAATAAAAATTAAACATTAAAAGATAATATTTATATCATATATATCTTATATATTCCTTAAATATATACTTATTATCATATATTTAAAAAGGAAATGAAAAATTAACCTAATTGCTTCGTAGAGGTAGTTGTCCACACATACGCATGCGGGACATTATCATTTTCCAACGGATCGAAAGGTAAAAAGATAGTTATGATATTATAATTTAAGAAAAATAATTATTTCATAAATATTGTATATTTTCATTAATTTCTTATTTATAACCATCCAAATAAATTAGTGATTAAAAAAGAATTACACCGCTACCTGGAGATGGTGAGATGTGTGTACACACAAGCAATGTTTTTGATTTCCGCAGGATGGAAAAGTGATGAAAAATGGCTATAACATAATAATAATAACAACATATAAGTGTATTTATGATAATTTATTTATTATTTTAGGATGGATACAAATTATTTAGAGTAATTAGATGAATAAATAAATTTTAAAGAGTCGATAAAGATGATTACCTCTTCTTCGGTAGATTTCTTTTAGATTCCTTATTAAGAACCCTTGGAATGGTATTTTAAGATGACTAGAACCTATAATTTGTGGAAATATAAGTGTATAAGAGAATATTTCTAGGGATTTTCAAGCTATATGGATCAATGTGGTGTAAATAAAAGAGATAAGGGCTTTCCTTTTATAAGTGGAGGAAGGGAACATTTGGAAATTTATGAAATATTATAATATAATATGTGTCTAACTCAGGTCAAATGGTTAAAAAATTGAATAAATTTGAATTTAAGTATTATATGGTCCTAATATAACCATAAAATAAAATTTATATAGGTTTATATATCATTTTAAAACTTATATTTTTTATTAACCCCTTCATTAATCATTTTTAACCTCAATCGTGGTAACAACTATTTCAATATTAAAGGGTTATAATTTTACATATAAGGTGAAAATTGGATCTTAAATTGAAAATAGATGACATTTTTGACCACATATTATCCACTTTGTTATATTTAAATATATTTATAATTTTTATATAATTTAATTATATATTATTTTCATAAAATATCATTAATGTCATTTTTAACACTATTCATTTAATTTGACATTAAAGACACAAAGTCAAAGACGTAATTAGAATATAATAAATTTTCACATAAATAATATGATATATTGTTCTATAAAATTCATATAACATAATAATTAATCTAAATTATATTGCTTTTAATATTTTAAAAATCATTTATTTTATTTTACTATTAATTGAATAAATACTCTATCGGTGTTGCGTAAGCATTTAAGGTAATTATCCAATCACTAAAAATTAAAAATAAATTACCATTATAAAAAAATTAACTATTATTTAAAATTAATATTTAAAAATAAACATAACCTATTTTTATCCTTATGTAAAAATATTATAGATATTAAATTCAAGTGTGTGACATTTTGTTTTTATTCTTTTCTTAAAGTAAAATAAAATTCAATATCAAATAAAAATTGTACAAAGTGGCCATATTTTAAGTAATTTGATGGAAATAGATAAAATAAAATAATCAAATAGGATAAATTCAAGTATTAGATAAATTTTAAAGCCTTGTCACAAAGTTTTAACCTTGTTTTACCCATTTTACCCTTACCGAGGTGACAAATATCCACTAAGGTTACTAATCATAATGACAAAATAAAAGAGAAATATTTACCAAATTTGAAACTATTGATTCTAAATATGGAATATATTTTATAAAATTCAATTAAAAAAAGTGAAGGAAATTAATTTAAAATAAAAACAAAAAATGCAACGCAAAACAGTTTTTTAGAAAAATGCGTTCTAAGTCCAAAATTGAACTTATACCAAAAGCAGGTATAATGATGATTAAAATGTAATTAATTAAATTATTTATAAATAAATGAGTATTATTTTATTTTATGATTAAATTATAATAATTATGGGGATTTTTTCAATTAAAAGAAATGATGGTTTTACAAAAATCGGTAATTTTTCACTATTCACCAAAAAATCAATATTTTCAGAAAAATACCAAAATTTTAGCCTAAGATAATATTGACATTATGAATTCAAAAATTATATAATTTTCACACAATAATATTTCATTATGTTATCATGGTTCGTTTAAACTCAGTGTTTCATGTAAAACAAGCTATCAAAGAAATTTATTTAAAAAAAAATATATCATAAAATCCTAGGATATTACACATATTACTTATTACAGTCCCCATGAATAGTTTATAACAATAAAATACCCATGAAAATGAGATATATCTTTCATGGTGGGGGTAGGATAAATTATGGTTCCTCTTCCTTTGTAGATGCAACTTCTATAACCCATTCCTTCACTTTTAGAGCCTGCACACATGTTGCATTATCAACATAATTATCAAAGGGAAAGTTAGAGAATAATCTTATTTTAGTATATTTAAAACATGAATAATAAATCTAAATATATTACCATTCTAAGTAAATAACTTGAAATTTGGTTTCCTTAGGCGATTCTATTAGGATATCCTCATTTACTCCATCCAATAAATGTTCAACATGTTCAAGAAGATCCATGTATTCCTCATCAGGTGTATTTTCATTTTTTATTCATTATCCAAGTAAAAAAATTCCTAAACTCGAACTCCCAAATTTGGTTCTAAAAATATAATATTTAAATTTATATCTTTGATACTGATAAAAATGGCCCAATTTTAGCCATCCAAAACTTACAACATCAAAAAGAAATATTGGATCACTTACATACCCAAGAAAATTTTTGGTTTAGAGTTTTAGAGAATTAGAAAAAACTCTTTCATAAAATTACCCATGTATTTAATTGATAATTTTCCCACTATAACCATATTTTATTATTACACATTGATTATTAATCATCTCCCACATGAAACCCTTCTATAAATATCTTACTTAATATCTTTATTTATAACTTGGGGAAAAGAAAGATAATAAGAGTGAACTCAAATTCCAAGTAAGGTTAAACATAAGCATTAACAATTGAATATATATGGTCATCAAAAGATAATAATAAGGTTATGGGAAAAAATTTAAAGTGAATGAGCATTACATAAGAGAATTCATACCAATAAAAACCTAGATCATTAAACATGTGATATGGAATAAAGATTTAACACTAGAAAGAGTCATAACAATCAATAATCACAAGCCATGTGATGTCAATATTGATCAAAGTAACCGTTAAAAACTAATATTAATCTTAGATAAAATGTGTTAGTATCTTCAAAAATCATCTTCATCACCCATTTTCACTCATTTCAAAAATAACTGGAGCCTAGTTAAATTAATAAGATAAACCTCCCCGATCAACTCCCTCTTTCTCGGCTTTAAAGAGCAGGAATATTACCCAATGCATTAGAGATCTATATTGTGATCACTCATAGAACAAGCTATATCTGGATAACCCATCATCATCGGTAATTTCCAAGTATCATACATGAATATAACACATTAAAGATTTCATTTTCACCATAAACCCTTTTAAACAACTTGCATTACTTTATACCACGATTCACTCGGGGAAAAGAAAAAGATTTCATAAAAATTTCTTTAAAACAATAATAATAATCCATCCATATAAATAAGATGGATGGTATAATAATACCATATTATAGTGAAGAATGATAATCATTAAATGATGCTAACATAGATGAAAATACCTTTAAAATAACATTTAAAACATTTCTTTGAAGATAAGGGAAAATAACCTTTTCTTTTGGCGCCTTTTAAAACTAAAAAATAATTAAATATCAAGAAAATGATTTTTTTGAAAATAAAAATAACAAATTTTAAAGTAATATTCAAATTAATGATTATTTATAATGGTGTGAAAAGGTGTTCATGAAATATATTTTAAAAAAATATTCCATTCACACCTTTGTTAAAAAGTACCTCATTCGAAAAATGACAATAATATTCATTTTAAACCATTTTATTGAAATTCAAAAAGGGGTAAAAAAATGAATTTAATCAATAATTTAATAATATTTAAAACATTATTGAAAACATTTTAAATAAAATATGGACATGAAAGAAATTAATCATCAACCAAATAGGAAATAAGGTTGAGTTTTCTTAAATTTTTTTTTCACTCATTTTAAGTAACAAGGAGAGGAAAATGAAAGAAAATATTGAAAAAATCATAAATGAACATAGTATAAGAATTTATATATGTTTCATGAAATTAATATCATATAAATTCCCACTAAGTAACCTTGAACATAAACAATCTTGAAAATAAATGATATTATAACATAAATCCTTCACTACTTTTCTAATTTTTGAATCAAAATTCATTGAAAGAAAGAATATTATATGGATCTTTAAATCCAATTAATTAAATACATTAATATTTTAAAAATTTATTAATGGGATAGTATGTACACCATATGAATAAATCATGGTGCATGACATGAAACATGTCTTAGGAAAATTAGATTAAGAAGAATAATCCTTACAAAGATCATATCATTGAAGTTAGAATTAATAAATGAAGTATTATGTGTAAAAATTTAAAAATTAAAAAAAGTATAAATATATCACAATACAATCATATTTTATTTAAAACATAATCTTTACATGAAATAGTCAATGAATTAGAATTATAAACCAATAAATGGAAATTGAGTTAAGAAACCCCTTACCTCAAGTCTAAACATGTTATATATTCCCTTTAACTTATATATAACAAACTTATATTAGTTATTATTATTTTTTAATAAAAATTAATAGGTTTATTACCTTATTAATAAACCATTTATTTTAATTACATATTTAATTACTTAATTGATTATATCCATATCGAGTGTTTTGAGGACGTTTGGTTTATAATCAAGAAATGATTTTGGTAGGTTGACTATGGTTAAAGGATTCATTATTCCATCATATCCATAATATTAATCATAAAAAATTATTATTTTTATACATTAAATAAAATTTTATAACCTTCCATGAAATTTATACATGAAAAATTAATCCCATTGCTTCATGGAGGTGCTAATCAACACGTACGCCTGAACAACGGTATTATTTTCAAATGGATGGAAGGGTAAGGAAATAGATGATTTATTATATTTATAGAATTATAATTATGTAATTAATATCATATATATATATAAATAAATTAAATCTATAATTATAATTATACATGATATGAAGTGATGGAAAATGAAGCACATCGCTTCGTGGATGTGATAGTCCACATGTATGCACAAACAATATTTTCATTCCCTATAGGATGAAAAAAGAGATGAAAAATGGTTATACCATACTCATAATAACAGTTTATTATATTCAATATACTAATGTTATTATATTTCCATGGTCTAATAATATTTTTAATTAGGTATAAAAATAATTAAAATAAAAACATCCAGTTGAGACAATTACCTCCTCTTTAAAAGGCCACCTTCAACTTACACCTTAAGACTTATAGGTTGGTATTTTGGTGATAAAATGACCTATAAGAAGCAGGGATAATTTTTGGGAGGTTATTTGGGAAGATATTTTTTGATATACATGTATCATTAAGTGTTATTAAGAGAGAAGAGGCGGTGTCCCTTTTTAAGTGAGACGAGGGGCACCCTTGGAATTACTTAAAATATTAAATTAATATAAATTAATTTTCATGTTAAAGCGGATAAAAATTGATATATTCAGAAAATATTATTTAGATAAGTATAAAAACTCCCATAAAATAAAATTTAGACAAGTTTAGGTTGTTTTTTAACTCTTACCTCTCAGTTTTAACCTCATACTAACCCTTTTAATGATTACCTCAATAACAATTATTTTTACTCTTTAGGGGTCAAGAAAGTTAAAATAAAAGTTAAATTAGAACACAAGAGGATAATTGTTGAAATTATACACCATATAACATTAAATTGGCCAAATATAATAATTTTATGAATTTTTAATAATTTAATAAAATATTATTTAACATAAAAGACCATTAAATTCATTTTCAGGACTATTAATATAAATTGACATTAAAAAATATAAATATAGTAGTTTATCTTGAAAATAAAAATTTTACTCATAAATAATAAATTATTTCAACTCCATAAATTACCCAATAAATATTACTTTTAGAGTTTTTAAAATCATTTTCTTGATTTTTCTATTACTTGCACAAACATTGTATCGACGTTGTGTAAGAATTTAAGGCAATTATTTCATCACTAAAAAATAAAAATAAATAAAAACAATATATTTTTATTAATATTTAAAATAAAATTTTATATCCATTCATAACTTGTTTTTATCCCCATCAAAAAATATTATTGATATTAAAAGTAAGAAATAGACTTTTTGGCATTTTCCTTTACTTAAAATAATATAAAGTTCTTTGTAAAATAAAAATGATGAAAAATTACATATTTTGAATATTTTAAGGTATTTTTATAATTAAACTCATAAAATATATTAAATTCAAGTGCTAGAATTAGTTTAAAGCCTTTTTACATTAGTTTTAACCTTAGTTAACCCAATTTACCCTTTACTGTGGTGATAAATATTTATCATGGTTACTATCCATTATGTCCAGAAATAAAGTTTAACTATTTAAAAAAATTATACATGATTATTATTAATATTTAATCCAATTTATCAAATTAAATTTCTATAATTTTCAGAAATTAATTTTAAAATAAGCCTGCAAAACGTGATGAAGTCGATTTTTTAGAAAAATACATTTTTAAGTATAAAAACGTTTTTATACCAAAATTAAGCATAATGAAGATTATAATAACATTATTTGGATTATTTTTAATCAAAATTAAATAATTTATTTTTTAAATCCAATTTAAAAAAACTTGGATCTTGTAACTATATGAAAATAAAAGACAGTTTTCTATAAAATAGATATTTTTCACTATTCACTAAAAAATCAATCTTTTCTGAAAAATCCAAAGAATTCACCCTAAGTTAACTTTGATATGATTATTTAACAAATGATATCATTTTTATGAAATAAAATTTCTAAAATTTTCATAAATGAATTATAATATGTTCTTCATAAAAAGAAACAAAAATCATTTTTGAAGAAAACTTATTTTTGAAGCATGACATGCCTTTACTAAAAATTGAGTGCTTATTTCATAATAATTAACAATTTTTTATTATATATAATATATATATATATATATTTCATAACATGGTTACTCCTATTGAGGATCACCGATTATGTGTCTAGGTTATAATAGTCGTATTGAAATGATAATATTTCATGGTCATTAAAGCTTAGTGTTTCATGTCATGTATGTTATCGAAAATAGAATTCTTTTAAAATATTAGGGTATTACATTATCCCAAACTTTAATAAATTAAGTACTCAAAATTTTATCTTGAACTTTGTAATAAAAGGTTTAATATTTGAAAATACTTTTATTGTAAACCCACATCATACAAAAGGTTAATAAAACCTCCTTTTGAAAATAGGGAATGAGGAATATGAAGGTCATTTGGAATAAAAAATAACTAGGTTTATAGATAGGATAAAATTATCTTGAAGTAAAAATATAGACATGGAGTAGAAATTTAATTTCTAAATAATGATGGAGTGTGTCAGAGTATATTAATCACAAGAAAGTGAATGACTATGGGAAATTCAATAACCATAAAATTATAAAATAATGAGGTGTAAAAAATACCATCAATCATAAAAAATGATTATAAGAAATGATTTTTTTTTCATTTTAAATATTTTTTATCTAAAGGTGAGGGATCCTTTTATTATTAAGATAGAGAACATGAAAATAATATACTTACTTTTTTTCTTCAAATCCATAAACATAATTTCATCCTTTGGTTGTGTATTTCAATCAATTTTCACCTTTATCTCATATTTTACTCCAAATTAAGAGTATGAATATTTAATTTCTGAAGTACTATAATCAACTTTTTATTAACTATGAGGTATGTAAAAGAATTAAAAGATATTATTTATGTATTTAATAAAATAAAAATGTTTATCACATGATAAGATAATACACAAATAAATCTCTATATAAATATATAAAACATTAATCTATAAAAATTCAATAATAAAAACTAAGGTTTAACTTATATCATTCTATAAATAGCTAAACCACAAACTATTTAAAATATGTTTTTCCCAAAAATAACTTGAATCACCACAGAATCATATAATGTAGTGAAATTTACTAAAATAACAAGAATCAACTTTAGATACTAACCTGAAAGGTTATCCTTAAATTGATCATAAATATCTCTAAAAATATTACTTTTTATAAGAATCAATTTTAAACTATCAAGGTCAACCTAATATCCATTAGTCTGTAATTACCTAAATAGAGTATCTTTCTTAAAACCTAGTAAAAGGTTCAATTCATATTAAAATATCATCACTTAAAACCTCAAAAGGGGTGTTTATGCCTTTAAACTTATGATAAAAATTAAAATTATAAACCTATTATAGTATCCATAAATAATATTCTAAACTCACATGAAACCATAATAATCTCTAAAATTATCAAAACCTTTCTCTAATACCAACTTTAATATCCCCAAAACCGTACTCCTAGATCTGGTGCTAAAAACAAAATATTTACATTTCTAGATTTGATACCGATAAACGTGACCCAATTTTAGCCATCCAAAACATACAAAATCAAATTAAAATATTGTATAAAATACATACCCAAATAAATTTTAGGTTTAAAGTTTTAGAGAATTATGAAAAACTATTACATAACATTACCCATGTATTTAAGTGATCAATTTTCCCATTATACTTAGTTATTCTTATTTTATATAATGTATTCATATCCTTCCACATGAAACCCTTCTAGAAATATATTAATTAACATATTTCTTTATAACATTGGGAAAATAAACATAATAAGTGTGATATCAACTTATCAGTAAGGGTAAATATAGACATTAACAATTGAATATCTTTTATGAGAACGAGGTGAGAATAAGGGTATGAGAACATATTCAAAGTGCATGAGCATTAAATGATATAATTAATACCCATAAAAACTTGTATCATTAAACATGTGACATGAAATAAAGCTTTAATAAAGGAAATATTCATAATAATAAATAATCACAAGCCATGTAATGTAAATTATAATCAAATGAACCATTAAAAACTCATAAAAATCATAGATAAAATGTGTTAGTATCTTGGAACATTATCTTCATCACTGTGTTCACTCATGTTAGAAATAACTGGTGCCTAGTTAAATCCATAAGATAAACCTCCCCAATTTGTTCCTTTCTTGTTAACTTTAAAGACAAGGAACATTACCCAATTAATTGGAGAGCTGTATCAGGATTACCCATCATATAAGAAATACCAGGATCACCTATAATAATTAATAATTTCTAGTAAATTTACATGAATAGAACACATGGAAGCTTTTATTTTCACCATCAAACTTTTTAAATAGATTGTATTCATTTATAGGTTGATTTACTCATGGGAAAGAAACAAGTTTCATGATAATTTCATTAGAAAAATAATTATAAGACATTCAAAGAAAGAATGTGGATAAAATCATAAGATCACATTTCCAATTAAGTATAATAATCATTAAAGTATGTTTACATAGATTAAAATACCTTTAAAATAACATTTAAAAAATTTCTTTGAAAATAATGGAAAATACCCATTTCTTTTGGTAACATTAAAAACTAAAAATTCAAAAAATATTGAGAAAAGGGTTTTCATTAAAAACAACCATGTAAAATTATAAAATAATATTCTAATCAAGTAATAGTAATGATGATGGGAAAAATAATTCATGTATCATATGTTAAAACAAATATTTCATTTTCACCTTTGGTAAAAAGCACCTCTTTCAAAAAACGATAAGAAGATTCATTTACTTTTTTTATAGAAAGTAAAAAAGGGTAAAAAATAAATTTAATAAATAATTGGAGAATATTAAAAACATTACTAAAAATATTTTAAATAAAATATATACATTTAAGAAAAAGTTCATCGACTAAAGGAGAAACAAGGTCTTTTTTTCTTAAAAAAACATTTTTTGGGTCTGATTTTATTAAAAAAAAATTTTCTCAGTAATTTTAAGTACCAAGTAGAGGAAAATTAAAGGTAACCATGTAAATGTTTTAAATAACTGTAGGATAATAATAGACTTGTGGTTTATGAAATTAATATCATAGAAATTCCCCAAAGGAACCTTGAACATAAACAATCTCAAAAAGAAATGAGATTGTAACATAAAGCCTCTACCTCTTTGGAAGTTTTAGATTAAAAAGTCATTAAAAGAAAGAATATGATATGTATAATTAAATAAAATAAATTAAATTTATTAATATATAAAAATTAGTTAATGGTTTAGTAATTATACCATACAAATAAATCATGGTGCACAACATGAAACATGTCTCAAGAAAATGAGATTGAGACGAATCATCCTTACAAAGATCGTTTCATTGAATTTATAATTAATAAATGAAGTGATTATTTGTATTTTTTTTTAAAAAAAGTGGAAATAAAAAATAATAAAATAATAGGTCATTTTACACATAATATTGACATAACATAGTCAATTAAGTAGAAGTGTAACCCAATGAATGGAAATTGAGTTAAGAAACCACTTATCTCAAGTCCAAACTTGATATGCATGTACTTTAAGTACTATATAATAAAATTATATTAATTATATTTATTATTAAATAAATATTTATAGATTAAATTATCAATAAACCATTTATCTCATTCATTTGAATGATGTATTTAATCACTTAATCGATTAAGTATATGTTAGGTGTTTTGAGGATGTTCAGTTAATAATTGAAAAATGAATTTGGTAGGTTGAACATGGTCAATAAGTTCATTTTTATAAAATATTTAATCATTAAATAATTATTATTTTTATACATTAAATAAAATTTTATAACCATACATTGAAGTTGTACATAAAAAACGAATCATACAGCTTCATGGAGGTGGTAATCCACATGTATGCCCGAATTCCGTTATCATTTTCCAACAAATGTAAGGGTAAGAAAATAGATGACATATTATCTTTAAAAAATTATAATTATTTCATTAACATCATATATATATGAATTAAATCCATCATTATAAATATTTATGTGAGTTGGTGATGGAAAACAAAACACATCACTTCGTGGAGGTGGTAGTCCACATATATGCATGAATAATGTTTTCACCCCCCATTGATAGAAAATGAGATGAAAAAGGTTTTAAAATATTCATAATAACATTTAAGTATACTTTAAATACTTAATTTTTTTTATATAACCATGTTTTAAGAATATTTTAAGGAGGAAAAAGAAGAAGTAAAATGAAAACGCCTAATTAAGCTGATTACCTTCTCTTTAAAAGACCACATTTGGCTTACACATTAAGACTTATAAATTAGACTTTTGGTGAGACCAATACCTATTGAAAGTGGGGAGGAATGTTGAAAATTGATCTTAGTATATCTTGGTTGATCTAAATGTATTATTAAGTACGAGGAAGAGAGGAAATGTGGTTTCCCTTTATAAATAAGGGGAGGGGCACCCTTGGAATTAATTAAATTATTAAATTAATATAAATTACTTTTCATGTTAAAGTGGATAAAAATTGATATATTTCGAATATATTATGTATATAATTATAAATAATCTGATATAATAAAATTTAGATATGTTTAGGTGATATTTTAACCCTTATCTCTTAGTTTTAACCTCCCGTTAACCTATTTAACAATTATAACGATAACAATGTTTTTTAATATTTAAGGCTCAAGAAAGTTATAATAAAAGGTAAAGTAAAAAATAACTATAAAATGGTTGATATTTTTGAATATATAACATTAAATTTTCCAAAGATAATAATTATATAGATTTTAAATCATTTAATAAAATATTATTTAAAATAAAATACCATTAAAGTCATTTTCAGGACTATGCACATAATTTAACTTTAAAAAATATTAAGATAATAATTTATTTTGAAAATAAAATTTTAAAACATAAATAATTCATTATATTTATCTAAAAAATTCTTGTAACATTATAAATGACCTACAAAATATTACTTTTCAATTTTTTAAAATCATTTACATGATTTTTCTGCTGCTCACACAAACATAGTGTCAGTGTTGCGTAAGAATTTAAGGTTATAATTTCATCAATAAAAAATAAAAATAAATTACCATCATAAAAAAGTTATTCATATTCAAAATAACCTTATATTACCATTAATAAATTTATTTTATCCTTATTAAAAAATATTATAGATATTAAAAGCAAGAAAAAGACATTTTGGAATTTTCCTACTTAAAATAAAATAAATGCCTTTATCAAAGAAAAATGACACCAAAATGAAATATTTTGAAGATTTTAATGGTTTAATAGAATTATAATCATATAATATATTAAAGAAAAGTGTTAGGGTGGTTTTAAAGACTTTTCACATTAGCTTTAACCCTAGTTAACCGTATTTACCCTTTACTACGACGATACATATTTAGCATGGTTACTATTCATTATAACGAAAAATAAAGTTAACATGTTTTCCAAATTCGGACATTATGATTTAAAATATATAATTAATTTGATAAAATTGAATCCTTATAAGTTTTACAAATTAATTTTAAAAGAAACCTGCAAAACGTGATGAAAAATGATTTTCTAGAAAAATGCATTTTTAAGTAAAAAAATGTTTTTATACCAAAATCTAGAATAATGTTGATTACAATGAAATTAATTGAATTATGTTTAATAAAAAGTAATTAATGAAAATTTTAAAACCAATTAAGAATAAAATTATACATTTTAAATACTTTAAAATAAAAGATAGTTTTATATAAAATTTCTATTTTTCACTATTCACTAAAAATCAATATTTTCAAAAAATATCAAAATTTAACCCTAAGGTAATTTTTATATTATGATTTAAAAATATGATATAATTTTTTTTAAGAAAAATTATAAAATTATAATAAATTAATTATAATATTAGCTTCCTAAAATGCAATAAATTCTTTTTAAAGAAAATTTATTTTTGAGGCATAAAATGATTTTACTAAAAATTTAGTTCTTATTTCCTATGAATTAATAAATAAATTTTTATTGAGTATAAAATTTATATATATATATATATATATCATAATTCAATTACTCCTATCCATATCTATCAATTCAATAGCTAAGTTATAATAGTCATATTTAAATGATAATATTTTGCGGTTGTCGAAGCTCTGTGTTGTATGTTGTGTATGCTATCAGACATAGTGTTATTTTAAAATACCAGGGTATTAAAAAATAAGAGTTAGTAGATTCAAAAAATTTAAAACAAGGTGAGATTATTCCCAATTCAGTTTTAATACAATTAAAGGGAATTGAGTTCAAGAAATGATTATCTCACTTAGTTGGTTCGAATTCCAGTTCTTATTTATTACTCAAGGCCACTTAGAGCAGGGTTATAGTGGATGGAGTAAGGTAGTAAGGATCCTATATATTTATTAAAACTAAACCTATTTTTTGGTTTCTTCCTCCAGGGATAGATTAAGGTACATCAATGTTGTTTCTTCTTCTTCTTCAAAGATGGGATGATCATGTTCCATTTTAATACTTATAAAATACTTACCAAATTCATATGAATATTATTGATATATCATATATACATAAAAAGTAAATTCTTTATCAATATCATCTCTCTAGTTATGGAATGTCTTGATCTAAATCTTAAGGTGGTTGGGTTGTGAATGGTCTTCAATTAAGGCCTCAACCTCAAGGATTTCTTCAGGAAAGTTAAGAGGGACCAAGGGAGAGTCTTTTTTCACCTTAATCACTTATTGATGGAACTATGAGAATTACTATTGGAGACTAGTTAGTAATTAGTCCAAATATTATAGAATCAATTAGGCCATGTTTTATTTAAGGCATTGGATAACCTCCCTGAACTTCGCCTCTAAGAAAAGTCAACTTCGAGCACTTCTCACCTATATAGAAAATAAATCAACAACATATTCCATGAGCGAGGGTAAGCAATTTTTTTTATATTTTTAAATTTATTTTAAAATTAATAGAATATTTACAAAATGAAAAATAAATAGTGAGAGAAATACCACTTGTATCCTCGACAATGATACTAAGTTTTGACATACTTGTTGGAGGGAGGTACAAAAACTACAATTTATTTTCTTAGTGAAGCACAATGGCTGAACAAAGTTTTCTCACTTTAGGAGATGTTAAAATTCAAACACTTATTAATCATAATTCACTAATTATGTTTTTGGTATTTTTTATCTTATAAAAGTAATGAAATTTTAGTTTTTTGGTTTTATGGAATGTAAAACATAAAAGTAAACATAAAGATAATATAAAAACAAAATGAATAAAGTTAATAAGAAAGGAGACAATCCTGAGAGAGAAATATAAAGTGAACCTTAATTTTATTGTTTCATATCTAGTTAATGAATGCACTTTACCTTATGCGTGAACATATTTTTTTGAGAAGGATGTGTGTGTACAATGCACTCAACGAATGCAAAGTACATCAAAAACTTACTTCATTGAGGGTAAAGAAGACACTAGATAAGAAGATAACCCTTATATAACTATAGCGAGGATAACTTCTATCACTAATTGGAAATCCATGAATTGACCCAAAGAATATTTGAAACATTAATCACAAATATGCAATGACTTGGGTTCAAATAATGAATTACTCCCCCAGAATATTCCTCGGGTTAGTTATTTATGAACACGAGAACTGAGATCATAGTGGAGAACAGAATAAAGAGAAATGATCAAGAGAACAAAGAACACTTGAATTAAAATATGAATATGTGATTATAGAAAAGTAAATTAACAATGTTATTGAATATTAAAACTAGTACTCCCATCCAGATATTTAGTATAGCAAATAATGGATGTCATGTAGTTGATGGATCGAATGAATGACATGTTCTTCTTATGGTTTATTATCTCAATATAATTTAGCTTTAGGACATGAATAATTTTCATGCATGGTTGATTATGATATTTTTTTTACTATTGATGGATCAACTACATAACTGCCTCACAGTTGGTTATCTTCACTAACTCCAAAACTCTCAATTAATCACAAAATCTACAATTTCTTTTTCGAAATAAACTATAACCACATGAAATAGTCATAAATAAAATAAAATATTCAATGTTGGATTTATCCTAAAAATCCTCGAAGATTAAATATTAAAGTTAAACCAAAATTTTAAGCTATTTTCACACTAACATCCTAAATATTCCTATAATCTAAATATTTGATAATAAAAAATCAAATGATAAATTATTGGGATTAAAAATGATTAAAATGATAATAAAAATGTATAAAGTTATTAACTACGTCAGTATTCCTTTTAAGGGGATTTCTATCCTCAAAACTAGTGGTGTGTGGCTTTTCATAGTATGTGAGTTGTAGTATCGATTCATCCTATTTATCCCTTTGAATTAGCTGGTTGATCATGTCAGCTTTCCAAATAAAGTTTTCCTATAGAATAAATATTTTAACCTATATAAACTTTATTTTATTATTTTTATCTACTTATATATTTTTTTTCGCAATATATTCTCATGATTACACTCCAAAACATGCACTTATAATGCAATGATATTATTTATATGCTTCAAATTTACTGACAATATTTATTATTTGGCTACAAAAGATAATGATTATTGTTTCCAAATTGGATAAAAATATTGGAAAATAAGTAGTCATTATTATGTAATATTATTTTAAAGAATAAAAAATTCCTATTATGACATACTCACATATAATTCTCATAATTTCTATGTATTTTCATCTAATATTTTTCCCTTTTTATTTCCAAGAGCCTCCTTCCATAACATATGACATGGGATGTAAGTACCTTGAGATTATGATTCTTTAATCTGTTTAAAAAAAGGAAATATAATTAAGTTATTATTTCACATCACATAAACTTTTTAGTATATATTTTAAATTCGTACCATTTTTTATTCAAGTGAAGTTCATCCCAACCTTTATTTATGATAGGGGTGTAGTGGTTTCAATGAATGTTGTTTATTTTCAGTACTCATATGTTGCTTCAGAAATTAATTTTTTTGAATAAAAATGATTAATACATGTAATATAAAATAAAATAATATAAATTACAATGTACTTTAAATGTTTACTCCTCTTGAAGAGCAATGAAAGTATCCCAGGTTCCTTGGTTTATGATGTGTTTGTACATAGTTGGTGGGTGGGGTTTTACTTTCCCATCACCATCCCTAATATTATGTTTTATAATAAGTGTATAAAATAATCTTTGAACCTTTATAGATATCATTAGTAAAAATTTCATTATACTATTATCTAATATAAATGTACTCTATAACAAATAATGATGAGTATAAACCCTAATATAATAAATGAAAATGGTATTGTTTGGGTCAATAGATTGACCATGTGCATTCCATCCAACCTCAAATTTATGACCTTTACTTATCAACCTAATAATTTATACTAACACTATCACACTACGACACCCCTATATTTTTTTGACCTTATCATTGTTTCCCACTTGACCACCTTCAGGTTGTTTCTCAGTTTAATTATGCAGTTCACCTTCTAACATTTGATCAATTTCAACATTTCCACTATATTGTTCCTTGATATTGTTAGAATTAGTAGGTGAAAAATACATTTTCTACATGACTAGTTAAATAGTTAATTTAGATTATGTAAATATAATAGTAAACATGAAATATATTAAAAAACACATTGTATATAAAAATACTAATTAAATACATTTTACATATTCATTCAACTATTTTTTCCATTAAGGTTTGAATAGATTTAAACCCTATATAAGGTATAAAAATACCCTCCTTATTTCCCCCTTTTACATACAAGACACCATATATATTGGGACCACCATGAAATGATTGTGATGACCCAATGAAAGGGTCATCCTTTATGAAACTTTCATTGGACCATGAACCTGTTTTAGTCATCAACAAAATCATTGTACAATTTGTGTTTTTAGGATCTGGATTATAAAATACTTATACTGCATGTGATTTCATTATAAATGATTCATCTATGTACCCTTCATTTAAAAAATTAACTTTTATGAATCCCAATTAATTGATTTTAACTACACTACCATACCAATGCATTTACATCAAAAAATCGATACTTGGAATATTATATAATTGAACTCCCATATTTTTTATATTATAACAAAGTATAAAAAATTCATGTAAATTGGATTTCTGTCCCTTGTAATAGATACATGGATCGATTCCTCCATAAGAGTAAATATACTATTTTTCATCATACTACATTAATCTCATTCATTTATATTGAACATATAACCATTAATTATGTAACCATTATAAGATAATATATTTATACTTGGTCCTCTGGCTATCCATAAAAGTTGTTTAGAAATATAATTTGGATTTTTAGATAAATCCTTAAAAATATAGTCTCGAAACTATCCTATAAACTATTTATTATGTGTATTTGATATCTATCTTTTAACCCTTGACAGATTCAAATTTCTAATAATTACTTTGTAAGTTTCAACATATATTTTAACCTATATACTTTTATATAAAATTTAAAGGTAAACATTATTCTGAACTATGATGATAATTATGACAATATATCTTCATTAAATTCCTTTACCCACATGGCCCTATCTATGATGATATTTTGGGATACCAATGTTATCCATATCATATAGGTAGTCAATATATAAATTAATGGATTATTCAAAAATATACTACTCTATAATATAGCCTTCGAGGTGAAATCTATTTTTGATTCACCCTTTAAAAATAATCACATGTATTTCAATGGGGTAAATCCATATGTAATTTATAGGACCACATAGTCAGATATATCTATCCAATTGAACTATTATATCAAAGACTGAAGGTGTAAATAAAATCTAAAATTCATATAATATGGAATCAACTTCCTTTTTTATATTTAGAAAATTTATAGGGTCTATAAATTTACTAAAGGTAACTTTGAAAAAGCAGTAAATCTTGGATAATTTGTTTTATGATTTTTTAGGCAGAATGTAATGTAAAACCATGGACATTAAATCTTGCATCAAAACACGTTAGTAGTGTAATTTTAAGCACTCTAATTTTAAATTTTCCGTTGACATGATATTTTTGATATTTTATATATACCCCTATAGAACCCTTACACCATAAAAGAAGTTACAAAACTAAAATATCTATTTCTTAGATTGAGTGTTAGCTCTTGAAAGAAGAAATATTCCTCTTTCACCCTTCACTAGTACCAAATCCTCCCTTATCCCCATATAAATAATGTCCAACCAAACCTTAATATCATCTTTTATTTTTCTAAGTGCATTTAGAAATGTTTCAATGGAACTTTCACATATTTGTTTTCCATATGCATGACATCAGGGGAATGTTTGATGTACAAATAATTCAAATACGGCAATTCAAAAAAAAATAAATATCTTTTTCAAATCCATTTTCATAAGTTTTTTTTGAGAAGGGTTTACCAAAAATGCTAACAATATCATTTACTTTATCAAACTGTTCATAACCTATTAATGAAGAAGGTGTTGTACCTTATTTCAATTTCCCATCGAATGATTTCATCCAAGTTTTGTATTTATGTTATTAGGGTAAAAATTTATAATGTCTTAGAAACACATTCTTCAAAAAATGTTTCAAATTAATTGAGTGTGTACCTTATTCCCAAATGGGACACCCTAACATTCCTTTAATGTTATATCCATAAAAATTTACATAAATATGAAATTTACTTATTTTCTTAAACAATGTGTCTCTCAATATGATATCTTCACTTTTATCAGAATTATACATTATAAAACCTATATCCCAGAACGTTTTTTGATCTTTGATCAATGGAGACAAATACACATCAATTTCATTACCAGGTTGTTTTGGAACTAAAATAAGTATATATAATATATTGTACATGCTCTTTATGCATAACCACAATAAAAAGTTATAATTTACCAACATAAATAGATGTATAGTATAAGTGTTTCTTTGTATACTAAAAGGATCCATACCACATGTAGATAGTGAAAGAAAGAGGTTTCCTATCTCATTTCAAAATTCAGGATACTAATGATTGATTTTCTTCCACTGAGGAGAATTTATTGGATAATGAAATTTTCTATCTTGAATTATTTTCTCTAAATTCCTTACCAATTGACATGTAGTCACCTCACTTATATATAGTTTTATAAAACTTAGAAAGATTGAAAATCACCATAATAATTTCAAAGGTATTGATTCATATTTTTTGTATTGTGTCACATCACACTTATGGAATTTTTGAAGTGATTCATGTTCCTTATGAAATAATATACAATCATTTGGACACACATGTATTCTATCATAGGTCATACCCATTTAACATAACATTAATTTATTATTATATGCTTGAAAAGTAAGGTCATTATCTTATGGAAACATATCATTCAAGAGAGAAATTAGTTCTATAATGTTAGTGTCATTCCATCTATTTCAATATTTCAAATTATATATCTCTAGTATGGATAATAATGTGGTATATTTAGTACAACCAACATAAAGTAGCATCTTTGCACAACTCTTTAAATTCTCAAACTTCTTTTGAAAATAGTGAAGGCCATATTCAACCACCTTTTCATTTCTTCAGTATGACCTCTATCATTTTTTATAGTTGTAATCATATCAAATGATCCATAAATCATATAGTTAATCTAGTCACTAGCTACATTTATTTCTTTACCATGTTTAGTCCAATATTTATAACTTTTATCACTATTGTGATAGATAAAGTGTTCTTATAACTCATTTTGAAAAATTCTTCTTGAATAAAAATAATATAAACATAGAAAAATGATTTTTTAAGAATCATTTTCATGATATATTGCAAGCTTGATAAACACTTTAACCCCATCCACACTCTTTTGTCATACGATTGACAACCTTCCATTTTTGATCCATATTCATCCTATTTGGTTCAATATTATTCATATTTAACTAAAAAATAAATATATAGAATGTATGCATATGATGTATCATTTTTTATATGAATAAATAATATAAAGTGTATATTTTAAAAAATAAACATATAAATTTTGATACTTACATATATAAAGTATGTAGAATAATAGATATAAAGGCCATACTTAATGATATATTAAAAAATATACACATGTAATAAAATTGGTATATATAAATATAATTATATATAATATATATATATACAGAGACATGTCAACTATTTAAATATTTGTGTGTAATTATATAATTGTGTGTGTGTGTGTGTGTAAAAATATAAATATAAATATAAATATAAATATATATATATAAAGAAAAAATTTCAATGTATAAAATATAAATTTAAAGTATATGCTTAAAAATTGTGATATATATATATATATATATATATATAAATTAAGCATATAAAAAAAATATAAATTTAATGGAAATAGTTATGATCAAGTATATATGTGTTTATTTATATAGAAATATATGAATTTATGCACACACACATACAATTACATGCACAAAAAAAACATATATACATATTTATACATATAAAAAAGATGAAGCACACACATTTATATATATATATGCGTGTGTATGTATATATACATAAATATATACCGATGGTTATGTAAAGATAAACTAAAAAAATCAAGGATCGAATTAATCTAATTGTCTATATATAAATTTATACACACACAAACACAAATTTACATATATAGAAAACTAGGGATCATATTTATATATGATTATGGAGAGAACAACCAAAAACACAAATTATGTGGAAATAATTTGATAAAAATGAAAAAAATACATAGATAACTAAGTAATCATTTGAAAAAGTTATGAATCATAAAATTTAGGTTTTTGAACAAAAATCATCCAAAATATTTCCTAGAAATATACATAGAGGTTATCTTCAATGAAGGCTTGAGGAACATGGTCAAGAGATGACACAATTAGGGGTTCTTTTAAAACTAAGATGAAACCTTTATCAATGCTTCCTAAAAAACATTAATTAACATTTATTTTATCAAAAAATAAAATATAATCACTGATAAAGTTATATTTTATCAATATTAAACTTGGAACTGATAAAATACATAGTTTAATCTTATATAGATTTCAAAATATCCATTTTACTCTTATATAACATCCTAAAGAGAATAAGATCAAGGAAGCACATAAAAATGCTTGATGGATGTACTTTATGAAGAGAATTAGATTAAGGGAGCAATTAAAATCCTCAATCTTGAGAGTGACCTAGGCCTCAATAGCTTCTCTGGTTCCTTTTTTGTGGTTTCTTGGGATATTATCAAATCTAACATTGAAATCCAATACTCATTTAAAGGAGTGATTCTCCCTAGAGTTTATTTAGCCACAATTATGGTTCTTATACCCAAGGTTAGAAACCACAATGGATTTAATTAGTTTTAGCCCACTATTTTATGTAAATTTTTCTACAAAGTGATTGGTAAAATCCCCAAAAAAGGTTTTCTAGTAATTTGGGATATATCATATCTAATGAAAAATAAGGATTTATCAAAGGTATGAACATTCAAGTATCCATTGGTTTATACCATGAAATGATCTCTGATTTTGGATAGATGAGTGATTGGTTCTAATATCATTATCAAAATTGAAATTAAAAATTCCTATGAAAGGATGGAATGGAGCTTCATTATTAAGGTGATGAGGCACTGTGGCTTATCTAAGTGGGTTCATGACCTCTTTTTTCATTAATTCACCTCTCCTTGGTTCTCAATCTCCTTAATGGGGAGGCGGTTTGGTTTTTTCAAATTGGTCATGATTTTTCATCAAGGATACCCTCTTTCCCTAATAATTTTCATTCTTTCCCAATATGTTCTTTGAAAAAAATATTAACTTAGGAATTTCAAGTGGTTGGGTACATCCCTTTAGAGGTAGGTATGGTTTTAAAGGCATATCTCACATTATTATTTTCTTATGAAATGATTTTATTTATCAATAGTAAAAGAAAATATCTTCATAACATCAAGTTTATTTTGAAATATTATAGTAGAAGTGGAAAAAACATCAAAACAAACCAAAGAAGTGTTTTCATCTATAAAACTTATTCTAGAAGAAATTCATGGAGTATTTAAGTGCGGTTTGGAATTCAAAAAAGAAAATTTATAATGGATAATCTTGGATCCCCCTTATCTAATGGGAGAATTCATATCCATCACTTTGAGAGCATTTAAAACAAAATCACGGGAAGGATAAACAACTATAAAATTAGGATTCTCTCTTTTAGAGGATGCATTACTTAGGTTAATATTGTTCTTTATTTTATTCCAATGCATGTTTTGTTAGTTTTAAAGGTCATAAATAATGTTACTATAAATATTAAAAATTCTATTAACACTGTCACATGGGATTCTCATCATAAAGGGAATCATCATTGGTCTAGGTATCACATATCAGAAAAACCAATTAATAATGGGTGTTTCAACCTCAAAAGTATCACCGAATCCATCACTTACTTGAAATCCAAGATTGATTGTGAGGAATTTTTAGGAAATTCAATCTGGTTCAAGTTTATCAGATAAAAGTATGGTTGTCTCCTCATGTACTAGGCTGAGGGAAACACATGATATTATCTTTGGCGTGGCTTATAAGATAACATCATAATCATTCTTGAAAATTCTCACTAGACCATTAGAAGATTTGAAATTTCCTTTTTGGTTAATAACTAGGCTAGATATACCTATATTTCCTTGGATTTACCATTCTAGAACTCACTCTCAGACAATTTATTTCCTTACCTCGGCTTTTGGATTCAGTTTTAAATGCTAACTAGAAAGACCTAGTTAATGGTATTGAGTTGGTTTATTCTCCTGACTGATGTATCTTCACCCCCTCTGTCTCGAGAGCATTCACTTGTGCATCTTATCATGAACTGATTCATATTACTCAATCTCATGACATAATTGATATTATCCTCTATTTTAATCATATCCACATTAAATTTAAATTTCCATGGATTTTGAAATTCAGAGAAAGGGTATTCATGTTGATTCTAAGTGATTTTTCTAAAAAGTGGAAATATTGAGTTAGTGTTTTATCTATTTATGGAGGGTGACTAATCACATTTCATTTGGTATATCCTTGAGGAAATTGTTGACTATTATGATTATGTTCATCAGTTATTAATTTCCTATTTCATTATTTACATAGGAGGCACCATGAATTCCCAAGGCCACTGCATCCTTATTGTGACTGGATGCTTTGTGATCTGGGACACCAGAAATTATATTTGTCATCATGGCCTCATCCCCAAAAATGTTTACCTGAAATCCATAACTCTTCTACAATTCCATAAGATCATGTCACTATGCATGGAAGCAAAGATGCCACAGTCTGTCAAATTCCATTTTCCCCTTGCAACACCCTCTTCCTGCTCTGATATTCCAACTTACGATGGTGTGTGGGTTAATCGGAAGGATCCTACATAGGGTCTCAAAATCGTTACCGATGACTCATGTGTTCTTGGATTTATGCAGGGGGATTGGTTTAGGATAGAAGAGGCTCTATTTTCATGGCTTTCTTAACCTTATATAGCCAGACTTCTTCTCTTCATTCGGAAGCCCTCACCATTCTCATTGGAATAAACCTTTTCAAGTGAAATAACTTTATCATTTAAACTATTGAATTTGATTCTTCTTCACTCCTCAAACCCCTTTCAAATTATTCTACTATTAATTGTTTTTAAATTAATACAAAATTATTTTTCTTAAAATTTAAATTAAATATTTAATAATATAATATTTTTCATCAATTACATGAAAAATATAAATGTATAAATGTTTTTTCACAATATATTATTAATTAAAAAACTATAAAATTAATTTATTTTAATAATTATATTTAAATAGATTTACAATTGATAGTATATAGATGTGTGTGTGTGTGTATGTATTATTATTTTTATATAAATTAAAAATACTAAAAATATTTTGAGTTGTTTTACTATTATTAATTATATTTTAAAAAATATTATTAAATTTATAAATGAATAAATATTTTTTAGAATAAATATATAATTAGTTGTATGATTTTATGATTATATATAATAATATTAATAATTGTTTACAAAAAAATGATTTACCATAATTACTAATTATATATATATAAACTTTAATTTTTATTTACATTTAAAGTTAAAAATTCTATTGAAAAATATTTTTATTTATATAAATGAATTAACATGTTTTAAAATAAATCATTATTTATATAAATATATAATTATATTTAAAAATAATTATATTTATAAAAAAAGTTTTAAAATATAAATTACAAATTAATTAAATATATTTATCAATTAAATTTTTAATCTTTTATATTAAAAAACATATAATCTATTTATTATTATTTATATTTAATTTATTATCTATATTTTAATTTTTTTTAAATTATATATGTAAGAAAAATAAATATTACAGTTATATGAATAATGTTTCATATTAAAAATATATCACTAATTACATAATGCATACATATATAATATTTAAGTTAGAATTTATATAAAAATAATATTTATTACCTTTGAAAAATATATAAATACATATGTGTGTGTGTGTGTGTGAAAAACCTGAGGAAATGTATGTGTGTGTGTGTAATAGATGAACCATCACACACATGTATGCTTATCTAACCATATATAATGTATATAATATTAATTTTATTAAATTTTTTATATAATATAATATCGATTATATTAAAATTAATTTTTATTTATATATATAAATATGACATAAAAAAATAATATCAACAATATCAATAATATATAAAAATTTATATGAAAATTTCTAAAATTTTAAAAGTTTAATTAATTAATATTAAAAATTATAGATACATATCTTTCAATGCAATCAAAATATATATTATTAATTATATATATATATATAATATTAATAATTATTAATTGTAGTAAAATATTTTTACTAATATTTTAAAACTTTTATTAATTATATACAAATTCATAAATATTTAATACTAAATATATTTCAATTTGTAGAGGATTATTTTCAGTATATTACTAATTAAATATAAATATTAAATATAGTATCAATTGTCTTTAAAATTATAGAAAAATATTTTAATGAAATTACATATTTGGTAATATAATATTTTTTAATCATTTACATGAAAATAAATGTATAAATGTTTTTCATAATATATCATTAGTTATAAAAATGTAAAATCAAAAGTAATCATTTTAATGATTATTTATAAATAGATTAACAGTTTCTATATAGTTGTATATTTATAAATTTATTTATATATAAAAAATATTAATAATTATCTTTTTTTTGAAATGTTTTAATATTATTAATTATATTTTATAAAATATTATTCAATATAAAAATGAATATTTTTTTAATAATAGGATGGGGTTAGAGAACCTTTATTAAAAAAGAAAAAGAGGAGACTAGAGAGGGATGATGTCAGAAGTTGCATTCTTTCTCCAAATTTGAAAGCTAAATGAACTATAAGAAAAAGAAAACAATTGAAAAGACATGTTAAACAATGTGAGATCGAGTACTCATACAAGTGACTCGTCCACCCCAACTGTGAGGATACCGACCCCTCCTCCACATCTTGGCTCACTGCCATGGCACACATCCGTCATCCAAAATCTCATTAACAAAACATACCCAACATCTCATACTTTATAAACATCAACAGTTATTTTTTCCATCCTCCTCATTACTTTCAAAGGTAAGAAAATCAAAAGATTTATGTTTGTGATCCTTACCCTACACCAGTGAGGATGCACACTTGCATGCTTTTATAGATTTACTAGCATCAACTACATTGCACACTACCTAAGAAAAATAATTATAGTAGTAATATGTTCCACTTCTACCACCTGAGAACACCTACCCATCATCAATGTTAATGAATTATTAGCCTCCTTGGAAGTGACACTAGAATCCACTGTTTCCATTAGACTGCCCTATCATGAATCAGGAGTACCACCCACATGGGTGTTGATGGTAGCTGCATCATCAGGCTTCACCACTACCACATCATTTTTAGAAGTATCATTAGCCCTTATGGTCACTGAAGAGCTCAAATTAGTACCATTCCTAGTAGCATTAGCCTTACCTCAAGAGTCCTTTGCAACTTCACTTACATTTTCAGTTGTAAAAGCTTTATCTGTTGCCTAGGTCACTGACATAACCTTGCCATGTTCAAAGATTGGTTGTGAAGAACCTAATCCAATACTGATATCCTCAACACTAGGGTGAACAAGATCTATTATAATCCCAACATCCTCAGGATCCTTGCTAACTTCCTTTATTAATGTTTTCTAAGAAGGGCCAATATTGACTAGGTGTCCCCTAGGTTGATTAAAATTGGTGAAAAATATTTTCTTATGTTTCCTAGAAGTAGTATCTAACAATTTATCTTTTACCCCTCCTTTGGAAGTAGCTAAAATATTTTGTGACCACAACTCTAAATTCACTTCAACTTGTGTAGAAACCTCATTTTAAAATTGATCATCAATAGAGTCCACATTCTCCCTCTTAACCTCCATACCCTGAAAAAGAGCATCCTTAAATAAGGTATCGACATGAATCAACTACCCCTCAACCTCCTCTTTATCTGTGATGTCAGCCCAAGTTCTTATAGACCTATTTAGATATGTTGGTTGAAGACTATGGGTCTACTTTGAATTTCCATGGATAAAGGAGGGTTCCTTCCTAGGACGCTGAGATTCACTATGTGAACTAAAAAAAACTTCATGGTGGTGAACCCTTTGCATTAATGGTCTTCTTATCCTTCTTGAAACAATCCTTTTCCTCATAACCTCTCATAGAATAGAATGATCAATAAAGATTTATTTTATAATTGGATATCTTGTGACTAATAGTCTTACAGTCCAAGTAATAAAATAGATTCATCTCATATATAATTCTAAAATAAAATTCATCCTTAAGTGTTAATTGGAAAACCCTATCTTCCAAGGCGGATGAAAGATCAACTTCCACCATTATATGACCATAATGACCAAATATAACTTTCTCAGTTTCCTTATCCATTTTTATTAGCACGCTAATAAATAAATCAATATCATATAAAATTATTAGATGCTTGAGAATCCAATTAAGACAAAAAAATTCAACCCATACCTACATAGAAAAATTCATTTCCTTTAGAGGGTTGAAATTGAAATCCCATTCATGGAAATATAGAAACCTATTCTTGAAGGATATATATCCAAACCCCCAAGCCCTTGAATTCAATTACCCTGATGGAAATGAAAGTGAAAGAATCCATGGAACATTGAAACAAATATCTAAGATTCAAAATCCCAAATAGAATAAAGGTGATTTACCAAGTCCTCAATTCTGTAAATCTTTGAACCTCTTGGAATAATTAACTGAGAAATAAGGGAATTATTACTTAACTCAATCTATTCAAAAATGGTTTCCTCATTGGAAAATTCATGGGTAATGCTTCCTTTATTTAGAATCCTACCAGTACCCACATTCTTAAAACTAGAGAAAAGGTGATTCCCAATTTCTTCAAAGCCTTTTTCATTTAGGGAAACCCCCTTATGATCTCCATTTAAGTCATCCAAGGGTAAAATGATATCATTCAAATCAACCTTAGGCAGATCTACCTCCCAAGAAGGAACCCCAGACAATATATGGAACCCCAAGAAATAAAGATGTACCATGGCTATAGAGAAGCTACATTAAAATTAATTATTATCATAGATATTAAATATATAAAATAATATCAATAATATATAAAAATTCATATGAAAATTTATAAATTTTTAAAAGTTTAATAAATTCACATTAAACATTAAAGTTACATATATTTCATTACAATAAAAAATATAAATATTTCACCGTAAATAAAATTATAAATATTTTATCAGCATACTTTTATCAGCACTAAATAAAATGGTGATAAATGTTATTATTTATCAATTATAAAATAAAAACTTATAAAATCCAAAGTTTATCAGTAGTTATTTTTAGAACTAGAAAAAGTTTACTTTTATAAGTACTTATGTGAAGCACTGATAAAATCCAGTTCCTTTTTTCACGATTCTATAGTAGTGATTAAAACTATATGATATAAATTGTAAAATATTATAAATAAATAGTATATTAATGTGTGTCATATTTCTCATATAAGTTTATTTTCAACCATTTATAAATAAAAATGTTAACTTATTGATTAAATCCTTAGTTAATTATAGTATAAAAAATGACCTGTGAAGCCTATATAACAGATATTTAACCTAATCATTTTGTATAATCAATTGAAATGATTTAAGAGATGAAATTTTAATTATTTTAATACTGAATACATCTCCATTTTATTTCAATATTTCATAACATTATATAATTATATCTCTCTATTATATCTCTTTTATCATATTCTATTATACATTGTTTTAATGATATTTGGTTTAAAACACATTATCAATTTGATCAATACTCTATGAAATTTCCCAAAGAAGTTTTTTACATAAATATTTTATTTATTATATATATAGATATATATTGGTAAATATTTTTATACTAATCAATTAATTTTTATGTACCGATACTTGTAAATGAAAAATATTACAAGGATTAAATTTATTCTACTTTAATTTTCTAGAAGAAACTATTTATCATGAGTGTTATATGATAAAATTTATTATAGTGTTATGAATACTAAGAATAAAATTAAAAATTGAAATCAAGATCTATCATTTAATGATGGGAATGTATAAGGTTAGCTCAATTTAAATCTTAAATAGGTTGGGTTTGTGAGTCGTCTAATCGATTTACTATGAAATTTTAACTTTCAGTAGGACAAGAAACCTAACTATGATTAACATGTTTACAACTATGACAATATTAAATGAACTAAAAATCTTAAACAATCAAATTTAGTTTGATTGTGAAATTAAAAATTATAAATAATCAAAGTTATTTAATTCATGATTCACCAAACCTAATATAGCCATTGAAAAAAATGGGAAAATACAAATTAAAAGTAATCATACTTAGTTTAATAGAATAAAACTAAAAATAAATATTTTTAATAAATATTCTACCTGATAGACTAAGGATAATTCAACCATGTTTAGTTAAAAAGGGAAAAATAATGGTTTCAATTATTTAATTAAATGAGTCGAGTTGAGTCAAAATTATATGAGTCAATCCAAAAAAGGTTTATGAATGATTTGTATTTTCTATTCCCACACCCAACCTTGTTGGATTTTTCAAAAATAATGACCATTCTTTAGAATCATTTCAACGATGAGTAGGAAACGATACATATAAAATTAAAAAATATTTAATAATATTATTCAATTAATTATATTTTTTTCTATTTAATTATACATAAATGAGATAAAGTATTTGTGATAATTTTTTTAGAAATTGACCTTTTGATTAAATGAGTATCACATGATCAAATATTGGGTTTGGGTTTGGGTCAGGGTCCCTTTGTGGGATGAGAGGTGATATCTAGATGGTTTTGGTTATTTAAACATGTTGGGTTCAGAACCACCAATATGGAAGCAACCCATTAGAATTTTAATAGTGGAACAAAGTCTAAATTTTTTGGAATGGATGAACTTGCTAACTTAGTGTGCCAAAAATGATAAGAAAAACTACACCCACCACCACACCAAATCACCAACCCCACACACTAAAGAAAAAAACATTCACAAAAAATAACCCAAGTAGAAACAACCACACTTTTGGAATGAAAAAAAATAAATTTCATGGTTTATATTTTAGTTTTATAATATGGTAGAACACTATTTATTTATTTATATTAATGGTAGAAGAAAGTATGATTATAAGTCTTGTCCCAAGTGACCCCACCACACTTATTTATAGTGGTTCCCAACTAGTGAAACTAGTTACAGCACCTTCCAAAGTTCACAAGGATCCCATAATTGGTCTTGGAAACTTATGATTTCTTATAGAAAGAACAACCTCAACTTTTACTTTTTGTGAACAGTATAAGTTCTCCATACGTAACCTTTGGAAAACCTCAGGCTCACCTCGATCAAAGTTAGATTTCACACTTACACCATCTAGATTTTTTCACTTAATATAGAACCAAATGAATATTATATAGCATTTTAAAACATCAAGTTATTCTATAATGCCACTCGAGATATTCTTCTATAAGTCCATTTTCCACCACCTTCTTAACCGGATTCTAGGTATCCTTTTATTGAGTTAAATAACTTATTTCATATACTTGTTTTGAAAATCACAATACACTTTGTTATACTGAATTTGATTTAACTTTTATATTGTCTCTTTAAGTTCTATTTTTAATATTATAACTTCTGATTCACTAATTTCTAGTGAGAATAATTTGATACAATAAGTTTTAGAACATAGTGAAGTCACACTGAATCATTTCAATGGAATATAGAGATTCTTTTGATGCTATTATAACTATACTCAAAAAACTTGGAGATTTTTTTCACACCAACATCTATAAATCAGAACAAGGATTTAAGGGAAAAATATACCAAAAATATTAAAAATAAAGGCTGATTCAAGAGTTTATCTACCTCAGTTATATTGAGAACATTCGATTATATTAATTTTTTAGTGTGATACTTTGAGATTATTTTATGAGTTTATTCATTATAAAATCTCAATACATTTTAGTTGTAATAATTTATTTTGATCCTATTTGATTAAAAATATTTCAATTATATGAATATGTATCTTATGAATATTGAGTTTGATAAAGTCCTAGTGTTGAAATTTCTACCAGTCAGGTTGATTAAAGTAGAGTTTGGACATAGTGCAGCCTATTTCCGATGGGTTTTTCATATAGGTTCTAGGTGTGAAATATATATCTTCTAAAGTCTTTATTAAAGGATTTCTAAGTTTGGAACTTTAATTTTTTAATTGAGTGAGATCGATGAAGTTCTTTATTACAGAACTTGTATATATTGGATCTGTTTACTAATCCTTCTGCCCATTTGGGATAGAATCGAAGAGTTACCTTAATAAGAAAAGGTAATATCCTTTGAATATATCTTTTAAAAGAGTTTAAATATTTTTATTTTAAAATACATTTAATTTTTTTTACATTGTGATTATTTTTTTATAAAATTGTCATCTTGGTTAAGGCTATAAATTTTGTGTGTTTAATTTTAATTGCATACATGTTTTATTGTACCACAATTTTTTGGAGTTTTTTACTTTTGAACAATTTACATTATTCAGTGGAAAAATTATAATGTTGGTTTTGATTTTAATTCACCCCACTCTTGAAGCTACCATATATTAGGATAACTCCTCCCTCTATAAGAATTTTCTACCATAATACTCCCACATCATCTATAACCCTAGTTCTAGAATCAATCATTCTAGACTCAAGAAACCAGAATCATGAAATGAGTCTTTACATTCCTTAAAATCTTTCACTTGAATACTTTTTTCAAGGATTCCATAATCCTTGGTCACTTATGAAAATTTCAATTCACTTTCCTTTCATATCAATAGTGAGTTCCATTATTCCACCTTACGATCACCCAAGTCCCACTATGACATGGTGTTTCTATAGAATTTCTAAGACTAAGTCCCCAATGATCATGTCATCCAGATTTAGAGTTCCATCAATATTCTATAGTTCCAGTTCTCTATACACTAGAACCATCCAAATGAAATGATACTTCAACTCAATATGTCTTTTCTATGAGTAAAACATCATATTCTTACCCAAATGTATTTAACTATAACTATCACAAAATAACACACCATTTTCCCATATCCTCATGAGTTCCACCAAAAATCACTTCAAATAGATCATATTATTATCTGATTTCATAATATAAATATACTTTTATTTCTACAGCACACTTATGTGCATCCATATTTCCATCAAATTATGAATCTATATACCCCGTAATAGATAATTTATTTTAAAATAGAAGGATATATATTTTGAACCTTTGATATATTAGAGAATACACATCACTAATTCCTAGTGTTCTTTCTTGGATTCACTATAAATCTAATTACTACTTACACTTCTTACAAATTTATGAACTTATACAAACATAACATACATCTAACTTCCAATCGTTAATGAAAATAGAACTTTCAGTATGTACTTAGCCACATATTCTATTTTTGGTGATTTTTATTTGGATAACTTGAAGTTTTTTAGAAAATGGGGTAAACATAGGCTTATATCCTCTCATTTCAATCCTCTCCCAGATCTTTTAAATACACCCCCTTTAAGAAAAAACCAATGTTATGATATTCCCAAATCTTTTAATCTGCATCCCCAAAATCTTATTGGATTCCCCAAAATCCTTCATCTCAAACCTTCCTGATAGATCAAATTTAACCTGAAAAATTTGTTTCATGTATGGAACCTCTAGGAGAATATTATCCACATTCAAGATAAGGATAATGTAACCCCCATTCTTGAACACCTTATAATAGAAACAATGGTTCATGTTTCTCTAGATGAACCCCTTCTCATCCATAAAAGAATTAAAATTTTTATTCCACTATCTTGGTACTTAATTCATACCATAAAGGATCATATTAATGTTGCACACCACTCCCTCATTCTATTTGTCTGTGAAAACCTCTGAATAATTCATATATATTTCTTAATCTAAATATCTACAAAGGAACTCCATATTTGTATTTATTTATTCTAAATGTATACTCTCTAACTAAACCAAACTTAACACTATCTTGGTGGTTGTATGTTTTCTAATAGGAGAAAATATTTGAGAGAAATCTATCCATTACTTCAATTGATAACCTTTTAGAACTAACCTAGAATTATACATTTTTATACTACTATCTTCCTTATTCAAATAGAAAAACCAATTGTTCTACCAAAATTTCCTCACTCGTAGTAGTTTTTTTATCTTATAGGTTTCATTTTCATGCAACAAATCTATTTCATATTTCATTGATAACTCACACATTCTATAATTTATGTGACTATCTACTTCTTCTAAGATCTCAGTATATCTTCTATTAATAAGAATATTGTAGTGAAGATCATTTTTGATTATTTGAACCAATTATCCAATCTTGGTTGACCTCCATAACTCAAACTTTTCCTTTTCTCTTTCTGTAACCACTACTTCCAAAACCTAATATTTTAGAGCTCTTACCCAAGCTTCCATAGTTCTAGAGATTTTATTACTTATTTTGGATTTTCTTAATATTATGAACTTTCTTTGATGCCTAAAATTTTCAGAATTTAATAACATTTAAATATTCAATTAAGATTAAATTAGATATGGTTAGTTTATTATTTTATCACAAACCTATATTACAAAAAGTTTTAGTCTTTCCATAACACCATTTCATTTTAGAAAGTATTCTGAATTCTAATTATATTTTGATTATCATTATCCTAAAGTTAAAAAACCAAAGTTTTTATCACCATTCTCAATTAAGATACATGGTTGAAAATTTTCTTTAAGATTTTACATACCCATTATATCAATATAGATATAGGTGATAATTATGAAAAAATTTAGGTAGGGAAATTACAATGGTTTTTCAAACCAAAAATATTTTGGAATACCCTACTCTAATGGTGTGGAAGGAACTATATTCATGTGATAACTAGAATAGTTGATAGTTCCCACCCAAAAATCCTTTGGTAAACCTACATGAAACCTCATGCTCTAAGATTTATCAAGCACTGTTTGATTCATCGGCTCTACTACACCATTTTATTCCATAGTTTCAGGGAAAATATTCTCAAACTAGATTCCTTTTATCTATAAAACACTTTATAATTCCCTGATAATATACTCTCCACCATTATTAGACCTTAACCACTTATCTTATTCATGAATTTTTTTTCTATGATGGATCTCCATAAAAAATATCACAAAGACCATAAATTTGAGCCTAAGGATGTAAAACCATAATTTCATCATTTAATAATCAATTATTATAATAAAGCACACTCAACCAATATGAGAATTCACTAGAGAGGGCCCTTAAATATCCATATACATGAGCTCTAACTTTTCAGACTTAGGTGTTCTTCCATTATTAATAAGAGAAACCTTTCTTTGTTTTCCCAGGATATAGTCTCACAAGTTCCTAAATCCATGTGAATGGGAATCAATATCCCTTTAGTCACTAAGACTCACATGTTCTTATCACTCATATTCCCTAGATGATAATTCCTTAACTCTAGAATTTCAAAAGTTATTATTCCGGTAATCACTATTCCATCAGATATTCCCATCAGATATAACTTATTGTCTTTAACACCTCTGACCACCACCATGAATCCACATGTGATTGTCCACACTTCATTAATAAATCTTATTCCAAAACCTAATTTATCTAGTTTTCTTTGGGAAATTAAATTCTTCTATAACTCTTTTATGTTCTAAATCCCCTAAAACTCTAGGAAGTTTTTTTTGATATTTGTAGTTTAAAGTCACTATTACCCATGGTCTTGAGAGCTTCATTATCAATAAAATGAACCTTGTTTAACCTTACAAACACAAAATTCACCATGAATACCCTCTCAACCATAAAATATAATGAATCCCCATAATCAATGATCCATGATTCCAATAGAATATTCACATTTTTCATTAAACTAACTCTATCCTCATTTACAGTGTTTGTAGAACTTCTAGAATCTCTCTGTCTAAAATTAACTCTATGATCCCTTAAATCCTTATTTGTATTCCTTTTCTTCCTATAATTACAACATATGAGTCTAGGATTATTAAAATTAATTTGAATTATTTCTCTCTTATCATTATACTTCTTTTGACCTTTCCATGAAATGGAACATCCTCTTCCTTCTTTATCGAGTTTGGTTTCAAAAGGTTGCTAGACTTACTTATACTTAATCTCTTAATTCAGAATAATATCCTACACATATATAAAAAAGATAAGTATTTCCACAATAATTGATTATGATAGTCACCATTACATCCCATGATTTTTTAAGTGACGAGAGTCAAAAAAAATCTCACACTAGACCCATGAAATTCACTCCTACCAAATCAAACTAATTTTATATCATATTAAATTACTTAACATGACCAACCACCGGTCTTCATTCCCTTATTCTAATTTATAATAACCTATGAATCATGTAATTTTTTTATTTCTATTTTATTATCATAAATATTGATAATATCTTTCATAGAATCCATAATAATCTTTATTGCCCGGATGTTATAGGAAACATTCCAGGTTAATAAAATTCTTATTACACTAAGTGCCTTTTAATTAATCCTTTAAAATTTGGCTTTATCCTTTTCTTTATTTTTTAATCCTTTCACTGGAATCTCAGAGTTCTTTTATAATATATAATCCTATATCTATATCCTCAATAATTCTAAGTCTATCCCATCAAAAGTTTCAAATTAGTTATTGATTTTTTTTGATGCTAGTATTTCTGAAACAAAGAGCTCCCACTGAAGTAGAAAAGAGTCTAGATAATACAATTAATTTAAGAATATGATTCCAAGTGTACCAATCCTTACTAAAACAAAATCTTTGATACCACTTGTTATATTTGAAACTGTCAATCCCAAAGCTTCCCATTAGAACTTTAACTATAGAATAATGTGTGGAACTTTTGGAAATAGAAAAACCTACAAACTCAATGTACTAGAATTGAGAAGAAAAACCACACACTAGACACTACACCAAATCTCCACCCTTTCACAATCAATAAAAAATAATTTATAATAAACAACCCAAGACAAACACTCTCACACACACAAACTTTTGAAATAATAATAATATATTAAATTGTTTAGAATTTAGTCCTAATCTATGGTATAAGACTATTGATTTATTTATATTAACAGACTAAGAAAATAAGATTAAAATTATATCCCTAAGTGACCCCAACCCACCAATTTATTATGAGTTAGAGCTAGTGAAACTGGTTTCACCACCCCATAAAGGTCACGGGGAGCCCACCATTGGCCTTAGCCACCTCCAGTTTCCTATAGAAATCACCACCTCAACTATTATGTTCCAGTGAATTGTACATAATCTCCTTACACAACGTTTGGAAAATTTTAGGCTCACATCAGACAAAGTCCACCTCTAAAATTCCATCATATAAAATGTGTCACTTGATGAAAACCCAAATGAATCTTACATATCCTTTTCTAACACTGAGTTGTTATAATATGTAACTCATGTTTTGATTCTTCAATTACATATTCTATTTCCTTCCTATCTTGGTTCTAGACATCCTACCTCCACTATAATTTTCTACTACATGAATATACAATGATCTAGAACCTAAGTTTTTGAATAAATCCTCCTAGACTTAAGGAATTGAAATCATGAAATGCCTCTTCACATTTGTAATAAAATGATGTTTCAATAGATTAAATTTAAATAGGCATAAATGAAATTTTTAAACAAAAAAATCCTTATTAGAGATTTACTTTACATTTTATTATTTAAATGATATAAAGGGGAAAAGATCAATATTAATTAATAGTAGGTTACACCTAAAAGGAAGGTACCCATTATTCCCCCTTTTGTTTCTTTTCAAGAATGGTGAATCAAGGTTTGATCTTAGGTGATATTTCTTGAATTTATAGCAATGGTTTCAGAAATTATTATTTTTCCCTCTTCACCCTATTAATTGGTTTATTAGTAAAGAATCTTTGATTTCATAATATTTTTGAAAGCGAGGTTTGACGATGAATTAGATACTTGAGGTTTTTCTAATATTAGATGACTCAAATGTTTTTGAAAATTCCCCTTCTTTATTTAATAGAGTTTAAAAACTGATTTTTTAGGTAGGAGGACTCAATATTATTCTATATTTGACATAGTTAATATACTTATTGTTTTAAATTATCATATTTTTAATTATTCTAAAAATTAAGGGTCAAATAATTATAAAAATTTTCATAATCAGACTTTAAATTAGGAATATTTAGTAGATTTTGATACATGAACCGAGAATGAGTTTTCTCTAAATCTTAGATTATGGTGGTTTGAAATAAAATAAATAAATAAAAAATATAATTTTATTCCTATAAATTAGGAAATTATATAAATATAACTCATTGGACATGGTAATAATGAGAGATTTAGTTAACAATTCAACTTTTATCAATTTTAAGATTTAATACAACTAAAGAGGGATTATTGGAATAGGTTGGGCTCAAGAACCTTTCATTAAAAGAAAGTAAAGAGTATAGAAGGGGAAAAAATGGCCATAAGTGAAAATAGTTTCCCTCATTAAGAAAGAAAAACATTACACAATGTATAGGTACAAACCAGAAAGCACTACAGGTCAGAAATCTCGATATCAAGTACCTATGATATAATGGGAAACTCTTCCACCCAAACCATAAGGTTTCCATCCCCTAATCAATGTCTTTCTCCTATACAATGGACCATGTTTATCATCCAAATACACATCAATAATATACTTTTTAAATTCATCCTTTAAATCTCTTGAAGATTGCAATCTATCCTTAAGTATTGATAGAGATCTAGTATTCAATGGCCATATTCCAATCTATATTGATTTAATAAAGAATATTTCCCCACTAAGTGAATTTAAAATTGAGTTAGAAGTATCCATCATAGAAGTATAGGTTTCCATATAATCATCATAACCCTTGATAATTATAAGAAACTCCTTATCAAACCCCTTCAATTTTGAAATAGATTTACCAATACCTTCTTATTGAGCCACCTCACTGTTTTTAGAGTCAATAAAATCAAAAGGAGTTATGTTTATGAAACTTAATACTCACTTATGAGGATGATTATATTCCTTATTTTCCATATTTTCCCATAACAACAACATTGAGCACTATCCTAGGAGAACTTCCTAAGGTAAAAAAATGAACAGGAGTATCAAAACCCACTTCCTTATCCCAAGAACACTGATCTAAATCGCTGATTAAATAAGCATCCCGAGTATCTCCCAAACCCATCATATGATCCATTAGAATATATTTATATTAATTAATTTATGGAATTCCCTTAGATTAGGTAGAATAATCTACACTTCCCACTTCATTCCCCTACCTTATATATTTTATTTGAATGGAACTCTTACCTGATAGCTTTGGTACTGAACTCCCCTTCTAAATAATAAAATCATTAGAAGAAAAAATAGAATCCATGTTGCTTGCCACTGTACTACCCTACTAAGTAACCTAGGGTGAATTAGTAAGACCACCCACAAGGGTGCTACTGTTGATCTTGTATTCAATGTAGGAGAAGCCTCAATGATCTAGAGCCTACCCTAGTGATTCAGAGAAGGAAAAAATAAAGAATAACTATCCTCTATCTTAGGTCTCAAGGGTATAACAGAGATTAGATTTTCATTATATTTGTGACCCTTTAAAGAAATAAATTTGTGATTATACCATATATGGTAATCAAAAACCATTTTCTCATTGAATTCACACTCCGATTGATCAAAATAATTATCACTAGGTTTTGATTGACCATATTTACAAGGTCAACCCAAGACAATATCATGTTATTATTATTCCCCATTAGGCCATTTTTTAAATAAATGGGAGGATGAGGATTTGATAAATTAATCAATTTTACTACCTAATATTGGAGGTAAAAAATATCTAATTTCACATTTTTGATAGGTCAAATGCTTTTGAAATAGATCGAGTATGTACCCAACATCCACTATGATTATGCAAATGAATTTTTACATCATTATCTACTATATCAGTAGACCATTTCCTAATTTAAACCTATTTATAACTCTTCTGATTTGCAGAACTATTGCAAAACATGGAACTACCGGACTTCTTCTTAGAAACCAAGATATCATGAGCCATCACTCTATTGACAGACAATTTAAATTTAGACTCGTCAATAGAATTACCATTTTTCTTATAGTTTATACATTATAAATTTCTTTGACATCCCTATATAGAGTGTATAATAAAATTTCAATTCCTAAATATAACTAGATTATTATTAAATTTAATACTAAACTCTAGCTGATGCTTAGAAGCTATGATAATAATAGTATCGATATAAGTACCATAGAGATCAATTTCAATTAAATTCTAAAAAAATTCTCATACCTAGTATGCTCTATTTATTTATCAATTTTATTTATTTAATGATTCAATTTCATTGGGATTTACCCAAGAATAATTAAAATGATTCAATATTTGGCCTTTGAGTTACTTGATCTATTTTAGACTGTAACACCCCAATATTTTATAGTATGTATCTTTTAAATTTAACAACTTCGATAGCTTATGTTTCACACAATACTGAGATTAAAACCACTATATACTATTTAAAATGTGGCTGTCATAACCTATCAATTAAATTGGTGGGAATGAATAATATTAACCAAATTATGAAATTTATATTTTCAAATTTATATGAATTATTTTTATAGGCATAAGATAATAATAAATCAAATTTTATGCATAAATGACTATTTTTCAAAAGGTAGTTTTACCACCTTTTAATGGAGACCTTTTTTAAAAATTAAATTTGGAAACTTTTATAAATTATATTGAACAAAATAGACTTCACTTTTAAAATAGTAATGCCAAAATTATCTTAGGTTTAAATTTTTTGTATTTTTCTAAAACATTTATTTTATAATGAATAGTGAAAATATCATTTTTTATAAAACAACCAATTTTTTTATATTAAAAGTTTATTTATGATTTGAAATTGATCTCACATATGAAATTATAAATAAAATTTAGGTATCTAATAATTTAAAATATTATATATCTATATCATGGAATAAGTAAATAATTATATTAAAAATGATAAATTAAGTATTAGTATTTCTATGAAATGTAAATGTTTATTTACAATTTTAGAATTAATATAATTATTTAATAGAAAATTTACTTTCACAAAATAGATTCATAAATTATATTTTTTTCTTATTAATATAAGATAATTTTATGTGATGTTAATTAATTTTTCAAAGTGTCATAAAAGCAATTATAATTTTAAAATATTTATTTTTTGAATAAATGATGATTTTATTTAAAAATTAAATTGATCATAGTTAGAAAATAATTTTTTATAAAATGAATTCAAAATTTGAAATATAAAATCAAAAAAGGGTAAGGTTGTATTTTTGGGATTATTCTAAAATCACTGAATTTTTGGTGAATAGTGAAATACAACAATTTATGGTATTTGACAAATACATGAATTATTGAGTCATGGTTGATGTATGGCTGATGTAAGAAAATAATATCAAAATCTCATTATATATTTAATTTATTTAGTCATGTAAATAATAACTATTTATATTCTTGAGTCAAAATAATAAACTAATAAATAAATTAATAAAAAACAACCCTCTCCTCCCCTATAAATACCACCCTCACCACCTCTTCTCCTCACACTTCTAAAGCCTTAAAGATTGTAAAAATTACCCCTAATACTCTTTCCAAGTATCTCTTCTATGTTCAGGCACCTTTGGTATCAAAAAAATACCAAACCCAATTTCCCTATGGAGGTTCTCAAGGAGAAGAAGTTCAAGATGTATAATCCTATTTCGTTTTCTTTTAATTCCTTTTCAATTTCATTCCTTTTCTTATCCTATAATCACATCCTTATCCCAAAGCGGCATGATAACTCCATTATATTTTATATATTTGAATTTTATTGTGTTATTTGAATAATCCATCATCAAATCTATTTCCTCTTTCTTTTATTCTAAAAATGAAAACATCATCCATGAGGTGTCGATTCATCACCTTCGTGGATAATGATTTTTTTGTTTTCTAATACCACCTTTAAGGATGGTAATAAAACCATTATTATGGTTAAATAATATTTTATTTTACATATTATAAGTTATATAATGTTCTGGAACCAATATATAAACATGATATTAAATAAAATGATATAAGTTCATGATGGGAGTAAAAAACACCAAAATAAATTAAATAAATTTTATTAATGTTTTATCTAATGAACCATACTAATATCTCAAAAAAATGATATATAATATCATTTAAACTTATGTAATTTTATTAATAAAATATAATTTCACTTCTAGATAATTATTCCCATTTTACATGATCTTCCATACTTGTATACAAGTGAGCCAATCATGAAAACCAAGGAAACAAACACTCCTGAACGATGAAATTGAATCTTATATCTCATAAAATGGCCATAAATTAATTTAATAAAATTATAATAAATCAAATAAATTTTTAAGAGTTTATTAATTAAATTATTAATGAATCTAATTTCAAAATTCAAGACATTAAGTGGAAGTAATGAACAATTTCGGACATATGGTAAGAGTTTCTTCCCGAACATCCATTTTTTCCTTTGGGTTATAATTTCTCTCTCTTTACCCCAGTGTAATTATTAATTATCATTATTAAATCCTCATTAATTCTATGTGTATGTTAAAAAAATATGTATCTATATCAATTCTTCTTTCTTTGATGGTAAATACATGTTTTATAAGGTTCCCTTTTCAATTCCTCTTGATAAGCAAGCCCGATTAAAGGGAACTTTCCAATTTCTTAACCATTTTCAAGTACTATCCATAATCTATTTTAAACCACCAATATATTTATAAAATAAATATTTTTATTATTAAAAACTATATTATTTCATTTATGGTTTTATTAAAACAATTATGTGTTTGTCTGCTTAAAAGACTCCTTTATATTTTTCCCTTAAACCACAATAAAGTGTCTCATTTCTAAAGTTTTTTAAACACTATTTTTTACATGTTTTCACTTAATTTGGATGTTAATTATCCTAATATATGACTATTTTTACTTATGAATGTCCATGTATGATTTAAATCAATTCTTTCATGGATCCCATTATGATACACTGATTTTTGATGCCTTATGACAAGATTACTATGCCCATTTGTTTCCACGTGTAACACTTATATTACTTTATTATGCTTAATTGAGGTTAATATTTTATGATTTCATATTTTATGTAATGTTTTATGATAATTTTTAATAAGGATTTCTTATCTTGATACTATTCACCATATTAATCTGAATAGTTTATGATTTTGCTTATTGATTAGGGAAATTATTTACATTTCATATGATAGTTTCATTATGAATATATATGTTGATTATGTTTCAATAATTTCATATGTGGAATGAATTGGACTTAGTAAATGTAATTTAGGGCCCTCTATATCCCCTCAATGTATCAGTAGGTCTCATGAGACAAACTAGACCAGGTTTTGGCCAAGGACTTACCCATTTATGTAGACTTTTTGGCTGAGGTCTTGATGGTATGTTTATGATGTCCCACATTATGCATTCCCCCATTATGAGAATAGTTATTGATAATCCATGTGATTGTTCGACTAATATAATATCCATGGTTAAGTATCATCCTCATGTGATTATTTATATGTTATTATTTGATCATCTTATATTCCTGCAATATTATGCTAAATTTTATGTTTTAATGGAATGAATTGTTAGTTATTCACCTTGACTTAATATTTATGTTTATTTATGAAATATTCTTCAATATTTATTATACTTAATGATCATCTAAGATCACCCATTTCTAATGTTTCATTTTTCTTCAGGATTCCAAAATGTATATTATGTTTGACATGTAGGGATAATCTAGGATAATAGGGATGTTTCTGAAGAAGTTTCTATATTATATTTCATTTCAATTTGTAATTTAACAATTATATTTTTATCTGGTTTTACAAATATAATAAACTATTATGTCCTTTGGAATGAGATCTCTTGTTCATAGAACCAATGTAATAAAGTAAGGCACCAGTTCTGGCCTACTAGGGTTGGGTTCTTTACAGTTGGTATTAGAGCAAGTTTAGTAGGAATTTTGGAAAAAATATTTAGGAAAACATAAATTAGGGAAATATAAAGCTATAAATTACTTTGAGAACATTATCAATGTAACTAAATTTATGATTTATATATTAATTATACCTAAATTTTCAATTTATATTAAGAATTTTACTAGTTTTAGATTTTACATTATGTTTCATAATGTTACGATCTAATCTAGTGCATGCCATTTTTTAGAAATGGCCTCTATTGGATGGAATGGAAACTATATCAATGTATGTATTCCATATAGGGATTTACTAACTATGAAAGATAATGATGTTGGAGAGATATGTACAACTAGAGATGAAAAACTTATAATTATACTAGGAAAACTTACTTAGGTTATGATTAATAACCTTACTTGCATGGAGAAGCTAATCCACAACACAATGTAATAATGTTATACCACTTCATGTGATAACAACCTACATAATTCAATGGGAATAAAAACCCATTTGTATTTGAGTAATGGATATGTTACTTAGAGAAGATTTTTTTTCACTTTGGGAATTAATGAAAGGGAGAAGGTTATCATGGAAATTTATCATCTCTCTAGAGATGTAGATCAATGGTGGTTATTGATTCGAAACACAAAGGAGGATGAGGAAATTGAAAACATGCAATGGAATGATTTTAAGGAACTTTTCTTGGAAAAATATTTTATGATAGAACAATGAGAAGATATAGAGAGATAATTCTTGAGTCTAAGAAAAAATGAGGAAGATAATGTTGCTAAATATGAATCCAAATTTACAAGATTAACAAGACATGATGAAAACTACATACATAACCCAAGGAGTAAGATTGACCATTTATTTGATAGGATTAAGACAATTCTTTAAAGGTCACTAGTCTTCCAAAATTTATCATCCTATACAGATATTATATCATGTGCTATCAAGATATAGAAATAATTATCCAAGTCTTATGACTCCAAATGGAAGCAAGAGAATAATAGGAAGATAGAGAAAAATATAGATAAATAGAAGAAGGGAAAGAAGGATTTACCACATGTGATAATTGTGGAAGGAAAAACCCTAGTGCTTGATTGAACGAGAAAATAGATTTTCTACAAGTGTGGAGAGAAAGGACACTAGGATAGTGGTTTCAAAGGAAAGAAAGAAGTTAGAAATGTTAAATGGTTCATCTATAAAGAGACGGGGCACTACACAAATGAATGTCTTAAGAGTCAAGGGAATATGGCTCAGAAGTAGCAAAGGGATCAAGGTTAATATTATTACATTACTATAGTTGAAGTGGACTAATTAAATTATTTGTGTTTTTGGATTCAATAATTGTGTTATGATATTATAGTTATAAGAATCATGAGATATATAAGGATTGTACTATAGTAGTTCTTGTTTATAGTTTTGGAAGCATGCATGTTTTAATTAAGGTTTTAAGTTGATAAAGGTATTCATATATTTAGAATATGGTATTAATAAATACATTATGTTAAGTTTATTTTTTATATTTAATGACATTTATTCTAAATTTTTGGTCATTTAATGTGGAAAAACATGTTTTGGATGAGTCTTAAGATTAACTACTTGTGGAATGGATCAATTTAAAATTTGGAAATTATTGTTTGTTGATTAAATGTGCTAACGTTATTAGTTTAAGTAAACATTTAAAGGTATAATTAATAACTTAAAGACTATGTGATTCATTAAAAGTGCTTCAGGCATGAAAAATTCATCTTGAATATCCATCTTCTGGTGTAATAAATGAAGTGGAAATAGATCAAAGCACAACCAAAAGCTGATTTTATTATTATAACATGGAAATAAATCAAGTAATTTTATTTTATGAAGTGCCTATATGTATATTAAAATAATCCCTCTACTTTAGTAAAATTATTTTGGAACAAAAACATTATCTGTTTACTTTTCTTTCTAAGAAACTAATTGTCTTTTAATCGATCACATATTTACAGTCTTGTGATGGTTAACTTTCTGATGACCATATTCTCTATCAATATCCATAAGAAATTTATAGTTATATTTATTTTCCATGATCATGTTTTCACTTTCCAATAATGTTCTCCTATAGAGAAACCTAGTTTTGTGGTGATCATCACATTGTCCTTTCCATTTTTAAGAGGAAATTTTATTAAGCCTTTTTATGATGTGGGATTTCAAAAAGGGTATTCTAAAATGACAACTCCATGATTAACAATTATAAGTTTAAATTTTTAGGATTAATTTTTTTAAGGAGTGTATAATTTAACCCCCCAATATTTTATAGTATTTCTCTTTTAAATTTATCAATTTTGATAGCTTATGTTGCACGCAACACTCAGATTAAAACTATGATATACTATTTTAAATGTAACCATTATAACCTATAAATTAAATTTATAGGAATGAATAATATTAATCACATTATGAAATTTATATTTTTAAATTCATCCAAATTATTTTTATAGTCATAATATAAGAATAAATCAAATTTTATGTATAAAAGACTATATTTTTCTAAATATTGTTTTATCACCTTTTAATGGCACACTTATTTTAAAATTAAAATTTGAAACTTTTTTAAATTATATTGAACTGAATAAAATTAATTTCTAAAATCATAATGTAAAAATTATCTTAGGGTGAAATTTTGGTATTTTTATAAAAACATTTATTTTCCAATGAATAATAAAAAATTCTGTTTTTTATAAAACTATCAATTTTTTTTATATTAAAAGTATATTTATGATTTGAAATTGATCTCAAATATAAAAGTATACATAAAATTTAGGTTTATAGTAAATTAAAATAGTATATATTTATATCATAGAATTAGTAAATAAATTTATTAAAAACGATAAATTAAATATTGGTATTTCTATGAAATGTAAATATTTATCTACAATTTTATAATTTATATAATGATTTAATAGAAAATTTATTTTTGAAAAATATATTCATAAATTATATATTTTTTCTTATGATTATAAGATAATTTTATTAGACTTTAATTATTTTTTCAAAGTGTCATAAAAGCACTTATAATTTTAAAATATATATTTTTCAAATAGATGATGATTTTATTTAAAAATTAAATTTATCATATTTATAAAATTATTTTTTTAAAATGGAGTCCATTTTTGGAATCTAAACTTAAAAATATAGTTAGGATTATTTTTTTGGGATTTTTCTAAAATAGTTAAATTTTTGATGAATAGTGAAATATAGTAATTTACAGTATTTAACAAATACATGAATTACCGAGTCATGGCTAATGTATGGATGATGTAAGACCATAATATCAAAATATCATTATCTCTTTATTGCATTTATTCATGGTAATAATCACTATTTATAGTCTTGATCCAAAATAATAAACTAATGAATAAATTAATAAAAAACACCCCTCTCCTCCCCCTATAAATACCACCCATCACCACATATTTTCCTCACACCTACAAAGCCTTGAAGATTTTCCAAATTCTTCCCAATTATCTTCACAAGTCTCTCCACCATGTATATAATCCTTTGATCTCAACAAAAGACCAAACCCAATTTCCCTAAGGAGGTTCTCAAGGAGAAGAATTTCAAGATGTAAAATCCTCTTTCATTTTATTTTAATTTTTTTCGATTTATTTAATTTTCTTATCCTCTCCTCACCTCCATATCCCAAAGTGGAATGATAAATAAAATATATTTTATATAATAGATTTTTTATTATTTTAATGGAATAATCAATCATCAAATCTCTCCCCTCTTCCTTTTGTTCTAAAAATGAGAACATTGTTCATGAGGTGTCGATTCACCACCTTCATGGACAATGATTTTTTCATTTTATAATACCTCATTCAAGGATAGTCATAAAAAAATATTATGGTTAAATAATATTTTATTATACATATTATAATTTATATAATTTTCTTTTACCAATATATAAACATGATATTAAATAAAATGATATAAGTTCCTGATTGGCGTAAAAAACACCAAATTAAATTAAATCATTTTCATTAACATTTCATCTAAGGAATCATCCTAATATCTGGAAGAAAAATAAAATATAATATCATTTAAACTTCTATAATTTCATTAATAATATATAATTTTACTTTTGGATAATTATTCCCATTTTACATGATCTTCCATACTTGTATATAAGTGAACCAATCATAAAAACCAAGGAAACCAACACTCCCAAATGATGAAATTGAATCTTATAAATCATCAAAAAGGCCATAAATGAACTTAATTAAATTATAATAAATAAAATAAATATTTAGGAGATTATTAATTAAATTATCAATGAATATATTTTCATTATTTAGGACATTAAGTACAAGTGAAGAACATTTTCGGACATAAGGTAAGGGTTTCTTCCCAAACCTCAATTTTTCATTCGAGTTACGCTTTCTCCCTCTTTACCGCAATGAAATTATTAATTATTCTTATTTACTAATACTAAATTCTGTGTGTATGTTCCAAACATATTTACCCAGCTCAATTATTCTTTCTTTGATGGGAAATACATGTTTTATAAGGTCCCCTTTTTAATTATTCACAATATGCAAGCCCAATTAAAGGGAACTTCCCAATTTATTACCCATTTTCAAGTACACTACATAATTTGTTTTAATAAACCAATATTTTTCTAAAATAAATATTTTTATCATGAAAAAATATATTATTTAATTTTTGGTTTTATTCAAACAGTTATGCCTTTGTCTGCTTAAAAGGTTATTTTATATTTTCCCCTTAAACAATACTAAAGTGGCTCATTTATAAAGTTTATTAAACACTATTTTTATATGTTTTCACTTTAGTTATACATAAATTATAATGATATATTTATATTTTCCATTATTAACACCCATTTATGATTTTAATCCATTCTTTTATGGACACCATTATGATACAATGATTTGTTATGCCTTATGACATTTTTAGGATAACCATTTATTTCCATGCGTAACCCCTTATGTTAATTTCTTATGATTAATGGAGGTTGATCTATTATGATTTCATATTTTATTTAATGTTTTGTGATCATTTTTACTAGGGATGTACTATATTGTTACCATTCTTTATATTATTCTGGACAGTTTGTGATTATGTTTACTAATTTGGGAAATTATTTACACTTCATATGCTAGTCTTAGTATGAATGTATATGTTAATTATATTTCACCCCTTTCATATGAGGAATTAATTTGACTTATTAAGTGGTATGAGGGTCCCATTATATCCCCTCGAAGCATCGGTATGTCTCATGAGACAAACTAGATTGAGTTTTGGCCAAGTCCTTACCCATTTATGTAGACTTCTTGGCCGATGCCTTGATGATATGTTTATGACATCCTGGATTTTGAATTACCTCATAATGAGATTATTTATTGATAATCCATGTGATTGTTCAACTAGTATAAAATCCATGGTTAATTACAATTCTGATGTGATTATTTATATGATGTTATTTGATCAGCTTAAATTACTACCATATTATTCTCAAATTTATGTTTTAATGGAATGTAGTTGTTAGTTATTCACCGTAACTTTTTGTTTATGTTTATTTATGATATATTATGATATATTTCTTACTCTTACTGATCATCTGAGATCACCCCTTTCTTATGTTTTATTTTTTCCCAGGATTCCAAGATGTATATTATGTTTTACATGTATGTATAATATTAGAGAATAGGGGTGTTTCCAAAGGAGGTTCTATATTATATTTTATTTCAAGTTGTAATGTAAAAATTATGTTTGTATATGGTTTTACATGGCTACTAAACTATTCCGTCATTTGGGGTGTGATTGCTTGTTCATAGTATTAATGTAATAAAGTAAGGCACCGACTCTAGGCTACTAAGCTCAAGGTATTTACATAGACTCTTTATTATTAAGTTTATGAGAGGGGTTCACAATTTATTACTTTTGGTGTGATTTTATTTATTACTAACAATATAGTATAGTAAGAATATCAGATTTTATTTATTATCCCCTAGATGAATATCAATTCTTGAGATGACCTCTTATTATTCAAATAAGGTTTATTCCTGAAATATTGGACTTATTTATTCTTAATAGCACTTATGAGAAACTCATATCATTACTTAAGAGGAATTTTTTACATAATGTCCCATAGATATTATTTATTATATTATCATACTCGAGATGACTATATTATATTGGGTATTACTTGAGAAGGTTGATATGAGTTATATACTCACTTATGGGATTAGTTATCCCTTTTTAGTATATCTTTGAGTTCAATTTTTAGAGAATGGTGGGGTTCATTATCATGATAAAATTATGGTTATATCATATTGTTATAATTATTCATCTTTTGAATATTTATATATTTTCATGTAGTTTACTCTTTCATTTGGTTTTTGATATTTATATTGCTTAACATGTTTGTTATCACCTATATCTACTACTACACTCACATGAAATTTTATAAGGGGTTATAGAGGAAATAATACAGAGTTTTTTACTCATCCTCTACATGTAAACTCTATGTGTATATGAAAATTTTATGATCCTATTCTAGGTGAAAGAAAGAAATTACTCATTCAAGGGAGATGAATTTTAGATAGGTAGTTTAGTCATGCAGAGGTCAGTTAGACTTGTAACTTCACATGTTAGTGTCTTTTTAATTTCCATGATTGAATAAGGTCAAGGAGACCACTTAGTTTATTTATATTATATATAAAATCTCTTCGGATCAACTATTTTAATTTTATTATTATTTATTAGTTGTTATGAAATCATGGTCAAAAACTCATGTATGCATTATTCTTATGAATTTAGATACATGACATGAATTTGTTTTTAATAATTACTTATTCTTATATATATATATATAACTATGGTGTATGGGTTGTGTATTACATGTATGTTGACACCCTATTATGATAATTTATAATTGATTATTGAGTGAAATGTTTTCCTAATATTTTATTTTTACCCTAATCATTAGTCAGAAACCTCTAGTGTTCATGGAAATGCATTTTGTGTCATGTGGAAATGGACTCAGGAATTGAAGTATTTATGAGTTGGGTAATTATAATACATATTAACATTAATAATTCATTATTATTTTGAAATAACTTAAAAGAAATGTATGAATATAAGAAAATGAAATTTATTTCAAAAGATCAATATAGTGATCAAAATGTTTAGAGACATATGGATATATAGCATTAAGTTATGGTAAAACATTAATAATTATTATCTTTGAATATGAATTACTGATTCACATAAATGAATAAATATATTCTAAAGGATACAACATAGTAAATTTTTTTCAAAATTATAAAAATTGAAACCCAAAATTTTAAATTATAAATAACTTATAAATGATACTTAAAATAGAAAATCAAATTGCATAGTGACCTATTGAAATTATTGGACATGGTGTTATAAATATCTTATTTCTAATAATAAAGAAATTATTTTAAATAGTTAACAAGCTTTTTAAGCGTGAATTGTTTTCAAGGAATTAAATTATTTGATATTTATATATAGAGTAGTGGATCAATTGTAAAAAATAATCAAATGTTCTTCCTAAACATTGAAACATCATTTTAGATATTTTTAAAAATTACAAAAAAATAGTTTTTAGGATAAAATTAAATGATATATAAAATAGTTGAAATTTGAAGATAATAATTTGCTAAATTATAGATACAATAAATATTGTAATAAAAACATGTTGAACCAAAAAAATTATAAAAGTTTTAAAGAATTATAATTTTCAATACCATTAGAAGATAATTTTCGAGTAATATCAAATTTATTTTTGAAATATATAAGTGATTTGTTAAAGGTACAAGTGAAACATAAAAAAGAAAGTTTCATAAATTAAATAAAATATTAATTAATAATTAAAAATGGGAAATAGAAACTATGGAATCACTACATAACAATTTTTATAAACATGATTGTGTAATGATTAATGAACATAATAATTATAAAAAGTTTTGAAACAACCAAAGTTAAAAATTAATCAATTATCTTAATAATAAAGTAATTTTTTATGTTCATAATTAAGGGAAAAAGTATTTAAATTATTGATTAATGTCAATAAAATTTGAAAAAAAACCATCTAACCATTTGGACAAAGTTTTAACTATTAATAATAAGAAAATTAAAACATTCAAATATTTTATCAAATTATAAGTAGGAATTGATAAAATTTTTTAAAAAATGAAAATATAATGTATACTTTAAATGAAAACAATGATCTTTTATAACTCATAAACAAAAAATTAAATTTAAATAAAAGAAACTATTAAAGGTAGTTTTTTTAATGGATAACTATTATTGATTGTTATAAAGAAATTAATGGAATAAAGTTTTCTTAATCCAACTAAAATAATTTAAAAAACTTGTTAAAAAACATAGATCATTAAATATTCATCTAAAAAAAAATCCAAATCATTATGTTAAATAAAAAAATTATCACAATTATAAAAAAATTAATAAATTAAGTATTTATGATTATTACAAAACAATCAAACCTCTTTACAATTTTATTGAATATGAGATTTAAAAATAGGATGAGAAATGGATAAAAAATACACTACACATGAAATAAATACAATTTTTCTTATAAATAGTTTAGACCAACATTAATGAATAACATAACGATATTAATTTTTTCTTATATTTAATAATATTACAAAAAACCATAGAAGTTAATTTCTTATTTCTTTATTTTATTTTAATTTCTATATTTAATTTTTTGACTATTTTTATGCTTTTTTTATTTAATGAAACTAATTTTATTTATTATTGGAGTGGAAAAATCTATAAAATATTTTCTAGAAAAATACAGAAGCCACTACTTGTACTTAGTAATAGGTAGATTTCCTGTACATAAGGATTTCTATTGTAACCTAGGTTTTCTAAATTATAAGTAATTGTTACTTGTAAAAATAATTTAGTTATTTTTTTTTATTTTGGTTGTAAAGGCCCAACCTCAAACATTACATATTCTAGTAACTTTAACCTATAATTAACTTTTTAAATTATCAAAGATAATTTAGGTTTATAGTTTTAGAGAGTTAGGTCATAACTCTTACATAAAAAACCCATAAATATATAAATTAGACACTTATAATTAGTATCCATTTTACCCATAATATAAAACTTTTAAAATAAAACAGGATTTATTTTCATGAAAAATCCTCAAAGATTTAAAATTGACTTATTCCTTTCCCTTAACCATATTTAACCATTGTGATTTTTTAAAAAAAAATGGTATTATCACAACAAGATCATAAAATTATACAGAAGAAATGAAATAAAACCATTAGTCCATAATTACTTATAAAACAATCTGCCTTTTCAAAGTAAGATTTGGGGTCAAATAATTATTTTTTTACCCAATAAATAACCTTATCTACCCAAATATTTCCATGAAAAATTTAATAAGAAAACTTAAAGGTAAAATAAAACTCATAAATTTTTATTTTAAAAAAGATAAATTCATGAATTTTTTTCACAAAATTATAATTTTTACCCTCAAGCAGTATAAAATACTTTCTTTTTAAAATAATCTAATTTGATAACTTTTTTGAAATCATATTATTAACATAAAAACCCATATAAATATTAGATAAAATAGATAGGTATCTTGGGAAATCATTTTGCATATCACTCTTAAAAATAGAATAACCATACGGTTGACTTCTAGACCCAATGCACTGGAGGGCTACCATAGACTCACCCATCCTTGGTTTATAATGTTACCACTCGTCCTTGGTTCATAATGTAACCAAACACACTTGTTTTATCATAAAACCACATATAATCAGTTTATAATAAACCCACCCATCATTATAAATAATTTACAAGAACCATAACATAATTATAACCCATAAAGATTTAAAATTTTAACATTATGCTCTTAAAATATTATTTTCACCCATAAGAAAACATTTTCTTATATTAAAATATATAACCCATTTAGAAATCCATTTTCAATACCAAATTACCATTAAAAAGGGATATTTTTTTTTTATTTTAAGAAAAAATGAATTATTATAAAGGAATCCAAAAATAAAATAATGGTTATAGTGGTGGAAAATTTTATTATCTCCATATACATTAAAATAAAACATTCCTTTTGTTTTTTATAAATAAAGTCAAACATTCTATAAAAAGATTACATTTTGAAAATATTTAAAATAAAGAATAATTGTACTTTATTAAACTTTATTTTCCATATAATAAGATTCATAAAATCATTTTAAAAACATGGACTTTTAAGAAAAAAGTTTTAAGGAAACTTTAAAAGATTATTTTTAAAAAATAAAATCACTTACCACTTTGGAAACATTTGAATCATAATCCCCATGAAAGAATAAAATTAAAAAAACTTAAATATCATTATAATATAGAAATTAATGATATAATATGGAAAAGGGGTATGTATATACACCTTATAAAAGAATATAGGTGCATAACATCAAAATATGTCTTAATAAAAGGAAATTGAGATGAAGTCCCTTACCCCGAGTTTGATTCGTCATGTTCATTATTTATATTATTGAATAATAAACTTATATTAATTATTTAGTTTTTAAATAACTATTTTAATGTTTATTATTATTTTTATTTAAATTATTACCATGTTATACACAATTACTCAATCAATTAAGTTTAAGTAAGATGCTTCAATGATATTTGGTTTATGTGTCAAAATGACTTATGTATGTTGATTATTGGTCAAAGAGGTCATAATTTCAACACATAAAGAATAATAATAATTACATAGTTATCATATTTATACATGAATTATAAATTTAAAACTAATAATGAAATAATTTTATGAATAATGAACTATGTTACGATCATAGAGATGGTAGACCGTACATACACATGAGTAACACCACTATTTTTCAATGATCATTATGGAAATGAAGTAATTAATATTTTATCTTTCCATAAAGATAGTTATATAATAAATAATATATTATTTCTTTAAATATAATTATATATATCATCCTTGTGATGTGGTTATAAAAAAATAATCATATCTCTTAATGGAGGTGGTAGTCTACACATACGCACGAACGACATCATCATTTTTTATGAGTCGAAAGGTGAGAAAGAAAATGATACATTATCCTTTAAGAATTAAAAATATGTCATTAATATAATAATTATTTCACACATATTTATTAAATTTATTCTTATTACATTCCATGGAAATAATTAATGAAAAATGAATCACATCTCTTCGCGAGGCGGTAGTCTACGGCACACACTAGCGATGTTATCACATTCCCCACAAAATGGAATGTAAGAAGGTATATGTGATATAATAATTAAAAAATTATAATTATATTAAAAATATCATATATATACTTTAAATGCATCATTATAAAAATCCATGAGAGGCGATGATGAAAAACAAATCACATCGATTCATGGGGAAACTGTCCTCTATACACACGAATCATGATTTTATTTCCCATTTTGTGGAAGAGGATATGGATTTTGAATATTACATTAACATAATAAAATATAGTTATATTATATATAATGGTTTTATTATATCATCGTAATTGAATAATATTTTATGGAGGTAGAATAAGAAATAAAATAAAAAGGCTTGGTTAAGCACAACACCTCTTTTTCGGGCAACCTCCTTAGCTAAGCACCAAAATATGTTTTAGAATGCATTTATGATCAAACCAAGGATTATAGGATGATTTTAGGGAATTATGGAATTTATTTGGGTATGTATTGGTTTAAACAAAATATCATGAAGGTTTTAAGAGGAGAGAAGATGGGGTGTCCTTTTATAAGGGAGGTGAGCGACACACTTGTAATTTTTGAAATGAAATGGTGATACCCACATTTTTCATATGAAAAAATGCTAAAAAATAGACCATTATTGATAATTAGAAATTATAAGGTCTAAATAAGGGGATAAAATATATTTTAGACAAGTTTTTAGGTTATTTTAACTCGTATATTTTTAGTTCAACCACCGATAAATCCATTTTTAGCTTAACCACACTAAAATATTTTTACCATTTTCACTCTTAATTATAAACAAAAATTAAGTTGAAATTTTTAGATGATAAAAATTATTATGAGAAAAAATATTTAATACATTTTATAAAATTTAATTCACATTATTTTTAGAATTTAGTTTAAAATAAAACCCACAGATTTGATGAAAAATCAAGTTTTCAAGAAATGTATTTTTCAGGTATAAGATGATTTTATATTAATTATATGACTATTAATAATCTTTATATGAATTTTAATTAATATTTATTTATATATAATTTATATATTTAATTTAAATCATTCCTCATTAGGGGTTTTTTAATTAATTAAAATTGAGAAACATTATGCACTTTAAAACAATTTTCAGAAAAATTTGTTTAAAAAAAAAAAAAATAAACATAAAAAAAAATAAAATATAAATATTATTAAAATATAATTAATTATATTAAATATAAATAAATAATATTTATTTTAAGTTAAATCATATTTCAAAAATAATGGGACCTTTTAATTACTTAATTTATTGAAAATAAATGACATTTTTATAAAAATAAGCATTTTCACTATTCATCAAAAAATCAATATTTTTAGAAAAATATGAAAATTTTACCCTAAGTTAATTTTTATATGAAAATTTAAAAAATTAAATCCATTTTTCAAATACTTTTTCTAAAATTTCTCTAAATAATTATAATATTTACTCACAAAAATCAATAAAAATCATTTTTAAAGAAAACTTATTTTTGATGAATAAAATTACTTTACTAAAAATTGATTGATTATTACTATTAACTAACCAATAAATTTATCTCAAGTAGAAAATTTATATATATACTCTATAAATTAGTTAATACTATTCATACCCACTAATTTAATGGCTAGGTTATAGTGGTTATACTTAAAATAATATTATTTCATGGTTCGTTTAAGATTTGTGTTTAGTGTATTATATGTTATCAAGCATAACTTATTCTTTTTTAAATATTAGGCCGTTATAGTGATAAAACAAGGATATTGGATATAGGGAATTTTTTTCATAAACACCATTAATTTATGTGTTCATTTCATTTATTTTATAGTATGTATTTTTTTTATTGTAATTTTCAATTGACCCGCACCATTTCTTATTATATGGGATAACATCTAGTATTATATCTTGAATCTAAAGTCTGTTTATGTCTTAAAAACATATAGTTAATGAAAATTAATAAGTATTAACTAGTGGGTAAAGGTAATAAAACCCAAGTTTTTAGATTTTTAATTTTAATGATGAAAATTATGATAACTAGAAAATTAAGTTCAAAATTAAGCTTGAGAATTTATAATTTTATATTTGAGGTTTGATTGAAAAATAGTATGAAAAAACCCATGGAAGATATCAAAAACTATATGCTAGGAAATTTTTATGCTTATGAAAATAATTATAAGGCCATGATTTGTCAAATACATGTCATAAAGGATGAGGTATTTAGTTGAATTTCAATATGAAAAAATATATATAAAATATAAAGTTCCCTTATTATTACCCATAAGTTAATAAAAAATAAAAAATATTTTAGATTAAATATTTATAAAATAAAATAATATTGTTTTAGGAATAAACCCAAGGAGTTTATAACTAAAATATATGGTATATCCTATGTGATAGTCAACACCATGACATTTTTTTTGGTTTCAAGGTCCCACCAGGATACTCTAAGAAGGGATGGATGTATCAGGGTACCAAAATATTTTCCTTCAAAGATGGATTTGTTTATTTTTTAGAACAAACACATGTTTTATTACTTTTTATAAACAAACAAAAACCAAAAAATCTATAAGATAAGAAAGATAACACATTGAATTTACCTAATTTACCCAAAAGGGAAACATCCAAGAAGCATATATACAATAGGTTTCTTGTGTAATAATTAATCACCCAATTTTTTTATTAATCACATGGGAATATCATCCCCTTCCTTAGAAGAATCAAAACATGGGAAGTCCATCCCACTCCTAATAGAAATAACAAATAACCAATCATTTCATCATGGGTATATTTTCCCTTCCCTTGTAAGTATCACATCATGGGTAGAACATCTCACTCCCAAGATAAATAAAAATTAATTAGGAAAATCATCCAACACCATAGGCATCATATGTTTAATTGGGTATTTTTTCCAATTACCATTATCAAGGAAACATGGGCATTTTTCTCTATGGGATAGTGGTAATTATATACCACTATAACAGGTAAAACATACCTGATCATGAGATCAATATATAATGGTTATAACATCCCTCAATAACATATATAAGGTAGAGGGAAACATGTACCAAGCAACAAGCATCTAACTTAATATGCATAATATCTTTGACCGTGTCATTATATGCTAAGTGAGAAATATGTCCCTTACCAAATGTCACAACATTACATTGGGAATGTTGTTCTATGCATTAGGTGTTATAAACATAAGTGGGATGTCACCCTAGGCCTTAGGAAATATTACAGTGACTGTTTAAGTTATCCCACACTTTAATGACATATCAAATAAGGGGAATATCATACACCTCATTATAGAATAATAAAAATGGGTATATCATACCATGACATAATCAATAACACATTATTAAATAAGTCAAATAACATAAGAAAAGCTATATTTTAAAGGAATAATTAGGTTTTAATAACATTTAACTCTTTTAAATTTAATCTAGATTGGTCCTCACATGACCAACCAAAATTCATATTCAAAATTGAGGGTTTTCCCACTCAGTCTCTATATACTAGGAGGATAAAAAACACAAGCCCCATTTATTATCCATATAATACAAAAAGGATAACAAGGTTTTACTAAGGATCTATTTAGGTAAAAATCCAATCTAATCATATATAATTCACAGATCTCCTACTCAAGGAAGGTTAAATAAACCAATTATAGGTCCAATATGTCATTCTCTACCAAGGAGGCACCCCTATTGGTTTTAAATCCATAATTAATATTAAATTAATCATCATCCATGGTCTTTAGTGGACATGGAATCACACTAAAACACATATAATTCTAAAACATAACCCCAATGCACATACTCTATCTCAATAGTTGACGTAAAAACATCCTAGTCAAGGGATAATGTCGACACTTCTAAATTTCATAACTCCCCTATGTCTAATGAGGGTAAGGAACCTAATTAAGATCATATATATTATAACATAACTCAAGGTAACCCACCAATGGGTCTCAAATAAAATTCCAATACACTTCAATTTAATCCTATAACCATTTTCTTTCAAGGAATCAAGGTATAGTAATAGGAGGGTACATCATGATCCTATAAGTCCTTACCTAACACATATGGGTCTAGGGAAACAATTTAATTTAATTTAAGGCCAACCACACATGAGTGATGAGATAACCTATCACATGTTTTATAAATCAATGCATATACCATTTTGAAATATAGGGACTACCTAACTAAAAATAGATTCAATCCCTTAAGAAATGCTTAACCACCATCGTCTAATATCATTCAAGATTGAATAATCTCTATAGACCATCTTAGAACTATATGATCCCTATGATCAATAAAATATAAAATCTAATTAATTAAAAAAATAATTAATTATTATAACTTATTCCATTATTATAAAATATTGGATAAATGAGGAATAACCCAGTGGGTAGTGTAACAATGCCACAATCTCAAACAATATGGTATAGATCACTCTTGACACCCCCTAAAACTATCAATGAACAAATCCCAAGAATCCAACATTTATTTATCAATTTAATATTTTATAATTTAATATAAAAACCAAAATAAATTTTAAAAATGTCTTTCCTCAATAAAAATTGTACAAAAACTCAAGTATTCATCCTCCCAGGACCTCCCTAGCTAAACAAAACCAAAATTGCATCATTCAAACTTAATCCCACCATGATCTGGTGGAATCAACATCAAATACCTAAATCATAACTACTGTAATTATAAAATAATTATAATAAGTAAAGGAGGATCAATAATGGAGGGGTATAACCTTATTCTATTAAGAAACTCACTCTGATCTACTAAGGTAAAGAGAGCATCAAATGGGTGAAGAGGGAATCCATGGGAAACTGTCCCTTGATAGATTAACACACTCAAAGAAGAAACCCATAGGGGTTTATAAGAGGAATTTTTCATGATTCACTAATCAATAAATTATTATTTACCTATGAATGTAGTAAAGTGCATACCCATAGTCGATCTCTTGAAGAGGCTGATCAAACACAATTATTTTTTATTATTACTAATTATTATCTAAAAATATTCTACTAAATAAAAAAACAACATTGGGAGTTTTTTAAAATTAATATGATATATATATATGATATAAAAATATATAGAAAATGAAAAATAAGACACCCAATGGTTAATGAGAAAGACTATCATTCTTAGGAGTTCATAATGAATAAATTATTATCCTTTAAAATATTCTTAGTATTCTATCCAATGTTTATAAAAATACTATCACACAACACCATACCATTTTAATTATTATTACCTCATATTGACCTTCCTTATGTGGGATAATATACTCCACATAATCACCATAATTATACTCCATCGTATACAACATTATGATAAATAAATAGAGGTAAATTGATGAAAAAGAAGAATAACACAATTGTTGACAAAACAACACTCTTAGAAATCAATTTAACCACTAAAAAAATTATCAAAATATAATAAATAGAAAAATAAAATCACAATGAAATAAAAATATAACTGCTCCTCCCTTGAATAATAACGAGTTTAGTTCTATATTTTCATGGTTTTGAGAAGCACGGTATGAGAAAACAAAGTAAAAACAAAATATAAGAGGAATAGAGGAAGATAAAACTATACTAATATATATTGAAAATATATAATACTATTATAGTATAATAACCCCTAATTAGATACTCAAAATAACTAACTAAATGGATAACTCCTTTGAATGGTTGTGGAGATGTACATTTATAGGCAATAAGTGTGAAATATTTTGACTCTAAATATATTATTATAAATTTAGTGAATTTTATCCCACTAAATGGATAAATATTGAAAACTTTTTTTCTTTAAATTTGTATGATTCTTTATTTTCTATCAACCCAAAAAATATGATCTTCATTTTCCACATCTATAAATGTTTATTATAGTTTTACTTGGGAAAATATTTTTGTCCTGAAGACTATTTTAATTCTAATGCTTCTGTATCCCATGAAATTATGGTTCTACAATAACTAGAATATTAAGTATCCACACTAATAAAAATATTTACTCCGCATGTCATCTATCTCCCTTTAATATTTAAGCTTATTTGGAATTTACATGTGTGAGATTTAGTCCCATATTTGAAATTCTTCACAACTGAGCATAGATTCCATGTCCTGAATTATGAGCATTTTTGAGACTTTTTTATTGGATTAAGATAAATATCAAGTTTAATTAAATTTATCCCATAAATATACGAATCATATGTAATGAAATTTCACAATTTGGATTAGTGCAGGTTTTTTGGCTGAAATACCATGCTAATATTAAAATACTTAAAATTAAAAAATAATAAATTTCCACAATTGAGTCCAAAATATTCCTAAAACCTAAAAATGTCACAATTAACCTTAAAATAAAAAAATTTTGGGATTAAAAAAAATTATTTATAAAATAAAATTTATGAAAGTATCATTTTTATCAACCCCCCACACTTAACTATTATACTCCCGGATAATCATCTAATATTAAGGTCAAAACAAACTTACCATAATATAATTGGAAATACCATATAATTATCACAACCAAAATAAAGTATCATATATCATACATGGATTGAAATTATATAACTCCCCTACAATAAAAAAATTCCATTCAAACACATGTTAACCCCCTTCTACATTTCATACCTACCTCCCTGAATATTTATTTCTCTCCCAATTGAGGTTTTTTGATGTATAGTTTTTCTCATTATCAATAACATGTGTGATCTACATAGACTTGTAAAAATTATCATATCCTTACACCACAAGAGATAAAATATTGAAAATCATGTGGGTTTTTTATAGTGATTTAGTGGATAAGAGTTTGTGGGTAAAAACATTTAAAAATTCAAAGGCTAAAAAGAGGAGGTTGAACTCTAAAGTATATTTTATGAATATTCAAGTGAATATAGACGAAAAATACTCACTAAAATCCACTTATAATAATTAAAAAACTACAACCCCTATTTTAATGATATGTTCCATGATTCAAGTAATGAATATAATGAATAAATTCATCATAATTCTCTTTTCCCCCCATTTCTTTTCATTTTTTTCCATTTTTTCTAATTTTTTATGTAGGATGAGATGATAATAAAATAAAATGAATGAATGAAAATTTATTCTCTCAATTTTTGAGAGGTTCATGATTCATAAAATTATTTACAATTAAAAATTCAAGCTCATCTCTATTTTTTTATTTTTCTATTTTTTTTCTTCTTTTCATTTTTATTATTTTTTTGGAGAAAAAGATGATATGAATGAAGTGAAAAGAGTGATTACTCATGACTAAATTTTTAAATAAAGAAATATGATAAAAATAAAAATATATTTTTTATATCTTAAAGTGTTTAATTAAGCTCAAGATCTAAGAATCATGAAAAAAATAAACATGAAAAATCTTGGATTTTTATCTATTAAAAACACAAAGGATACACAAAAAAATCATAAAAATAAGTTGACATCCCCAAAAAATAGGATTTAACTTATCCTTAATCTAAGATAAAATTGAATAGAAATATAATGGAATATCAATAAAGGATAAATAGAGACACGCCTTGACTTATTTAATGATGGAAACTTTGGGTTAAGCTTCTAGCCACTTCCACTTAAAAACTTTAATAAAGAAAGAAACAAAAAATTAGAACTTTACTGAAATAAAAATTAAAATAAAGATAAAGTGAAAGGAATGAAAATTATAGAGCTTGTTTTGGACCCCCAAGTGGGTGCTAGGTTTTTATTTCTCATATTCAGATAGTTGGAACACTTTATCCCCAATTAGAAAGAGGATGTGTTTTGTATATCATGAACCATGAAATTTTATTTCTCTCGATATCCATGAGTGGATACCAAGCATGGTAAATCCAAAATAAAATAAGAAATGTACCAATACCAAAGTGAGAAGAAAGTGATAAATAGAATTGTGAAGGGGTAGGGAAGAAAAATTAGAGGGGATATCTATTGACTATTATGGTATAATATTCCATGTGATATTCAAATTGATATAGAGGAGGAATCTGCATCACCACAACCTCCTCATTATTTTAATATTATTTAAATTCCACCACCACCTTCTCCCTAGTGGTAGTTAATTTATTTTAATTACCACTTTAAAAGGTAATAATATATGTTGGTTCAATAAAAAAAAAGAAGGGTAGTGAATTTTATTCAATAAAAGTATAAGATTAAAAATAATAGAATCTAGTGTTAAGTCTACTCCCTTCAACTATTCAACTTCATGTGTTGGTTCTTCTTGCAAGGCCTCTAGGAGGATTATAGAATTATGTGTGAAATAAGGGTTTTATAACTAATTTTCAACCTTCATGATATATTATTAAAATTTAGGAAGGATAATATCTTTTTTCCTTGACCAACACTTGATGAAATTTTTTAAATTAGTGTTAGAATTATTCAAGTTCCTTAGATAATGATTCTAAAATTGATTAATCATGGTATTCCTTTAGTTACTATATGAGATCATTGAATACATCTCTATTATAATTCGATATAAAAACTCCACATAATTTTATTTCTAAAATTATAACTATTTCACTCAAATAAGTGTAGGGTTCATCATCTCCCCATACTACACCCAAGGAAGTTTTATATGAATTTCACTATATTATTGAAACTGAACCACCTAAACCAACTAATATTTATTTTTATGAACCTGTTAATGACGTAATTGTGGGGGAGATTTTTAAGGATCATTTTTTGAGTGTGCATGATTACCTTAAATATTTTGCTGATATTTTCCCTACCCTACCATATTATATGAGCGATGTTCTGAGTTTTGAAGCTACTAGTGGAAGGAGGCTTTGTCCTCGAGTTCTAGAATTTTTGAAAAGTCTTCTTCAAGTTTCTAAGTTACATGAGGTGTTATGTGAACTTACTAAATTATCCAAAGAAACACTGAGGGGTCAAGTACTGCTGAATTGTACCCCTTGAATGATCATGGTTAGAATTTTGTTTAGGGAAATAAAGTCTGGTTGAGGACTTTAAACCTAGCACTTAATTGGAGGTAACCTATGGTTTTCCTTATTTTATGATTTAATTTTTAGTTGAACAATTGATCCCAATTTGGTTATTCATATCCCTTATTTGGTGACCAATGATTTTTAAATGTCATTGATATATTTTTGGTCTTTATTGATGGGTTTTGGTTGATGCTTACCAATTTTCATGAGGTGTAGGTGGTCTGTGGTTGGTTGAGAGAAATTTTACCAGTGGAAACCTATCTTGAAACATACTTTATAAAAGGAAGATAATAGTTGGATAACATTGGATAACCCTACCTAACTCACACTTTGGTTTCATTTTACTTTAAGCCTTAAATTTTTAAGCTTAATTCTAATTAGTTTATATCTTATAGGTACTTAAATAGAGAAGCTAGAGTCCTTTCACAAAGAAAGAATTTTGAGACTTCATAAAATAAATGAATGAAAATATTATTCATTATGGGAGTGTTTGTTTTAATTATTCCATTTTAATTCATTAATTTTTCTTGCTATTGTGAACTAAGTGTGAGGGAGTCCCCGTGTTCATTTTGAAAATTTTAATCTATTTTTCCTACTAGGTGTTAACTTGCTTAAATATACTAAGTTGAAAATTTTATGAGCTGATTTGTGAGACTTGTTGCACCCATGAATTTTACTTTCATTTTTCTTGATTCTATGAACTAAGTATGGGGGGGGGGGTATTCATTTTGAAAATTATGAATATATTTTTCTATTGGGTGTCAGCTTGCTTAAATCCATTGAGTTAAAAATTTTATGAGTTGATTTTTGAAACTTACTGCACCCATGACTTTAAATTTCATTTTATTATTACTTTACTTCGTTTTATATCATGACACTATTTTTATGAGACGTTTTTGGTGGATGGTGGTGGTTTATTTTGTTTTTTGAACTTTTGTTTTTTGTTTTTTTGTTGTTTTTTCTTTTTATTTTTGTGTAGAATTTTTTTGAACTTCACTACTACCCCTACTCATTCTTTTAAGTGATGAATTTCCAATCCATTTTGAAATAACCTTTATTCCACCCTGAGATTAAACACTGGGGATAATGTTGAGTTTAATGTGTTGGGGAGAGGGATCATTGTCATTTTCTCACATCAATTCCCCCTAGATTTTTTTAAAAAACTGGTCAATTTTTTTTTATTTTTTTTCAAAATTCATTCAAAAAATGTCAATTTTTCTTTCACAACCTAAGGGTCATATGTTTTAAATTTACACATCAATTATTTTTTTCCTAGTGGATATCAACCTATTAGAAGTTAATGGTTGTACTGAGTCTAAAGATGTTAAGGATATATGATTGCTGAGTGAGGTAGCACACTATCTTTATGAATTTTTTGTTTAGAAACTTAGGAAGATAGTGATATATGATAGATTTTTTTTGGAATTAGGATCATGAATTTAAGAAACTAAATTTTTTAACTGGATCCTAGGGGAATCATATTTGAATAAAAAACAATCATCTAACTGAGCTAACTCAAAATATAGTTATATAAGTCCTTTGTAACTAGAGTAAAATGGGAAAATGAGATCCCATAGTGAGTCTCTGAGATAGGTGCACTGGGTACATTTATGTTAATAAATAAAATAAAATTTCACTTTCAATAAGTGCTATGAACAATGCCTTGCACATGAAATATGGCTGGGAAAAATTAAAATAAAGTTCCATGTAAAAAGTGAACTCATTTAGGTGTGGTGAATTTTGAACCCAAATGAAGAAGAGAATAATTGACTTAATTGAAAATAATTTGAGTTGAATCAATAAAGTTATGAAATAAATGGACTTTAATTTTTGGAACCTAGGAGAATATGAGAATTGAATGTGCCTTTGGTTAAGGTTTTAATTCCACTTTTATCTAACACGTCATCACTTTTTAAATTAGAACTTGAACTGGAATTGTAGTATAATAGTATGTCATTTCATATATTAGGCATGACATCTTTGAATAGTTAATGAATCTATGATACTCTTGATTTCCACTAGGTGTTTGAAGTTAGTCAGGAACACTTTTGTGAACAATTTCTTTGAAAATCCAGTACAGCTCTTGCTCCTATGATTTTTAAAGTCATGACATGCACTTTTTGAACTCAATGTCACATATCATTCCTTCTATTTTTAAAAGACAAAAGCATGTATTTGTTTGAGGACAAACAAAGATTTAAGTGTAGGGGATTTTGATATGACTATTCTTCATTACTCTTTGCCACATCATTTTCTTACTTTTTCTTTTCTTTTTATTATTAAAATATAATTTGTTTGTAAAATAATTACAAATTGTTGTCAACTTTGTACATAAATACTCAAAATATGTTTTTTGTGTTAAAACATTGTATTTTATTGATTACTTTGGTTATTTTGAATAATCTTAAAATAGAGTAATTCATTCTGCTTTAATTTTTTTTTCTTTTTGTTTATTTAAATTATAAATTTTCATTCTCTTCATTCTTTCATTTCTTAATTTATTTTTATTTTCAAAATAAATATTCTAGTTAATTATTTTATTTAATTAATTATTTTGTAAATAAATAATTCACCTGTTTTGGATTATTTAAATAATTAAATTAATTTTAATAATTTAATTCAATTCATTAAATACTTTTAATACTTTTTTTATTTTAATTTCATTAATTCTTTGATTTATTAATGTGTAATTAATTTAACCAAACCAATTTCAGTATTATTGTTTTAAATTAAATCATTTTCTAACATAATTTTAAATATTTCCTTATTGAATAAATTGTAATAAATATTATTTTGTTTTTTTAAATATTTAATTTTATTAATTTATTTAACTATTTTAATATTTTAATTGTGTTTAAAATAATTTATTGTAAATTATATTGTTTAATTTATTCATTATTTTTATTATTTTTGTTGTTTTATAATTTTTAATTTTATTTATTATTTTTAATTTTTTTGGTTGCAGGTGTCACCGCCATAAGCATCTATGACTAATATAGTCACCTCCATACACTTCTAGGAGTCACCTTTTCTTTCCACATCATTTTCTATGTTATGTCCTTCCACCTACTGAGTCACTATTACCACCACACGGCTCCACTGCTACACACAGAATGGAGACTCAGAGTCACCATTATCAACCCAACGATGAAACCATTGCACCTCCTTCCCACTATCACCGTTCTACCCAGTCCTGTTGTCACTGTTCTCTTCATACCTCCATTCCTAGACATCGCTTCCCTTCACTGTCACTATTCTCATCCCCTCACACTGACACTACCATACCCAGCACCTCTGCCACCACTGCTTCACCAACGGTGACTGGGAGTCACTGTTATTCTCCCTCTCTCGAGTCACTCTTCCTCCATTGACAGTCACTTTAGTCACCTATCCCCTCTCACCATTCTCCAGCCCCCGACTTGAGACAGCATCCACACTCACCATCATGGTTTTACCCCAATAGTGCCTCCCTACCTCCTTAAAAAACAGGAACAACACAAAAAAAAAACCAAAGCAACAACAGCGAAAGAAAAATCAACAACATAAAAAATTAAACAGTAAAGGAAACTCTAGATACTAATATATAATCGAACCATAGATATGAAAATACTCAAAATCAAAAGAAAAATAAGAACATACCGCCACATATTGCTGAAAAAGAATTATCCGAACCTTCCAGATCAGAAGAAATCAGTTGCTTCCACTGAAGGATATGCCGCAACTCACTTGAAATCAAGTGCCACCACAGCCACTGGCTAGATCTGCAGCAGAACCTGGCACCTCCTCTCACCGCACCTCCCAAAACTCATCACCGACCTTTCATGCAAGACCATCACTAGAACCCAAACCCCTTTATCCTCTCCCGAATCACTTCTACATGACTCACTCCCCTTCCTTCGAACCCAACCGTGCTAAATCCCTCCTCTCCCCCAATGCACTGTCGTGACCCCTGCCTCACCCACTTCTCCCATTTCCCTACCCCTGATCGATCTTCTCCCCACACCCCTTTTCTTCTTTCATTATTTTATTTAACCTATATTTTAATATATAATATTAATATATTATATATAAAATAACAATATATAATATAACATAATAATACTATATATAATAATAATAAATATACTTATATATATATTATCGATTACTTTTTTTAATAGTTAATATTTAGTTAAATATAATAGTTATAACAAATATAGATATATTAGTAATAATAATTTCTTTTAATAAATATATATTATATATATGTATGTATGTATATTAATAATAGTAATTATAGATACATGTAATTATATATTTAAGTATTTTTATACTTATGTAAATAATTATATACTAATAATAGTTTTATTTTAAAGTGCTGACGCTGCTTGTGTGTTTTTCTATTTTAGGGGGGATATCATACACGATGTCGGGGACATGGATTATATTATATAACAACATATTCATTCACTAACAAGGAGGAGGTTTCATTGTGAAAGTGACACGTGGAGGCTGAGTAAGTGATCTGCAAGCTGTGACATAGATAGGGAGAATCAGGAAGACTCTAGAAGTAGGAGATGTGGGAAAATGAATTCATGATTCATCCCCTACACATTCAAGAAGATAAGAGAGTACCACCAGGGAGCATATCATTTACAACCACTTCCCAAATCCATTGAATCTTCTCGATCACCCATCAAAACTCGTTCATTATAGTTCCATTATTGCCAATCAACCACTTCCATCCCTGTTTACTCAAACACAGAGAACAAAGTTGACAAGTGACCGAGCATACGTAGAGAATTGGAGTAGAAGATAGGGAAGGAAGTTATCTTGGAAGAGATGTTTTCTATTTTATTTTTCATGTTTTACATCATTGTTTTTGTTTTCAGTATGTGTAGTTAAATTGAATAGGAGAAATTAGATTGTCATGATTTGAAACTCTTATTATGTTCTACTCTTAATTTTTTGTAATCAAGTTGGTGTACTTTAAGCTTAGAGATCTCAATTCATTCTTGATGAGTATAAATTTCTCTGATATTCTACATACTGAAAAGAGATGATAGTGAACACTTTACCTTTGAATATTAACCTAAGTACTAAAAATGGAAAAGGTTAATATTCTATTTTCCATAAAAAAGCATTTTAATTACCAAGTGATGATTGAAAGATATTTTATAAGGAAATATATAAGAGTTGTGTTGATATACTGAAGTGAGATCTCAGTGGATCAGCACCATTTTTCTTAGCACTAATTCAATTGTAGTTAACTAGAGCATGAACATAAAATCTCTTAATCAATTTATAATAGTCTGATCTCCCTAATCTCATCCACTTCTCATATCTTTCTATGTCTGCCTTTTTTTTCACTGCTTCCCTGCCCCATCTCACACGTACCATTTCACACACACTTTTAACTTTTCAATTTCACTATTTTCTTTTAATTTTTTTATTGTATTTTATTTTGTTCACTTATTTTGGTTTAGGAAAACTTAAATACTTTTCTATTGTTCAACACCATTTTTACCAAAATACTATTAGTTTTCAGGGTTTATAAATATTAAATTTTCATGTAATCAATGACATTCCTGGTCACATGTCATACTTACCTCCCTAGAAAAAAATATTTCTCTCTTCGCTCAAGGATGTTTTAGTATATTTTCTCATTCTCAAGAACATGTGTTATCTATATAGGCTTTTATCCTCCTAATATCTCCAATTCATAGAAAAAAGGTTCCAATAATGAGGCCTCTTTCATGGGTTATTTTGAGTTTGAGGGTTGGCATGTTTAAAATTTAAAAAAATATAAGGTAGAATGATGAGTTTTAAGCTCTAAAGTGATGAAAATTCATGAAAATAGTTTTGATCAAGAATAGTGTGCTCCTCAATCAGTTCAAAAATTAATCACCTCCAAAAACCTATTGATTTATTTAGGAAGTTCATGCTTTTAATTTCAGTATCAATGAATTTATTCCCTATTTTCCCCATTTTTATTATTGTTTCAAGTTGAATTAAGATTTTTATTTCTCTTTAAAATCACGTTTTTGAGGAAAATAGAGGAATATTTCAATCTTGAAATATTTATGAACACCCCGATCATATGTTTTATGATATTTTGGGTCACCCATTCATATTTAAATAATGAAATTTTATCTCCAAAATTAGTAGTAAGTACGAAAACACTTTTTTAGCTAAAACAAATTCTTTAGGAAAGAAAAATACAACTCATATTATACCTCCCCCACACTTGAGTTCAACAATAATCATGCATTTAACTTCTAGAGTAGGTTGGAAAGGTATAAATGTATTGTAATTTGGATTATTAACAAGATATTTTATAGCTACTAGGGGATAAATAAAGGTTAGATGAAAAGGTAGACCAAAATTAGAATTTAATATAAAAAGGGATTTCAAAGTGGTCCTCAATCATACTTAAAAAATTTCATGAATTGTAAAAACTTTGAAAAAGATAAAAACAAAAAATTATGGATCATGGAACATGTCTCAAGACTCTCAAGAAAAAGTGGAATGTGAAGAAAATTTCAAAAAGGTTTATAAACCTCTCGGTTTATCAGGATTTTCAATATAGACAATACCAATGCACATGAGTTTCGTAATCAACCAAAATTCATTAAATAAAAATATTGGAAATTAAGAAACAAAATACATTTAGCAATCATTTAAATCCCTAAAAATTAAAATTAATTAATGTGACAAAAATTACAAGATGGTTTGAATTTTCCAAAGTATTAAAGTCTTCTCCATAATCCTAAAAACACACCAAAAAAGGAAAACATGAAATATTTTGAAAAAACCTGAAAAATAAAATTAAAGAACAAAAAAATTATTAAAAACAAGTTGAAATTACTCACCCAAAATTATTCCATTTCTACTCTATTGTTAGCTCATATTAGAACAAGAATGTTTTACACACATAATTTATATTGGTTATCAAATAAAATAAATGAAAGGAAAGACACATCCTGATTTATTTTTTAGTGGCATCATTGAGTTAAGCTCTTAGATGCTACCACTTTAAAACTTCAAGAAATAAATGTAGGGGAATAATAAAAATAAATAAAATGAAATAGAAAGTTAAAATGAAAGGGATAATTCTTAGTTTATACCCCCAAGTGGGAACTAGGTTTTTACTACCCCTAGTGAGTCAGTTGCAGTGGATTATCCCCAATCTGATGGTGGATGTGGTTTCTTTGAAATGAACCCACACATGTGACTTTTTCTAGTGTCCAAGAGTATAAAATGAGAATGGAGAACCCCAAATAAGATAAGAAAATTTTCAACCCCCAAGAAATAAGAAATATATAATTTTAGGTTCATATTGGTAGGGAAAAGAAAATAGGGGTGCAAAATATTCACTTCTTTGGTATCCTTCTCCATATGGTATAAAAGGTGTTGTAGAGGTGGTATTATCACCACCACCAGCTTATATAGATCTTCTTCTTCAACCACAAATAATTGGGTGGTCTTCTCCTTAACATCCAAGGCATAATCCATCTGTGTTGTATAGAAATTTCATCAAAGTAGAAGTTAGAAAATAATTCATCATTAATTAGATTAAAACATGAAGAATCAATAAAGATATATCCTCTTTCAAGTAAGTCATCTTAAAAATTGATCTCTTCTAGTAGAAAAATTTGAAACTTAATATTAGAAAATATATCATAATATTATTCCAATTCAAGAGATATGTATAAAGTTACTAATTTTTCATTATCAAATATGGGACAATCACATCACTTTTTAACTTCTACAAAATCAGCCTAATATTCATCCAATTCACCTTGATCTCCCACATGTACATCAACTAGAAAGTCTTCTTCTTCAACCTCCTATGAAAATGAAATGGATATGTTATAGGATAGTTCCTTCATAATTTATTCCTCACATATACCTTAAATTGAAGATGTTTTAAAAACAATCTTTTATTCCACTTTTTCTTGAGCCTCATTTTGAGTTTCCAATTGCTTCAAGGAAGATGAAATAAATACCATTTGGTTCTTCAACTCTTATATAATATTTTCATTCTAATAAAACTAATTATTAAGTGATATTTGTTTGAATGACTCATCAATATTGTTAAAATGAAAATAATATGAAAAATTACCTTGAAATTCCATATTTGAACCAAGAAAATAAATATATTCAATGAAGTTCATTTTTTTTGGTTTTTTTAATTTTATGATTTTATATGTTGTTTTTGAAAAACATTTTGTGCAAGTGATTGGAATCCCAAGAAATGGTTCAAAATTGATGAGGTATATTTTCTTGAGTCCCTCACTAATAATGTTTTATTATCTAATAATTCAATATTGTGTGGACCCTAGGGTCGATCTCTTGTGAAGGACACTTACACACACCGATTTTTCTAATTTCACTATTATAAACTATCTAATATAAAACTAACATAAATAATATAAAATGGGGGTTTTAAATAAATTAAATTAATATATTTTTATATATAAATTAATGAAGAAACACACAAAGAATAAAAAAACACACTATGAAGAATATACGACCCAAAGAAGTTAGTGAAGAATCATTGTTGCTCTTGGGAGATCATGGTGATGAAAACATAATTATTTAAAAAATATTTATTCTCAATATTATACTCAATGTTGAGATAAAACATATCACTAAAAAACTTCCTATTAATTGTTATTATCCCACGCTAAATCTCCACATGCAAGATAATACTCACTCACATCATCACCACAATGCTACTCCACCATGGATGCTACATTATGACGATGAAGAAGATGAATATGATTAAAACTAGAAGAAGAAATAAATAGTAGTGAAAGTGGGGTGAACCCTAAACCAAAAACATTTATACCCTATTGAAATTATAATAATATAATAAAGATAAAAATTTAATTAAAAAAACTCAAGAACCACCACTCCCACCTCAAACAACAATGAGAATTTGTTCTCCACTTGCATGGTGATTAAAAGGATCATAGAGGGGGGGGGACATAAAATAGAAAATGAAAGGGAATAGAAGAAGATGAAAAAATCTATATTAAACAAGTAAAACAATATTTTAGTAGAATAAACCACAATTCTTTAGAAAATTTCCAACCTAAGTTGCCAAAAACTTTGAAAAGAAAAATAGAAACTCTTTTATAGGCAAAGGGAGGAAATGTTTTTGGCTCCAAATATGTACAACGAATGTATACTCATGGATTAAAAATTTAATGAAATAATTTGGAAATTTTTTATTCTTAAAAGTTGTTTTTATATATATCCTATTTCTATCCAAAAAAATTGGATCTTTATTGGACACTTTTGGAGAGAATTATGGATGATTTACTCAGGAAAATTAATATGTACAGGTATACTCTTTTTATTCCTCGTATCTAAATTCCATCGAATTTATGGACTTTAAAATGAAGTAATAAGGCATGTACATAGTAATAAATGATGTTCCTATAGATATTCTATAGTAAATGTGTAATTTGAGATTATTTGGACAAGCCATTTATGATATTTGGGTTAAATAATAAAATTCACCAGATCTGTAAACAGATTTAGAGGCCTGCTTTGTGAGGGGTATTTGGGTCTCCAAATGATAGATTGAGCTTTGGGTACAGAATAAATAAATGAATAGAAAAATTTATGAAATCCTATAAAGAAACAATTTCAAAATTTGGATTAGTATAGAAAAAGTTATGACCTAAATACTTAATTAAATTAAAACAATTAAAATCCAAAATAGGTCATTTTTGCAAATAAGCTCATAATACATCTAAAACCATAAAATGTGACAATTTACCATAAAATAAAATATTGGTGGGATTAAAAATATTTAAATTAAAAGTAAAATAATTTAAAATATTGAATCTGTCAGTCTTCAACATCTAGCACAAAGTTATTCTCACGTAATACACTTCTTAGACATAACCTACTTTAAAAATTTCTTCATAATTTGGGGAAAGGAAATATAATAAAGAGTGATCTCAAATGATAATTTTAGGTAAAAAAGTATATATCAATCAAAGATCATAAATTATCAAAATATAATCATAAGGGTATGGTAACATGATTAAAACTTACAAAAGTCATATCCAATAAGTCAAAGATCTTTAATCATGAATCATGGAATAAGGTTTTTTCATAAAAAATGAAATAAGTCATAAGAGTGAGGAATAATAAATAATAATTAATTAACCCTGATAATATATAATAAACATAAGTCATAGGTTTTTGGAATACACAAAATTATAAAAAATCATTTTCTTAGTCAAGGATCATTTCCAAGACTATCATAGTGGATTGAATTCACTTCATATTCCATAATTTCTGTAGTCATGGTTCACTCAGATGACTATCATAGTATATAGAGTCCCTTAATAAATTGGGTTCACTCCCCATTCCAATCCATATTATATCATGAGATATCCATATTTACCCAATACATTGGAGGGATATATAATTTTAGGACCACTCTCTACATAATGAAAACCATACGTATGCCTGTCAGAAGATCATAAAACACTCATAAAATCATCATATCTTAACATATGGAAAATGAAATAGTTTTTATAAACATTTAATCATTTTATTATATCATAACCTAGTGAAAAATAAATATATTTCATAAATATTTCATATTAATTTAACTAACACATGGGAAAGAAACATGTTTAATAAAATAATCCTTAAATCATCATCATAATCATAAGTCATATAGAGAAATAAAGTGTATGGTATAAAATGCTCATATACCTAGTGAAGTATAAAAATAATTAAATTATGTTTAAATAAATTAAAAATAACTTTAAAAGAGAATTTGAAAATTTCTGTGAAAATAGAAGAAATACCATTTTCTTTCAATATCTTTAAAAACTAAAAATTACTAGAATATTGAGAATTTTTTTCTTTTAAAATAAAAATGGAAACTTTTAAATGAATATTTAAATAATATAATATTCAATATGGCTATAAAATCCATTCATGCGGTAAATATTAAAAAATATATTCCTTTCATACTTATTAAAAAAGTCATAAATAACCTCTTTGAAAAAATTATAAAAATTCCTTTTTAAAACTTTTTAATGGGAAGTGAAATATGTTTTAAAAGGAATTCAATTAATAAATTCATTAAAGAAAAAAACTTTCCTAAAAAAACTTTAACAAACATGGACATGGAAGAAAAAGTTCATTCACTAAAGAAGAAATATGGTTGGTTTAAAAAAAAAAAAATTTTCTTAATGTTTTTAAGTATCAAAGAGCGGAAAATGGAACTAATATAAAAGAATTATAGGAATAACTAATGTAAAATAAAATATATGGTGTTTAAAGGATAATATTCATATAATTTTCCTCAATAGAAATTAAGCATAGACAATCCCAAAAAGAAATGAGATTGATTGATAAATCCCTTACCTTAAGTATCATCATGATTCATACGTAGTCAAAACTACCGTATAATAAGTATAGAATTATTATTCATATATTATAGAACCATTTTCATACATAACTTATTATGAATCATTCCTTTATAATCTCCAATTATCCAATTATTAATAATTTCTTTATTAAAATGACCATTCATGTGAAAACCAATATATTTTCCATACATGTTTCACTTTGATGGTTCCAATAATTGAAATTTGGTCATGGTTTCATCATATCCAAAAAATAATAATCATGAAATAAGTATCATATTTATTCATTATATACACTTTTATAACCATTCATAAAAATAGGTGATGAAAAATGAATTATGTCAATTCATGGAGGTGGTAGTCCACGCATACACATCACTGATGTTTTCACTTTTAAATGGATTGAATGAAATAAAGGAAAATTAAAATTCAAAATTACACAATTATACTTATATCATAAATTTCCTATATATTCACTAAATCTATCCTAATTACTGTCCATGTAAAGATAGAATAAAAATTAATCACATCGCTTCGTGGAGGTAGTTTTTTACACGTACACACAAGCGACATTATCCTTTTACTATAGAAGGAAAGGTAAAAATGTAAATAAAATATTATAATTCCAAAATTATAATTACATAATAAATATAATATATAAACATTAAATCCATCAAAATAAACAACCATAAAAAGGGGTTATAAAAAATGAAATACATTGCTTCATGGAGATGATAGTCTATACATACGCACAAGCGATGCTTTCATTTCCCATTGGATGAGAAATGTAATGAATAATGGTTGTAAAAATATAAAAATAAAATCTAAGTATTTTTATGATACTAGATTAATTATGTTACAATGGATACGATATATTTAGAGGAATTATAAGAAGAAACAAACTTTGAAAGATTCGGGTAAGATGAATACCTATTCTTTGAGAGACCTCATTTGGATTACCCCTTAAGACTTGTTAGGATGGTATATAAGGTAAGAAAAGAAGATAAATAAAACATTTAAGGAAGCTACAAATATTTTGGGTAGGTATTGGATGATCTATATGGCTCAGATTTCTTTAATAGGGGTGTATAAGAGGTTCCCTTTTATAAGTGGGGGGGGGGGGGGTGGAGGGGATAAGGAATTACTTAAAAGATTTAAATACTATAAAGTCACTTTATTATGAAAGTTAAAAAAATGGAAAATAATTTAAATTTAAGATAATATAATGTTAAATTATATTTAACCAATAATATTTTGAAATGATTAAGTTTCATTTTTACCCTTATCTCTTAGTTTAACCCCCTCGGTAAACTTGTTTTAACCCTAACTGTGGTAATAAATTTTTATTGTTTCTAGTTTTCATTATGACCAAAAATTAAGTTAAACCCATTAAATTTTCTTAATTATTATGATTATAAATATTTAATCCATTTTATAGGATTAAATTTCTATAATTGGAAGAAATAAATTTTAAAATAAATGTGCAAAACGCAACAAAAATCATTTAAAAAAAATGCATTTTAAGCATAAAATTAAGTTCTACTTCATTAATTTCCTTATAAAAATTATTATTTTAATGTTAAAATATCTAATTGAATATTTATTCTATAAAATTCAATAGTGGTTTATTTAATTTATTAAGATAAAAACACACAATACACACTTAAAAAACAATTTTATGAGAAATAACTCTTTTTTACCTTCAAATGATTTTATTTTCATTTAAAAACAATTAATTAACATTGAATTAATTTTATAAATTATTAAAAAATATTTTTATATGTTTAATAATCTGATTTTTTTTATAAAAATAGAAAGTAACCATTGACTAAAATATATAAGATAAAAATAATTCTTATAAACAAAATATATTAAAATTGTTCTTTAGGATAAATATTTTTATGTATGTTAATTATAAATTATTTATGATAAATATATTTTATTTAAATACCTTATAATGTTATTAATTTTATAATTTATAAACATTATTCACATAATTTCAATGTTTTGTGTACAATAATCTATCAAAAAATTCAAATTTAATAAAGATAAATATATCATAAAATCTTGAGTTATTACAATAAGAAGTCATAATATACTCAGATTTTTCTATATAATCAATGAAAACTGAATGATTTCACTCTTTTAGATCATAAAACCTTTTTTCCTAAAGATATATCATGCCTTTGAAATTATATCATTATGATCTATTTGGAAATTAATATCAGTATATCCTCTAATGACTAGATCCACATACTCCCAATATAATAAGAACATATCCTTATTATGCCTTAGATATTTAAGGATGAACATAATAGTAGACCAATTATATTATCCTTAATCCAATTTATATCTATCAACCATGCTAAAATATATTCAACCTCAAGCCTATTATATAACATGACATACATGATTGATTCTAGCATAGAAGTGTATGGGTTCACACTCATTATCTCTCTCTCCCTCCTCCCCTTGCTCCCACCCCACCCCTCTCTCTTGTTGATTTTGATGACTCATTTTCTTGGAGAGATTTATACCACGTGACACTATAACTAATCCCCTCTTAGATTTTTCCATACTAAATCTCTTTAGTATTTGGTTAATATATATAACTTGACTTATTCCAAGAAACCTCTTGGATTTATCATGAATAATATTGATCTTGAGAATATAGACTTTTTCATCTTGGTCATTCATGGATAAACAATTGTTTAACTATTCTTTAATTTAATATAATACTAGTATTCTATTTCCAATAAGTATTATTTCATCAACATTTACAACTAGGAATATTACCACACTCCCACTAAACTGATTATAAACACATTACTCACATTAATTCTTTATAAAACCAAAATATTTTATGGATTTATCAAATTGAATATTCCATGAACTAGATAATTTCTTCAATCCATAATTAACATCTTTAACTTGAATATCTTATTGGTATTACCTAGAGTCATGAACTCTTTAGGCTATGTTATATAGGTATTTTCTGATAGATTCCCTTTATGGAATTTTTTTTTGAAATCCATCACCCAAATCTCATAGTAATGGAAAGAATCTATGGAAAGTAGAATTTTGATGGATTTAAAAATAGAAACTATCGAAAAGGTTTCATTATAGTCATGGACTTAATTTTTTTTAAACCCTTTATCCACTAGCCTTGATTTATAGTTATTTACTTTAACTTCAAAGTCCACTTTTCTCTTGAATCCTCATTTTCACCTAACAATATTTACATTTACTAACAGATTGATCAAAACCCATACATGGATCTAATACATGGAATCCATTTCATAATTCATGGATTATTTTTATCTTGTATCTTTTGATATATATAATACCTATTTATAGAAAATATTATCATTACTGTCATCCAATAACGATTCACCATCCTTGGTGACCATAAAACCATATCTTTTTGGTTCTCTAACCTCTCTAGTTTTCTTACATAGAACTTATGTTTTAGGAAAAAAATCACGAGGACCTATAGAAATTTTTCATATACCAACTCTTGTATATCTTGAGAATTTAATTCAATAAAGACATCTCTCTACCCCAATACTTCTTGAGGATGTTCTCTTTCTCAATAAATATGGCTTGTCTTGTGATGGCCACCTTCTTATATGAGGGATTATATAGATAATATCCCATTGTTTCCTTAGGATACCCTGTAAGGATACAATTCATTCCTATAGGTGCTAGTTTTTTGCCTAATATTACTTTCAAAAATGTTTCACAACCCCATTCATTGGTATGTGACAATTTTTTTCCATACATAATTCATATGGTATTCCATTTTCAACTTTAGTTGGTACTCAGTTTAGAATGTATGATGTAATGTGAAATGCATATCCCCAAAAGGATAATGAATGTTTTTCATTACTCATCATCAACCTCACCATGTCAATAAATGTTTAGTTCCTACTTTCACATACACTATTATACTATGGTTTATAAGATGGATTTAGTTGAAATAAAATCCCATACCCACGTAAAAAATTGATAAACTCTTGGTTAAGATATTTTCTTCCTCAATCAGATCAAAGATTCCTTATTAACAAGTTTATTCTATATTTCATTATTTATCTCTTTGATTTTTTGAAAGGATTTATAATTATACCTCATTAATTATACAAATCCATATCTACGTAAATCATCATTAAAATTAATGAATTAATAATACCAACTTATAGATTCTATTGGAAAAGTTCTAGACATGTTAGTGTGCACTAATTCTAAAATCTCTATATACCTTTCACCTTGTACACCAAATGGTGGATTATTCATTATTAATTGTAAAATAACATGACTTATTTCAAGTGATTTTAGTTAAAATTATTCTAAGTAACCATATTGATATAGATTTATCACATAATTCTCATTTACATTTCCAAGATGGCGATGCATCAACTGGGTGAGACATGAGTTATGAAAACCCAATTCTTTTTCAATTTCCAACACTTTGCTTTCATAATTTAATATTTAAATATCATTATTTAAACATGAAATACCATTATTTAATCTGTTGTGCCTTCTCGGTATGTTACTTTTCTAGATTCGATGGTTGGAGGTGTTTGGGGGAGATTTTAGTGGATGCTAGAGTTGCAGCAGTGCTACTATAGGAAATACATGCCATGTAAATGTGTTACATGATGTGTAATAGTGGTTCACAAATTGGGTAATTGGGTGGTTCATGGATCCTATGTGGCTAAGGGGTAGCTTGTGAAAATGGTATGCATTATGTAAGTGGGATTCATGATGTGTAATAAATTGGGTGTTTAAAATCCTTTATGGTAAAACGATTTTTTAAAAAGCTATAATTATCATAAACATGAGGATTACACACCATTTAAAGGTTACATGATGTGTAATATGTGGGATCATGTTATTTCTATAACCCTTAAGAATGAATTTTATTTCACTCAGCTGCTCCCTACCTCTCTCATTTTGGTTGAACCAAAGGTACCCAGAGGATCCCTTCTATCCCCCCTCTACCTTACTTTGATATGTTGTTTCTGGAAGTTTCTCATTGGAGATCCATGGTAATTAATTATCCCTTTTCTTGGTGATTTTATCCTATTCTTCTTTCAAGATACCCCTATGGTGGTATAGTTTTGTTTTGGGGTGTGTTTTGGGTTACATTTTGATGTTATTTGGGTGCGGTGTAGGTTGATATATGGTTTCTCATGGTACAATTGTGGTTTTTGAGCGTTCTTCTTCGCCCAACGGTGCACGGTGAGTCGATAATGCTTCATTGAGGTAAGAAATCCCTCATTTCTCTTTATTTTGTATCATTCAAGAGGGTTTTTCTTTTTTTTATCTATGAGATATGGTTTTTATGACTTAATTAAATATAAATAATTGGTTAAATTTAAGTTTAAGGGTAAATGGGTTTGATTTGAATTCTTTTACAACTATGATTATTGTGATATTGTGATTGTATGAGCTTGATTTCCTAGTGAAAATTTTGGTTGTTATTGGATTTTTTTGTGTGGGTTTATGTTTTATGATTGTTTATTTTGTTGCGATTTTTGTGATATCACCCTAAAATAGAAATTTATTAACCACTTATTTTTAGATAATGAAATGGTTTCCCTAGGATTATGGATTGTTTGATAACACCCCTAAAATAAAGTGTAATGTGATAAAAACCCATTTTAAATTGTAAAATGATCTTGATGTGTTGTGATGTGTGGCCATGATTATGGGGCAGCGAGGTGATTTGTTGGCCATGATTTTGGGGGTGGTAACATTGTTTGTTGGCCATGATTGTGGGGTGATGAGGTGGTTTGTTGGTTGTTCTTTTATGGTGGTGAGGTTTTTTATTAGACATGCTTTTGGGATGATGAGGTTGTTTGTTGGCCATGATTTTGGGGTGGTGAGGTTGTTTTTTTGTCCATGATTTTGGGGTGGTGAGGTGGTGGTTTCTTTGTACTATATTGTTTGGTTGTGATGGAATAAATAATTATTTAATAATGTTTAAAATGGTTGAGGCTTGGTTTTGTTAATGGTATGGAAATGGCCAATGAATAAATAAATGATAGGTTGTGTAATTAAATGTGGTTGATGCTAAATAATTAAGTTAATTGTATGGATAATAGTAATTGATTAGCAATGTGAAATGGGGTTTTTGTCTTATTGTGTGGTGTTATGAATTTAGAGGTGGCATCGATAGTTGTAATGTCATGAGTTGGTTAGTGTTTGGTTGTGAACCCATAGATTTATCATGTTTGTGTGGCCATATATACATATACTTTTATATTCATTGTGATTTCAATACACACCCCACCCACATCGAGTGAAATGTGATGACACCCACATAGTCATGTGGAGGTCTTTTTCCCAACATCTGGTGAGGAGGAAGGTTGGTTGGGTACCCAGTCTTTTCCACTCCCTCTTCTACGAGAGGTAGGTATTTCACATGATGTGATGGAAAGAGGTATGTTAGTGTATTAGACAATGGTTGTGATAGCTTAGGTGTTTTTGGGTAAGACGTGACTGTGCTTGTGGGGTAGTGGCCCGAGTGTTTTCAAGAAAGGTGTGATATGAATGTTCTTATGGAGAGGCTTCTACTATGGGTCATGAATGGTAGGAGGAGGGAATGAGGGTGATGTCCTACATGTTCATGATGACATACTACACTGGTTATGGTTGTGGATGTGTTGTGGCCCAGGTGTCCGCAAGTGATACTAGATTTGATCGTTCTTATGGGGCGGTGGCCCAGGTGTCTGCGGGCATGATGTGTTGTGACCATGCATGTGGGGCGATGTGGTATATAGAAGAGATGAGAGTACCACGATGTATTAAATTGGGGTGTGAGAGTGGAATACCAGTGGGAAAGAAGTGCAGGGTAACCTATATTGATATGATTCTTGTTATATTATATTAGATGGCTCGTGTTATTTAGTGGTCGTGCCTTGGTGAGGTTGAGTTTGGTTAGTATACATGTATTGGTGCTGTTTAATTATATTGTTTTCTCATGGGTGAATTAGTATACTCTTTTCATATGTGCATGAGAGAATTTATTTTTCCTACTAAGTATAATTGTATGCTCACCCTATGTATATAAATAATTTTCACGTTTCTAGGAGGATTACAAGGACCATGATTGATATTACTAGCTCAGACCTTTGGATAATTATTGTTTCACTACTTTAGCTTGGTTTTTGGGTATTTACTTTGGATAATTTTATCTATATCAGTTTTATTTATACATGCATGTGGGATAGATTAGGTTTCTTTTTATATTATATCATAGAGTTTTTTTAGGGACGATTCATCTTATCTTCTAATCCTACATTATTATCGAGGGTAATACCTCCCATTTCTTGAGATTTTTTTATACCCTCGGTGCTAGTTGCCAACCCGGTACTAACTGGAGGTGGGACTCAAGGGTCATTATCTCTCACCCCTCATTGAGGTATCTTTGGAGGGAAGGGGCCGTGATATATTGATATCAAAGGGATGGCTAAGAGATAGGATTAATTTTGGAGTTAGGCATAGTGAGGATTACATGGGTTGGTATTGAAACAATTCTAGTTGAACTTGGTGCATGACATAGGCTAGGGGGTCCTACTAGAAAATGAGATTTTAGCCCCCCCTGTGATCTATTTCACTAACTCTAAACATATTTAATGACCAAGTGAGGAAGAACTGCTTATAGGGTAGAGACATAGGAGATATACATGCATCATAATTACTTGTGTTCTTGTTTAAATTAGGTTGTTTTGGGAAGGTTAAAATTAATAAAATTATTTAAAAGGAATCTTAATATAATTATATACTACTTGGTCATAGGAAATATTCATTTCCTATTTTAGATATGGATCCTATTCATTATCCTCATTTGGATTAGGTAGCTTTGGCTCAGTAGAAATATATAGTTGATTGTTGTAGGGTTGATCTAACAGAGGAGGATGAGGCTTGAAAGAGGAAATTGCATACTTTTTAGAAGTATTATTTGGGGAAGAACATGTGCAGTTTTTCATATGTGGATACAATGAGCTAGATGGAGGAGATTGAGATCAATTTTAGTTTGATCAGGGCCCCAAAAGATTACTAGGTTCTTTTGAGAGTTAGTCAGATGTAGGGAGATGCATGTCAGTGGTTGATGCTTTATCTTGGGGAGTGGAAGGTGTCAGATGTTTCATGGGCTGAATTTCAGAAAGAGTTCTAGGTAGAGTTCCTTTCATTGACTATGAAGGTAGTGACGAGGAAGGTACTTCTCTATCTTCATAAGGGGGTATATTAGTGTGAGAGTTGGGAATCATGTTCAAGGAGCTTCTGTGCTAGTCCCCAGATCTTTTTCCAGATGTGGAGTCTCATGTGAGATGTCTTGAGGAGGCAGCCCAATCTTCTATCTAGTATAAAGTCACTCTGTTTACATTACCTACATACCTAATGGTTCAGAATAAGGTAGATGTGATCAAGTAGATACACTCATGAGGAGGTTTTCTATGAGAGGGGAACCAATAGGGTTACTCAAGGAAAATATTTTTAGTGGATAATCTCAAGCATTACGACCTTTGAGGTTTCGACCAGTGGGGTGTTGACCTCAGTAGCTTCCTTTCCAGACTTTTAGGGATAATGATTTAATTTATTTTCCTAGGGACTTTTATCAATGTTTTTTGATTATGGGGTTAATTCATATCATCATAACCATTTCCTATTGGTTCCCCAAGCTTGGTTTGGTGGAGGTGGATAGGTTTAGCACCAACATCAACAATAGTTTCTAGTGAGACTGTTCCTATAATAGGGGAAGTAGGCTTATGCTCTGCTGTGGGGAGATAGATCCAGTAGAGGCCAACCTCAGGATGTTCCTCATGTTTAGTGAACTTGAACAAAGAATGTCCTTGTAGGTGGTCATTAGCAGAGAGGTAGTTGAGCTTGGCATGGTCAGTTGCACATAGTGGAGGTGGAAATGTTTGAGGGGACATAGATCATCATAGGTATGACAAGTTTTTTAGTACTCTTGTTTGTTCCTTGTTTGATTCAGAAGATTCACACTCATTTGTTTCACCCACTCTAGTCTGTGCTCCATAAATGTACATAGAGAGGCTTCCCATTCCCCTGGGGTTGACTATGATAGTCAGAGGCCATACTAGCTTGTTTGATTTGTGATGGGGGTGTAGACTCATGATGGGGATGCATCAGTCCCATGGGGATCTTTCTTGAAACATATGAATCAATACGATGTTATCCTTAACATCTAGTGGTTGTATTTCATATGTGCTGTTATAGACTGTATAGGATAGTTTTTTTCTCACATGTGGATGTCCAATGTGTGGTTTTCATTGGTGAACAAGGCTTTCAGGTGGGCAGTAGGTGTGTGAATCCCCTTTAAAATTTATTGGATGAGTTTTTAGTGGAATCAATAGAGGTAGGGATAGTGGAGGTCCCCGGGGTCATTGGGGAGTTCCTGTATGTTTTCTCTAAGGAGGTTATGGGGCTACCACCTTGATGAGATGTTGATTTTGGGATATAATTGTAGCTTGATGTATCACCGATTTTTATGAATCTTTGTTGTATGAAACCTTATGAGTTTCATGATCTAAGGTTTAAGATAGATGATCTGATGCAAAAGGGTTTTATCTAGCCTAGCATGTTACCGTGGGGTGCTCTAGTGTTGTTCTACAAGAATACTAATAAAAGTTTGGGATTGTGTATAGACTACTAGAGATTGAATTAGGTGACAATCAAGAACTATTACCCTCTTATGTGGATAAACATTATTTTTGACCAGCTGAGAGGGGTGAGTTGGTTTTTTAAGACTGATATGTGGTTTTGATATCACCAATTGAGGGTGAATAAGGGAGATATACTAAATACTACCTTCAGATGCAAGTATGAGAACTTAGAGTTTGTAATCATGCCATTTGGTGTTATGAATGCACCATCTGTATTCATAGGGCTTATGAACTCCATGTTTTGTGAGTTCCTTTACTAGTTTTTAATCATATTCATGATGATATCTTGATCTATATGAATTTAGAGAAGGAGCATGCCAATCATCCCATAATTGTCTAACGGGTTCTTCAATGCCACCATATCTATGGAAAGTTGTCCAAGTATAGGTTCTATAAATGAGAGGTGAATTTCCTTAGGCATGTGGTGTCTCAGAAGGGTGTGGAAGTGGAACCTTTGAATATTGTGGTAATTATTTCTTAGGAAGCACACAAGAACATGGCATAAGTTTACAATTTTATTTTCTTATAAGCTATTATTGGAGGCTTGTGCCTAATTTCTCTTGAGTGGAAGAACCATTAATATAATTGAATAGGATGGACCATGATTTTGTGTGGAATGGTCAGTTCTAGGTAGTATTCAGTTACCTAAAGGGGAATTTGGTCAGTGCTTTAGTGCATCAGTTGCCTCAGGAGTGTGTGATGTTTGAGGTGTTTTATAATGCTTCCCATCTGGGATTAGGATGAGTGTTGATGAAACAAAGAGAATTAATCTGTTATGGGTCTAGGAAGTTACATCCCCATGATAATAACTATTCCACCCATGATCTAGATCTAGTAACAGTCATGTTTGTGCTGAAGTTGTGTTGGAATTACTTCATTGGGGATCAATTTGTCATCTTCACAAATCACAAGGGTTTGAGGTATATATTTTATAAGAGTGATATGAACTTCCAGCAGTAGAGGTGGGTGGAGTTTCTTTAGGATTATGATTTTGAGATCTCCTACACCTTAGGAAATTAGAATGTTGTGGGTGAGGATTTGAGTAGGAAGTCATAGAAGGGTGTTGTTCAGGAGTACGAGGGTACTTGGAGAGTGATGGAGGAGTTATAAGCCTTGAACTTAGTTAAAAGGGTGGATAGTGGTAGAGGATTCTTATTTCAGATGATGGTGAAATATTATCTAATGAAAAGGGTGTAGGAATCTCAGTGGGGAGACTCAGAGGAAGAGGTTATGCACTATCATGTTGTCCATGGTGATGCTCTAGAGGGATGGTCATAGGATGGTCAGAACTAGGTGTTGTTTTGTGGGAGGTTATTTTTTCTGAAAACGATGCATAGGGGAGTCCTTCATGAGATTCATATATCACCTTTGGAGATAAACCCAATAGTTTCTAATATGTACCATGGATTGAGGATGTATTTTTGGTGGAACGGGATGAAATAGGAAGTGGTGGAGTTTGTGGCAATGTTCTTGGTTTTTCAGAAGGTAAAGGTTGAGAATTGTGTTCCTGGGGTTTTTTTAAAGACCATAGATTTTTCTGAGTGGAAATGGGATGACATATTAATGGAGTTTTTCATAGGGCTACCTTGATCTCTGGGAGGTTGTGATTCTATCTAGGTGATCATGGATCAATTGAGTAAATTGGACCACTTCTTAGTGATCAAGGAGTCAGGTGTGGTGGATGATTTAGATAAGAGGTATATGGATGAGGTGTTGAGGTTTTATAGAGTTCTGAGGTCTATTGTCTCAGATCAAGACCCATCTTTCACCCCACAATTATAGAGGGTATTTTAGCATAATTTTGGCACTCAGTTACATCACATCACTCCTTTCTACCCTCATAATGATGGTAAAATGGAGAAGACTTTCTAGATGTTGGGGAATATGTTGCGAACATGCGTCTTGGACTTTAGAAGATCTTGGATATGACACCTGCCTTTGGTTGCATTTTCTTATAATAATATATATCACTCTTCCATTGGCATGGATCCATTTGATGATATGTATGGGGGGTCATTTTAGTCTCTGTTTTGCTGGACGGAGGTTGTGGAGGCATCATTTCTTGAACTCGATGTGGTGTAGAGAATGATAGAGAAGGTTCAACATGTTCATGAGAGGATTAAAGAATCATAAGAATAGTAAAATTATTATGAAAATATTACGAGGAGGCCCATGGAGTTATAGGTTAGAGACCAAATGTTCTTGAAGGTTTCCCCTCAACATGGGATATAGAGGTTTAGTAGAGGGAGTAATTTTCTCCAAGGTTTTTTGGGCCCCTTAAGGTATTGGGGTGAGTTGGTGTAGTGGCGTATTAGTTTGTGTTTCCACCATGGATAGAGATGATCTATGACATATTCTACATCTCTCATATTCTTTGTTATCTTCTTGATGACTCCCATGTCATTGACTGAGGATATTTGGATATCAAGGATGATGCGATGTTGGTGGAGAGGCTAGTAGAGATCTAGGATCAACAAGTGAAGGCATTTAATGGATGAAATATTCCTTTAGTTTGTGTTTTTTTGGAGGAATGGTTCCCTAGAGGAGAGTATATGGGAGACATAGACACATATACATGCTTAATACCTGGAGTTATTTTTATTTTTTATTTTCTCGTTTAGAAATTGAGTTATATAATAAGCTATTTTCCTTATTTTGTAATGTGTGTTGTGTGATGTGTGATAAATTATAAACATATTAAATGGGGAGGACCTGATTCCTAATAGTGACACATTAACCGTTATGTGATTAAACTCGTGTGGGCGAGTTAGTTCTTCCTAGAACAGATAACATCTTGACATGGAGGATGTAAATCCCTAATTTGTGTGCTCGAGGCAATGCATTTAGTTGGTTATGAATGTTTGGTTTGGGTTATGTGGTGGTGTGGTTGTATGAGAGGATATATCTTGTGGTTGTGTGGTGGTGAGGTTATATGAGATTTGTTTTGGTCATTTTCCTTGGTGTGACTTGGATGAAGATAAAATTTGGGGTATAAGGAGATCCATGAGAGGTATCTTGCGGGTGGGGGTGGAGTTGGGGGTAGTTTGGACCCCTTTCCTTATGGGGTTGGTTTGTGATTCTTGAGGGAGAGAATAATTTGAGAGGTATCTGATGTAACAACCTGTGCTTTACTGGTCTGTTACTTTTCTAGTTTCAGTGGTTGGAGGTGTTTGGGGGGGTTTTTAGTAGAGGATGGAGGTGAAGCAATGCTACTAAAAGAAATAAATGTTGTGTAAATGTATTACATGATGTGTAATAGTGGTTCATTTCATGTGTAGCTGGGTGGTTCATGGATTGTACGTGGCTAAGGGGTATCCTGTGAAAAGGGTACATGTCATGTAAGTAAGATTCAAGACTTATAATAAACCGGGTGTTAAAAATTCTTCAAGGTGATGTTATTTTCAATAAAAGATGGAATTTTCAGAATCCTAAGGATTACGCGCTATGTAAAGTTTACATGAAATGCTTCCTGCATGATCTATGTTATTTTTATAACCCTTATGGAAAATTTTTATTTCATTCAGTCTCTCCCTCACTATCTCATTTTGGTAGAACCCTAGGCACCCCAAGGAGAACTTCTAGTCCCCCTCTCCCTTACTTCTATCCATTGGATCTAGTGTTTGACCATTGGTGATCTATGGTAAGTCCTTCTCCCTTTTCTTTGTGGTTTCTCTCCTATTATTCTTTCAAGAAACTACTGCGGTGGTGCAGTTTTTGTTTGGGGTGTGTGTTGGGCTATGTTTTGATGGTATTTGGGTATGGTGTAGGTTGATCTAAAATTTCTTGTGGTTTGTTTCTAGTTTTTAGGTTTTCTTCTTCGCCTTATGGTGTGCATAAAGTTAGCAAAGATTCTTTGAGGTAGGGAATCTATCATTTCTATTTATTATTTATCATATAAGAGGATTTTACTTTTGTTTATCTATAGAAGATGAGAGTGATGAATTAATTAAAGATAATGAATTGGTTAAATTTAAATTGAAGGGTAAAGGGGTTTGATTCACATTATTTTACAAATTTGATTATTTTGATATGGTGTTTGTATGAACTTTATGCCCCACTAAAAATTGTGTCCATTGGAGAGTTTGTTTATGCTAGTTGTATGTTATGTGACTTATTCTTATTTTGTAATTATTATGATATCACCCTAAATGGAAATTGATTAACCAATTATATTTTTATATTGAAATGGTTTCCCTAGGATTATGGATTGTGTGATAATGCCCCTAAAATAAATTGGAATGTGATAAAATCCCTTTATAAATTGTGAAATAATCTTGATGTGTTGTGATGTGTGGTCATGATTGTGGGCTGGAGAATTGGTTTGTTAGTTGTGATTTTGGGGTGGTGAGATGGTTTGTTAATTGTGTTTTTTTAGGTGGTGAGGTGGTTTTTTGGTTGTGATTTTGGGGCGGTGAGGTGGTTTTTTGGCCATGATTTTGGGGAGGTGAGGTAGTTTTTTGTCATGATTTTGGGGTGGTGAGGTGGTTTTTTGTTCGTTATTTTAGGGTAGAAAGGTGGTTTATTGGATATGATTTTGGGGTTTTGAGGTGGTTTATTTTTTCATGATATTGGGGCAGTGAGGTGGTGGTCGCTTTGTGTTACATGCCCCAGTAGTGATGAAATAAATATTTGTTTAATAATGTTTTAAATGGTTGAGGCTTGATTTGGTTAATGGGATGAAAATGGATAATGAGTAAATGAATAAGGGGTTGCGTGGTTAAATTCAGTTGATTCTAAATAATGAAATGAATTGGTTGGATAATGGGAATTAGTTGGCATTGTGAAATGGGTTTTTGGCTTCTTGTGTGCTGTTATGTATTTAGAGGTGGCAGTAAAAGTGGAGATGTTATGAGTTGGTTAGTGTTTGGATGTAAACACATAGGTTGGGATTGTGTGTGTGGATATATATATACACACCCGTATACTCCATTTTATTTCTATACACACCCCACCCACATTGAGCACAATGTGCTGACACCTGCATAGTCACACGAGTCATGTTTTTCCTAACATCTGGTGAGGACATATAGATGTGTACCCGCTCTTTCCTATTATATATTCTAATAGAGGTAGGTATTTTACATGATGTAATGACCAAATGTCTTTTAGTGAATTAGATAGTGGTTGTGACAACCCAGGTTTTTTTGAGAGTGATGTGACCGTGCTTGTGAGGAGATAGCACATGTGTTTGTGGGAAAGGTGTGATATGACCATGCTTGTGAGGTGTCTTCTCACAAGGGTCATTCCTGTTAAGAGGAGGGAATGAGGTTGATTCCTATATTTAAATGATACCCTACTACTCTGGTTATGGTTTTGGATATGTTTTGGTCTAGGTGTCTACAGGCGTTATATGATGTGACCGTGCTTGTGGGGCAGTGGACTAGGTTTCTGTGGGCATGATGTGTTGTGAATGTGCTTATGGGGTAGTGTGGTTTACTAAAGAGTTGAGAGCGCTTGGAAATACGATGTTGGGGTGTGAGAGTATCATACCGATGGGAAATTGGTGTGGGTACCTTATATCGATATGCTTATTTTTATATTATATTACTTGGATTGCATTATTTAGTGGGTTTTCCTTGGTGAGGTTGGGTTTGGTTATTATACATGTATAGGAGATATTTAGTTTTGTTATTCTCTCAAGGGTGCATTAGTATTATATTTTCACATATTCATGAGAGAATTTGGTTTTCCTACTAAGTATACTTTCATTCTCACCCTACATATATAAAATATTTTTAGTTTTCTAGGAGGATAATGTGGACCATGCTAGACAGTACTATCTCAGACCTTTAGAGCACTATCATATCACTACTTTGGATTTTCTTTTGGGTATTTACATTGGATACTCTTATATGTATTAGTTTTATTTATACATGTATGTGGTATGGTTTTGGTTTCCTTTTATATTATGTCCTGGAGTTGTTTTTGGATGATTCATATTAGCTCTCGATCCTACATTATTATATAGGGTAATGCCTCCTATTTAATGAGATCTTTTTATACCCTCGATTCTAGTTGCCAACCCAGGGTCTACTAGAGATGGGACTCAGGGGTTATTATCTATCTCCCCTCATTATGGTATCTTTGGAGGGAGGGGGTCATGACACATAACATATGCTATATGTATCAAAGAAACAACTCTTATTTCCAAACATGAAAATAAAAACATCTATATCTAGGTAGGATACATAAATTTCTCTCTTAGAAATAGTAGGCATATAATAACAATATTCTAAAACCAAGACCATCCTAGTTGGAAATTAATGTTGGTAATCTCATATAACCAAGGAAATAATACGTGCTCCATTGGATTCTCAAATATCCACTCATACTTTAGAAATATTCTAAAATATACTTTTTTTTGAATTTGAATACATATGTGAGCACCACAAGATGTATATGATATTCATTGTTTAAATATAGATTTATTTCACTAAATAGTGAAAACTCATTGAGCTTTCCATTACTTCTTTAAATGGGTGTAGTTCTTTTTCCAGTGTCCCATATTGCTACATAAAAAACATACTATATAATTTTTACTTTAACTATTATTGGATCTTACTTTTATTAGAAGGATAATGATCAGAAGACTTAGATTTAGAATGAGACTTATTCCCCTTATCCTTGTTCTTATTTTTCTTATTCACCATAAGGTATATATAATGTTCATGCCTCATGTATTTATCAATGTAGAGAATCAAATAAGGAGTTATGAAAGAGTTTTCTCACTATTGATCCTATTATAATTCATAATAAAACTGGAGAATCTATTGGGTAGTGAGGATAGAATGATACCTTTGTGAAAATCATTAGGGATAAAAAATCCCATGATGTTTAAGAACTCTATATATCAAATCATCTTAACTACATGTGGCCCAGCTGGTGCTGAATCTCTAAGATCACATGTGAATCATGCATTAGAGATCTCATATCCCTCTTTTCTATCCTTCTCTTGATAAATATAATAAAGGTGATAATTGATTCAATATGAATCCATATCCTCATGTTTATTTAGAATCTAATTAGATATGGATGATAATATAAAACGTTAGGAATTTTTGGCATCATCCAAATGTTTCATATGGAGAGATAGTTCTTCCTCACAAGCCTCTTTGTCAGGTTATTTAGGATTGTTGTTTCCCAACATATATAATTTCCATTCAAGGTGTATTATGACGTTCAAGGACCTATTCCATTCATGGAAATTAGATTTAGTGGTAAGGTTATCTTTCTCTATAATGGATAATAGCGATATAGTTAATGTTTTGTGGATTTCCATTTCTATAATAAAAAGAGAAGATTTTTTAATTTATCTAGATTATAAAATTAGATAATAAAATTAATCTAATGTATTAATATCAAAATAGTTTATCAAAAACCAATATCCCTCACCATTGGTTTCAGAATATCTTATCACATGGATATTCTGGTAGCAAGGATCCATATGTATCTTCTCATAATCTAGATGGAGGTCTGATAAGTTATTCATAGGTATTTAGGTAGATGTATCTTTGTAACTACATTAAATCAAATATACTTGATCCATTGAGTGGACTCCCCAATCTAAAAATCCTGGATTTGGATTTCCACAAAAAAATTTCCTACTAGTTGCACAAATTCTTGTAGAGGTGATCATCCCTCAACATAAACCAGGATAAGTAACCCGAAAATCATGATAGGAATTCCTCAATAATTTAAAGCACCCCAATGGAGGTTAGACAATAACTTTGAACTATGGTTTTATTTCTACCCAAGTAGTGGAAGGCTATATAGACTCAATATTTGTATTTGATATATTTTTATATTTATGGGTAAACTTCTCATCTTATCTGGTACATTATTGTTGATATTAAGGGAATTTTACTTAAGTGATTAACAATATCTAGATAAAGTTCACATATATTATGATTTTATTTTAATTCCATATTACATGCTTGTTAATTAATATATTTAATTATTAAGAATATATAAATAATTAAACATGAAACTAAGAGAAATAATATTAATAAAGTGGAATTACCATGAGATTTTCTAATGGTTGGTTTAGCTAGAGTATGGAAAACCAAACCTTGATCCTAGAGAATAAAGTCATGAAACAATTCCTAGTTTGAGTTACTATATTCCACTTATGCACCTGTATAACTATTCAATTGGTTTCACCAAACATGAGTCTCCCCCACTCCCTTAGGACATCTATCCATTACACAAGCTTTTACTCATAAGGAGGTGAGGTGAACTAAAGGATTGGTTAAAGGGGTTTACATAAATGAAACCATTGTCACACATTCCCTTATGTAATAAGAGGATAGAAATTACATGACATACATTATTTAATTTAATAAATTATTACAAAAACTACGAAATAATATAAAATCAAACAAACTAATCGAATACAAAGCTCATGGTCACCCACCTACATGAAATAAACATGAAAAAACACACTAACTAGAATTTACTTAAACCAAATATTTATTATTAAGATATATTTACTTTAATTAATCAAATAAATCAATTATTTAGTTAATTATTTTATCTAAATGTCCATCTAAATAGTCATGTAGATACCAATCACCTGATGCATCATAAGAATAAATGGATTAACAAATATTTATATATATTTACATGAAATTAGTTGATCATTTATTAACTATGAAATCCTTGCTACATATCCAACTTACCTAATGATAAAAACGTGATTAGGTTTTTAATGATCTAATTAATTACTGGGTGACTACACAACATGTAATGATGAGACGTATGATGGGTTTATCACTTACCATATTTCCGGGATTGATGCATAAGTAATTAGGCTGTATATTTATTGTGATACATAGTGGGTACTTGTTGGTCGGAGTAGATGACTCAAGAGGTGGGGGGGGGAATTGAGTATCTATAAAGATTTCTATTGAAAAGGTTTCTTTACAAAATAATATCCCCCTATAAAAATAAACACAAAGTCAGTTTGTAGTGAATTTATAAAAGTCTTGAAGGTTCAATTTGGTTCTCAGAAGATTGATTAGTTCTCAGTTGTAAAAATCTTAATATTAGTAAAACTTTTGAAAAAAACATACTGATTCAAAATAGATTTAAAAACATGATAAACTAACTATCAAAGTTCAGTTTATCTTAATGCATGAAATACTTAACACATAAGAAATATAAGATAAACAGCACAACGGATAAAACAAGAGGTTCAGTCTCAAGCTGAGACTTAGTCCTCTTCACTTGGTGATCACCTACCACCAAGCATTTTATATTAATAAACTTTTGATCCACACCCTGGATCAGGGTTCACAATAGCACACTCATATTTACAAGTCACACTTGACCTCTACCACAATTATTCATGGGAAAAACAAATAAACAGATCACACATGATCTCTTCCACAGTTCTACGTGGGATACAAGTGTAAGAAGGGATTGAGAGTGAGGATATTTTAATATCCTTAAGTTATGATCAGGAGACAGTGTGTGTAACAAATATACACACTGCTCAAATAGTAATGATAAAATACAACAGAATTATGAAAGAGAATAGAGTTAAGAATTCTCTGTGTGTTATGCAGTAATGCTCTGGACTTAATAGTTTTTGAGAAAATGATATTTGAGCCCTCTTTTGGAAGTTGACTTCAGAACAAAGTATCACGATTTCTATAATCTAGCTTCCAGATGTAAAAAGGTTTAGCTTGTCAGTGTCTCGATGTATAGTGAGCATCAGCAAATATTTCTTGTTCAAAACTTCTTTTAATATCAGGTGTTTTATTCCTCTCTTTGTGTATTCGCACAGTCTATTTTTCAGCATGTTCTTCGAGCACCCTTTCTTAAGTCGACATAGTCCTTTTATACTTCAAGGTACACTAGGAATGAATATCTCCGCATGTGGATATACCTCATACTATCTATGGATAGTCCTATAGAAAACATTAAATAATGTCAGAAACATTAATTTGTCTAAATATGACCGTTAGAAATAAATTTGAATTAATAAAATGGAAACAGGTATTTATGACTATCGGCGAGTCATCTTTGGTGTGTCATCTTCGGTGTGTCGACTTCAGTATGTCATCTTAGATGTGTCGAAATTCGGTATGTTGACTTCGGTGTGTCGACTTCAGTGTGTCGACTTTGGTGTGTCGACTTCAGTGTGTTGAAGTTCAGTCTGTCGAACTTCGGTGTGTCGACTTTGGTGTATCGAACTTTGGTCTGTTGACTTCGGTCTGTCAAACATTGGTGTGTCGACTTCGGTGTGTCGACTTCGGTGTGTCAAACTTTGGTCTGTCGAAATTCGGTGTGTCAACTTCGGTCTTACACGAATCATTACAAGACTAAGAGTTATCCAAAAATACATGTAAAAATACACTAGTAAACATATTGATTCATGAACAGGTTATGGAATTATTTAAGTATATTATTATGTATGACATAATTGATTTACTTAGAGATATTAAATGGCATGATAATCTATATATTGACATTATTTGTGATTATGAAAACTATATTATCATATAGGGTCCAACAATATCCCCCTTTTTGATAATCACAAATTATAGCATACATGAAAAAATATATAGAATAAAGATATTTTGACATAACATCCTTTCCGTGTTTGAATTTATAAAAAAAATATCCCCCTCAAACAATGGATTAAGAAGAGTACATGCCATGTGTCCTGAACTAGAGAATCTCCCCCTTATATAAACAATGTATGCCTTATTCCCATTATTTTCTCCCCCTTTTGGGATTAGAAAAAATAAAATAAGAAAGGATAAATAACCTAAAAGAAAGACACCAATAAGATTTCCATTAGGATACATAAAGGCATAATCCAAACAGAAAGGATCAAATACCTATTAAAGAAAAACAATCCACCACTAAGGGTTTGGATTCTGTGGGGATTTCCTTTGTCTGAAGGATCCGAGGGAGAATAAGAAGGTTTGGTAGTGGTAGAAGGAAGAGGTGGTCTGAAGACAACACCAGGCAGGGCAACACCTGTAGGAACAGTAGCTACAAGGGTTGGCTGCCTTTCTGACAACACCCAACTTGGATTTTTCTCTGTGATGATCGGTCGAATCTGGTAAAGGTCCTAAGAGATAGTCATTGGAGCAGTAGGTTGAAAGGTAGGACCAATTTAAGCAGCTGGAGGAACTACAATAGCCTCGGCCTGAATATGCATATAAGGCTTAAGGAGATTGATGAAATCATTAATTATTTCACCACCATATTGCATTGCCTTCTCAAAGTCATCCTTATTTTCCATAAATTTACTCAATAAAGGTGTAAACTCCTTCAATTGAAGGAATTTATTCTTGAAAACTTCTTTGACTGGAGGAATTCAAAGATTTTCTGTGAGAAAATTGAAGCTATTGATGAGATAATTCTTGTTATAAATCTTAGTGAAACTCTTATCCACCTTTTCTCGAATTTCTTTCTGAGATGAAGAGGCTTCATTTGTGCACTGCTTGACCATATTGTAGACAAGGTATGTATTTCGATGTACCTTTTCAAGGGTTTCTTTGTCTGAAACAGTCTGAAGTTTTTGAAGTTCCTCTCTCATCACAATCTTGAGAGACTCCAAATCAACAACAACACTTTTGCCACTCCTGGAACTGGATGGGCCAATCAACATTTTTCCAAGCTCTTCTTTAAACTTATTTAGGTTCACACTGAGTAGATGAGTTACCAAGTTCCTAAGAACTTCCGGAACACCACTAAAGGAGGTTTTGGAGTCAGAGGTTAAAGAATTCAACTCATATCTCATCTTTCTTACTTATTCTCTCAGCAAGGTATTGCGTCTAATAATGGTTTCTACTATAGTAATGAGATTTAGTTGAATCTCTTAGATCACTATTCTTGAAATATTTTCTACATCAGCATCTGAGATACCTAAATAAGTGGAGGCTTCATTTCTGGATCCAACTGAAGCTATCAAAGACTCACATATATCATTTTTGAATTTCTCCAAATCAGATTTAGTAACATAATCACTGGGCACTGCGGGAGCTACTGGTTCTACTACTGAAGGTGCAACTGAGGGAATAGGTGCAACAAATTCTGGTTCATCTTGGACTTGTGGAGTAGGAGGAGAAGGCACCATCTCCTCATATGGGACTTATTCTAAACCAAAAAGAATGTATCCTGGATCACTATTCCACTCTCTAGCACATGTCCAGTCTCTTGGATCAACAGTATCAATTCTAATCCTTCTTTCCCGAGGCTCAGGAATAACATCATCAATATAGGCTACTTTAACCTAGTCTCGAGCCATAACAATTTGTCTGGGAACAAGAACCAACCGAACTTCAAGTTCTGCTTGTGCTCCAGCTACTTCAGCTTCACCAGGAACTTCCTCGGTTTGAGGCACTGGAACCTCGTCTTCTTTCTCTTGGCTAGCAGCCATAAGATATTTCAATTCCTGAATGATCTCTTGATTTTCAAAATTAGGAAGAGGCGATCTGTCCTCATGTTCAACATCTCTATGACCAATAGCCTGTTGTTCAACATGCTCAACACCCTCACCAGCTCCATGTATAGATTCCTCATTGGATCTATCAACCACTTGTTGTCCCACTTTTAGAGAGTCACTAACATGCTCATCATCTCCTCCATTATCACCACCACCACCACCACCACCACCACCACCACCATCAGCATCATCATCATCATCATCATCATCATCATCATCATCATCATCATCATCATCATCAGCATCATCAGCATCATCAGCATCATCATCATCATCATCATCATCATCATCATCATCATCATCATCATCATCATCATCATCATCATCATCATCATCATCATCATCATCATCATCATCATCATCATCATCATCATCATCATCATCATCATCATCATCATCATCATCATCATCATCATCATCATCATCATCATCATCATCATCATCATCATCATCATCATCATCATCATCATCATCATCATCATCATCATCATCATCATCATCATCATCATCATCATCATCATCATCATCATCATCATCATCATCATCATCATCATCATCATCATCATCATCATCATCATCATCATCATCATCATCATCATCATCATCATCATCATCATCATCATCATCATCATCATCATCATCATCATCATCATCATCATCATCATCATCATCATCATCATCATCATCATCATCATCATCATCATCATCATCATCATCATCATCATCATCATCATCATCATCATCATCATCATCATCATCATCATCATCATCATCATCATCATCATCATCATCATCATCATCATCATCATCATCATCATCATCATCATCATCATCATCATCATCATCATCATCATCATCATCATCATCATCATCATCATCATCATCATCATCATCATCATCATCATCATCATCATCATCATCATCATCATCATCATCATCATCATCATCATCATCATCATCATCATCATCATCATCATCATCATCATCATCATCATCATCATCATCATCATCATCATCATCATCATCATCATCATCATCATCATCATCATCATCATCATCATCATCATCATCATCATCATCATCATCATCATCATCATCATCATCATCATCATCATCATCATCATCATCATCATCATCATCATCATCATCATCATCATCATCATCATCCACATCATCATCATCATCATGATGATGATGGTGGTGGTGGTGGTGGTGGTGGTGGTGGTGATAATGGAGGAGATGATGAGCATGTTAGTTTCTACCTCATCCTCATCACCTAATAAGGATTCTCTAGAGGGCAAGTCCAAAGGTGGACTAATAGGTCCATAAGACACGTCTTTAGGACTTTCAGTAATATCAGGACCACTCCTATCATAAAAAGGATATCCTTCTTCCCTTGGCACTTCAGGATCATCTTCCTCATCATAATAAACTGGAACCTCTCCTGGTTTGAGACCCGGATCAACTTGGTCTTTTGGTCTAGAAGGGTGGTCAACTAGATTGAAAACCTCATATAGTGTTTCCTCATCTCCTACCCAACATCTCTTCCATGGGTTCTAGAATATTTTCATCCTTTTAGAAATATCTTTTTGAAGGCAAAAACCACAACCGGCACTTACCACTTCATCTCCATCTTTGACACAACCTAATCTTTTTAACATGGCAGAAATCATCCTCAGATAGTACAAGAAGGTTGCCTTCTTGGATGGATTAATCAGATCAGAGATATGAACCATTAAATACCTACATAGGTTTACTTTTATCCCATGTTTCAAAAAAAAGATCAAGAAAACATTCTGATACTTCACAGCAGAGAAATCTCTCTTCCTTGGGAAGATTTGATGTTGTATAAACTTAAAAACAGTCTTACTTCTCCTTCAAATTCATTTGCAACAGTCCTTCTGGATTCTTCATTTCCAGTCAGCTCCTTAAGAGCATCTTCATAAGAGAACAAATTTTAGGAAGGTGGAATGTTACCCGGATAGTCAGCATAGACACCTTCTTAGGGTATCTCTAAGCATTCAGCCCTTTCCTTGGACGAGAAAGATTTCTCCTTTCCCTTTACTACTGATTTCATTCTTTCTGATTCAACTTCATCTAGAGATATCCTCAAATGTTGATAGAACTCATGCACTAGCTGAGGATAATAGGGTCTTTCATTTTTGGAGAACCAACTGAGCCACCCTTGAGATTCCAGTACTTTCAACAAAAAAGATTTTCTTGACATAAAACACTCAGCAAACACCTCCTTTTCATCCATAACCACTCAGATTTTAAAGCTTGGTTTCGCCGTCCCACTGGACTCACCTTTCTGTCACTTAGTAGAAGGAGATTTACTGGGTTCTTTCATTGCGCGCTTAGTTCTCTCCATGAAAAGGCTTCAGATTCCAACAAATTTGAGAGGTAGTGAGTCGAGAGGAAGAGTGAAAAAAGGTAAAAGGTTTTACGACAAAGGAGAAGGTGAATGGTTGGGATGGATTGAACTAAATATATCAATTAGGGATTGTAACTCATAAATAATAAAACTTTAAACGCAGAAAAAAGAAGCATACGAAAAAAATTATTTTATTTAACACAGACTAAATTTACTAAAAAATCCTTAAATACATAGGTGTCAATGAACCGGTCTCAGGGATTGGTTTTATAATATTGGTTTCAAGAAAATCGATTTCAAGAAGATCAATTTCAAGAAGATCGGTTTCAAGAATATTGGTTTCAAGAAGATCAGTTTCAAGGATCAGTTTCAAGAAGATCAGTTTCAAGAAGATCGGTTTCATGAGATCAGTTTCAAGAGATCAGTTTCAAGAAGATCGGTTTCATGAGATCAGTTTCAAGAGATTGGTTTTATGAGATCGGTTTCAAGAGATCAGTTTCATGAGATCAGTTTCAAGAAATCGATTTCAAGAATATCGGTTTCAAGGATTAGTTTAAAGAAGACCAGTTTTAATAAGATCAGTTTCATGAGATCGGTTTCATGAGATCAGTTTCAAGAAGATCAGTTTCAAGGATCGGTTTCAAGATGATACGTTTCAAGAAGATCAGTTTCATGAGATCAGTTTCGTGAGATCAGTTTCAAGAAGATCGGTTTAAAGGATCAGTTTCAAGGATCGGTTTCAAGGATCATATACTGATTTATCATTCCTAGTTCATATCTGATGTATTTCATTCTCTTAGAATTTAAAGGTTTAGTGAATATATTAGCAAGCTGATGTTCAGTCCCATTAAACTCAAGAGTTATATCACCTTTTTGATAATGATCTCTCAAAAAGTTATGTCTTACATCAATATGCTTTGTTCTATAATGAGAAATTGGATTTTTAGAAATGTTATTAGCACTTGTGTTGTCACAGTTTATGGGGATATGTCTGAATTGAAATCCATATTCTAATAAGGTGCGTTTCATCCACAAAATTTGTGCACAACAACTACCAGTAACAATGTACTCTGCTTCATCAGTTGATAATGCTACTGAATTTTTCTTTTTACTACACCATGATATTAGTGGATTTCCTAAAAAGTGACATGTTCTAGAGGTACTCTTTCTATCTAACTTACATCCACCAAAATCAGCATCTGAATAGATAAACAAATCAAACGGTTGTCCTTTTGGATAGAACAGTCCTAAGTTAGTTGTATATTTGAGGTATTTGAAAATTCTTGTAACACTATTTAAATGTGACTCTTTTGGGTTTGCTTGAAATATCACACACATACACACACTGAACATAATATCTGGCCTACTAGCAGTTAAGTACATCAAAATCCCAATCATTCCTCTGTAAGCAGTTTGATCAATTGATTTTCCATTTTCATCAAGATATAACTTACATGTAGAACTCATACGGGTTTCACTACTCTTAATGCTATCAAATCCATATCTTTTAAAAAGATCTCTTGTATACTTACTTTGATTTAAGATAATACCTTCTTTATTTTGAAATATTTGAAATCCAAGAAAATATTTAAGTTCACCCATTAAACTCATTTCAAACTCACTTTTCATTATGTTTGAAAAATCATTACATAAATAATTTTTAGAAGTTCAAAAAATAATATCATCTACATATATTTGGACTATTAAAACTTCTTTTGAAACCTTTTTTATAAATAAAGTAGGATATGCAAGTCCTTTTATAAAACTTTTAGAAATAAAAAAATTACTTAACCTTTCATACCAAGCTCTTGGAGCTTGTTTCAAACCATATAAAGCTTTTGATAATTTGAACACATGATTTGGAAAATGTGCATTTTTAAAAATGGGGGGTTGTTTAAAAAAAACATCCTCAATTATATAACCATTTAGGAATTCACTTTTGTCATCCATTTGATATAGTTTAAAATTCAAGTGTGCTGCATAGGCAAGTAAGATCCTAATTACCTCAAGTATAGCTACTGGTGCAAAGGTCTCTTCATAATCAATTCCCTCTTATTGATTATATCCTTGTGCAACTAGTCTAGATTTATTCTTAAATATATTTCTAACTTCATCTACCTTATTTATGAACAACCATTTGGTTCCTATGGTCAAAGTGTCCTTAGGTCTATCTACATGTTTCCAAAATTTATTTCTTTCAAACTGATTAAGTTCTTCTTGCATGGCCATTACCCAAAATTCATCATTGATTGCATTATTGATATTTTTAGGTTCAATTTGTGACAAGAAGGATTGATGTTATACCTGATTTCTCAGGGAAGCTCTGGTTTGTGTTCCTCTATCTAAATCTCCAACAATATCATCTAAGGGATGATTCTTAAGGGTTATAGTTGGTCTAGATAAAGTAGGACTAGATATTTTAGGTTGGTTAGGTTGATCTTGTTCACTATGGTTAGGATGTGGAGAATTTTGAGAACTGGAAGTTTTCACAGATTCCTTCACATGATTATTTGAGGTTGTATCATCAATGTTCAGATTGGACATATCTTCTTCAATATTTTCTAGTGAAGTCTTGGGTTCTTGTGGATCTGCTTTATCAAACTCTATGTGTACAGACTCCTCCACACATTTGGTTTTCTTGTTAAAGACTCCATAGGCTTTACTTGATGTAGAATATCCAAGAAATATTACTTCATCACATTTAGAGGAAAATTTATCTAAATTATCATTAGTGTTTAGAATATAGACTTTACATCCAATAACTTTAAAATAACCTAATTTAGGTTTCCTATTATTCCACAACCCGTAAGGAGTTTTCTTAAGAATGGGTCTAATTAAGACTCTATTTATTATGTAGCAAGCTGTATTAACAGCTTTAGCCCAAAAATAAATGGGTAAATCATATTCATTAAGCATAGTTCGAGCAATTTATTGTAAGGTTCTATTTCTTCAATCTACCACACCAATCTGTTGGGGTGTCCTAGGTGCATAGAAGTTATGATTATAGCCACTTTGTGAGAAAAAGGATTCAAAATATTTATTTTCAAACTCATGACCATGATCACTTCTTAAGGATTTAATATTAAGTCCACTAAGATTTTCTATAGTCCTAGCATTCTTAGCAAAGTGTGAACAAGATTCACTTTTATGAGTCAGGAAAAAGGTCCAGGTATACCTAGAGAAATCATTTACAAGAATATAAACATAGTGCTTCCCATTGAGACTTGAAACTCTAGATGGTCCAAACAAGTCCATGTGAACCAACTTGAGAGGTTGAGAAGTAGTTACCTCTTTCTTTGGTTTGAAATAGATTTTATGCTGATTTCCCTTTTGATAAGTATTACATACTTTTTTGTTTGAAAATTCTAATTTGGGTAAGTCTCTAACTAAGCCTTTTTTAGTTAACTTACTAAGAGAGTGCACATTGCAGTGTCCTAATCTTCTGTTCCATAACCAAGATTCCTTATAAAAAGCATTTAAACATGAAACATTTTGCTTATCTAAAGAATCTAAATCCAAAACATATACATTTTCATTTCTAAGAGCAGTAAATATTAAATCATTTTTAGAATTAAAAAAATTACATGCATCATTTTAAAATTTAACATTGAATCCATAATCACACAACTGAGAGATACTAAGTAAATTATACTTTAATCAATAAAAAAGTACTTTTGAAATTAATACAATATTAGGGCTACTAATATGGCCTAAGCTAACGATATTCCCTTTTGAATTATCACCGAATGTGACATGTCCACCATCAACTATAATTAGGCTTTTAAAGCATGAGTAGTCTCCTGTTATGTGTCTTGAACATCCACTATCCAAGTATCAAAGAGTTTTACAGGAGCTCTTCAGACAATTTTCCTGCAAAACAGATTAAGTGTAGGGTAACTTTGGTACCCATATTTTCTTGGGTAAAAAGAGGTTAGCAAGTAAAACTTCGTGGACCCATACTTGTCTCACAGATTTCCTATAATCAAAAGATATATTTTGAGATATAAACACTTTGTTTGGTCCTTTAGAGAATTGTTTTTCAAGAAATGGTACAAAACTTGAACTAGCTGTGAACTGTATAGATTTTGGAGCAAATTTAGTTTTAATAATCCTTCTCTGTCCTGGTTGATATCCTAGACCAATTGTGTATTTTGGAGTAATCTGTTTTCCTAGTAATTGAGTCAAGGTATCTCTACCTATAATAAACTTCTAAATATCTCTCTTTAATTTCTCATTTGATAATTTGAGTTCAGTATTTTTTTTAATAGCTGAGCACATTTTTCTTTCTCAATATTCAGATCAAACTTATAATTGGAATTTAGATCATGTTTCCTTTTCAATAATTTATATTTATCCTTGAGTTCATTAAAGGTATCCTCAAGCATTCCACAGTATTCAAATAGTTCATCCTTAGTCATATTTTCATCATTGTTTGATTCAATTTCATTCTTAGAATAGTAAGCATTATGTACAAGAGAATTTGGTGTTACCTCAGATGTTTTTATCATGAAACACAGGTTTACATGTTTGTTCTTGTCAATATCAGAAGTGTCATATCCACTTGAGCTATCTTCTGAGGCACTCCAAGTGGATTTTATAGCCTTTTTATATTATTTTCCATTTTCTTTATACTTCTTCTTAAATTTTGGCTTGGGTCAATTAGCTTTCACATGACCTTTTTGATTTCACTCATAACATACTATCTCATTTGTGTTATCATTCCATTTCCTATCCTTTTTCCACTGTCCTTTATTATCATACCTTTCTTTGTAATTTGATTTTCTAAAGAACTTTTTCTTTCGGTATAACTTATCGAATATCCTTGCAAGATGAGCCATCTCATCATCACTTTCAGAGTATGATCCATCACTTGTGGAAGTGTCTACAAGAACTTGAACATTTTCTTTTTTCCTTGTTCTTTGAGGTAGTAGTCTAGAATGCTACAGATTTCTTCCTTGGTTCTTCATCTACTTATTGATTCACCTTAAGTTATTCTTCATACATCATAAGCTTTCCAATTAGTTCCTTCACTGGTAGCTTGCCTATGTCACATGATTCTCGAATAGAAATATAAGTTCCACTCCATTTTTCAGGTAAGCATCGAAGCAACCTCATAATCTGGTCCTTGCTGTCCACTGGTCTCCCAAGAAGACTCATGGTATTAACTATTTCATTGAACCTGTGATACATTTCAGAGATAGGTTCATCAGGATTCATTTTAAAATTATCATATTTAATAGTATATGTATTTAATCTCATTTCTTTAATATTGGTTGTTCCCTCATGAGAAACAGCTAAAGTATCCCAAATTTCATATTCAGTTTTACAAGCAGATATTCAGTTAAACTCCTCATCTCCTAGGTCATAGTACAAAACATTCATTGATTTACAATTATTGTTATAGTCAGTCTTGGTAGGTTCATCCCAAGTGTTTCTAGCAGTTTCAGGAATATCATATTTACTTTCAATAGCAGTCTAGATTTCAAATCCCATACTTTCTAGATGTATTTTCATTTAAATATTACACTAAGCATAATTAGCTCCATTAAAGAAAGGTGGTATGTTGGTAGCAGCTCCTAATATATTTTCTATGATAAAGTTTCTAAAAGAATTTCAAAGAGATAAAAATTTAGAAATAACAAAAATTTGAAGATCTTTGAAACACAACTATAATAACAGTTGACATGATTTAAAAAAAACTAATAGTAACTTTCACATTCCTCTAATACCAAATGTTGGTCGGAGTAGATGACTCAAGAGGGGGGGGGGGGAATTGAGTATCTATAAAAATTTCTATTAAAAATGGTTCTTTACAAAATAATATCCCCCTATAAAAATAAACACAAAGTGAGTTTTTAGTGATTTTATAAAATTATTGAAGGTTCAATTTGGTTCTCAGAAGATTGATTAGTTCTTAGTTGTAATAATCTTAAGATTAATAAAAATTTCGAAACAAACCTACTGATTCAAAACAGATGTAAACACTTTCTAAACTAACTATAAAAATTTAATTTATCTTAATGAAGGAAATACTTAACACATAAGAAATACAAGATAAACATCACATCGGATAAAACAAGAGGTTCAATATCAAGCTGATACTTAGTCCTTTACACTTAGTGATCACCTAACACCAAGCAGTTTATATTAATAAACTTTTGATCCACACCCTGGATCGAGGTTCACAACAGCACACTCGGCTGTCTAGGTCACACTTGACCTCAAACACAGTTATTCGTGGGAAAAACAAATAAACAGATCACACAAGATCTCTTCCACAGTTCTACGTGGGATATAAGTGTAAGAGGGGATTGAGAGTGAGGATATTTTAATATCCTCCAGTTATGCTCAGGAGACAGTGTGTATAACAAATATACACACTGCTCGAATAGTAATGATAAAACACAACAGAGTTATGAAAGATAATAGAGTTAAGAATTATCTGTGTGTTATGCAATAATGCTCTGGACTCAATAGATGTTGAGAAAATGATATTTGAGTCCTCTTCTAGAAGTTGACTTCAGAACAGGGTATCACAGTTTTTGTAATCCAGATTCCATATGTAAAAAGGTTCAACTCTTCAGTGTCTCGATGTACAGTAAGATTCAGCAAATATCACTTGTTCAAAACTTCTTGTAATCTCAGGAGTTTTGTTCCTCTCTTTGCGTATTTGCACAGTCTGTTTTTCAGCGTGTTCTTTGAGCACCCTTTCTTAAGTCAATGTAGTCCTTTTATACTTCAAGGTCCACTTGGCATGAATATCTCCGCACGTGCATGTACCTCGTACTGTCTATGGATAGTCCTACAGACAACATTAAATAATGTTAGAAACATTAATTTGTCTAAATATGACCGTTAGAAATAAATTTGAATTAATAAAATGGAAACAGGTATTTATGACTATCGGTGAGTCATCTTTAGTGTGTCGACTTCGATGTTTCATCTTCATTGTGTCGACTTCGGTGTGTCATCTTTTTTGTGTCGAACTTTGGTGTGTCGACTTCGGTGTGTCAACTTTGGTGTGCCCACTTCGGTGTGTCGACTTAGGTGTATCAAACTTCAGTCTGTCGAACTTCAGTGTGTCGACTTTGGTGTGTTGAATTTGGTGTGTCGAACTTCGGTGTGTCGACTTCAGTCTGTCGAAATTTGGTGTGTCGACTTCAGTGTATCGACTTCGGTGTGTCGACTTCGGTGTGTCGACTTCGATGTGTGGAACTTCGGTCTGTCGAACTTCGGTGTGTCGACTTTGGTCTTACACGAATCATTACAAGACTAAGAGTTATCTAAAAATACATGTAAAAATACACTGGTAAAAATATTTATTCATGAATAGGTTATTGACTTATTTAAGTATATTGTTATGTATGACATAATTGATTTACTTAGAGATATTAAATTGCATGATAATCTATATATTGACATTATTTGTGATTATGAAAACTACATTATCATAGAGGGTCCAATAGTACTAATGAGCTACACACTATGCCTTATGTGTGACATGTGTTCATGAAACCCAGCTACTAACTTAGTGTTTTTCTCAGATGATGATCCTAACAAATCACACATTTTTTACATTATTTATATAACATTTATCTCATTAATGTTATATTCTACTAGCCCCACATGTCATGTGATGCTTATTTTACCATATATTTTCCATTAATTTTACTATGAAACAGTGTAGACTACACATGTAAACTAGCTACATGTCGTGTAATATGAAAAATTGTTCATCAAACTAGCCCTATCATCACATGGTATAGTTAATTAATTTAATTAAAAACCAAGTGTTATTTACTAATTGGTGAAATGTGTATCTCGAGACACATCCAGGTGTAGTTTAATTTTGTACATGACATGTAATTTCAATCACATGCTATATATCTATGTGTTCGAGACTAAAAACTTAGTGCCTCTCAAAGTAATAATTAATCATTATTCATCTATTCTTAATTTTTTTTAAGATATATAGTATAAAACTTGAACATGGAATATTAATATTCAAAAAAAATTTAATTAATATTCAGACTAAATAATGAATAAAATAGAAGTAAAACACTAACAATAATTTCCTATAAGAAATCAATAAATAATAAATAGTTATAAATTATTACGTGGACACTCTAATATAATTTAAAGGTTTTGGTCATAGTGAAAGTGCATATTGGGTAGTTTCCAACTCAAATTTTTGTTGTAATCAATGATAATTCTGAGATATAGATGATAAATAATGTCTTGAACAATGAAATTAAATTGAAGATTAACATAAATTCCATAAATAAGAAGAGAGAATAATTTTCACATATGTTTTATAATTAATTTATCTAAATAATTAAATACCTTATGCCAAATATATTTATTTTTTTTGATGATAGGAGGGCAACCTCTTATCATACCATCATTATGTGAGAGGAATACAGGGTAGATTCCCTCTTGTGGTGATCCATACATGTTTCGTGAACCTCCCTTCATCAACCTAAAATCATAAAAGTTATATAATGAATGATTTTAATTCTTATATAGACCATTTTTGATCATATAATAATCCATCAAGGTGAGATGGAATCGTTCTGTTGAAGGAAGAGAATTTATTTTCATTTTGGGAGTTTTCTAGAGAAAGTTATCTCTAGGAGTTGGGAGAATCCTCTCTATAACTCATTTTGCACAAAGATTAAGATAATGTAAATGATTTAAAAAAATGTTATAACTAAGTGTAAATATATCTAGGGTTAAAATAATAATAATTACATAAGATCCATTATTATTTTCTTAATTCCTGAAAAACCCCGTGGCTAAATAATGATAGAATTATTATTATTTACTTGACATTTTATAAACCCATAGATGAAATAAATAAAATTTACATGAATAAATAAATTAATATTTATTCAAATAATATTTAATATGAAGTTTCTCCCTAGAATATTTAAATCAGCCTTCCAATCCCCCTTAATATTTATCAGTCCTTGAATAATGACAATTTATTTAATTAAATAAACATTAATACACTATTCACCAATAAATAATTAAATATTATATTAAAAAAACTAGTGAATAAATATTATTTTAATATTTACATAATAAAATAAGTAAATATTTTTTACCATGAAAATAAACCAAAATAAATAAATATAATATATTCACATATTTAATAAAAATTACCTGGTGAATAAATATTTATTAAATATTCAACTCACACATATATTTTCTTAAATAAATGGTGACTGAATATTTGTGATAAAATATAAAAATACACCAAGGATACTACATAAAATAAGTTAATTTCATAATGACATACAACCTCTTATAAATGTACATTATGTTATATAATTACTTTATCTTGATATAATTAATCAAGCAGGTTGCGTGATGGTGTCATCAACCTATATGCTCAATGTATCTTTCTTTTAATTTCCAAAATTTAACTTACCAATAGGATACCATGACCATGGTATTAATATCATCATTATATTTCCATCAAATATATTGAGATATCAACTTCCACTAAACTGGGAAGGGGTAAATCTTTGGCCACATTATTCATTAATGCAATATTACTCATGACACACCAAACGTATCCTACCTCGTCGTGAGTATATGTCATCATGATTTTCATTAAGACGTTAAATTACATAAATCACAATATAAATTAATAATATACTAATGTATAAGGATCCTTATACTTTTCTATATATAAGAACAGCCAATGATACAAATAAACATAGATTTTCTACTGGTGGGTCAAGTTCTCATAATCTCATACTCTGAAAATTACCAAAGACATACACCATTATCAACTGTCTCAAATTCCTATGAGTCTCCACCCCTAATAGATTATATCATTTTTTTCTCATCAAATGATATCGTATGCCTATAGAATATATATTTAATAATACTATAATGTCATTTATTAGTTCTTATCATAGATAGGAACTGGTATGTACTTTCAATGTGACAATTACCCTTAGAAAATTATCCCTTACTATTTTATATATAAAGAAAATCATGATGATATAAGAGATTTATCATTAAAAATTTGAATACAGGCAATCAAAAAGTACATAAAATTTCATCCTAGGGGACCGACTTCAATCAACTGGATATATGATGAGGTTATAGGGAGATTTTTCCCCTGGGTGTATTCTATAAGAGGTTTCATAGAGGATGGTTTCCTTGGGTGAATGTGATATGGTATTTTGGGGAGTGTTTTTGACCAGGTGTATGTGATATAGTTCTAGATAGGACATGGGTCCATCAATTGTCTGATATTGTGATATAGTTTTGGGAAGGACATGGGTCCTCCAAGTGTATGCTATTATTATGGTTCTAGGGAAGGATTTGGTTCTTATTGGGTTACAATAATATAATTTTGAGTATTGGTGTGGTTCCCATGGGTGGTATGATTTATTCTTATAGGTATTCGACACTTGTCAAAGCAACTATAGTTTACCTTTGGTGTCACCTTAGAAACCAAGGGTTTACAATGGTTATTTTATTATGCATCCTTATTTTATTTATTATTCTAATAATTTCACATTTTTCATACAATATATGAATGGTTATGTTAGGGAAACTAGTGGTGATTTCCTAAAAAGTTTTACTCACACCTTAGTCAGGTATCCTTGATATTTTAGTACCTGAGTAAACTTTATGGTCATTGGTTTAGGTAGGGAAGAGACCTATTGTTTCATGATCGGGCTAGAGAAATTCAACAAGGATTATAGATTGGGATGTGATTAGGATCTGGGATTATATTAGGAATTTTGTGGTATTATTTATTTTATTTATTTTTTATATGTGATCGTCCCAGTGGGTGATCCATTTATGTATGAATGTATGGTTCAACATTATATTTTTAATAACATGATTCCTTTTTATTAAATTTTTACATAGTTTTATTATTTTTTGGACGATGTTTGGTTATTTATAAAATTTATTTAATCTAATTGGTGAGTGTATTCTCCCCATAGTATCACCTTAGACCCTCAATCATAGTAAAAACCTATGATTTATAAGGAGGTGCACCTAAGATCACCTGAAACCACCAACTAGGAGACGATCGAGTGGTCTCAAAATGGGAGTATGTCACATCTAGAAACAAATGAATTATCATCTACATGATCACTAGGACCATGAATTATTACCATTCATGTTGAATATTTTAATCTATTAAGGAATAAACAAACACAAGGACTATGTAGTTTATCCACACATTCAATTAAAAAAATACTTTAACATTCTATTATTATCAATTTCAGGTGTTTTTTGGCCCATTATGATATCTTGATGTTTGGACCTCAATTTAGGGTGACTTCAAAGGATATTTTTGTGGATTGTCTCCCTTAAATTTTGGTTATTGGAATATGGTGTGGTAGATCGATGGTAATTGACCTATGTATCTATTCTCCCAAGTTTTATCTTTATTTTCCTTTGGTGAAACCCTAAAAGGTAGGGCATGGATGAAATTGAATGCTTTGACTTTAATAAATTTTTTAATTTTTATTCAGTGTTTTATGAGGTTATAGATACTGAGGACCATTATTTTTGTGGTGTGATTTCACTCCATTGCTGGGTTGAGGTAGTTGGATTCTACTACACTATTTTATTGAAAATTTTGTAGTCTTGGATATTGGATATTAAATAAATCATTTTATGGATTTATAATGATTTAATTATGATCTTGGAATGATTCCTTCAAATGAGATAATAGTGTGTGTGTTTTTTGGTGAAAATGGGAAAAGTAATTTTATAAGTGCATGTGTGATTTATGGATTTTTTTGGAAATTGTAAAGTTATGGTTAGAATGGTTCTAGGAAACATTTTCATTGCATTACATGGATTTTGATATTTTTGTTTATTTATTTCATTGAGACTCATAGATTATAATATTTTTGTTTTAATTTATGATATTTTTTGGTAAGGGCTCAAACACTATTTGGAATTCCTACTTTAGTGTAGGATACTTTTTGGGATTGAAAAAGATCATAATTCATACTTAATCATATGAACCTTATAAGTTTTTAGGGGGATGTAAGATAAATTTTGTGTTGTTGGATTATTTTAGGACTAAAAGGGGATAAAATACCTTGAGAGGAGGGGGGGAGGTGAATCAAGGTATGGGTATTCTTTGAAAAATTCTTCATAACCCATTGGATTTTTACCTCTTTATTACAAGGGTCACTTTTTTTCTCTTTAGGGTTTATATTAATCTTATCATTACCAAATTTATCTAATGATTATGCACTAAAAGTAAATAATGAAATAAATAATAAGGAAACATAGATTTTTTACTTGGTTCACCACTATGATATAGTCCAAGTAGCATGTATACAACATTGTTTTAGTGCAAAAAAATCACTAATCTCACTTTTAGTTGGTTTAGGATATGTCACTCCTACCTGGTCTCATTACCCTTACAAATTTTGTAATATATAGACTATCTCCCCAATATCACTTTCCTCACACTTCCCTTTTATTCTAAAAACTTTATAAGGAAAAAAATTTGGCACACAGGAAAAAGAAAAATATATTCTATTTTTGAGAGTTGGATTGAATGTAAGATAGGTGACTTTTAACTTCATGTTCTCCTTCACAACCTTGACGCGGACATCCCTTAGAGCATCACATTTCCATGAGAGATCATGGAAACTACTCCTCACTTTGGAAAGTTACTCAAGAGATTCTAAGTATTACTCTTTCCATAATGATTATGGAAATACCTTCACAAGCTGGTATGCAACACTATATTCTTCTATTCAGTACCTTGGATTTTGAAGTGAATAAACTCCTTTTGAAAATATTATCAGATATGAAATATCCTCTATCTTATTCTTATTTAGAATTAAAATATGATAATGATATTTCTCACAGGGTAAACCTAGTGTGTATCACCTTATGCAAGACCTTGACATGAAACTCTTATGTTAGATACCTTCATAAGACCCCTACATGAGACCCCTTTGGGGGACATTATTCTATTCACATAGATCACATGAATCTATAGAGAGACCCTTATAAGGTTATGTGGAACATGTGGTATAAATAAAATTTATTATATATGAAAACACCTATTTTATTCCACCCTTTACATGATATATTCATGAGACCCCTTCATGATACCCCTTCGCAAGATCCCTTGTTGATACCCCTTTGCGATTCCCTTCTCTAAACATGAAGATCATGTGAAACTAGTTTGAGTCACTAATATACAGACATAAAACACTTATGTGACATAAACATGGAGTGCATAACCCCCTTCTCTAGATACTTTCATAAGAACCCTTTATAAGACTTTATACCGTTTATGTGGATCGTGTGACTCTGGTGCAAGAACTTGTTATTCTTATGAACAATTATTTTATTCATATCAAAACACTTAATAAAATTTGTATAATTCTTAAGTATGGGTTAAGGGGTATTTATAGGTATAAATTCACCACCCTAACTCTAAAAATTGTGGAAATACATCCGTTCCACCATCTCAGCAATCATCCTTACACACTTTAGGTGTCCAGTTATGGAATTCATGATAGACCTCCATAAAATTTCACATATCACAAGTGATTCATGTGATCACCTTCCACATGTTATAAGAAGATCATGTGATCACTTGAAACATGTCTCAATCACTTCATGTGACTCAATCATAACATCTATAGATAGTTACATAATGATCTACAACATTGTCCTAAAGTGCTTTATTTGACCCCATTAGGAGATCCAATGACAATAATATGATCAGTTACATTGTATTTAAGCTCCTAATACGACTCGTCACAATATCAATTGACAATAATGTGTTATTCATGTGATTTATAATGGATATGATATGTATCCATCATTTCTAGCCTCTCTTTCTTCATTTTATTCATGTGATCCCTTCACATAATACAATGATGATCATGCATGTTTCACGTGACCACATAATTATATATAAAGACAATTATGAATGCTTCAAGTGGTTCTCATGATCTCATCATGAGGTCCTCTTACAATAATATGGTGTCTTCAGGTGCTTCACATGATCTCATCACAAGATCCTCTTATACTCATGCGGATCATGTGATGTGATTGCCTGATATCCTTCAGATCTTTCAATCACAAGAGAAACATATCCACATTGTTTAGTAAAAAACACTCCACATGATACCTTAGGTCTTATGTTCTTCCACATGATCCTTTGAAACTTATGTGACCCACATGATCCTTTAGGAAATTTTTGATCCATGTGATCCTTTAGGATATTCATGCTAACTCTTCATGCCTCCTTTAAAAAACAGCCTTCATGAACAAAAGAAAACCTTTTAAACAAGAAAAATCAACCCAAAAGAAACATTAAAAGTTATTTTTTCCATAAATATCCCCATTTGGGTTTTCTTAAAAAAAAAATTAAAACTTCAAGAACCAACTTTTGGACAATCCAGGCACACGTGAAACCATTTTCATTATAAAACCCTAGATAGTGATTAAATAATTTATTAACATATACTCTAATCCCACATGATCCAATCTCATCATGATAAATAATAGTATCATAAAATTTTTATCAATGAATCACTTTTTTCAAGAGCATTCCTCTAAAAACCTTATCAACACCAAAAGATATAACAAGACAAGCCTTTAAGACCACTTCTTAACCTGCACATGTCAACTGATTTCATATAAAATTAGCATCTATGATCACGATTCTTGTTTATTGAAAGAATATATTTAGAATATTCATATTTTAAACTTCCCCTATTTTTATAATCCCCCTATCAACTTCTCTATTTGTCTTTCCATTATTGATCAAGACATTTTATCCCCCTTTATTAATGAACCCAAAGGTTACTCATCTGTGATTCAAAACACGGTAACGAAAAAATATCAATACATAAAGGAAAAAAATATACATTTGGGAGAGGGGATCCTATTTCCACATAGTTTAAGTGTGGGGAGTCGACTAAACTCTAATACCCATTCAATTCCATTCAAATTAGTCATTGGGTAAGGCCTTTTTTAGGATTTATGTAACTTATAGGTTAGTAGGCACATACTCCAGATTGACAAGACTGTGCTGCATTTTCTTAGTGATGAAGTGATATTATGATTTTAATGTTCTTTTTCTTTAAGTGATAAAATTTATTTTTTCTCTAATATTTATAGCAATTGAATTATCACAATGGATACTGATCATAAAATTCACTTAAATATCCTTATTTATCATAGAACTCCATAAAGGATTTATTTACCCATCACATTACTCCCCCTTAATAAATTATTTACATGCATTAGAATTTCAATATTCTATAAAATCATAAGGGAAAAAATGTTATTATTATAACTCTTGAAATTGAGATTAAGAGAGATTGTTCTCCCCATTTGGATATTCACTTATTCTTAGCCCATGTGACACTATTTTATGACATCCAAATACTACTTGAATATATTAAATTCTTTCTAGTTAACCTTTTAATCCATTTATCAACTTAATATTGAAACCTTTATCCTATTACCATTTTTCAAGATTGGAGAGATATTCTTCTTTATAACTACACACTATTGGAAAAATTTTAACAAGTGAAATCACCACTTGGAATTGAGTCATTAACAGATCCTCTAAGCCTATTGAGTTGGAAAGCATTGTAAGAAACAATATTTTAATCCAATAAACACTAACACTATCCATGTCACTTACTTATATGGATTCTTGCAGCATGATTTTCTTTAATTCTTTAGAGGAATATATTTTCAAATGATGCTATATCACCCAGAGATCTTATGACTACATATCCTTGAAAACTTCTAGCTTTGGTTTGATATAGACTATTAATTCCAATTTTTGATCTGAATCTTGATATTGAATTACTCTTCAGAATGGGGAGACCACTTGTTAGAAATGTTGTGTATTTTTTAGCATCTTATTGGTATCTTGAAAATAGACAGGTGATACCACACTATTTGAAAAAAGATAATCATGAAATAAATTAATGTTATTACTTCTCCACTAAAATTCATTCTCATAGTGGATAAGAAGAACTTGAATCAAGGAATGATATTAATGGTTGAATATTCAATGTGACTTGGGGCTAATGCATCATTAAATTAAAACTTTTAATTATATTTAGTTTCACATCAATCTCTTCATCATATAATATTCCCTTTCTATAAGATGAAACTAGGAGATACAAATTAATAAATAGAGTGGTTGTGTAACACCACTTGTTGAATTTGATACCATATGTGAATCTCAAGAGTTTTAATTCTACTTGTCACATGTATCTCTATTCATCTTATACACCTATTCCATTTCATCACACACACACCCCATGGATTTTATCTCCCATTTAGCCTATGCCACTTCAAACACATATTCAAAATAGTTAAAGTCACGTGGAGAGGGGTACCTATAAAATTACAAAGAAGAGGGTTGTGGTTGATCATGATAGACCAACCCTTTGATATTTTTATACAAATAATTATACTATTTTTGTGATTGTTTTCACTACCTAGACAACTTCAACTATTCTGTATATATAACTAGTCATTAATTACCCACATTATTAGTATTCTTCCAATATATAGGTTCTCTACCACCACTACCACCAATATTATTTTTTTATTTTTGGAATAATCACTTTTAAAGGGTAGTGAGGGACCCGTAAAATCGATTAATTTTGATAAAATACAACCAAATTACAATTATCAAAACATAAAATTAAAATTGAAAAAACAAGCACAACAATTTCAAATTTCAAAATTCAGACCCCTTCTAGGCGTGTGAAGCAACACCTTGGTCCCATCACCACCTCTGTTCACCTTGATCCCATCACCTACTACTGATCGTCACACCCCTGATGAAATTTATCTACTTTAATATCACACAACTCATCATCACTAGAAAGACCACATCCTCACCGCTAAACTAGATTGTTAACCACCATCATCAACAATACATACCAGAAAATTGTAAAAAAAAACAAAACAACACCAAAAACTTCATCGATGGCATAAAAAAACCAACTCAAAACCATAAAACAATCCTCATCCCAACTTCACATCATGCCTTGGACACCTAACCATCTCAAAATAGACACCAAAGACATAATCAGGAATCTTCCATCGAATCCACCACAAATGCCATCGTTGACAATGAGAACCACCATCAAAATTGTCATCTCTGACCCTGTCACCTCCAAGAGCATCATCATCTTCACCGTATAGCATCACCAGAAACTGCCATCGAAATAGAATAACACCAACTTTGGGAGAGACCATCCGATTTCAACTAGAGAAGAGAACAAAATTATCATAGTTTTATAGAAGAACATCATCATCGACTTTTTCCACACCAACAAAAAACACTAAGACATACGACCTGTAGAAAACACTGAAGAAGTAACATCGACAACCAACATCAGAAACCCAAAATCAAAAACCAGAAATAAGATTTGGGAAAAAAGTAGGATGAAAACCCGAAAGAGGATTTGGAAATGAAACCCTAGGGATAAAACTGAAAGAAAGGAAATTAGAAGAAGATACATAACTAGAAAAAACCAGAACTAGAGAAAGGAACGTGAGAAAAAACCTAAAAGGATCAAGGTATTGAAACCATAGGAATAAGGTATAACTTTGGCAACTCCTAGAGATATGAAGTCTACTAAAACACTATCCCAAAACCTCAACATATCCCATGATCCAAATATGGCCTAGAGAGGAAATCAGAAACGCATGATCGGAGCACAAAGAGGTGGATTGAGAGAAAACTAGAGTTTCATCACAGATCCAGGATAGTCAAGAGAGAGGGAAATAAAACTGAGATAGGGAGAACATCCCAGAGTGAGCGAGAGAAAAGAAAAAACTAGAGAGGATCACCATAAAGGGATCACCGTTGGGGAAAGCCAAAACCCTAAGAGAAATCTAAGAGCTCAGAGCGGCCAGGAGAGTGAAGCACTATCCCCCTAGATTCTGACCCAATATATAAGTTCTATAAGCTTATCACTTTTCAAAATTTTGGGTTTAAACCCATGATTAAAAATTTATTTCTTTGACTCTCTAACTATATTTTATTTTTCATGATCCTTTTTCTAAGTTGGATTCTTTCCACTAGTCTTCTGATCTTGCTTCTTCCTCCATTATAGGGATCTTTATCTTTCCTTATCTTCTCACTTTGTGGCATCTCACATAGATTTTTCCAGGCATTATTTATTTATTTTTATTTTATCATCTATATGAGTCACCTCACCCTTCCTTACTAGGAGCAAGTATTTCATAAAACGTATATTCTTATTACTAACAATTGGAGTAGATCCTATATTTTTTATAGGTTTATTCACATTCATTCCAAGTGTGCTTCTGTGATTTTAACTTAGGAGGTTCTTGGTAAACCTTTTGTTGAGCTCCTTATGCTTCCTCTGAGACTTCAAAACTTTTTTTACTTAGAGGGTTATATTCTAGTATAAACATTCTCAATATATATCACCGGATATGGGGATATCCTTTTGGGTTACTTTTACTTGATTTCTACCAACTTTAATATCTTGAAAAATTCCCATGATTATCACATATAAAACCTCTCCCATTAAAAAAATACCTCATGTCATTATTTATCGATTGAGATGTTGATGTAGCTAAATTTTTTATTTTGACATTGAACCAAGCTTCTCAACACATACTCATATTGTGTGGTAGTCTTCCAAAATAGAATAATTTCATGGATACTTTCTTTTTAGATAATTTTATCTTAATATTTTCAAGAATCATATACTTATTCTCAGATTTAGCAATATTTATATCTTTAAAAAATGAAATATATTCTAAATCCTCAAAAAAAAAACATGAAATATGACCATTCATCCTATATAAATAGAATACCATGTCATTAATCTTTGAAAATTTCTTTTTAGATTTGTTTCTAGAACCTATAAAATTTTCCCCATTTTCAGAATTGTTCATAACTCTTTTCCTACTATACATGGGAGAGGGTTCAACAGAGTGAATACCATATTTTTTTTAAAACTAAATGTCCTTTGGTATGAGATAGTCATTTCACATTTTTCTTAAAAAGTTCCATATTTTATTTTCATTTCATTATTACCCAACAAAGTATAATAAAATAATAAATGAAATTCATCCTTTAATTCAACCTTGCCTTTGAAATTAGATTGCTCTACTTCTTTCTTGACTAGTTCTATATCTTATTTGAATTATTGAATCTTTTTATCCCTTGATTCAATTATAGAATTAAGTTATCTATTTAGAATATTACCACTAGTAATCTCATATTCCAATTCCCAGGAGAGCTTATCCACCATGACACCTTGGTCTTTTATTTTAGAAATTATCAGAGCAACACAATCCTTAAATAACACATTCTCTTGTTGCAACCTTTGATTCTCCTGTACCAATTACAATCAGTGTGTAGAAAGATCACCATTTATGACTTCCAAATTCTAAATTTCTTATGAGTCCAAATTCTTTACCCTGTCTTCAAATCTGATTTTTTATTTCTTCATCTTGGGAATCATTCTTCTATCTCAGATCAGTGGTCACTTCAACTAGTATTTTATTTAAAACATTTAGCTTGTTAAATTCAATTTTCTATGCTCAGATACAAATATATTGATACTTATTTTCTTCTTTTAATTTCTGATCCAATTCATTTTTATCATGGACAATTTATAATTTTGGAATTATTATAATTTATTCATCATCATAAGTTCTAACATAACTTGGAATGTCAGGTTCTTCAATAATTCTTGAAGAATCATTGAACGTGTAAACATTTGAATAGTTTGATTCATCCAAAAATTTCTTTAGTACATTTTTTTGTTTTCTTAAACCGAATCACACTATTTCTATATACATTTACACATTGAATAATTCCACCAAAACAATTATTATTCTTTATAGTTCTTCCCTTTTCCATGGCACACTAAGATAAGATAAAACTGAAACTTCAATTTCAATAGTCGAATAATCCTAGTCGAAAAAAAATCAAATAAAATTATCATATCATATGATAAAAATTATTAGGAATAAAAGAGGCTTAGACACCCTAAGATGGGGGGGGGGGGGTGAATCAGAGTATGGGTATTCTTTAAAAAATTCATCCCACCCCACTGGATCATTACCAATTTATTATAAGGGTCAATTATTTTTCTCTTTAGTATTTATGTTGATATTATACTTACCAACTTTATTTGATGATGATACACTAAAATTAAAGTAATACATAATGCACAAGGACAAAATAATTTTAACTTGGATCATAACTACAGGATATCCCTAGGATCATGCATCCAATAGTGTGTTGGTGCACAAAAATCACTAAGCTCACTACTTTTTGGTTTAGGCTAGGTAACTCCTACCTAAGAACACTTCCCTTACATAGTTTGGGGGTATATAAACTATCTCCCTCAGATCAATTCCCTCACACCTCCCTCTTATGATCACTACTTTAGTTGGAAAACAATTTGCACACATTCCAAAGAAGAATATATTCTATTGTTGAGAGTTTCACTGAATGTAAGATAAGTTCATTTTAACTTTGTTTTTTTCCTTTACTACCTTGATGTGAACATTAACTTGAGAATCACGTTTCCATGAGAGATCATGGAAACTCTTGATAACTTTGGAAATTTATTCAAAAAATTCAAAATATTTCACTTTCAATAATGATTATAGAAATATCTTAACTTTTTGGTATGTATCACTAACTTATTCCTTTTATAGACTTGGATGTTGCAGTGAAGAAAATCCCTCCACAAATATTTTCATATGGTGCATATCCTCTATCTTCTTCTTCTTCAAAATTCTTATATGATAATGATATTTTTTCACATGGAAACCCTGGATCATATCACCTTGCTCAAGACCCTAACATGTAACCCTTACATGAGACCCCTTTCAAGATCCCTTCTATAAACCCCTTCATGAGACCTACTTATGGTCTCGCAGATCATGTGACTCTAGAATGAGAAAAAATTCAGGTTGTGTAGATCATGTGATACAAATGTGTTGATCTATACATGAAAACACCCATTTCATTCTTTCCTTCATAAGACATCTTTACGAGACCCCTTCATGAGACCACTTCACAAGTTCCCTTCACAGGTCCCGCTTCTGATCACATAGATCATGTAGATCCAGAATGAGTGTCTATTCTAATTACATTAAAAACTTATCTAACTAATAAATTGAGCATATAACTCCTTTTGAAATATTCCTTCATGGGATCCCTTCACAAGTCTTTATACTATTTACACAGATCACGTGAATCCATTTAAATACCTTTTTTCTGATCATGATAAATAATTTTATTTTTATCACTCCACTTAAACAAACTTATCTACTTCTTAAGGATGGGTTAAGGGTTATTTATTATCATTAATACACTACCTTAACTCTAAAAATCATGAAAATCCATCTATTAAACTTCCTAAATAATGAACCTTATGCACGTTTTGTGATCATTTAGGGAATTCATGATAGACCTATATGATATTTTTCATGTCACAATCACTTCATGTGACCACCTACACATGTCACAAGCACTTCATGTGATCACCTTACACATGGCGCATGTACTTCACATGAATTCATCACGATATCCATTAAAATTCATGAGATGGTTAGATACATTGTCTTAAAGCACTTATTGTGATCCCATATTGAGATTTAAAGACAACAATGTGGTCTACAATGTGGTATTATAGTACTTTGTTTGACTCCATCACATGATCAATTGAAAATCATACATGATTCCTGTGATATCGAACGATCGTGAGATGGCTCCATCATTTCTAGAATCTCTTTATTATTGAACTTTATGTAATCCCTTCATAGGATCCAAATAAAATCATGCAAATTTTTCATGAGCACATTACGGGATCCCAAGACGATCATGTATGCTTCAAGTGTTTTTCATGAACTTATCACAAGATCCTTTGATAATCATGTGGTGTCTTCAGGTGCTTCACATGATATTATCATGATATCCTCTTATACTTACATAAACCGCATCATGAAAAAATGTGATATCACTCATATTTTGTGATCATAAGTGATACATGTACAATTTGGACAGATAAACACACTTTTTATGGTCATATGGGACTTACACACCTCTACATGATCATTTTTTACTTACATGCTCCACATTATTCCTTTGGACATTCACACTCCATGTGATCATTCAGGATATTCATGAAAACTCTTCATGCTTCCTTTGAAAACTATAATTCATCAAAAACATCAAACCTTGTAAATAAACAAAATCAACCCAAAATCACCATCAATAGGTATTTTCCAACAATTTTCTTATGATTAGGAGGTACCCAATTGGTTATATGTTATTTCTCAAAGTCTCATAGTTCCATAAACTTTTTGTTGATGATGGGGAGTATGGGTGATTTGTTTTATAATGCAAAAAATTATTATTTTTTGGGTGATGGTTGTTTTATAAGATTGTTTTGGTTTAAATATTATTTGTTTTCATTAATTTTATATACTTTATGTGATTAGGTCATGTTTTATAAAATGTATTAAAAACTTGGATGATTTTCATATTCATGGGGTATATATTAAACCAATTTAGTGGATGGGAAGATTGTATATAACTTGACACATGTAAGTAAAATATTTCCTTCTTTACAAGTAAAGGGCTATAATCATGATGTTGGATCTATATTTGAGGTTTTTTTAATTATGGGATGACTCATAGAGTCTTTGGGGAGGCATATGGACTCATTTTGGACTCAATTTTATAGAGTTCCATTTTTTGGACTAATCAACCTTTATTCTTAAGTTTTATGAACTTATTGAACCTATTATATTTATATTTGTTGTTTTTCATGATTTTAAATATTTATTTCATGCATTATATTAAGGATCTTTTTCTATGATATTGTTTTTTTATCTTAAAGGATCATTGTGTTTAATATATGGATACCGCATGCCAAAATTTTAATAGAATATTAACATGAATAATGTGGATTATATGAGGGATAAATAATCCCCTAATAGTATTATATAATCCCCCAGAATTTATTATCTACTTTTAGTGATAAGGAGGTACACCTCAGGCTAGTAAAATTCCAAATTGACTTAGGTGAGATAATATCTGATGGGTTGGTTTAAGATTTCACATAGAAAATTTTCTCCTCCTCATCTAGGTAAAACTCATTTTTTTCAATACATACTTCTTCCTTTATAAATAAACTTAAGGAAGATATATATTTTTATGAATTTGAAATATTTTGTATCATTCTTGAATGAAAATTTCTAATATTATCAAAATTTATTCATGTATTTCCATTGGAGAGAAATATTATTTTACATCAATATTTTTAACTCAAGAATATCCTTTATACATAATTATAGCCTCATTCCTCACCAAATTTCCCTATTTATAATGTCTGATTTTAGATACCCATTTGGTTTTAATAATATTATTTCTAAAAGGTCTATACAAAATCTTTCATTTTTTTATTCTTCTCAATTTGATCAAATTCTTGTTTCACAACTTTCACCTATGAACTATCATTTTCTCATTATTTTAATTAATATGATAATAGAGTATTTATCCCTTTATTAATATTTCTTGAATTTTTAATTAGTTTTTTTTATTACTTAAGATATTTATTTCATCCACTTCAGTCCTATTACTTTTCCCTATATCCTCTATAGTCCATTAACCTTTATTTTCTTTACCCTTTATCTCAACTTTAGAATCTTCTTCTTGATATGTATGATATTTTTCCTCCAAATCTGATTTATATTCACTTTCATGAATTGATTATAATGAGTGTTCCATGGTTTATTTTTAAATTATTTTTAATAATGTTCACATCAATACTTTAAACAAAATTTTCAGCTTCTTATTGAAACTCTTGTAAGACTTTCTCTACGTAGAATATCCAAAAAATACCCCTTATTATGAAATATTAGCTAATTTTCCTTGAATTATTTCTTTATTTAAAATAAAAAACTTGCCTATATAAACTCAAAAGTGTTTAATATTTTTATCACTCCATTAAAAATTTCATATTACATCTTTATAGTAGTTTTTTGACAATCTACTTCAAATAAAAGTTGTTTTTTCAATAGTATTCATAGTTTTGTTTCTCATTTAAACCACTCCATTTTATTATAGGTCCCACATAGTTAAAAATTTAAACTTTATGGAATGTTTCTCAAGATAATTCACAATATTAATGAAAGTGAATTTTGTGTCATTATCTAGAGTTAGAGTTTTTGATATTTCATCCACACAGATTTTAATCTAATCTCCATTACTTATTAATACTACTCAAATCTTATTTATTTGAATATAAAATAAAATTACCTATTAATCTAATGTAATAATATTTAAAAAAAATAAAATATCCCTCAACTTTGGTCCTTTTTGAGTAATAGGGGAACTCACATCTATTTGAAAAATATTAAACATATTTTATGTTATTTTCATCTTAGTTATGTAAAAAAATTTCAAAAAATTTCTTTTCATAAAAGTATCAAAAGTCATGTCTCTTTTAAGTATCTAAATCGTTATATAAATAATAGATTTTATTTTTGAAATTTTATTCATGTTTTTTGATGAATACAACTCAGATCCTATGGGATAACCTCTTTTCCCCATTAATTGTCAATATAAAAGTATTTTATTTTAATTTTAAATTTATAAATATTACCATAAGTTAATTTTATTTTTAATTAAAGATCCTATATCCTTTATTTAATTATAAAATTCCTTATTTTTAAACTTAATTTCCACAATTTAGTCATAAAGTTGGAATACACATAAAATATTATGTCTTAGTCCATAAGAAACCAAAACCTCACCATTCTTTAACTATTCTTTTAAATTTTTTATTCTTCTAATTACTTGATTTTATAGCTTTATCTTTATTAAATTATATAATTATATTGAATTTATTCCTTTTATTTTTACACAAATCCAAATTTCTAGTCACATGAGATGAGCACCCACTATTAAGTACCCAAGTTTTTTTCTTTTTCATACCTTTAATGTGGACCTTCTAAGTTTCACTTTTCTTTCTCCTTTTATATTCATGAAATATCATGTTTTATAATATCCCTAAACCCACACTCCCAAATTCATTTCTAAAAGAATAATAATTATATTTAGGGATTTGATACTGATAAGCATGACGCAATTTCAACCTTAAAAAATTTAAAATATAAAAAGGGAATATTGGATTGCTTATATACCCAATAATGTTTTAGGTTTAGAGTTTTAGATTAATATGAAAAACTCTTACATAAAAACTTAGATTCATAAACCATTGGTTTATAAAAATATACATCATATCTCACTAAGTTATTCACATTTAGTGACAAACTTAAAAAAAATATTTATAACTTCGGGAAAAGGAAGCATAAGAATTCTGAGCTCAAACACTCAGTAATTGTAAACATAAGAGTTAATAATTTAATGTCATTAATGAGAATAATATGAGCATAAGTGTATGATGAATTTGTTAAAATAAATGAGCATAACATAATAGAATTTATACCCATCAAAACCTGGATCATGAAATATGATACAGGATATACAACAATAACATAATACAAGAGTCATATATGTCAAAAATCATGATCCATGTAGAAAAAATCCTTAAGAAAAGGATACATTTGAACATGAAGTAAGCATAATGAAAAAATGTTGGTGACTTGTAATATCAAACATTCATCATTGAATTACATAACTTGATAATTTCCATATATATCAGGATTAAACTATAATTAGTAAAATCTTTATTCACTTAGGAGTAACATAACTCCATCACCTATTAGTATTAAATTCCATTTAGTTAAACTCTTTATCATTAACCAAAGCACTGGGGGATATAATAGACCCACCTATCCTTGGTTTATAAAATAACCACCCATCCTTGGATTATAATGGAACTATCTATCCTTGGTTTATAATGGAACCACCCATATATCATTTATACATATTTCTAAGTACCATAGAATAAAAAAATTATAATCCTTATCTTTTGAATGTAATAATAAATATTTTTCATTCATGGCTTGATTTCCCCATGGAAAAGAAATAGTTTTCAAGAAAATAACTTTAAAATAATAATAATACATCTAGATAAATGGTACATATGGTATCATTACAAAATATTCCTAGCGTATCATAATAACTGTCATGGCTTGTTGCCATTGATGAATAGAAATATCAAAACAATATCATTAAAAATAATCTTGAGGAAAATACACTTTCCACTTATAAAATCACTTTCAGAAACTAAAAATTAAAAAATATTGTGAAAATAATTTTATTTGAAACTAAACTTGAAAAAATATAAATTAATCTTTAAATAAAATAATTTTCATGAGGGTGGGAAATTTTTTTCAGGACATAAATGTTAAGAATAAACATTTTTTTCAAACTTTTCTAAAGAGAGTTAGAAGTGACCCATGGTAAAAAAGTAAGAAATTTACTTAAAATTATTAAAATAAGATTATTAATCATGTAAAATAAGTTTAGTAAATAATTTATGTTTATAAAAGAAAATTATTGAAAATATTATATAAAACATGGATATGGAACAAAAGTATTCTCGATCTAAAAGATGATACAAAATCAATATCACTCACAAACAACTTTCTTAATGTTTCTTTAATTAATAAGGGAATAAATGGAAATTAAACATATAAAAAACATTCATAACCATATTATAATATAATATATGTGGTTCAAGAAAATAATAGAATATAATTTCTCCCAAATTAACCTTGAACATGAACAATCCCAAAAAGAAATGGGATTGTAACATAAATCCTTCACTACTTTGGTGTCTTTTGAAATAAAAATTAATAGGAAGAAAAACATGATATGGATCTATAAATACTATTAATTACATGAATTAATATGTCAAAATTAATTCATGGGTAAGTAAGTATACCATACAAGTAAATCATGGTGCATGACATGAAACATATCTCAGGAAAATGAGATTGAGATAAAGCAAACCCATGTAAAGATCATAAATTTTGAAGTGATACCCATAAAGTGATTTTTTCACACATTTAAATACACATATAAAATTTTAAATATAGAATAAAATTAATTATAAATAAATTCACACATAATCATAACATAACAAGTAAAATGAAGAAGAGTTAAAACCCAATGAAAAGAAATTGAGTTTAAAAACCCTTACCACTTGGTAACTTTCTTGTGAAATCCACTTAGATGAAATAATTTTAATTAAAACATAAAATAATATAAAATATGAAGGATTCATGATATAACATGTAAAAGAGGTATTATATATTCCATATAAAATTAATTTGGCACATAACATTAAAATATGTCACAAAGAAAGGAAATTGAGATGAAATCCCTCGCCTCGAGTAAAAAATTTCCATGTATGTCATTTTACAACTATATAATAAAATTATATCAATTACTAACATAATTAAAATTTTTTTAGATGTTTAATAAATTATCCTTAAACAATTTATAATATTTATTTTAAATTAAATATTTAGTCACTTATTCAGTTAAGTCCACATTGGACATTCTGTTCATAATCCAAAAACACATTCACTGTATTGAGCATAGTCATAGAGGTCATTGTTACCTAATATAAAAAATAATAATCATGAAACAATTATCATTTTTATATATAAATTATACTTTTAAAACCAAATTTTAATTATGATTATTAAAAATTAACTATGTTACAATCATGAAGATGGTATGCCGTACATACATATGAGTAACATTTCCATTTTTCAATGAGCATGATGGAAAGAAGGTAAGTATTATTTTATCCTTAAAGTATTATAATTATATCATAAATATAATATTATATATTTAAATAAAATTATATATATATATATAATCCATATGATTTTTTGATGAAAAATGAATCACATCGCTTCATGGAGGTAGTAGTGCACACATACGTATGAACGATATTATCATTTTCAATGAATGGAAAGTTAAGAAAGTAGATGATATATTATATTTAAAAAATGATAAATATTTCCTGAATATATTACATATAAATTAAATACATCATTATATCCATTCATGATAGGCATCTATGGAAAACGAATCACATCAGTTTGTTAGGCAGTAGTCCGCCGTACACATGAACAATGATTTCATTTCCCATTTGATAGAAGAAAGAGTTTGATATAGGTTATTAAATTAAAATAATAACATATAAGTTTATGGGATATACTAATTTTATTATATCATTATGGTTGATTAAAATTTTAAGGAGGTAGAAGAATAAATAAAATGAAAACACTTGGTTAAGAATTATACCTCTTCTTTGGAAAACCTCTTTAAGATTATACCAAAAGCCTTCCTTGGTTGGATTTATGTTCAAAAAAAGGACTCTAAGATGTGAGTGGGGATGTAAGTAATGGATTTTTATTATATTTTCTAAATTAAATGGTTTTTAAGTCCTAAAAAATAGGAGAGGAGGTGCCCTTTTATAAGAGAGGGAAGGGAAACTCTTGGAATTATTTAAAATATTAAATTAATGTAAATTAATTTTCATGAAAAAAGGATTTAAACTGATATATTTTTTATATTTTATGGGTATGGTTATAAATAATATCATGAAATAAATTACAGACAAGTTTATATTATATTTTTATCATTATATTTTTGTTTTAACCTACGTTAACCCTTTTGGGAAATTATCGCAATAACAAAGTTTTTACACTTTAGGGGTCAATATAGTTACTATAAAAGGATAATTTTAAAATAAATGGATTGTGATTGATATTTTAAACCATATAATAATTAAATTTATGAATATAGTATTTTTATGAATTTTAAATCATTTTATAAAATATTATTTATTATAACATTTCATTAATGTTATTTCTAAATCTATTCATTTAATTTGGCTTTGAAAACAATATAAAAATAATGGAATTAGAATATAATCCATTAACACCTCTATAAAATTTTATAATTATCTAAAAAATTAATGGGGCACAATAATCCATTCAAATAATTTCACTTTTAACATCTTTAAAATCATTTATTTTATTTTTATATTAATTGAATAAATATTGTATCGGTGTTGCATAGGAATTTAACGAAATTATTACACTAATAAATATTATAAATAAATTAATATGATAAAAATATCATATATCTTTCAAATAAACCTTTTATAACTAAACATAGCCTCTATTTATCCCTATGTAAAAAATTTAGAGATAATAAAACAAAGAGAATGATATTTTTGGATTTTCTTTATATTAAATGATATAAAGGTAAAAATCAAAGAAATATGGAACCAAGTTGTAATATATTCAAAAATTTTATGGAAATGGATTAAATAAAATCATCCAATTGAAAAAATTCAAGTTTTAGGGTCATTTTATACCTTATAAAATTATTTTTAACCTTAATTACTCAATTTACCCTTATCGAGATGGAAAAATTCACTAATGTTACTATTTATAACGACAAAAAATAAAAGGAATATATTTAAAAAATTTGGATCTCCTGATTCAAAATATTGAATAAATATTCCAATATTCAAATTCTATAAGTTCCATAAATTAATTTAATATTAAAAAAACACAACGAAAAATAATTTTATAGAAAAATGTATTTTTAAGTATAAAAATGTTTTTATAAAAAATTCATGTATAAAATTAATTCAAAACACTAATTAAATTTTTTTTTTCAGAAGTGACTAAGTTAATTTAAAAACTAATATAATTTTACTTTTTAAATACTTTAAAAGAAAATAAATTTTTAATAAAAATCAACATTTTTCACTCAAAATCAAACTTTTTAGAAAAATATAAAAATTTCACCATAAACTAATTTTTATATTATTATTTAAAAAATTATATCATTTTTATCAAATAAAATTTATAAAATTTCTAGATATTAATTTTAATATTTTCTCACAAAAGGAAATAATTTTTTTTAAGAAACCACATTTTTGAATAATAAAATGACTTTACTTAAAATAAAGTGATTATATACTAAGAATTTATCAATAAATTTATATTGAGTAAAAATATTATATATATTTCATAAATTAGTTAACCCTATTCTTACCCCCTATTTTAATTACTAGGTTATAATGGTCATATTTATAAATTAATATTTCATGGTTTGTTTAGGCTAGGCGTTATAAGTCATATACGATATCAAATATAACATTCATTTTTGAAATCCTTAGGTGTTACAATATCCCCCTTTAAAAAACTACATCCTTGAAATTTTAAATCGATAATAGAAATAAGGGGTTTGACAACTGAAAATAACTTTGTCAAAATCACACAATGTAAAAAAGTTTAATTAAATTTCCTCTTGAAAAGAGGGAAAAGGAATTATGAAGTTAATCTAGAATAAAACATATATAGTTTTCCAAGTAGGATATCATTAGTAGGAAGTGAAAATATAGACATGGGGGTGAAAAATATTTCCTAATTACTAACAGGGAATGATATAGAATATGGTTTGGATAAAGTTAATGATCACAAAACCATAAATCTGTGATGGGTAAAAAGGCCATCGATTCATAAAAAATGAAGGTAAAAGTTTAACATTTTATTTCAATATCCTCTAACATGTATACTAATAACATATAGAAATATACTTAATTTATAACTATAATTTCATCCTTTAATCTATTTCCACCACAATATCATCTTTTTATCCCAATGATGGGCATTCAAGATGAATTTTTATGCATGAATCACTAAAATAAACATATAACAAATCACATAATTCTAAAAAAAATAAAACAATCTATTCCTTATGTCTTAAAACATTAACCCAAAATGGATAAGACAAGGTAATATATTTCCTAAAATGAATAAATATTCTTATTAAGAAATAAAAAAATAATTTCCAAAGCCTAAAAAATAACAACCAAAGTTAAACATAGATCATTTGATAAATAAAAAACCTTAAAATTCTTCAAAATATTACAAAATAAATTTGAAATAAAAAAATTATAAGTATTTGGGAAAATTTTCTTTTGATATTAATTTAACATTTATCTCTAATTAACACTAGGAACTCATAAATTCATATACCTAAAAATTTATATTCCCTCATCATATAATCTCCAAAATATTCTATTCATTTATATAAATAACTAGAATCACCATAAAAACAAATTACAGTCATATATTCTTTTAAAATATTATTCAACCTTAATTCATCAAATAAAATCTCATAATATTGTTGAGTCAAAAGTTTACTTATGAAATTTTAAATTCCTTTATGTTTTGAAAATCACAAACATATTTCCTCATTAATTCTTTCTATATATAAGTAAATTAATATGAAACATATTTCTATAATAAAATTTATATGCATGTTAGTTTTATAGCTGAGTCTAAAATTATGTTTCTTAAATATTAATAGTTACTAGAATAAATCAGATACCTAATAAAACTCAGAATCTTTATTACATTCCGATTTACCCAGATTTTTAATTTTGAATCATCACATTTCTTAGATTCCGAATCACTTAGAAAAACCAATTCCGAATCACGCTACTTCTTAGATTCTGAATTGCTCAAAACAACTGATTCTGAATCACACTATTTCTTAGATTCCAAATTGCTCAAAAAAATTGATTCTGAATCATGTTGTTTCTTAGATTCCAATTCTCAATAATTTCCGAATCTGATTCCTAATTTTCTAAGGATATTATTTTATATCTTTCTTATTGTTTTCATAACTTTCTTAAAGTTATGATATTTTATTTATGTTATGATTTTATATCACTATTAAATATTCTATATTTCCTTAATGTTACGATTTCATAACTTTCTTAAAGTTACTCTATTTCATTAATATAATGTTTCTTACATTCATATTCTTATATATTATTTCATAACTAATGTTACTTTTGTCTGTTTTTGTTTTCTAAACGGTTCCATTATTTCTGTTACAATATGACTGTTACAAATACCACCTGTCCAAGTCCCTATAAAATTTTAGGAAAAATATGACTTTTGGAAGAAAATGTGACTATTGGAGATGTCACCTATAAATACCCAATTATTTGAACATGATTGATGTTGTAAAATTTTGAGATAATTGACACTCTGCGAGAGCTCTACCAAATTTTCATCGTGTGAAAGCCTTGAAGAGTTTAAGTTGTGAACAACTTGTTCCACATACTTAAATATTCAAAAATATTTATTTGCCTTGTGTGATTCCTATTGTTGATATGTACAATAAATAGCTACCAAGAAAAATGAATACAAAGGTGATAATTACCTACTTAATTTAGGGATTCCAAGTTTAAGACTAAGGTGTCAATCACCTTACAGATCGATGGCTTGTGAGGATAACAAGACATATTCTGATCTTCATATAAAGTAATTACCCTGGTGTTGGTAAGAAATACTTTCTTGAAAGTATAATTCAATGGAACTTTATCCATGTTTTTTGGATACCCTTATATTTGGGTTAAAATATTTCATTACACTTACATTACTTGTTTAATTATAAGTTCTTTAAATTCCAATGCATTTTTTTTAAAGTTAGAAAGTGTAACTTTCTTACACTTTCTCTATTTTGTTAACTCTGATTCAAGATTATATATGCTTTAAGTTAGAATCTTACTTAAGTATACCCGTGTGATTATTTTTTATAATATATATGTATTAAGACATTGAGCCCTTCCAGTCTCTTTTTTAAAGATAGCAGATAGTTTTGTGAATCTTGTTTTTTAACTTTTGTTAAACAAAGTTTCATTAAGGTTAAAATCAATAGTTTTTAAACTTTTAATTTACCCCCTCTTATAATTGAGTATCTAAATCTCATATTTCAATCCTAAAATTGGTATCAGAGCAGTTCTCTGAGATACTGATACTTACACTTAGTATCAAAGGTATATTTTCATTGCTTGGTTTACTTACACTTTGATTATTTATGAAATTTATTGTTTATATAAACTATTTGTTTATAAATATAATCTACACTAATGTGTGGAGTAGAAAAGATTTGTTTTGTAAGATTAAAAGAATGAATATTGGATCCTTAGATAATTTAAACCTCATAAGACCACCAATTTTTCATGGGAATGATTATGAATATTGGAGAGAAAGAATGAAGACCTTTGTTATAAATACTGGAGTTGAAAATTCTGTTATGCTTACTGGATATTATAATATTCTAGAAAAGGAAGTCAGAACATTTACCAATGAAGAAAAGGTATAATATTATCTTAACTATAAGTTACAAAATACTTTACTTTGTTCTATGACCAAGAATATATGCATCCAAATATCTTCACGTGAAGCGAAAAAATTATATTTTGAAGAAAATGAATGTTACACATTTTGGTCTTTCAAAATTTATTGAAATAAGAATAGACATGCTTAGAATATACTATCATGGTTTTTTTCCTTATAGAGAACCAATTATTAAATTTTAACAAAATTATTGACTATTATAAACAGTCTACATTCAATGGAATAAAAAGGCCTAGATGATGAGATTCTTGTAGAAAATATTATTAATATCATGCCTAATGAGTGTGAATCAAAGATAAATACTATTGATGAATCTAGAAAAGTTGCAACAATTACTATTAGTGAGATATTTGGGACTCTCTTGAAACATAGGAATAGATTGAAGAGAGATGCTGAGAATATAAAGAAGAAAAATGGGAGTGCTTCTTTTACCACTACTTCAAATCATATAAAATCCAAGATTCCTAAAAAAGTTATTAAGTCATAAAAATCAAATAAAGTTGTTATTTTGTAAAACTCAAGTGAATCTAAACAATTAGGGAATGAGCTATCCAATATTTATCATAGGATGAAAAAGATTGTTGGTAAGTACTTTCAGTACAAATATAAGAAAATGGTTAGGAAGGATAAGAAAGATTCTGAAGTCACTTGTTACGAATGCAAGAAAGATAGACATATTAGACCTGATTTTCATAGGCTTAAAATAAAGGACAATAATGATAGAAATTATGAGAGGAATCAGAAAAGATATTACAAGCCTAAGGGAAAGAAAGTCTTAAAGTAAAATGATTCCTAGATTTCAAGTGGTGGAGACTCATCTGATGAATCTTTAGATAACGAATCTTCAAGACAAAATAATATTTCTCTTATCACAAAAATACCTATCAAAAACCAATGTTTCATGGATAAGGTACACACTACTAAATATTTAAACAATATATCTTTATGTGTTAATTATCTTGATGAAGAAAATTATAAATCTTTGGATGAATAATCTTCCCCATCAGAAGATAATACTTTACCTTCTTTTGAAGAAGTATCTAGGTTTTCCAAGTTACTTGAAAATGAAAATATTAAGATTAAAAAGAAACTTGATAAGGATAATTCTAGAGTTAATATTTAAAAAAAGAAGTACCAGATCTTTCTAAAGATCTTAATGAAAAATCGTTTTAAAATATTTCTTTTTTTAAAAAACCTTGAGGAAGTTAATTCTAAAAAAGATGAACTTTATAAGGATTTAGAAAATGTTATTTCCAAGAATTTTTTTTGGAGAAAAATTACAATTCTAAGACTAATAACCCTGAGGATAAGAATTTAGTGATCAAAATAAAATCTGAAATATTTTTCTTAGAGAAAATTTTATCATACTTTACTTATGGTAAAGATAATTTTGATATGATTTATTCACAAATTATTCCTCTTAGGAATAGTTCTATATTTGGTTATTCTTATTCAAAACCTATTTTTAGTCACAATTATTTTATTCCTCAAAGTTCCCTTTTTTTCACTAAGTGTCAATATAGTGTAAATTTGAAGAAAAATTATTCTTTAAATAAAAATAAATAATTAGGTTTTCATAAATCTCACTTTTATAAGAAAATGTGGATACATAAGATTTTATTTTCTGACATTTCTGGATCCAATAATGTTTAGATTCCGAAAGTTTAACTATGTTATTTTTATGGAAAAAAATAAAGTACAAACAAAAATACATGGTACATGGATAGTGGATGTTCCTAGCACATGACTAGTAACAAAAAATTCTTTTAAAAGATTATTAATATGAAAAGTGGAAGAGTCACTTTTGGAGACAATGCTCAAGGAGTAATTGTTGGTATAGGTAACATTGTACTTATTGTAAAAGCCTTAATTTCAAATGTTTTATTTGTTAATGGTCATAAGCACAACCTTATAATAATAATCCAATTATGTGATGAAGGTTACCATGTAAATTTTAGTAATAATAAATTTTTAATCACAATTCCAAGGAAGAGTTGATTCTTTATACCCATCGACATGAGATTATTTATACACTTAAATTAGAAGACCTTATGAGCTAAGACTTACCTTTCCTTAGTGAAATAGAAGACTGATATTGGTTATGGAATAGAATACTAGGGCACCGTAACCTTAGGAACTTATGTAAACTATCTAAGAAAAGACTTTTTACGGATCTACCAGATCTTAGATTGATTCTTCAGAAGTCTATGATACTTGTCAGTATGAAAAGAAACTTAAGTCAAGCTTTAAATCTATTTGTAAAGTCTAAACTTCTTATTCATTATAGCTTGTTCACATGGACTTGTTTAGTCCTACACCAATTAGAAGTACTGGAGGAAAATACTATGTATTTTTTAGTTGATGATTACACTAAATTTACATGGGTCTATTTTCTAGCAAGAAGATCTGAAGCCTTTTCTTATTTCAAATCTTTTTTAGACAAAGTTAAAATGATAAAGAACTTACATTGATAAAAATTCATAGTTATCATGGTAGAGAATTTGAATATTTATATTTTGAAACTTTTTGTAGTAAGAAAGACATTACTCAAAACTTCTCATCCCTAAGAACTCCTCAGAAAAATGGTGTTTTTGAAAGAAGAAACTGAATTATTCAAGAAATAACAAGAACCATGTTGGGTGAATACTCAATTACTAATTTTTTTTAAGATGAAGCTATAAGTACAGATTTTTATACTAAAAAATGAGTTTTAATAAGGATATTTCTTAATAAAATTCCTTATGATTTATGGACAGGCTGGTAACCTAAATTTTCATACTTTAGAGTATTTGGATGAAAAGTATTCATTTTGAATACTAAAGATAAATTAAGAAAATTCACACCCAAATCGGATGAAGGAATATTCTTAGGATACTCTACAAATTCTAAGGCTTATAAAGTTTTTAATAAAAATTCTTGTACTGTTGAGAAAATAGTACATGTTAAATTTTATGAAACTAATCATTTTTTTAAACAAACACAACTTACATCTTCTTATGTGTTTTCAAAAAATAACTATCAACCTTTGATAGAAGATTATTCTAATCAGGAAAATACTCAAGAAAATGTTTCTGAAGTATTTAATCCATAATATTTTCTACCCTATGTTGAGGAAAAAGTTTTACAAAACCCAAGTTAGTTGTTTCTAAAGAATCATCCCAGTGATAATATCATTGGCGATGTATATCAACCAATAATGATTAGAAGTTCCTTAAGGAATGGAGTAGTGCATCTAGCATTTCTTTCCCAATTAGAACCTGAAAGTACTGATGATGATTTAGGTGATGAATGTAACGCCCCGACCCTAGTTACCCAGAGTCGGTGCATTATTACATAACATTGGCATGATCACAAGAAAGATCAAATCACGAAAGACCGATTGGTTTAGTAGCCTTGTAAACACTAGATATATTCATAAGTTTTACATTACATCATAAAATGAAAAACTACTACAAAAACATAATGTCTCCACAGTCCACACTATTATCCCCTCATAATATCCCTGAAGGTCATTCATAACTTACTTCTTCACATCCTGGGGAAAATAAACATAGAAAAGGGGTGAGCTCAAATGCCCAGTAAGGATAACAATATAGAGGAACATTCAAAATAAGCATAAACATTTAAGGAAATGCGTTACTAAATCAAAATCCTTTTAAACTTGAACTTCAACATAGTATGGAAAAAGTAAAATGAAATAATTCCATTTACTTATTCACATGGATATTCTACTAATCGAATAATCACATGCAAAATCAATAACCACTTTCATAATGATGGAATGCATAATGCTAAACTTTAATTTCTTTTCAAGGCCTCGTCCCAAGACCTTGGGGATAACTGTAACCGGAACCCAACCCGGAGTGCCTCTAATAACCGGACACCAACCCGGAGTGCCTCTAATAACCGGACACCAACCCGGAGTGCCTCTAATAACTGGAGACCAAACCGGAGGGCTTACTTTTACCAGTCCCTAACCTGAAGGGCTTACTTTTACCAGTCCCCAACCTGGAGGGCTTACTTTAACCAGTCCCCAACCTGGAGGGCTTACTTTAACCAGTCCCCAACCTGGAACATACTTGTCCAACACATTCATATGAATTAAAGGTTGAAATATAACATAAACATTCTTATTGGAACTAGCATACGAAATGTCAATACTTTACTCATAAACCATGAATGCTATATAAATGACACATCTATAGTCAAACATATCACAAAACTTCATTACAATATGGAAGTTTTATATCATAATAAATCAACTTCAAATAAGCGTAAAATCCAACAAAGGATGTTGACATAGATGAAATCAAAACTCTTTTAGAGAAATATCTCTTTTTATTTTGAAATCATTTAAGAGTCATATATTTATAAAATAAAACATTTTCTTTGAAAATATTATTATAAACTTGTAAGGGAAACTTAGAAGATTTTATAACGGCGGAAAATAACCGCACCCGCCGTATAAGTTAAAAAAACATTCTTACCTTAATTCTGTTGAAAAGGTTAAAAAGGACCTTGTTTTGAAAACGACAGAAATATTCCTTTATAAACCACTTATAAAAGTCAAAAAGGGTATAAATGACTTTAACTCATATTCTAGTAAATAGTAAAAATGTTTTTAAATACATTTTTAAGAAACATGATGTGGATGATAAAGAGATCCCAGTAGACTATTACGTATAAACAACCTCGGATAATGAAGAGATTGTGAAATAACCCTTACCAATTTGGTAACTTATGAAACATACAACCAATGAAAGAGGTATAATACAACGAATATGTAAATACATATAAATTAAGGTGTATTACACAAAGAATATAATTATGGGCAGTACACACACCACACAAAAGGTGATGGTGGCAATATGGCATGAATCTCACGGGAATAAGGAGTGAGATGAAAACCCCTTACCACGTTAATCAACTGAGTCGTATGGCCAAAAGTTAATAACCACCAAATTATTTACAGAATAACATGAATATAAAGATAATCATGATAATATATATCAAATGCCAGTACACAATACACCACTTTCAATAATTTAGTGGCGAATAATGGAAATCTCACGGAATTGAATGTGAGATAAGAAAATCCCTTACCTTGTACTTTTAATTGGTTGGGGTAGGTTAACCTCCTGTATAATGGTGAAATAATTGTTATTAAATTATACAATAATCATATACATTAATATGATATCATATATGATCTTTTAATATTGATTTGATAATAATATCTTAGTATTATCGTTGTTTCGGGTGTTAACTTACTTGTTTTCTTTTATATGTTTTGTTACGTAATACATGTTCGTAATGGATAGGTTGTATATTATTCATATCCAGAATGATATCAAGTCCTTAAACATCATTTTTAAATCATCAAATGATAATTATACTTTAATGGATACGATGGAGAATTAATCTCATCGCGTTCGTGGAGACTGTAGTCCGTACGTACGCACGAGCGACAATATCATTCTTTTGATATTAAAATAATATATAAATGGTTGTTATATCATATATAAAGAATCATTAAAATGTTTTATTTATTATTTACATGAGTTACATATCATTATTATACCCATCCAAATAATAATATATTGAATAACAATTACACCACGACGTGGAGACGGTAAACCGTACGTACGCACGTATGGTGACATGTTATTCAAAGGGTGGATAGAATACTGAATATGGTTGTACCATATTTATAATAACATCACAGTATATGTGATATACTGGAGTTATTATTTTAGAATGGTAACAACAAAGGAAGAAGAAGTGGAAGAAGAAATGAACTTAGAAAAGGGTGGTGAAATCATTACCTCTTCTTCGGGTTCTTCCTTTTGATTTGATCAAAAGGGCTCCATAGGTTGGCTTTCTGATCAAACTAAGGCCCCTAGGTTGTAGTGAGAGAAGTTGGGAGAGTATTTGGGCAGAGTTTGGCCGAACCAAAAGGCTTTGAAGGTGTGAAGAAATGAGAAGGAGGAGTGCCCTTTTATAAGAGGGGTGAGGGGCACCTTTGGAAAAGCTAGAAATATTAATTTATAATAAATTCATATTCGGTTTATAATGGCTCCAAAGTTGATTATTCAAATTTTAAGGTGGGGATAGGTCGAAAACCACTCAACCAATAGAATTTAGACAGGTTTGGGTACTTATATTAACCTTATCTTTAAGTATTAACTCTAAGTTAATTAGTTTCACTTTTACAATGTCTCTTTGTATTTTTATATAATATGGTTAATAAACTTACTACATACATCCAAGAGACCCCCAAGTGGTCCATTAATGAGTAACCTATCATGATATAAGTCTCTTGGCCGAACCTTAGATTTTTATGAATTTAATATTAATTAATAATATAATATTTGTTTTAAGAACTCTTTTATGTCAATTTTGACACTATTCAATAGTTGATTTTTTGTGAAACTCATAACAGATTGATTACTTCGAACAAAGTCAATTAAATCAATACTAATATATCATATTATCCTATAAAATTAGTTTAATTCATTAAAAGTTTCATATTATATTTATTTGGGTATTTATAATATCAATTATTTTAATTTTTCACTATTATAGTAATTACTGCATCATCATTGTGTCATAAATAAAATAAATTATTTAATGTCTAAAAATTATAAATAAAATATCATTATGTATGAAATCTTTTTATCTTTATAATTAATATTTATAATCTAAAATACAACATATATAACCCTATGTAACAATTGTGTTTCTAAAAGATATATGCTTGTGTTATTTTTGTATTCATTTTAACTTAATTAAAATAAAGTGTCATTATCACTTACAAGTGGATCCATGGGGTCCCAAAATCGACCCAAATATTCCCATGGTTGACCATGTATAAACAAATAGGGTTAAGACACGTTTTAGGGTAATTTAGTATTATTATAATATTGTTTTTTAACCCTTATTTACTGGATTTACCCTTAACCATGGTAAATAAAATATTTACCGCAGTAATTATTCAAAATGTCTAAAAATAAAAGTTACCTATTTACACAATTTGAACATCCTGATTCCAAATATGGAATCCATTTTCCTAAATTCAAAACACAGAAGTGGCAGAAATTAATTTAAAATTAATTCCCGCTGTCAAAACAAAAAGCGTGTTTTTAAGAGATAATAACTATCAAAAGATTGACAATTGTTTATGTTCGGTTTAATTGTAAACTTTTGTCCAATGACCAACATTATATTAAATGGTAAAAATATATTATAAATATACTTTAAAACCACTCAAATTCATAATTTATCACTATTAATTATTTTGATTAAAAAAGTTGTTTTTAATTAAAATTTAGTAATTTTCACTATTCATCAAAATATGAAAGTTATCCGAAAAGTACCAAAATTTCACCTTAGGCTAAATTCGATACTCCGAATCCAAAAATGAAGTCCATTTTGAGAGGAAAAATTTCTAAAATTTTAAAAGGTAGGTATTACTATTCATAACGGATAGTTTGATTGGTTGTGGTGTGTTAGAACTTGAAGTTGCGTATAACACACGCTACTGTATTATTCAAAGGAAAGAGTACCGTGGAAGCTTGGAATGTTTCATTTTAATTTTTTTTTGATGTCTCCATTTAGTCAAAAAGTTTAAAATATTGTATTTAAAAAGGTTTCACTATTAAAAGTTGATAAAAGTGCAATACTGAAAATGAATCTGTTCTTGCATTATGTCTAAGAAACTCATAATATGGATTATAAAATTATAAGGATTATATAAAGTTTAAAATTTAGTTAATACTATTCATAACCTATTTTGAATGGCTTTTTTTTGGTAAGTCATGGTGTGATTGAACTCGGTGTTGCGTGTAGTGCAAGTTATTGAATTATTTTGAAGAAATAACACACTATGAATTCTTGGGGTGTTACAATGAATATTGGATTAAATCTATGCAATATTAACTAAATGAATTTGAAAGGAAAAATGTCTATAATTTGGTTGAAAGACCTAAAGAAACTTCTATAATTGGAGTAAAATGGGGTTTCAGAAATATGTGCGTTGAAAATGGAATCTTATTAAGAAATAAAGCAAGATTATTTACTAAAGGCTATAATCAACAAGAAGGAATAGACTATAAAGAAACCTATTCTTTAGTAGATAGACTTGAATATATTCGAATTCTCTTAGGCTTTATAGAATTATTTATCTTAAAACCTTTTCAAATTGATATGAAATGTGATTTAATTAACAAATATGTTCTAGAGGAAGTTTATGTTGAACACACTCCTTTTTTGAAGACACAAAAGAACTCAAACATTTTTTAAACTTACTAAAGCTTTATATGGTCTTTAATAATCCCCTAGAGCCTGGTATGACAGAATTATATGATTTTTGTTACTAAAAAATTATGTTAAGGGAAATTATTATCCAACCCTTTTTATAAAGAAAAAAAAGAAAATTGTTTTAATTGTCTAAATATATATTGATGACATTATATTCAGATCAACTTAGAAATACTTAACTGATTCATTTACAAATCTTATGAAATCTATGTTTGAAATGAGTATGATGAGTGAGTTAACATTTTTCCTTGTTTTTAAAATTTCTTAAAAACTAGAAGGAACTTACTTATATAAACATAAGTATATTAAAGATCTTCTTAAAAAGTATGGATATGAAAACACTAAAAGTATAAGTACTCCAATCGGTACCTTAGATACTCTTGATCTTGATGAAGCTGGGAAACCAGTAGATCAAAATTCTTTTTGAGGTATTATAGGAAGTTTACTATACTTAACAACCAGTCATCCAAAGTTAATGTTTTCAATATGCTTATGTGAAAGATATCAATATAATCCAAAATAATCCCATTTAAAAGCTATGAAAAGATTTTTTTGCTACTTAAAAGGAACTATGGACTTAAGGCTTTTCTCTTCTTCTGGAAATGAATTTGTTTTAATTTTTTTTTCAGATGCTGACATTGGTGGTTTTAGAATGGATAGGAAAAATACATCCAGAACTTGTCATTTATTAATATATTCATTAGTTTATTGGTATTGAAAGAAACAACACTCGGTAGCACTTTCCACTGCTAAATCTAAATATGTGGCAGTTGGAAGTTGTTGTGCCAAGTGTTGTGGATGCAACACACACTCACATATTATAGCTTGAGTTTTACTAAAACTTAGATACTATGTGATAACAATAGTTCCATAGCCTTAAGGAAGAACCCTGCACATCACTCTCATGAAAATCACATGGATATTAGACATAACTTCCTTATGGATCACACACTTAAATGAGATATTATTTTACAATTCATCAGAATGCAAGAAAAACTTGCTGATATTTTCATAAAATCATTACCTTTCCATAGATTTGAATATATTAAACAAAATTTAGGAATGATAACTGTAAGTTAATCATTCATATCCACTTTTTGTTTTAACCATCTCCTAACATTAAGATACTCTTTTTCATAGGGGGAGTACATTTGATTTCCCTAATAAATTTTTTCAGAACCTAATAAAGTTGTTCAAAACCTAATAAAGCTTTTCAGAACATAATAAATTTTTTTAGAACCTAAGAAAACTTTTAGAAACCTAATATTTCTAGGAAGAATCTTATTTAACACTAAAAAATATTCGGACAACTCCGAAAGGCACATTTTCTTATTTTTTTCTTACAATTTTATTTGTTGGTATTTCAAATTTTTTTTAAGAAAAACCTTAACAGATTCATCTTTCCTTAAATCTATTTTATTTCCTTAAAACCTCAAAATTTCGGAACCAATAAATCTTCTTCAGCACAATTTCAACCATTGGACCAAATCATATTAACACCAACCATTTGATCATCTATGAAATTTGAATTGTCTCTGTGAGGTCTATTTAAAGGGGAACCTTTTTTCACATCCCACATCGGTTTCCATAGTTTTCTTTCTAAAGATCTTCCGCCCATCAAATCCTATATTAAATTTTTCAGCTCATCTTCCTTAAATTTAAAAATGTCTCTGGATATATCTTCCCAGACTTCAATTCCTGCTCATAAGGAACTTAAAGATTGGATGATATTCAGAGAAAGGTTAGTCGATCCAAATTTATTTCTCAAATATGATTCTTTGATTTTCAAAATAATTATGTTTCAAGACTCGGATAATGTTTTCATCTTAAATAGTAATGGAGAACAAGATTAGGTGTATGTTGATTTAGTTATCAAATTCTATCAGTCATTAGAATTTTTCTTTGAAGGTGACAAAGAGAAAATTCATTTTAAGAGTTATGGAAGGACCTATTTGATGACTTAAAAGAAAGATAATAAAATTCTTAAAATACCTTATGATGGAGAAGTATATTATCCTTCTCATAAGATTCCAGATTTTGAAGGCACTTTTCATAGATTTAAAGCTATAGAATCTGTAGGCCTTAAGGTAGTTAAGAACCCCAAAATTTCTGATCTTTCATCTAACTTTCAGATTGTTGCCTTATGGATACAAGGATTCTTAATACCAAGGAAATAATATAAGGACACATTGAAAATATCTTAATATTAAATTTTATAATTAATATAAGGAAGATTAAACTAGTTAAGTTTATCTTTTTTATGATCAGTAAGATAAAGGATGAGACAATCAAGTCACAAATTTTGTTATTCTCGATAACTTTTTTCAAAGTCCATCCTGATTTATTTATATTTTTTCAAAGTTCCTTTCATGTCAAAGCCCAAGAAGTTAAATATCATCTTATTATGTAATGAAACAATGAAGAGAATGAAATACTACTTTTGTGATAAGATGAATGAGTTTGTTGATATGAGGAGAAAAACTAGCAAAGTTGGAGAAAGTTATAAGTTAGAACTGAATAAAAGAAAAGCTCAAGTGTTGGAACCATAGAAAGCTAAAGTTTATGAACCCCCAAAGTCTAAGAAACAAAAATCATACCCTCATGAAGTTTTGTCTAAGTGGAGAGAATATATAGAGAAAATAAAATAATGAGGTACAATGTTTGGGATTAACCCAACTAAACAGAAGGCATTAAAAATTCAAGCTACTAAAGAGCTTGAGAGGCATGATAATTAAAAGAAGATTTGGAAAATGTTTTCAGAATAAGAGTTAATTTAGGCCTTGTTGAGAGATATAGAAAGGGCCTCAGAACAGATTCAATTTCTATAATCCTTTCTCAAAGAAATAAAACCTCCTCAACAATCATAAGAAATGGTTGTAATAACTTTTGTAAATAAAGGAAATATTGTTGTCTCAGAATCAATACTGATTTTTCAAGTTCAAGAAGAAAATGTGAATATCGAATAGAAATAAAGTGATGAATATATTATATGAATTAATGAAAATAAAAGGAAAAGTTAGTCAGACAAGTTATCGATAATAACATCCCAAGAATCCACTTCTAAGCTTCAATGAGAAGGAAAATTAGTTCATAAATCTATTCAAAAAGAAGAGAATGTTGTTAAAACTGAATTAAATAAAATCCCATACAATGATAATAATGTGGATGGAGATATTATTTATAAATAAGATGATGTTGGTAAAGATAATTCCACTAGTAATGATAATGATGGTGACAAGATTGTTCATGTTTCTAAAGAAAGTAAAGTAGTTCAGATAACAGAGAATATAATCTTTATAAAATAAAAATGGAAGAAAGTAGATGTTGAGACATCTAAGGAAGTTGAATCAAAATAAAAAAAGTCTTCCTCCTCCCTAGGAGAATATTTTTTTGTTCAATAGTTGAAGAAGTTAGTGAACTCCATTCCTTATTTTCGAAACCTTGAGTCTAGATGCTAGCTTATTCAATAATCAGTAAACTAGAAGTCAGACTCTATAACTATTTTCATAGAGAAACTGGTAAATCTTGAAGGTAATTTCAATTTTTTTTTCTCAAACTATGATTCTCATAGGAAGTCATGAAAATAAATCACAAAGTGGTAAAATTAAGTCAACCATGATCTTAAAGTTTTTTATGACTGGTTTGTGACATTCAAGGGACCTTTCACATAATACGAGGACAAATTTAAAGATATTTCTAATAGTTTCTCAAAAAAGATTAAGAAGAGAAAGACATACGATTTCAAGAAGTTAGAGATATTAATAGGAAACTAAACTATATATCTCTCTTGAAGTTAAAAGAATAAACTCTTACAGAGATAAAGTGGATGAAAATCTTAATTATTAGGATGATAAAATTCAAAGTTAGCAATAAAAGATAGAGTTTCTTGAAAAGAAGAGTAAGGATCAAGAAGATCTTATTGCAAAGTTCCTAGATGATCACAAGGAGATGAAAAAGTTGAAGGCTATTATCAAAAAATTAATTCCAAAGAAGGATTAATTCTTCTTGTAATCTAATATTTTGTTGTATAAAAACCTTTTAAATATTAAAATGCTATTATCTATTATTTCTTATTGTGTGTTTTCTATTTTTTTAGGTACCTTATACTTCCCTCTACTTATTTTTGAAAAGAAGGGGGAGGGGGAAGGGAAAATATTTTATAAATAGAATATAAATATAAGGAAGATAAAGTCTACGCAAATAAGAGATTACTGAAATTAGATATCCTTAAGAAAAGGGGGAGTTGTTTACTTAAGAAAAGATGAAAATTTCATAAAGTCAAGAATACAATTATTAGGGGGTTTCATAACCTTAGGGGGAGTTAGTCGTATTCAATCTAAGTCATAAAAAAGGGGGAGATAAGTATTTCTTTTAAGATTAAAATATGAAGTATTTAGACCTTAATATTTTATTTCATAAATAGTTGTTTGTGTTTCCAAAAAGGGGGAGATTATTGAGTCAAAAGTTTCCTTATGAATTTTTCCATTCCTTTATGTTTTAGAAGTCACAAACACATTTTCTTATTAACTATTTCTATCTGTAAGGAAATATATATGAAACATATTTCTATAATAAAATTTATATTCATTTTAGTTTTAAATCTAAGTCTAAAATCATGTATATTAAATCAGAATAATTACTAGAAGAAATCAGATCCCTAATAAAACTCAAAATCTTTCTTACATTTCGATTCACCCAAATTTTAAATTTCCAATATGCACATTTCTTAGATTCCGAATTGATCAAAAAACCTAATTCCAAATCATGCTATTTCTTAGATTCCAAATCACTTAGAAAAACTGATTCTGAGTCACGTTGTTTCTTAGATTCTGAATCGCTCAGAAAAACTGATTCTGAATCATGCTGTTTCTTAGATTCCGATTCTTAATAATTTCTAGATCCGATTCTTAACTTTCTTAGGATCTGATTTTATTTTTTTCTTAATGTTTTCATAACATTCTTAAAGTTACGATATTTTCTTAATATTATGATTTTTTATATTTCTTAAAGATTCTATATTTTCTTAGTGTTACAGTTTCATACTTTCTTAAAGTTACTCTATTTCCCTAATATAATGTTTCTTACATTCATATTGTTATGTATTATTGAAAATCTAATGTTACTTATGAAAGTTTTTGTTATCTAAACAGTGTCATTATTTCAGTTACAATATGACCATTACAAATTCCACTGGTCCAATTCCCATCGAAATTTAAGGAAAAATATTACCATTGGAGGAAAATGTGACCATTAGAGATCTCGCCTATAAATATCCAATAATTCGAATGCGATCAATGCTGTGAAATTTTGGGAGAATTGATGCTCTGTGAGAGATCTTCCAGGTTTTCTTAATTTGAAATCCTTGTAGAGTTTAAGTTGTGAACAACTTGTTCCACATACTTAAATCTTCAATGAACTTTGTTTTCCTTGTGCGATTATGATTTTTGTTGTGTACAATCGAGGGCTTGCAAGCTGAAGTAAGACATAGGTTCCAATTACCTACTTAATTGAGGGATTCTAAGTTGAAGGAAGATAGATGTGTCAATCAACTTACAGATCGAGGTCTTTCGGGGATATCCAGATAGATCTCGATCTTCATATCGACGGATTACCCTGGTGTGTGTAAGAGAGACTTTCTTGAGTGTATAAATCAAGATACCTTTATCCAAAGTGGTTTGATGCCCTTCTCTTCAGTTTAAAATATTTTATTACACTTGTATTAATTTTTTAATTACAAGTTCTTTAAAGTTTGCTGCATTTTTGTTAATGAAGAAAAGTGTAACTTTTTTACACTTTCTATTTTGTATTAACTCTAATTCCAGATTCTATACACTTTAAGGTAGAATCTTAATTAAGTATAATTATGTGCTTATTTCTTTATAATATCTTTATATTAGGACCTTGGGCCCTTTTAATCTCTTTGTTAAAGATAATAGAGGGTTTTGTGAATCTTGTCTGTTTAACTTTTGTTAAACACAGTTTCCTTAAGGTTAAAAACAAAAGTTTTTAAACGTACAATTCACCCCATCATGTAATTGAGTATCTACATGTCATATTTTAATCCTAAAAATATCAAATAATGTTCCCCCAAATTATAGTGGTATTCTTTAGAAATCACATTAATAACTTAATCACTAAATAACTTTTCAATCCCATAGTTATATTTACGATAAAACATATGTTCCTAAATTGTAATAAACCACAATTACCTCAATATAAAAGCTAATTTAAACCATAAAGGTTATCAATACCTTTAAACTTATTTACAAAAAATATAATTTCATTCTTTCTCAAATAATACTTCATTTCAAACCTAAGTGTTACACATACCTCAACCCAATTAAACGTTTCCCAAAATGTCATTAATCACTTTAAAATACCATCACTTAAAACCTAAAAATGGGTGTCTAATAATTTGAACATATTATAAACCTTGAACTCATAAACCCATGATGGTATATATAACTCTTACTATAACCTCTCATGAAAACATATTAATCTTAAATGTAATATAAACCCTGATCTGATAATAACTATAATGACCCCGAACCTGCACTCCCAAATTTGGTGCTAAAAAAATAATCTCTACATTTCTTAATTTGATGCTGATAAATGAGATCCAATTTCAACCTTTAAAAACATACAAAATCAAAATAAAATATTGGATCAATTATATACCCAATTACTCTTTAGGTTTAAAGTTCTAAAGAATTAGGTTAAAATCTTACATAAAAACTTGGATTCATAAACAACTGGTTCATAAAAATAAACATCATCTATCACTAAGTTATTCATATCTAATTACATACTTAAAATAATTCTTCACAAACTGGGGAAAAGGACACATATGAAGGGTGAAATAAAAAACTCAATAAGTGTAAACATAAGCATTAAAAATTAAATGTCCTTAGTGAGCATAATATGAGCATAAGAGTATGAATACATAATCAAAATACATGAGTATATCATAATATAATTCACACCCATCATCACTAGGATATAAAAAATTGATACATGGAATAAGGATTTAATATAATATAATAGTTATATGCATCAATAATCACGATCCATGAGAAAATAATCCTTGAGAAAAGGATACATTAAAACATGATTCAAGTATAAAGAAAACATGTTGGTAACTTGGAATATCAAATATTCATCACCGAATTACCTAACTGTCTAATTACCATATCTCTTAGAATAAACCTATAACCTATAAACTCAATCATATATTATGGTTAATATATATACTTCATCTCTTAGAAGCAACTTCAATGTAATTAAACTCATCCAAATTACCCAATAAATTGGAGGGATATAACAGATCCATCTATCCTTGGTTTATAACGTAACCACCCTTTGTTGGTTTAGAATGTAATCACCCATCCTTGGTTTATAACATAAAATCCCATAAATAATCCATACATATGTCTAATCACCATTTAATGATAAAAATAGTTATAAGCTTTCACTTTTTAACATAATAATAACCATTTTTCATTTATATCTTTATTTACCCATAGAAAAAATGGTTTCACAAAAATATATTTTAAATAATAATAATATTTCCAGATAAAGAATAACATGGGAATAATTAAAATATATCCCTAATGGAGCATAAAAAACATTAAGGTTTATTTTTGTTGATGAATAGAAATACCCTAAAAATTTCATTAAAAAAATTCTTGAGGAAAATACACATTCCAATTTGAAAATAACTTTTAAAAGCTAAAAATTCAAAAAAATACTATAAACATTATTTTTATTGAAAATAAACTTAGAATATAATAAAGTAATATTTCATGAAAATAATGGCTATGATGGATAAAAAATCTATTCATGATGTAAATGTTAAAAATAAATATTATTTTCAAATTTTGTAAAGAGTGTAAAAGGTGAACCCTACAAAAAAGTTAAGAAATTTACTTTTAAAACATTTTAAAAGATAATAAAAAATATTGTAAAATAACTTTATTAAATCAAATATGTTTAAGAAAAAAATTCTTGAAATTTTTTTAGAAAATATGGATATCGAATAGAAATATTCCTGACCTAAAATAAGATATAAGATAAGTATCACTTACAAATAACTTTATTAATGTTTCTTTAATTAAAAAGGGAGGAAATGGAAATTATACATGTAAATGAAATTCATAAAAATAGGGTAATATAATATATTTTTTTCATGAAATTAAGAGCATTTTATTTCCCTAAAGGAACCTTGAACATGAATAATCTCAAAAGGAAATGAGATAGTTACATAAAGCCTCTATAGCTTTGGTGTCTTTTAAAAAAAAATTAATTTAAAGAAATAATATGATATGGATATATAAATCCAATTAATTACATTAATTTATATTTAAAAATTTATTCATGGGGTATTAATTACAACATATAATGAAATCATGGTGCATGACACTAAACACGTCTGAGAAAAATTAGATTGAGTCAAAGAAAATCCATGCAAAGATAATAAATTTTGAAGCGATAATTAATCCATGAAGTGATTAGGTTAACATATTTAAATCCACATAAAAAATGTAATTAAATAATGAAACAATTTAGAGATTAATCCACACATAATCATGACATAAAAAATACAATGAAGAAGAGTTATAACCCAATGAAAGGAAATTGGGTTAACAAACCCAAAACACATGGATAATTTTAAGTCAAATTACATTGGATGAAATAAATTTAATTTAAACTTAAAATAGATAGAATTATAAATTATTCATGATATAACATGTAAAATGTACATCATATAAAATATATAATTGAAATTAGGTGAATAAAATTAAAATATTCCTCAAAGAAATGAAATTGAGACAAAATCCATTACCTCGAGCCCATACTTTCCATGTATGTCCTTTAAATATTGTATAATAAACTTATATAAAATATTTTATTAATTAATAAAATTTTAAAGGCTTAATACCTTATAATTAAACAATTTATTATATTTATTTTAAATTAAATATTTAATTACTTATTTAGTTAATCCTGAGTTAGGTGTTTTGAGGATGTTCAGTTCAGAATCTCAAAATTTCTTCGGTGTGTTAACCATGATCAAATGATACATTGTTCCATCATATATAGAATAATATTAATGAAATAATTTTAAATTTTTATACATAAATTATAATTTTAAAAATATTCATTAATAATTATTATGAAAAACGAACAACATTATAATCAAGGAGATGATAAACCGTACATACACATGAGTATCTTTTCCACTTTTCCATGATCATGATGGAAAGAAGGTAAATATTATTTTAAATTTCCATAATGATAATTATATAATATATATAATATTAAATATTTAAATAAACACACACACACACACACACATATATATATCATTCATATGATGTGGTGATGAAAAATGGATGCCATCTCTATGTGGATTTGGTAGTCCACATGTACACACAAACAAAATTATCATTTTAAATGAAAGGAAAGGTAAGAAATGATATTATATATTATATTTAAAAAATGATAAATATTTTAATAATATCATATATATAAATTATATACATCATTATATCTAGTCATGAGAGTCAATGATTGAAAGATAATTACATTAGTTCTCAAGGCGATAGTCCACCGTACACACGAATGATGGTTTTGTTTCCCGTTTGATAGAAGAAGGTGATGAATATAGGTTATCAAATTAAAATAATAAAATATTATTATATGATATATAATTATGTTATCCTATCAGTATGATTTAATAATATTCTAAGGATGTTAAAGAAGAAATAAATTTAAAATTCTTTTTTAAGAACTATAACTATTCTTGGGACAACCTCTTTAGGATCATACTTAATGCTTTCCTAGGATGGATTTATGGTAAAATAAAAGAATATAAGATATGAGTAGGGATTTATTTTAGGTATTTGGTAAGGTATTTTTTGAAACAAACGGTTTTCTATGTTCAAAGAAAATAAGAGAGTAGGTTCCATTTTATAATAATGGGAAGGGGTACTCCTGGAATTACAAAAAATAATAAACTAATATAATTAGTTTTCATGGAAAAAGGTTATAAAATGATATAATTATAATATAGTATGAGTATGCATCAAAATAATATCATAAAATAAAATATAAACAATTTTAGAGTATTTTTTTACCCTTATCTATTTTTTTAACATGCGTTATCCCTATTTGACAATTACCATGATAATGAAGATTTTTTTTTGTTTAGTGGTCGATATAATCACTATAAAAGAAAATTTGGCCCATTAATTTAACATGGATGATATTTTAAACCATATAACAATAAATTAGACAAATATAGTATTTTTAGTAAATTTAAATCATTTAATAAAATATTATTTTTTATAATATAACATTATTGTCATTTTTAAAACAACTTAATTAATTTGAATTTGAAAAAAATATAAAAAAAATTTCATTAAAATATAATCCATCAAATACTCCATAACATGTTATTTTTACCTATAAATTTTTGATAAACAATAATTCAGTCAAATTATACCACTCTTAACATTTTAAAATGATTTGTTTTATTTTTCAATTAATTGAATAAATACTCTATCAGTGTTGCGTAAACATTTATGGTAATTATTTCACCAAAAAAGTAGAAATAAATTAACATGATAAAAAAAATAATTTATATTTTAAATAACCACTTTATAACTAAAAATTGTCTTTCTTTATCCCAATTATAATAATTTATAGATAATAAAACAAAGAGAATGACATTTTTGAATTTTCATTACATAAAATAATTTAAAGGTAAAAATTAAAGAAATATGGCACCAAGATGACATATTTTAGAAATTTAGATGGACATTTCTTAACATAACTAATAAATTAGGATAAAGTAAAGTTTTAGGATCAATTTTAGTCTTTATGAAATTATTTTTAACTTTAATTACCAGATTTACACTTACCGTGGTGATAGAATATACTAAGGTTACTATTCACAATTTAAAAAAACAAAAGGGAAATATTTAATTAAATTTTACCTCCTAATTCTAAATATTAAGTCTATTTTTCAAGATTTAATTTCTAAAAGTGACATAAATTAATTTAACATTAAAACACAAAATGCAAAAAAAATTCCTTTTTATGTATAAAAATGTTTTATACCAAATTTAAGTATAAAATTCATTACTAAGACTATAATTGAATTATTTTTAATAAAAGGAATTAATTAAATTTGAAAACTAGTAGTATTTTACTATCTAAATACTGTAAAAGAAAATTCAATTTTCAATGAAAAACAGTTTATTTCACTAAAATCAAACTTTTCAGAAAAACCCCAAAATATCACCATAAGATAATTTTGATATGAAGATTTAAAATATTCTATAATTTTGATGAAATGTAATTTATAAAATTTTAATAAATTAATCATAATATTTTCTCATAAAAATAATTAAAAACCATTTCTTAAGAAAACATATTTTTGAAGAAAAAAATGACTTTACTAAAAATTGAGTGATTATTTTCTAATAATTTATCAAAATCTTTATATTGATCATGACCTTTATATACATTTCATAAATCATTTAATCATATTCATACCCTATAATTTAATGGATATGTTATAAAGATCATATTTAAATAATAATATTTCATGGTTCATTTTGGATTAGTGTTGTGTGTCATATATGTTATTAAACATATATTTCCTTTTAAAATATTAGGGTGTTACATCTTGTATTTGTGTATTTGCTTAATTTTATCAATTTTAATATAAAATTAATTATTATCACTATCTTCCTCCAAAATTTAAAATATAATTTTCGAAGGAATCATTTTTATATACTTAGTTTAATTTCTTCTTAATACATCTCCAAAATCATCATTAATTATTTTCCTTTTATAATTAAATTATTTATGTATGTGATTGTAATAATTAAAGAAATATCCATTAAATGAACTTTTATTTTGGAAATATAAATAATAAATTGACCTATTTTAGAAACATAACATATATTCACCTTTAACGTATTTTTTCTCTAGAATATATCATTATATAACTAATATTATGATGAAATTTGAATTTAATTAAAGGAAATAATTTTTCTCTCAGTGGTCTCTAAAAAACATTCTGATTTTTTTGGAATTATAAAAATTTTAATCTGAATTGTTTTCCAAATTTTACTCTTGGATCTTATTTTTTCAAACACATATTTTAATTTTAATAATATAATAATCAATGATTTACATTGGAAACCATTCCCAACTTTTCCATAAAAGTATTTTATTTTAATTTTAATTCATTGACAACCTATTTTGTACTTTCTTGGAATTTTCTTTTAGACACCACTATAAATTCCAAATTTTATCTCATATTTTCCAAGGAATTTTTTTTATCAGGCTTATTTTTCATCACCACGACCTATACTTCAATAAATTGAATATATTTTATTTTTTTAATACAAGTATTTAGATAATTAATAATCTTAGCTTGATATTAGACCTTCTATTTCAAATTAGTCGTTTCTTCATTATTCACTTGAAAATCAAATTTATCTTCCACAATCGATTACCTTCTTGTAATTTGTACATAAATTTTATTTACATATTCATTTGAATCATTCGATATGCTTCTAAACCTTTTCTCATAATTTAGTGAATATATATTTTAAGAGTATCATTTGGATCACCCTTATGGTTAACAATACCCACTTATTTTTCAACTGTATAATTAACCATAACCACCAAGACTTCTTCTTCATCTAACTAAAATATTATACCCTCTTATTTATAAGAATATTCAATATCATATTCTTATTTATGAAAAAATATTCTTCAAAAAAATTTCGATTTTTTTTAATTTTTTAATTAAAAATAAATTTTTTATTTTTATTTTGAGAAAAAATATTTGAAATTTATCTTGTGGAATCATCTTATACTCCTTCAAACAATCTTGGAAACCTAGAAATGTTATTTCTAATTTTACAATATTTAAATCAAAAAAATCAACTTAACTTAAAACCTTTCTTTTCCTCTATTTATCCCACTAGATATTAAAGTAATTAACTCATCACTAATACTCTCCTCATACCATTATTTATTTTTCTTCAAATTATCTATAGCTTTAAAATATATATACTTAGTTGATTGTTCAGAAAATACCTTTCCAAAAAACTATTATCTCATAATTCTGTAGAGATCTTTTCAAATAATATATATAGACTTGACATAGGTCCCTTTTTATAATTTTTAACAAATTTTTATTATAAAAATGTCTAAGACCAATTAGAATCTTCTTAAAAATATCAAAATATTCTATTTTCTATCAAATTATTCGCATAGTTCAAACCATATCAATTATCATGTTGAATATTTTATCTACACTTTCATTTTACATGTTTCTTTGATATTCAAACTTATTTATTAACACTAGAATCATTTCTTATTTTTCCTTACCACCACCTTCATAAATTCTATGAATTTACCCCATATTTATTTAGAGTATTTATAGACCAAGAAAAAAATATATTTTATATGAAAGATCTTTGTCCAAACCATATTTTAACTTAGCATCAACATTTAATATCTTCTTATCCAATTTAGCCAAATCAATATGATTATGATCAATGATTTGAATACCAAATATATAAACTTTCTAAACCTCAATCCCGATACATCATAAAAATTACTTAATTATGTTTTTTTGAAATTTTATAACTGATACCGTATAAAATTTAACAATTTTTTCATTAATGACTTTCTTTATAGATATAAAAATCATCCTATGATAGGTAAACTGATATTTGACATTGTTCCTCTAATACCACTGACTGGTTGGTTATATTATCTCACCATGATACTCTAGGGGGTGAATCAAGGTATTCAAAACATTTACTTCAAATATGGATCTTGGTTCATTATTATCATAAATACATGTTTTTTCATCTATCATAAAAAAATCACAAAAAATAATCTAAAGGATGAGAAAGATAACACATAGAATTTACTTGTTTCACTAAAAATTGGATACATCCATGTATAATAGACAAAATTGGGTAAGAGGTAATAATTAACCACTATTTTTTGTGATTATAAGGTTCAAAATTGGGCATCTAAAGTCTAGGCTCACCACCTTTACAATTTTGGGCTTGCTCACTACTTTCCAAGGGTCACTCTCCCATGATCCCTTAATGAATTATACTTAGTTTATATTCCAAGAATACACTTTATTTATATTATAATATCAATAAAAAATTCTTTAAATAACACAAACATAATAGATTTTTTTTATATTCAGCACAATTGATGTGCCCACACAAGACATTGAATTCATGTGGGAGACTTTCAGATTTCAATTTCTTTTTATCCCAAACTACACTTGCTACAATGATGTAGTAGAGAAATTGTGTGGGTATGAACCCATGGAGAAAGATTGGAAGATAAGGAAACAATTACTTTAAACCCTCTATGTATTATTTCTCATGAATTAGTTTGGGGTTGGGATTTAATTAACACTATTGAGACTAGTTTAAGATTCAAGAAGAATATATTGATCATGGTCAATTTTAGGGTTCTACTAAAAAGGATAATCTTGATCCTAACTTGGGATAGTCCTATGCCTTAGGATATAAAGAGACACATAGAGAACTAATTTATTATAATCAAACTAACTATATCTATCAAGGATGAAACTATTTATTGGTCTACATATAGCTAGAAAGCTAGACACATTAAGCCTTGATTTTATGGAAGAAAGTTTCATAGGTTAATGGTCACAACCTACTCTACTCCAATCATGTCAGGTTTGTTAATTTAAGATTCCCATGGTAAGGGTTTCATAAAATAATTTAATAAGCAGTTGTTGTTTAACTTGATTACTAGACTTAGGGTTTCCAAGTTTAGGTTTAAAGATTCATTAAGTTCAGAACAATCCTTACTCTCGACCCTTACCCTAACAGGTTTAACATCTCATGAAAGTATTAAACAAAATCAGAAATAATGGTATACATGCTTGGTAGATTAATTAAATAGTTAAAATAATATGGATCATATTTTATGTATTAATAATCAAGTAGTTCTCATTTAAAACAATTGATAAACCAATCAAACACTTACTTGAAATAGTAACCAAGCATAAACAAGGTGCGTATCTGTTTTCGAATGGAAAAAAATGGAAAATGGATTTTGGAATGGTAAACAGTCTTAAAAGAGATGAAAAACAGTTATAGGTTGATTAAATTCACTTGTATTTAATCAAAATAGTTAATAAAGTTGTCTAAATTTGAGTTGTAAGATAAATAGAGAGAAAAGAATGAGAAAGAATGGGAGAAAAATAAAGTTTCTGAAAGTGTTCTATATAGATGTCCACGTTCTGGAAATAAATAGTTGGAAATTTACACAATGTGTAAACTTCTCATGTCATGTAATCTAGATCCATGTTTTTCTTTACTTACTTTGAATATTGAATCTATCTCGGCCAGAATCTTATGGATTTGGAGATGTGAATCATTTCACGACGTGTAATGGAAACTCATGACTTGTTTCTTCCCATGACTTAAACTTCAAGTGGGAGGTGGAATTTACATTTATATTATGTATATTGTAGATTCAATTAGTATAATATTTTATGACTTTTAATTTATTCACGACCTTTTCTTCACGACTTAAGACATACTATGAATGATGAATAAATGTTGTGTATGTGTTTTACAATGTGTAAAGTCCACTTTTGGATACTTTTGATAGTCCTTTGGAGTCTTGGATACATATTATATGAAAAAATCAACACATACCTAGTTCCTTATCGAATAAAACATGAATAATCATTAATTAACTAAATCCAAAATGTATATACAATTTATCATTATCAAATTCCTCCACACTTGAACAATTTCTTGTCCTCACACAAAAATAATCTCAATAGGGATTCCAAAATAATTTTTTTTAAACAATAAAAATTTTATTACAACCATGCAAATACAACTAAATATAAATAGAAAAATTCAGTCCTCCAAAATCAATCTTGTAGAGAAAATAATTCATACATCATAGTCTAGTTCTTTATCCAAATTCTTATTCTTATATTTACAATTTCATAACTGTTTCTTAAATTCTATACCCATTTTAAAATTTACCTTATAATGATTTTTTTCTCATCACTTAGGGTATATTGTAAATAGAGTTATTCTCATACCCAAAATACATATTTCTAACCACTAGCTTGCATTGGTTATATCATCTTTATTTTATAAAGAAAAATACAAAATTAATCATGAGGGATTTAACAAAAAGGGTTCATATGAATCCGAGGCTGAGGGAAGGTGGGTAGAAAGTTAAAATCAAGCTCAAAGTGAGGGTAATATCTAAATTATAATGCATGATAAATAGTAATAGTGAAATGGTGTGTCTCCTTTGAAATAAAAAAGGTGTCCATGCTCCCAAAAGCTCAAGTAAATCCAAGATTGTATTAATTATGTACCAAAAGTGTATCCTATTGCTTCCTTTTTCTTTTTCTTTTATTTATTTTTTGAAATTCATGTTTAGGTCTGGTCTCACATCCATCCCCTAACTACATGTGATCCATTATAGGATTCATTATTCTGAAAATGGTTCTTTTTTACCTTCCTAATACAAAACACAAAATCTTTTTATTTATTTTACTTTTCCTTTTTATTTTTTCAAACGAATAGGCTAGGAATGAAATGGAAAAAATAAAACATCGATCACAACAAATCAGTCTGGTAAAGTACCACAATACATCTCCTTCGTAAACACATCACATTTCTAGTATCTGTATATTCCCTCACACTTATTCAATGGATAATCATGCATAATACCAAGAGAATTGTAGGAAGGGATAATTGGATTGTAATAGACACATCCTAAATAGGTCATTCATAGAAACTATTGGATAAACAAAGGAAAAATGTAAGGCGGGTTTCAAGAAAAATTTTCTCAACAAAGATTACTTCAATCATATTAAAATTTTATTTGTTTAATCCTAGCCTCAATAATATATCAATACAAGTTTGATAGGTTTACATGACCTATGTGTCTCTCATGAAATATTATTATAAATGAATATGAAATCATTGGAACATAATCCTCAATGTAATGGGAGTATACAAGAAAAATTAGAAATCACTTAGGGTATAAAATCAAGTAATAAGTTAATCAAAATAAATTTTTAAAAAATTTAATTTGAATTAAATTACTAAACAAAAAAATTATGTTAAAAAATCTAAATAGTATAAAAACATGGATTTCAATAGTTTCCAACATAAATTTTTCTTTTATTTAAATGGTTTCAATGAGTTTTTAGGTTTAAATCATGCTTTAAGTGAAAATGTCTCTTAGATAAATGAAAACTAGTAATAATCCAAGTGTATCAATCTTAAATAGAAAGTAAGACCCCCCACACTTAAAATGAGATAGTTTAAAAAATTTACAAGAAAGTACCATGGGAGATATATGATAGGTATATCATAGAAAAAATGAAATCAAAACTGTGAAAATGATTTTTAGTTAATCAAGAGCTCCCTGTAATGAGTGTTATGGCATAGGAAAATTTGAGGGATGTTGATTTGTAATTTTGGCCACTTACACAATTCATTATAAAGACAAACCCTACACTAGATAAAATGTTATTCCATAGGGTTTAAACATTTTGGAAGTAGTAATATGGGAAGTTGCACACAATGAATAGAAGGGAAAGATACCTCAAATACATGAATATTTGTTGGTATAATGAAGTTCAAAGTGTCCTATGGTAAAAATGATACTAAAAGAAAAAAAATACGAAGTAAAATACTAAAAATGATTAAAACAAATGAAATATTGGTTTCCACCCATAAAGAGCTAACAATTTCATCTTTATTTAGATGGATAGACAAAATAATCAATCAACGTATTCAATCTTATTAGAAGTACTCTAACTCTTATGGGAATTGGTGGTTGTTTAATTGATCTCATGAAGATATTTGATAGGATTAACTAACTTAGGAGCATAATGAGCCTGAATCTAGTGCAATAAGAAAAGATTCTATGCTCATCATTGTGGTAAACTCTACTGAGCACATATATCTTGTGATAGATCCTCAATCTGGTTCTCGACATCATCCGGATGTTGATTCATCCAAAGTACAAGGGTAGATGGTGGTGGAATAGGTGCATTGATTTTTTTTAAGAAGGTAGAACTTTGGTCAAATGAACAAAGAAAATTTTATTTAAAAAAGGAAATAATAAATGAGTCTAAAATACGGGATCATATTACAATCTTTAACATGAAGAGGAAGAAAATTATAAGTAAGCTCCTCGAGCTAAGTTATGTATTGCGGAACCCCTTTATTGGTGAGACCATATGAAACCATATTCTCCTCAGGATAGGTGTGGGTTGTAATGTAGTTGATGTCATGGAGAGAATAGAGGCAATTCATCCAATGAGTAGTAATTGACCAAGCTAGATGAATCACCCCATTCCAAATGGCCTGCACTATAGTAGTATAATCACTTTCAATCCATAAGTTTTTTCAACCTTGGTGTAGGGCGAAAGACATGGCATAGATCACACTAAGCATTTCAGCTTCTAGAGAGGTTGCAATACTGCAACCTGAAAAAAATCACCCAACGATCTGACCAAGGTGGTTTCTGAAGATGACGACACATCCTGATGGCCTTAGATTTCCTTTGGAGGCACCATCCATGTTGATTTTGGTCTATCATGGGAGAAGAGGTCTCCAGAGAACATCAAACATGCATCTTGGATAGCAATAAATGTCATCAACCTGAATCCATATCAGGGTCATAAAATCAGCCACAAAGTTGTTGAAGCTCCCTTTCTAAATCAACACAGCTTCCCAAATAGCAATGAGAATCCTCATTTTACCTGAATTAATGTTAAGTGAGCAATTTTTGGGAAAAATTGAATTTCTATCACACTAGAACATATGAATTAGCTCCAAAACCCCCATAATAAACAAGTACTTGATGCGACTAACATCGAATATAGTGATGGCTTGTGACCTATGGTGGTTTGCGGTGCCCGGTTTGAGGTTCAATTTTTAATTTTAAATTCATTGATTTGGGTTGATTTGGTTACTGTATATTTAAATTTTGAATTTGGTTTTCGGCTGATTGTGTTGGGATGCAGTTGGATAATGCGGTCAGGTTGTATTTGGGTTTTGGTATTTATGGTTCCTACTAACCCACAAAGTGGATTTAAGAAAATACAAAAAAATGGATTGGGAGGAGAAGCAAGAACATTGCTAACAGTGCTATTGATATTAGCAAGAAAACATTCGGGAGGAATCAAGGAGATTAGAAGAGCACCCATCCAGTTGTCCAACCAGAATCTCATAGAGGAGTTTCTAGAAACCATCCATCTAGATTTGTTCATAATGTTTTCATACATGTTTTTAATGGAGGTACAAATTGAAGAGATCCAGAAATTATTATTACTGCTTTTCAATCTAGCAAGGAACTTATTTTTGTTGAGTGAAATTGAGGGGGAGTCATTGTGAATCAGGTTCCAAGTTAATATGGCTTGTAGGGACTCATTAAAAAGCATTAAGTTTTTTATTCCAAGATCGCCCTTGTCTAAAGGTTTACAAAAAGTGGTACAAGGAATAGTTACAAGTTTTCTATCCAAGGTGCTGCCAGTCGAAACAAATTTTTTGATGTGAACATTAATTTTTTTAATAAGACCAGTCGACCATTTTTAGACCATAATGGAGTAGACCAATTTGAAGAAAATAACATATTAGACAAGACAAACTCTCCCCGCCATGAAAAGAGATTTTACCTTCCAAGAAGAGAGCTGATTAAGAATTTGATAAAAAAATGTTAGAGAAGTAGATTGCTTTGGATCTTCCCCAAAAGATGGGAACTACAAGGTACTTTAAGGGAATAATTCCTTCTTTGATTCCAAGATCATTGATGATTCCATTTTTCCAACAAGAAGGAAAGTTTTTCCCAAAGTAGATAAAGGATTTGTGCTAGCTAATGACTTGACCTGAGACCTCCTCATAGTGATCAAGAGTAGTTTTGAGATTTTTGATGTTTATTTTATCCCCCTTTAAGAAAATAATGATGTCATCAACATATAAGAGGTTAGTGTTAGCATTGAAATTCCTATAAGAAAGAATAGCTTTGAGCTTGTTTTGTTCAACCAGATGAGTGAGCATATGACTTAAATAGTCTTCTGTAATAGAAAAAAGGATTACAGGTAGGGGGTCTCCTTGTCTGACACCTTTGGAGTAATTAAAGTATACTCTAGGAGATCCATTGATCAAGATGAAAATATATGCAAAGTTGAAGAGGGTTTTAATTCTAGATATTAAGATTTTGTTTCAACCAAATCTTTGTAAAACTTTGAAGATGAAATTCAATTCCATAGTGTCAAAGGACTTCCTAATATCAAGTTGAATAGAAACGTTACCACCTCTATTCTTATTGTTCAACATGTTAGTGCATTCAAAGGTGAGACAAATAAAGTCTTGGATTGATCTTTCCTTGAAAAAACAAAATTGATTCCAGGAGATAATTTTATCAGTGATAGTGGAAATTCTATTCACAATTAGTTTGGTGATAATTTTGCAAAGAGTGTTGATAAGAGAAATGGGTTGAAATAGATTAATTTCAGAGGCATTGTCTATCTTAGGGATAAAAGTAAGGAATTGGGCATTCAACCCATGGGGTAGGATGCAACTAGAAAAAAATTTTTAATGAGTTTGAAAACATCAGTTTGGATGATATCCTAATATTTTTGATAGAAAACATTATTAAAACCATCATGACTTAGGGAATTGTTAGGATTTAGGATGAAGACAGTGTCTTTGATTTCATGATCAAGGGGAACACCAACGAGGAAAGTGTTGTCAATATAAGTGAATTTTTTTGGAATAGTCTCATTAATGAGATTCTTGTTCAAATCAGGGCCATTGAATAAAGATTCAAAGTATGAGACAACATGATTAGCTATGTCCTCTTCTTTATCCAAGAGGTTGTCACCATCTTTGAGAGAGGCAAGAGGTCTACAAGCTTTCTAAACTCTCTACAAAGTATTGTAGAATTTGGTATTTCTATCACCATCTGTTAACCATTTGATTTTGAAAGTTTTCTTTCAAATTGTTGTCTTTGAAAGAGAGATGTGAATTTAGATTTATAGTAATGATAATTTTTTGATTTTGATCCAAAGAAAAATCTGAGTGTGTGTTAATGTTTTGGATTTGATGAAGCTCATTCTAAGGAAGTATGATGTCATTATCAATTTTTTTAGCTTTAATGCCACACCAATTATTAATCATTTGTTTTAGATATTTTAATTTAAGGGGACAAGAAAAGGAATCATTAGAGTGAGACATATAGGTCCAAAAATGTTTAATGAGATTACAACATTCAAGATCCATGAACCAAGCATTGTTGAATATGAAGGGTAGAAGAGGTTTAATAGTTTTGATAGTGATAGTGACCAAAATAAGATGCAAGCTAGATTGGATTTTTGGGAGGGTGGTACTGGAGATGATATCCCATTTATCCAAGGCATGATCATTAGTGAACTCCCTATCCAGTTTGCTTGCAACCACCCTATTGTGATGATTCTTTTACTAGGTATACTTGGCTCCAAGGAGAGAAATTTCGATTAGATTAGAATTATCTATAGCATCCTTAAACTCCCCTAAAGATAAAGTTTAGTGGAGAGGTCCTATTTTCTCACTTGAAGAAAGACTTGAATTAAAATCTCCAACAATAAACCAAGGAAAATGAATATTAGAGCTCAAGTAGGAGAGGTCATTCCAAAAGAGTCCTCCTATCTTGACATTTTTTCTTGGAATATATAAATGAGAAAAATAGGTGTGTGTTGTCAATCATAAAGTCACAGGTGAAAATTTTCTCCGCAATATAGAAAACATTAACATTCGACAAGGATGTGTGAGCAAAAATCCAAAGAAAATCAGGAATGGTGTTGTTTTGACATACACCTATGAAGGTGTATCCAAAACGACAAAAATGCACTAAATCAATGGAGAAGTTTATTTTGGGTTCAACAATGAAAAATAATAAGGGTTTATGAATGTTTACCATTTGTTTTAATATAATGAAGGTGTCAAGGTTTGCAATACCTTGATAGTTCCAAAATAATATCTTCATTTAAATCTATGTTTGGAGTTAGCACTCCCATTTTTTTACTATCCAAGACTTTGTGTCTAACTAATATTCTAATATTTTTAGACATATTAGGGTTTGAATTAGAAACCTTCTTACCTTTAGTGGAGACCAAGGGGATGATATTATCACCTGTAGTGAAATATTGCATGGAAGCATCTTGCACATAATTATTTGTAGGTTATTTAACAGTTATACTAATGGACTTATTATTAATAGAATCTAAACTATTATTACTCATAAAAACATGATTAACATCAGATTAGTAGTAATCTATGAGGGTGCTTGGATCATGGGTACCTGCGTGTTTATCAGTATGGGCAGTTGACTGTATTTCTGTAGTCAAGCCAAAATATCCAGTGTGTTCATCAAGTTGAACAACAAAATATGTATGTGAATCAACCAATGGACTAACCTATATGCACTGGCCACAAATATTGGAGTCAAGACCTGAATACCTTGATGTCATAACTCGATCCTTTGTGGCATCCTGGACCTGATGTAGAACAGTAGCATACTTTTTCTCTTCCCTAACAGTAGTGTCAACAGAGTATGAGTCCTGGGACTTCACATCAGGGGAGTTTATAATGTTCAAAACCGTGACAACTGGGTGACAACATCCCTTCAAATTATCCCGCATCAAGATAGAGGCTGCATCTACAAGAGTAATAGGTTTTATAGAATTTATGAAATTATCATCTGTAAGAAATATGCAATCAGAGTTGGGATATTTTCCAAAATGGACATTAGTTTGGTCCATGGACATAGCCCCAGTGTTAACTAAGTTACCAATTCCAATTTGGTTTTGAGAATTAGCAATAAGATGGCCATTAATATCTATACTATTTTTAATTTACTTTTGGAACAGGTGTATTGATGACTATAGAAGAGGCATAATAGATATAAAATGCTAAAGTAATGTAGTAATAAAATGAAAAATAATCCAAGAAGAAGAGATGAAAAATCAGTATCCCATGTATATATATAGACCAATGATACATCAGAGAAAAAAATGAAAAATAATCTCTAAAAAAAGTGATCACCCATACAGTGTACGAAAAAGGGGTATGGGGTACATGGGAAACTAAGAATAATTAAAAGCATCAAGATGCTCATATAGAGTCCTCTCCCAAACAAAGGGTGCTTGTAGGTGGCCTTTCCTATCAATGTCATCTTATGGAGGAAGGGGAGGGAGGATAAAATTTTGTAGAAGGTGTCATGGTGCTGGTAGTTATCTCAAATAGAGGTGGAGGTGAGGTACCAACCTAGATGGTGGCCATGTGTCTAGTATCTAGGTCAATGAATGACTCCTCAATGAATGATAGAAGGGTTGGGACCTCAACTCATTGGGATTTCTCTTCCAAGAACTCTTTTTGGATAGTAGGGTCTGTGATCTTGGAGGGTAGGTCGGTTGGGGTGGTGGATGGTGCGGGAATGGTAGAGGATAAAAGTCCTACTAGTGGTGGGGGGGGGGGTGAGTGGTTACATGGTTGGGTGGAGAGGTGGGGTCTATAAATTATGGGGAAATAATGAATGGAATTCTCAGGTGGTAGCATATCTGCTGCAGGTTCACCAAAATGTACTGGTGTGAGAGCTAGAGGCCAGCTGGGATGATGGGATGGGTGATAACATGGGAAATGCAGTGGTGGGTGGGGGAGATATTTGGGAGTGATCATAGGTGGGGATGATATTTATAAGGGTTTGGGGGAATGTTGGTAGTGGAGGGATGGGATGGGATAGAGGTGGTATGGATGGTGGCCGGATCAGAGGTGGCATGAGCCAGGGATGGGTTAGAAGCATGGTCTCTAGGTGCCTCATCAACACCCTTGATGAATAACAACACCCATCGATAGATATCTCTATCACTCATCAGAAGATTTATTTTTTGAAATACAAGGAATCTTATTGACTCCATTGGTTCAAGATAAGTGAGGGGAAGGGAGATGTTGAAGATGATGATATGTTGAGAAAGATGAGTGATAAAGGCCACTAATTAGAGTTCCTCATGTATGCTACACATGCATCCTGAAATAAAATTAGAACTAAGATTCCATATTTATGAAAAGTACACCCATGGAAGTAATGAGGATGAGGACATCCAATTGGATGAATCTATCATGATACTCTACAAGAGAAAACCAAACATGAGGCAATTCACGATGAATAATACAGAGTGAGACACATCTCAGCTAGATGGATTTAGTAATCCAAGGATCATTAACCCTTTGAGGGTCATATCCAATACTCTTAAAAAGTCCAGTTGCATCTAAATTTATTAGCTCAAGATGTAAAGTCAGAAATACCTAGGTAGTGAAGAAGTCAGTAGAGTAAACACTGATAACAACACAAAACATAGTGAAGAAGAGCTCATGGGGTTGGTTTCCTAGATAAAATTAGATGTTGTTGATGATCACCTAGAGAGTAGACAAGAACTTGAGAAAAAACTCTTGAAATATATCCTCACTGATTTTGATGATGGGGGTGATATGCCAGAGGTAAAGGAGGTGTAGAACCTCCTAGATAATTTATAGTTGGGTGAGGATGACCAGAACTAAAATTTTCATTGTTTTTCATGGGATTTTCCTTCAGATGTACCAAACAAACCTGTTTCCTGGGGTTGAAAAGATGAATATTGGGGTGTATATGTTGGTGATCCACAACCTACAACCCACTAAAGGTCAAATGAGATTCCTCAGTGGATAAAGGGGTTGCAGAGGCATCTATAGAGCACATTAAAGATGAAGAGGGGGATGAGGATGGTGTGACCACCCTTCAATGCTAGGCCATCGGTGAATCTTCATGCTTGGGTGAGGGAACAAAGGATAGAGTATGTACATTATTCATTCATTCCATTATAGGAATAAAAAACACATAAGACAAAGATAATGATGGGGATGGGTTTGGGATAGGTGATGGGGGAAGGCGTGGAGATCATGAGATGAGGGAGAGGGAGCGAAAGATGGTAGGGGTGTGCGTGGTCAAGAGTGGTGGGAGAGGAATGAAAAATGAGGGGGTGGGTGTTCATCCTGGACTCAGGGCTCACAACTTTTAATTGTCATGGTAATTCACATCATTTAATAAAAAATGACGTGTAATTCAAGAATTAAAACAATTTGGGTCATGAACCATACATGTCATGTAGTGGATTATATGACCTGTAATTTGGGATACATGCACATTTATGAACTAGAGATTGGTCATTTACTTTGAGAATGCCCCTAGGATTTCTTAACTCTACTATAACCTAGTATATACTATGTGACCTATCCTATTTTTCATCATATCCAACACTTCTTTTAACATGAAGAGATTGACTCAGTAGTTCTTAGATGAATCTCAAAGTGACGACACATCATTCGTGGAATGGTTCATGATATATATTCAGTCATTGAACTTTAAATTAAAAGGGTTTTTATCCTTTTTTATGAATCTTGATGTTCTTGTAAGGGAATAATTTTATGACCACAAAGGTTCCTAACCATCGAGATTTGAGATTTCTAGGTAACAGATTCAATTGTGCAATAAGAACTTATTCCCTAGTGTGAAGTTTCTTCTTGCGATGCGCTGATTGTGAAACTTTTTTGTGTTTTATTTATAAATCTTGGAATTATCATAGGAATCCTTTCTTATCACCTCTAGTTTTTATAGTTTTAGTATCCTAACTTCCCAAGTTTTTTTAGAATCTAGATTCAGTTTTTTAACTACCCAAAATGATCGATGCTCTAGTTCTACTTGAAAATGGAAAGGCTTTCCATAAACTAATTGGAATAGAGTAGTGCTGATAGGTGTTTTGTACACAATGAAATATACCAAGAGTGCATCATCTAACTTGAGGCTTCAGTCATTCTGGCTTGTGTTTATGGTTTTATCTAGTATTTTCTTGATTTCCTTTTTGAAAATCCATCTTTCCCTCTTGTTTGAGGGTTGTAGGCAGTTCTTGTGTTATATTGGATTCCATACTTCCTTAGTATTCCTTTGAAAAAATTATTGGTTAATTGAGTGCCTATGTCACTTATGAGTAACTGGGGGAATCCAAGCCTTGAAAATATATTTTTCTTTAAGAAGTTCATCACCACTTTTTTCATGTCATGAATGGTAGCTTCAGGTTCTACCCATTTCGATACATAGTCAATGCCAACCAAGATATAAAAGTTTCATTCAAATTTAGGAATGGCCCTATAAAATATATTCCCCATACATCAAATAATTCGACTTCCATGATAGAGTTTTGGGGAATTTCATTTATCTTCCTGATGATGCCAATTCTCTGGAACTAATCACAATATTGGTACAATTTTCTTGCATCATGATGGAGTGTGGCCCAAAGAGACCAATTTGTTGGATTTTTTCTACTATGAATTATGTTCCATGATTCCATCTATTTGGTGATGTGTGAAACATGTATAACACAATTTATATCTCATCCTTTAGGATTTAGTGCCACATTAAGCAATAAAAACAAAACTTGAAAAGAAATGGTTCATCCCTATAGTAGAGTGAGGAATCAACCAAAAATATTTTCCGTTTCTAAGAGGATATGTTTGGGTAAAGTGACCCCATGGATAGGTAGTTTCCAATGTAGGAAAACCATAATTGTGCTTGAGGTTTTAATCTGAAAATATTTTTATCAAGAAATTCATCTTTAATGTCCAGATTATCATCATCCTTAATGATGGTTAGTGGGAGTCTAGATACATGATTAGGGACACCATTATTAGTGACTTTAGTTTCATTTATGATGTTTTAAAACTATTGTAGCAACAATATAAACTATATTATTCACAACTTAGCATCATTTTTAATTAAAAAATATTTCAGGGTGGCTTTTCAGTATAAAAAATTACCTTGGAGAAAACTAAGTAGTAGTAAAAATTATTGAAAGAATAGAAAACTTATTAAACTTCATTCTATGTAGTTGTGTAATTTACCTAAGAATAATTCAAGGTATAACTGGAATAGTAGATAGTATTTATGATGGGGTTGAATCATTTTCCTGAAATAGTTCCTATAAAAAAGTCATTGGTTTCACACATCAATTCGACGACTTTCTCCCAATCTGGTGAAATGATAATGGGAGCGAAAACAGGGATTTTATTTAAAATGTTGAATTCCCACTGATACTCTTTTATGAACTCTAAATAAGTATCCTTTTATAACATATGTTTCATAGTTAGGGCTAATTTCACAAAATTTTTTATGAAGTGGCGGTATAATCCTGCATGGCCTATAAATTTCTCTATTCCTTTTACAGTTGAGGGACCAGGAAAGTCCTTGGTCACTTTGATATTTTCTGGATCAACTTCAATGCCATTTTTTGAAATTTTGTGTCAGGGGACTATACCTCCTTGGATCATAAAGTGATATTTTCCTAGTTTAAAACTAGGAATTTTTATTCAAAACGCTGCAAAACTAATTCTATATTTCTTAGGAAAACATGAAAAGATATACCATAAACTAAGAAATCATCCATAATTATTTCTAATAATTATTCCACTATATCATGGAATATATGTGTGAACACATTTGAAAGGTTACTATTGAATTAAATATACTGAATTAAATACATCTATAGGAAAAGTTATTGAATATACATGTAAATTTATCTTTGGAGTAATCAATTAGGTCAACTGAAATCTGATTATATCTTGAATATCCATCCATGAAATTGTAGAATTAATTTCCTATTAGTCTCTCAAGAATTTAATCCATAAATGGAAAGTGGAAATGATCCGTTCAAGTTTTTTTATTTAAGTTTATATAGTCCACACATACACTCCATCCAGTGATGGTGTGAGTTGAAATCGGTTCATCTTTATAATTCTTTACACCTATGAGGCCACCTTTATTTGGAATAACTTATAGTGGACTCACCCACTGACTGTCAAAGATCAATTTTTTTCCAGAATCCATAATTCTCATTACTTCATTCTTAACTACCTATTTCATTAGTGGGGTGAGTTGCCTATGGGGATGGAATTTGGGTTTCACATACTCTTCCAGAAAAATATCGTGAGTCTATAAAGTGGGTATGATCACTTTGATCTTAGAAACCATTAGGAAATTGACTTTTTTATGTCTTTGTGATACTTTTATCAACGTTTCCTATTGTATATGTGTCAGTTTTGAGTTAATGATGACTGTTAGTGTACCCGTAGTCTCTATAAATGAAAACTTTAGTGCTTATGGGAGAGGTTTAAGCTCTAGAATATGTGTCTTTATGAACAAGGGTATGAATGGTAGGATAATTAACCCTGTCAAAGGTTATATGTATTTCACTTACCCAAAGTCATACTCCTCCTTTTCAACATTAGATAGTTCATCACTATCATCCTTGATGGCCATGTTTTCATTCTTCTCATCAATGAGAATGATATCATGGAAATAAAAAGAATCATCTATTTATTTTTTATCTCTCACTAGGTCAAAAAAACTTGTTCTTCACCTACTAAAAATATATGTATCCCTTGATACACATTTATAAATTCCTTCCCCATGGATAAGAATGGTTATCCTAGGATAATTAGAATGTCTCTTTCTACTATATCCAAAATGAGGATGTTTTCTAGAAAAATGAATTTTTTAATTTTAACTAGAACATCTTCAAGAATACCTTGAGTATAATTTACTGATCAATTAGATAATTTAAGTGTCACTATGGTTGGATTTAATTCCTCAAGTCACAAATTTTTGAATACACTCATTAGCATGAGGTTAATACTGGCTCCTAATTCATAAAGGGATCTTCTGAAGTTTCATTCTCCTATAACTCCAAGGATCTATCATCTTTGGTAGAATATTATTCTAAAAAATGATAGAGAATTATTCATTTAGGGAGATTAATTTTAAATCTTCTATATTTCTATTTTTTTAGATTAGTTCCTTATGGAAATTCACATAGGCTAGAATTTGAACAATAACTTTAAAAAATGGACACTGATATGTAATTTCTTGAACATTTTCAAAAATTTATTATAAAAACCTTCAATTTTCCCCTAACTCATTATTTCTAGAAAGGGGACAGGTGGTTTTAAATTGGAGGTGTAATTTAAATGTAATATTTAGGCTTCTATTATATTGGATATTTTTCAAGGGGTGATTATCCTAGATATTTTTCTTGATCCCTTATATTTACAATTTCATTTTCATCCTCTTTAATGACTGTTGCATATTTCTTGCGTTCATCAGGCTTCTTATATTCCTCTCCAAAAGGTTTATGAAAATTCATCACTTTAATGCCTCATAGTACAACAACCTAGACTCCTCCTTAGGGTAGGTCTCAGTATTACCAGCTAGTGTACCTAGTAATCTATCTGACAAGGTATTTGAGATTTAACCCATTTGGTGTTCGATGTTCTGGAGGTCCTCCCTTTGATTTTTTATTTATGTCTCTTGGGTAGTCATCCTATAGTCTTCCTTTTGAACAAAGGCTGTGAGAAAATTCTTTAAATTTGATTGAAGGGGTGAGGCTAGTTGTGGTGGTATTTATAATGTCAGTTGAAATTGTCTCTGGCCTCTAAAAGGAAAAGGTTATTGGGTACTTATTGAGGTGGTTGAGCAACATGATTCATATGAGTGTATCTAGGTGGTCTGTGGTTCCTAGGTAGTGCTTGTACATTTCTATATTGATAGTACCTGGATTGTTTTGTCATGGTTGTTGAGTCAGAAGTTCCTGATAGTACCATTATGGTTGCTAGTATTGTTAGATTTTTTTATTGTAATTAACATAATTACAATATTTGATTTATTTTTCATCTAATAATTCCTTGAAGTATTGGTATAAGTGTAGGCCTCTGAACATTTCCCATGATTGAATCTCTATTATAGGAGAATTAGGGGGAGGTGGTGTAACAGGTAGTTGAAAGTATTATAGCTTCTTAGTTAGGGTTTCTACTTGTGTAGCTAGATGAGTGTTTTCTTTAACTTGGTGGATTCCACACTAAGGTGGTACATGATTTCTTTTTCAAATATTGGAATTGGGATAGAACTCATCTATAAGTTCTTAGCCTACTTCAGGTGTTTCCAGGATCAAACCACCATCGGTAGCAACATATAATACTGTGCGGGAAGCGAGTTGGAGACCTTGGTAGAAGGACTGAAACTGAAGCCACACATCAATTAAATAATGTCGGAACTTACTAGTAAGTTATTTAAAGTGACAATAGGACTACCAGAATGCCTATCTATCAACTCTATTAGAATTCAAAATTTCATTCTTAGTTTCCAAGTTTTTCCTAGAGGAAATTATTTATTCAGAAACTTTTTTTCAAGATCATCCCAAGTCATAATTGACTCAAGAGCTTGACTCATTAGCCACTCTTTGGCTCTATCACATAATGAGAAGGGGAAAACACAATATAATTTCATTAGAGGATACTCCCTAGTTATGAAAGGTATTTCATGCTTCCAGGAAGTTAGGGATGTGATTTTGTGGATATTTACTATGTAATCCAATGAATATTCCAATATTCTAGATCATATTGATGATTCTAAATTTTATTTCAAAGGTACGAGACCAAAAAATAGGATACAATTTTTTGGTTATGGTACTATTGATAGATATAGATAATTAATCCATGATGGTGCACTCAAGTTTTAGGGGTTTATCTCTATGTAGTTTTTGTGGAACATATTGATTGTTGGGTGGGCTGGGACCTACATGATATCTGCTATAAGGAACCAGGATTAAACATTACATAATATTTAGTTAGGTCAATAATTTGACATTATTTCACATTGAGGGTATTTTAAAGTTTATAGATCTAGAGAATTAGGCCATAACTAATACATAACAAAACTATAGAAATACAAAGTGGACAATTCTAATAGTATCCATTTCTTCCATAAAATAGAAACTTTTAAAATGAAATGTGGTTTATTTTCATGTTTAATCATCATAACTTTTTCCCCGATCCCATCATTTACTCTATTCTCCCTTAAATCATGTGAAAGACATTTCAAAAACTTGGTATGAGCACAAAAGGATTAGTAAAGGATACAAAATAAGGAATGAAACTATTAGTCCATGAATATTTTAAAATCATGAAAACATTTTCACAAAAACATACTTTTCACCCATAAAACATAAAATCTTTATCTTACCTCATGAAATCATTAGATTCCCATAAAAATTCATAAAAATCATAAAAAATAGAGGTAAATTGTGGCATCCATAACATACTTACATTTTATCTTTCACAGATACACAGGTAGTAACCTTTATGGTTACGTTTGGAATAACCATCACAGTATATTCCCTAAATCACTTAGGATAAACCTTAGCATGTAACTTTGTCTCATTACCCAATGCATTAGAGAGCTATCATGGGATCACATACACTCAGTTTATCACAAAGCCACCCGTATTTTGTTTATCATGTAACCACCCATCTTTGGTTTATCATGTAACCACCTATCAAAATTCCAACTACTATTATATAAACATAACACATAAATGATTGAAATTATCAACATCTCACTAATAAAATATCATTTGCAATCACAAGAAATTATTTAAAGATATTGAAATAGTCAATCCATTTTCAATACCAAAATACCCTTAAAAGGAATAATGGTTTTCGTTTTCTTTTAAAAACATTAAGTTTTGTAAAGTAATCCAAATATCAAAAAATGGCCATGGTGGGGAAGAAGTTGTTGTCATCGTATATGTAAAAAAATATTCATTTTGTCATTTGTAAAGAAAATAAAAAACTTCGTATAAAAATATTAATTTTTAAAAATTTGAATGAAATTAAAAATAAACATAAAATTTCCTGCATAATCCTTTTATATCGATATAAATAAATATGTAAATTAATATCATGAAGAAAAAGATTCAATAATTAAATCTTTAAACGTTCAAGGAGTCCCATACCAATTTAAACATTTAAATATTAATCCCCATGAATTAATATGTTTACCATAATAATAAATAACATTATTATAGATAAAATATGGATATGAAATTCCATAGTGTCTATATATACACTTTATAAAATAATAAAGGTGTATATTAACAAGAAATACATCAATGAAAAGAGATTGAGAAGAAATCCCTTACCTTAAGTCCGAATCGTCATGTAAAATCTTTATATTTATAAATAATAATATTAGGTTAATTATTTAATTTCTTAAGAACATTTATATATTTTATTATTCCTTTTATATGACTATTATCATGTCAAAACAATTACATAATTATTTATGTTCACATCAGGTTCTGTCGATATTCGGTACTCGAGTCAAAAATGAACTTGATAGGATGTCAATAGTCCATGTGGTCATAAATCCATAATATCCAAAATAAAATGAAAGTGATAATAATAATTTTTTTATATCAATTATACCTTTAAATCCATTCATTAAATATGGATATAAAAAATGAACAACGTTACAATCATGGAGACGGTAAGCCATACGTATGTATGAGTAACGTCTTCATTTTGCATTGATCATTATGGAAAGAAGGTAAGTATTATTTTATATTTCCATAATTATCATAAAATCATTAATATAATATTAATCATTAAAAAATACTTATATATATATATATATCATACAAGTGGTGTAATGAATAAAAACGAATCACATCGCTTTGTGGAGGTGATAGTTCACACGTACGTACGAATGATGTTATCATTTTTATGTGTGTGGAACGTAAGAAAAAACTTGATATATTATTATCTTATAATGATTAATATTTCATTAATATAATATTTTAATATTAATTTAATCATTATAACTAGTATTTAAAATGGTGATGAAAAACAAACTATATCGGTTCGTGAGGCGGTTGTCAGCCATACATACAAATGAAAAGTTCATTTCCCATTTGATGAAATCAGAGATGGATTCAGGTGAAGATATTAACATAATAACATATAATTATATTTAGTATATTGTATTTATTATCTCATCATGGTTGGAGAATATTTTAAGGAATTAAAATAATAAAAAAATAGAAACACCTAAATAAAAACGATACATTTTTTCGATTGATCACCATTAAAGAACACCTTAATTCCTATAAAGTGGGTGTTATGACTAAACTAAGGCTTTAAGGATGTGTGGAGGGATTATAGGAAGGGTTTTGGGAAGAGATTAGCTGAACCAACAGGTTCTTGAATTGTGAGTAATAGAGAGGAATGAGTGTCTTTTTATAGGAGAGGGGAGGGGCACCCTTGGAATTATTAAAAGTATTAAATTCATATAAATTAAATTTTATTCCAAATGGTCCCAAGAAGATATATTTATAATATAGGATGATTTTGAGTCGAATAATAATCATTAAATTAAAATTATTCATGTTTTTTATATTTTTAATCCTTATATTTTTGTTTTAACCACTTTTAACTCTTACTAATTTATCATGTAATCTACATTTTGAGAGTTAAAATAATTACCAAATCCTGAAAAAAGAACAATTAATGAGTTATTAATGATTATTTTAGACTTAAATAAACTTTTTGTCTGAATATTATATTTTTAAAAAATTTCTATAATTTAACTAAATACTTTATATTTCAAAATATGGATTATGTCAATTTTGACAATATGCATACTTGACTTTTTTTAAAATTTATAACAACTAGATTCCTTATAAAAAACTAAGTTAAATCAATTATAACATGTCATATTCTTACATAAAATTATTTTATGGCATCGAATCTACAAAATTATATTTATTTTAAAATTATTAATATCATTTATTTGATTCTTTCTTTAATAAATCTATTAGTGCATCATCTTTGTGTCATAATTAAATTTAATTATTTAATTCATAAAAATTATAAATAAATTAAAACGATGTACATAATATTATTATATTTCTAAAGAATATTTATAGTCTAAGATATCTCTTGTATAACTCTATATTAAAATACTTTATTTTTTAAAACAAAAGTGTAACAAAAATAACTATTCATTGAATATAATATTTTAAATGCATTAAAGTCATCCAAGTGGCTCCAGGTGGTCCTAAAATCAAAAAAGGATTCTAATGGTTGATATAGAATCATCCAATTAAATTAGGACAAGTTTTATGGTAGATTTATATTATTATAATATTATTTTTACCTTTAATTACCCGATTTACCTTTAACTGTTGTAATTAAAATAATCACTAAAGTTTCTATTCATAATATCCAAAAATAAAAGGGAAATATTTACATATTTTGGAATTTATGATTCCAAATATGGAATCTATTTTTCAGATTTAAAAATATATAATTGGAAGAAATTAATTAAAAAATTAATCTTGTTGATAGAATAAGAAAACAAGTTTTTTTAAGTAAAATGTTCAAAAGTTCACATAGTTTTTATATTCAATTTCATTATAAAATTGATTCAAATGAAAAAAATTGTATTAAATGATAAATAATTTATTTATTTATTCTTTAAAACCAATTAAAATGATAATTTAACTATATAAATAAAATGGATGAAAAAGAATTTTGAATTTTAATGTAGCATTTTCACTATTTATTAAAATATGAATGTTATCAGAAAAATACTAAAAATTCAACTAAAGTAAATTTTGATGACCCTATTCCAAATAAGAAGTTTATTTTGTCAAATATAATATATAAAAGTTTCAAAAACTATATTTAAAATGGTTTTTCCATCAAAAGTTGGTAAAGTGCATTTTTTTGAAAAATGCTTCTTTTATGTGAAAAATTAAATTTCTTCATATATAATGTCTAGAAAACATATAAGATGAATTTTAAACATTATATTGAATATATTAAATATATATTTCATTAAAAAATCTATCAAGAGTGATTTTATTATTTTATAAACTCACTTATTTTTATTTATATGGTTTTTCAGAAAAACATTTCCTTTTATTTAAAATGGGTTTTATTTTAATTTATAAATAATTGTTCACAAAAGAATTAATTATATACATGTGTAAAACATATTTTCATAAATTGATCGACTGCTGAATTCCTTCATCTAGGATGCTCAAGGGTAAGGCATAATTCACTGGTCCTCTTGGTCAAGACTGTCTAAACCAGTAACCCAATGAGGTATCAATGTGAGGAATATTAGTGATACGATGTAATTTCTACAAGAAAAACTAGATTGGGATTTCATTGAGGGAAGATATCTTTGGAGTAGATTCATTATAGGTAGATATGGGTATGGGTTAAGAGAAGGGATAAGGCATCCCTTCCCTCTATGGAACTCTTTATGGTAGCACATCCCTACCCTCCAAAATAATTCTAGGTGGCTCATCAGAAATAGAGATATCAATTTTGGGGAGTGTAGTTGTCTGAGTGAGATCTTAGGCTTCCCTAGCTACCCCACAACATGCATAACTTTCAATCCAGCCCGCGAACACCCATCCTTTATCCAGACTATTCTCAACACCTCCTAGAAGAATGAATTTGATGACATAGACCTAGGGGATGGGTCAGACCAGTGCATCTTCATTGGTTCTTCAATAGAATTTTTTTCTACTAAATCATATAAGAATTTAGTGCAATTGTAACCTGTAAGAAACCCATGAGGGCCAATACATTGGTAAAAAGTCATACCAACCAAGTTTAACTTTTAGTGTGGATAATTTTTAACGGATCCATTTCTATGAACGTGGTTGTAAAGAGATTAGAAGTCCCCCTTACTTCTAAATGCTCCTGTTATTCAACCCCAAAGGAGGAGTCCTCCCCACACCTCTTCTTCCTTGGTGATTGGGAAAATAATGTATGGTGAGATATGGGGGAATTAATTCCCTTACCGGGGAGTGTGACATCGATGGAGGACTTCCTCCAAGGATGGTTTGGTGGTGGGTCTAGGAATGCTCATGAGGAGAAGGCCCATTCCATCCTCCTTGCGGCTGGATGCTGGTCTATCTGGAAGGCAAGAAATCATGTGAGGCACAATGACCATCCTTGGTCTATTATGGCACTAGTGGTTAAGGTCATATCCCTCATGGAATATTTTTTTAGGTCTCTTGAATCCCTAATTCGATGCCCCCTCCCTTAGGAATTTCATGACACATCACCCCTCCGCCACACTGAGGCGCACTTCCCTTGGATGTTGGGTGAGCTGGTATCAGCCTATATAAGGCCTCAAACTTAAGACTGATAGTGAAAAAAGACATGGAGCTATGTATGGGGGGAGGTATGTGGCCCGAGACTCCAAGGGCTCGATGTTTTATGCCTTTAACACATTCTATGGGATGGGTAACTCCTTGTAGGCTAAAGAAAATCCTATGATGAGTGGTCTTTATCTTTTCTAGTCTCATTAGATCCCTCTGGAATCCATGGAGACTGATTCCAGAATTCTTTGGAGCTACCTTGATGTTACCACTTCCACCCCATGGAAGATTACCTATTTGGTTCAAAAACTAAAGGTGCTTCTATCTAATGAGATGGATTTTATTCATACTTGGAATGAAGGTTACCATGTCGCTGACTTCCAGGACTCTTAGGATATCCCTCTCATAGAGTACGGATTATTGGCGTCCCTCCCCATGGGTATTGGAGCTGTTATCATGGGCAATTCTCTTATTCTACACTTCTTCCACCCCCTTGAAACTGTGTTTCTTTTTGTTTCCCCTTCTCCTTTATATCCTGCTTCCTTTTATGATAATTGAGAATCTTATGGATAATTACTTCATTGAATTCATTATTTATGTTTTTCATAAATCAATTAATACTTTTCATTCCCACCATTTTAATAGCTAGGTTATAAGGTAACATGATAATATTTAATTGTTCACTTAATTTGATGTGGCGTATTATGTACGCTATCGAACATAGTGTCTCTTTTTAAAAAACTCAGAATGTTACATTCTCTCACAATTTTGGAAATTGAATCCTCGAAATTTGAATTTAGGGTTGGTAACTAAGGTATGTAATTTCAAAATACCTTTATTGTAATCCCACATCGAAAAAAGGATTAATAAAACTACCACTTTAAAAGAAATGATAGTACGAAGGTCACTTGAGATAACACGTACTAGGATTCCATGTTAGAAAACATGGACATGGAAGAAAAACCAACCATCATGTCATTATGGAGAGTGATAGAAAATATTATCAAGATAAAGTTAATAATAAAAAAACCATAAATTTTTGATTGGTAAAAATGTCCTTGATTTCATTGTGGGAAAAGTAAACAAAAAAAAAACTTTTTTAAGATCCTTTTCATAAAGTTGAGGAATTATTTTAGTTCCTTGACTAAGAACATAAGGAAACATACTTACTTTACAATTATAGTTTCATTCTTTAATCAATTTCCACTAAAAACTCATCTTTATCTTTAAACGATGAGTATTCAAGATGAATCAACTTCTATAGAATCAAATAATCTACAAAAGATTAACTATCCATTTCTTATTTCTTGAAACATTAACCAAAACCAATATGGTTAGGATAAGACAAGATAATTATAAAAAAAATTCTTTATAAGAAGAAATACTGCTTTTAATTTCCCAAATTAAATAGTAAAACCCAAATTTCCAAATAGACCATTCAACAAGTAATTGTGCTTAAAATTAATCAAAATAATCCAAAATAATATTGAAACCCAAAATTCAGAGGGATTTGATCTCATCATCTTCTAGGATAAATTTTAACATTTGTATCCAAATACAATAATGCACTCATAATGTATCATACTAAAAATTTATTTCTTAATCACATATTCTCCATGATAGATTAATCATTTCCATAAATAACCTGAATCACCATAAGTCCACAAAAAAATAGATTCTTCCAAATAAAATTAAACCATTAATCCTCAAATAAAATCACATAGTATTCTTTCTACCTTAATCATATAATGTTCCCATAATAGCGAACATCTTCCAAAATAACATTTATCACTTAATCACCACATCATTTTCCAATACCAAGGATATCTATTTGATAAAACTTATGTTCATAAAATAAACTTATTCTTATTTCATAAACTAGTTTAACTAAAAATAAAAATTCATACTAACCAGGGACTTCACATAGGCCAGTGGTAGATGATAAATCCCTATTTCACTTCAGTTGTGGATTCGATTCCCACAGCCTTGTATGATGTGATGGGTTGTCACATGGTCTACGTGTTGTCCTTTTTCAAAAAATATATAGTTTTATAACATTCCAAAAAATGAGATAAAATCCTCAAAAATAACCATAACATATTTTAATCTCAAATTTTATCTCATGACTTTCATTTTTCATCCCAAAAAGTAATAACCAATAATTACCTCAAAAATAAATGTCTCCAAAAATACCATTCATCACATTAAAATTTTGGAACACAAATACTTAAAAGGGATTACTAAGACAATAAACTTCTAATCACCCTTAAAATTATAAACTCATGATTATATCCCTAAATCTTTAGAAAACATCCTAATCTACAAAGTTTTCTAAACCATCATCTGACACAAACTATAAGGACCCGACCTTAAACATTACATAATCATGAGTTAATTTAATAATTTGACATTATTTTACATTGAGGACCTTTTCATGTTTAGAGCTCTAGATAATTAGGTCGTAAATCATAATTAAAAAAACCATAGAAATACAAAGTGGACACTTCCAATAGTATATATTTATTCTATAAAACAGAAAATTTTAAAATGAAACGTGGTTTCTTTCCTTGTTTAATCATCATAATTTTTCTTTGATCCCATCCTTGAATCTATTCTTTCTTAAATCCTATGAAAAACATTTCAAAAACTTGGTATGAACTCAAAAAGCTCAGTAAGGGATATAAAATAAGGAATGGAACCATTAGTTTATGAATATTTTAAAATCATGAAAACATTTTCACAAAAAAAATAATGTCACCCATAAAACATAAACTATTTACCTTACCTCATGAAATCATAAGATTCCTATAAAACTTCATAGAAATCATAAAACATAAAGGTAACTTGTGGGATATATAAAATACTTAAATTTTATCTTTCACAGATATATAAGGATTAACCTTCATGGTTAATTTTTAAATACCCATCATAGTATATTCCCTATATATCTTAGGAGAAACCATATCATGTAACTCTGTCTCATTACCCAATTCATTAGAGAGATATTATGGGCTCAAACACCCTAATTTTATCACAAAACCACCCATATTTGGTTTATCATGTAACCACCCATATTTGGTTTAACATGTAACCACCCTTAAAATGTCCAAGTACCGTTATATAATCATAACACATAAAATATTTCAATTATCAACATCTTACTCAAAAAAATTCATTTGAAATCACAAAAAATCATTTAAAGATATTGAAATAGTCAATACATTTTCAAAACCATTTTCAATACCAAAATAATAATAAAAGAAATAATGGATTTATTTTTCTCTTAAAAATAATAAGGATTTTATAGGAATCCAACTATTAAATAATGGTCACAGTGGTATAGAAGTTGTTGTCCCCGTATATGTAAAAAACATTCCTTTTGTCATTTGTAAAGAAAGTAAAAAACTTCATATAAAAATATTCCTTTGGAAAACATTGAATGAAATTAAAAATAAACATAAAATGTCCTATATAATCCTTTTATATCTATATAAATAAATATGTAAATTATTATCATGGAGAAAAGGATTTGATAATTAAATCTTTAAACGTTCAAGGTGTCCTATACCACTTTGAACATTTAAATATTAATCCCCATGAATTAGTATGTTTACCAAAACAATAAATAACATTAGTATATATAAAATATGGATATGAAATGTCATATTGGATATATATGCACTTTATAAAAGAATAAAGGTGCATATTAACAAGAAATTCTTCAATTAAAGGAGATTGAGATGAAATCCATTACCTTTAGTCCGAATCATCACGTACAATATTTATCTTCCATAATAATAATATGAGGTTAATTATTTAATTTATTAATAACATTTATAAATTTTATTATTCCTTTTATATGACTATTATCATGTGATAAGATTTACTTAATTATTTATGTTCACATCAGGTGTTTTGTTGATATTCGGTACTCGAGTTGAAAATGAACTTGGTAGGATCTCAATAGTCCATGTGGTCATAATTACATCATCTCTAGAATAATAGTAATGAAATAATAATAAATTTTTTATATCAATTATACATTTAAATATATTCATAAAATATTTATATGAAAAATGAACAACATTACAATCATGGAGACAGTAAGTCGTACTTACACATGAGTAACGTTTTCATTTTTCATCGGTCATTTTGGAAAGAAGGTAAGTAATTTTTTATATTTCCAAAATGATAATAAAATCATTAATATCATATTAATCATTTAAATATACTTATATATATATATATATATCATATAAGTGGTGTAGTGAATAAAAACTAATCATATCACTTCGTGAAGGTGATAGTTCACACGTACGCACGAACGACATTATCATTTTTATGTGCATGGAAAGTAAGAACATAATTGATATATTATTATCATATAATGATTAATATTTCATTAATATCACATATGAATATTAATTACATCAGTATAACTAGTCTTTAAAGACGATGATGAAAAACGAACTATATCGGTTCGCGAGGCGGTAGTCCGTCATACACACGAATGAAAATTTAATTTACCATTTGATGAAATTGGAGATGGATTATGGTGATGATATTAACATAATAAAATCTCAGTATATTTATGACATTGGAGTTATTATCTCGTTATTATTGGAGGATATTTTAAGGAATTGGAAGAATAAATAAAATAAAAACACATAAATAAAAATAATACCTTTTTTAGTCAATCACATTTGAATAATGCCTTAACACCTCTAAAGTGGGTGTTATTTATAAACTAAGGATTAAAGAAAGCAGGAAGGGATTATAGGAAGGGTTTTGGTTAGATCTTGACCAAAAAAAAGGTTTTGAATGTGTGAGTAATAGAGAGGAATGGGTGCCTTTTTATAGGAGGGGAGGGGCACCCTTGGAATTATTAAAAGTATTAAATTAATATAAATTCAATTTCGATTAAAATGGCCCCAAACTGATTTATTTAAAAAATAGGACTATTTTAGGTCTAATAATAATCATCAAATTAAAATTAGAAAAGTTTTGAATATTTTTTAATCCTTATATTTTTGTTTTAACCACTTTTAACTCTTAGTGATTTATCAAGTAATTCACATTTTGAGAGTTAAAAATAATTACCAAATCATACCAAACCACCAATGAATGAGTAATTAATGACCTTTTTAGACTTATCTAATTTTTTTTTTCTGAATATTAGTTTTTTAGAAATTTTATATCATTTAATTAAATAGTTTATATTTTAAAAAATTTAATTATGTCAATTTTGACACTATTCATACTTGCCTTTTTTAAAAATTCATAAAAACTTGATTCCTTAAAAAATCTACATTAAATCAATACTAACATTTCATATTCATCCCAAAAAATATTTTAGTGCATAAAATATATCAAATTATATTTATTTTAATATTATTAATATCATTTATTTGATTCTTTATTTAATAAATCTATTACAACATTATTATTGTGTTATAGTTAAATTTAATTATTTAATTCCTAAAAATTATAAATAAATAACCATGATAAAGATAATATTTTTATATTTAAAAAGACTATTTATATTCTAGGAGAACCCCTGTATAACACCATATTAAAATACTTTACTTTTTAAAAACAAAAGTGTAATAAAATGACTATTCATTGAATATAATATTATAAATGCATTAAAGTCATCCAAGTGGCTCCAAGTGGTCCAAAAATTGACCCAAGGATTATCATGGTCATGATAAACTCATAAGATTAAATTAAGACAAGTTTTAGTGTAGATTTTAATTATTATAATATTATTTTTACCTTTAATTACTCGATAAAGCTTTAACCATGGTAATTAAAATAATTACTAAAGTTACTATTCATAATGTCCAAAAAAATGGAACTATTTACATAATTTTGTAAATTTTGATTCTAAATATGGAATCCATTTTTCATAATTCAAAACATATAATTGGTATAAATTAATTAAAAAATCAATCCCGTTGATGGAATAAGAAAACAAGTTTTTTTAAGTAAAACTTTAAGAATGCACTTTATTTTTATATTCAATTTCCTTGTAAAATTGATTCCAATGACCAAAATTGTATAAAATGATAAAAAATATATTTAATTATACTATAAAACAAATTAAAAGGATAATATAACAACATAAATAAATTATATGAAAAAGTAGTTTTGAATTAAAATGCAGTAATTTTCACTGTTAATTAAAATATGAATATTATCAGAAAAATACTAAAAATTCAACCATAGTAAATTTTGATGTCCCTATTAAAAATAATAAGTTTATTTTGTCAAATATTACATATAAAAGTGTCAAAAACTATATTTTAAATGGGTTACCCGTCAAAAGTCGGTAAAACTTCATTTTTTTGAAAAAAAATTCTGTTTTCGGAAAAATTAAATTTTTTATTATATAATGTCTAGAAAACATATAATATGAATTTTAAACATTAAATTGAATATATTACATATATTTTTTTAATAAAATCAATAAAGAGTGATTTTATTATTTTATAAACTTACTAATTTCCATTTAAATAGTTTTTTAGAAAAACATTTCCTTTTATTTAAAAATGGTTTTATTTTTATTTATAAATAATTGTTCACAAAAGAATTAATTATATAATGTGTAAACCATATTTTAATAAATCAATTATTATTGTTCATTCCTTCTATTTTAACAGCTAGGTTATAAGGTAACATAATAATATTTAGTTGTTCGCTTAAGTTCAATGTGGCGTATTATGTATGCTATCAAACATAATGTCTATTTTTAAAAAACTCAGGATATTACATCTGTAGTATACCATAATTGGATTGTGGAATTCATAGAGGTATATTTCGATTTCTATAATGAAGATAAGAGGTTATTGAGTATCAAAGCTCCTTGAACGATCCAAGGTGCTGTAACGATTGAACTATGATGGGATGAAGAAGGATACAATTATGTCTAAAAGAAAGAAGAAAATAAATAAAAAGTTAAAATAGGGACGTGTGAGGTAATCCTAGGTTCATGTCAAAGGTTCCTATACCTAAACAAAACTATCATTAACAACGATGCCAAAATTTTATGTTCCCTCATACTTCATTGAATTCATAGGGGCTGTTGTTAGATTAGAATTTATTTTTATCCCTAACTATACTTTATAAAATGATGTAGTAGAGTTGTAGTGCAGGGTCGAGCCCATGTGGAAAGATTGGAAGCTAAGAAACTAGTGACTTTGAAACCTTTATACAGGATTCCTCACGTATTGGTTTGGGTTTGGGATTTAATTTATGCTATTGATATTGGTTTAAGATTCAATAAGAATCTAGGGATCATGGTTAATTTTAGGGTTCATGTAAAAAAGGATAATCACAGCCCTAACTTGGGATAGTCCTAAGGCTTAGGCTACAAAGAAATGCATAGAGAACTAATTGATTATGGTCAAACCAACTAGATATATCCAAGATGAAACTATTCTTTGGTCTATATATAAATAAAAACATAGATTAATTAATTATAACTTATGTGGAAGAAATTATCATAGGCTAATGGTTATAGCCTTCTCTACTCCAATCAGGTTAGGTTTTTTCATTTAACCTTACCATGGTTAGGGTGGAATAAAAAAATAGAATAAGAAGATGTTTCTTAACTTGATTAATATCTTTAGGGTTACCAAATTTAGGTTTAAAGATTATTTAAGTTCCAAAAAACCCTTACTCTTGACCCTTACCCTAAGTGGTTCATTCACTCATGACAATATGAAAAATAATCAGAGAAACAATAAAAGACATGATCAGAAGATTAATTAAATAATTTAAATAAGATAGTTTGTAGTTTATCGATTAATAATCAAGTAGTTAACATTAAAAAAAATTTATAAACCAATCAAACACTTACTTCTAATAGTAAACAAGCACAAACACGGTGCGTATCCACTGTCGAATGGAAACTATAATGGAAAATGAACATCAGAATATTAAATGAAAATAAAAGAGATGAAAAACTCTTTAAAGTTGATAAAATACAATTTAATTTAATCAAAATAGAAAAATGAGTTTTCTAAGTTGAGTTGGAAAGTAAAGGGAGATAGAAAAAAAATATCAAGAGAAAAGTGATGTTTTCAAAATTGTTCTTTGTGGCTTTCTGTACTCTGGAAATAAATAGATAAAAATTTACATGACGTGTAAACTTCTAATGTGATGTAATATTGATTTAAGGTTTTCTCTATCTATTTTGGATCTTACATCTATGTTGGCCCAAATTTTTGGGTTTCAAATATATGACTCATTTCACGATGTGTAATGGAAATTCATGACTTGTTTCTTATCACAACATGAAATTTAAGTGGGAAGTGGACTTACCGTTTACACAATGTGTATTAGATATTTGTGTCATGTAATCATTAATGACTTATAATTTATTCATGACATGTTCTTCCTAACTTTATATATGATGTGAATAATGAATACACGTTGTGTATGTGTTTCATGATGTGTAAAGTCCACTTTTGGCTAGTTTTTATAGATTTTCCTTTAGAGTCATAAATACCTATTCTCTAGAAAAATCAACACATAGTTGATGAATTATCAAATAAAACATGAATAATAATTAATTAAAAAATTAAAAATGTATATAAAATTTTATCTTATCAAAATACAACTTAAATAAATTTATATCCTATTTTTTAAGACATTTAAATATACAAATATTTAAGGAAGAGCCAATAATCTAGTCACTCTTATTATTTGTAAAGTGTATCTATTATCAACCTTTACTCTCTTTATCTCTCTCTCTATTTTTTCTTCCCCGAATGACTAATATATTATATTAAATATTTTTTTATGGAAATATAATATAAAATGTTCTAAAATTTTATTTTGGATTCTTATATTTTAAATTTTCGCATAAATATTGTATATTCAAACTTCAAAAAAAAAACCAACCCCATTATTCAACCTTACATAATTATTGATCAAATATATTATTTTTTTAATTTAGTTTTCTTCATTTGAATCTCCATAAAAATTGATCATGAATATTTTTAATAATTTCCATGATTTCATTCAGTACCTAGTTCTATAGTTTCACAACTCCTGATCTCACTTATATAGCTAGTTCAATACTCATCTAAATATCAAAAAAAAAACCATATCTCACTTATTGAGTAGTTGAAACCTCATTTCATTCATACACTAATAATTGATCCTTCAACTCATTCTTAAAATACCTATTGATTTTTTTTTCAAAGTCAAATAGCTAGTTAATTTTTTACAACACTTATATATCCTCAATTCAATCTAACGTGTCTTGTTAAAACATGAAATAACATACATATAGATAGATTAAATATATAATCAATATCATTTGTCCAATTTAATATTAAATTTAATCTTATATCCCATATTAAAATCTGAAATATCACTAATGCAGTTTCATCTCATTCATACACAGCCTGTGAAAAAATCACCTTAGTCTTACATAGAACTATAATGTGTCATAACTATCTAAAAACCTTTAAACACTATTATATTTCCTCAGAAAAAATTCTTAATTTATAAATATAATGTTAATCATAAAATATCAATGTTTACATAAAATATAACACACAAATCAACCTTTGTTCATTATTTTCAACAACGTCTCTTGGAAAATTTGTTATATAGAATAAAAAATTAGTTTTTCATTACCATTCATTAAGGATGATGAATCATTTATAGGGGAGTTAATTATTGATCATTAAATCCATATACATTATATTTTATTTTTCTCTCATTATTGATAAATATGAAATGATTATTCTCTCATAACTCATGTATGAATAATTCATGTAACCATGAACACTAAATACTTTTACAATTTTCACTAATTGATGTGAGTATCTTGCCCTCAGTGTATTTTTGTTTTATCCCACTTTGGATGGAAAATGTTTTATTATCAAGATCAAACCAATAAAGTTAAAATGGATGAAATTGAACACTTATAGACTATCTCCTATTAGTGAAAATGCTACCTTAATTTTAGAATAATTGAAAATTGATACTAAATACTAAAATAAAGATGATGAATATTTGATATTAGGTCACCATGAAAAAATGCATCATCACTATCTTTAATATTTGGTTTCTACATGAATGAACTGCTTCAAGATTGCATATTCTATATCATAAAATATTCTCTAATCTGTTCCTCTATATTTATCTCAAAATCTATAAACTACATCATATAAAACCTATATCTTTACACTTCTTTGTATTCCTCAATTATCTTAACCATGATCAATGATTTTTAAATAAATTAATTATAGAAATGTTACTATTACTTTAATGGGTAATAACTTCTATATATTTGAATCTAATTTTTTTTTGTGGTTATTGGATATTTTAAATGTCTAAATTAGTTTCTAATAATCATTAGAAATTAATTTTATTGAAAAATGGAATTAAATATATGTTAATTGAAAACTAATAAATCTAGACTCCTCCATCTCTAATACACACTTAAACAATCCTCATAAAACCTCTTTCACTATTTCAATCATTTTTTTTAACCATTACACAATACATGAAAAATATAATTATTTCTTTAGTATAATGTTGAAAAACCATTTCTCACTTATAGAAAAACAGTTACATGGCTTAAATCTTGCATGTAAATAAACTCTGCATGAAATGATTTTTGAGTTCTCAAAATTTCACCCATGCATCATTACTTCCATGACTTCAAAATTACTTGGAACTCATTTACATTTATTTAAACTTATAAAAACCATGTCTCATAGATTCACCCATAATTTTTGTATATTCAATATTAGTAGCCTTTGAAAAATAAACTTTGTATTTATGCAGGTAGAATCTCACTTACATAGCCTTTAGAAATCTATTTCTTCTCTTATGTAATAACTCATTTACCATTTATTCACCTTACAACACCTGTTAAATCTCAATTAAGATATTCTCCTCAGTTTAAACATCTTTATAGAAGTCTCTATCATTCTCATAGAATTCTTAACCAAATATATCAATGAATAATAATATTAATGTATGCTGAAAACAAAATAAAATACACTTGTAGATAAATTTCTCTTCTTTTCTTATTATTAGCCTTTCTCAAAATCAAAATTTTCCCCAAAATTAAAAGCAAATCATAAAAAACTCCACAATTTCATCAATATTACATTTCAATTTTTTATGGAAACATAATTAATTCAAATTAATAACTCTATATGAAGAATCATATATTTATTTAAATAAATTTATACCAATTATAAAATCAATTGAAATAAAAACCATCAGGCATGTACTTCTCACCTCAAAACTAAAATTCTTTTCTTTTATATATAAATATCAATAAATCTACTATAAGTCAATGTGATCATATTAATTTTAGAAAACAAGAGTGAATGATTAATACCTATAATTTATCTATAACAATGGTATAATTATCCATTTAAATTTGTGAACCCATAAAAGATATTTTATCAATTTATTTTATACATCTACTCATCATAGTGTCTAAAGCAATTTAATATATTATTTAAATATTAAAATAAATTTTAAAATCATAATTTTTTTGTATAAATTCTTTAATCTTATTTAATAAATTTTTTTTAATAATGGAAATAACCATAAATATATTTAAAACCAGTTTCTCAAGTATCCTATATTTCAATACAACAAGCACATTAAAAACATTTAAAAACTTATTAAAATTCCCCCCACAATCATATTCACTCATATTATTAATCATGTATTTTTCTAATGAATATTTTATTGTAATTTATTACATTTTATCTTGATATTTCCCTTTTTTATACAATATATATCTCTTTTATTGTTTCCCCATTTTGGAAAAAATTACATCATTAATTAAATATTTTGATTAATGATAATCAAATATCCCATTGATAAAAAATAAATAAAAATTTAGATCGAGGGGTATAAATGTCTTATTTCTGAGTCATGATAGGTTGGACACCCATTAAATTAATTAATTACTCATATCTATCTTTTGGGAGTGTGTTTATTAAAATATCTTAGTTTTCGCCTTGATAGAATAAAATTCCAGCATTAAAGTACCACCTTCAACTTTATCCATCAAGTAGTGATATTTTATATTAATATTATATGATCTTGAGTTTTATACCATATCATTAAAATATTTTTTGTAACTTTATTATCACTTCCTATTACCATTTAATATTTGAAATTCACTCTCATTCTATCCAACTGAAACTTCATCCAATTTATTTTTAGTTGTCTTTAGATGCTACAATATATTTAGTCTATATTGTATTAAATGTGATAAAATATTTCTTATTGAAATTTAATTTGAAAAATATTTTTTAAATTACCTCATTAAGTAGAATTATGACCTTAAATGATACTTTCCCAATTTTCATTTATATAACTAAACACCTGAAATTTTACACCTTTATCATACAAAAGTCTGTATTCAAGTTTACCTTTGATGTACAAATGTAATATATTTCCCTACATAAGATGATATTACTTTATATTGATTTTAAATATTATATATAATTTTACTTCATATAAAATATTATGCCTTTAAGCTATTAAATAAATTAGTCTTCTAATCAACCTTTTAAAATTTATTTCATTTATAGATTTACACTTATCATATTCCACTAATTTTGTCCCCATTGAAATAGGTGTTGAAAAATTATTTGAATATTCAATTCTAAAACATTTTATAAACTAATATCTATATTTTCATGATAGATAAGGTTTTTAAAAAAAAAATTATTTTTTAATCCAAAGAAAAAAACTATCTCCCTAGTCATTTACATCGAAAATATATCTTTATTTTATATAAAAAAATACTTTCATAAAATTTATTTTTCTCAAAAAAATATTAAATCATGAATATTTACAATCATAATGAGTGATATAGAATGAATTTTCTTGACATATAGGTTGTTTTAAACTTATCATTTATTAAATCTTATACTCCTCAATAAATACATATTTGAATACCATTATATATTGGATCATTTCAATTGAAAAATATTATAATTTAATTTTACAACATTTCTACTATATTTATCAGGCATAAATACTTATGGTTGATCAATATATCTATCATAATTAAGATATTAATTCAATAAAGTTGATTTAATAACTATTTGTTAGATTTTTTACTTCCTTATGGATGAAATTGTAAGAAAATTTATTATTTTTTTCAGCCTTTCAATGTGATACAATTTATCATCAAAGTAAATTTTTTCCACTTGTGAATATATTTTGAAAACTAGTTAATCTTTGATTATCAAAAATTAACTTTACTCAATGAGTTTATTATGAGAGTCCCATTTTATTCTAATAAAAAATTTCTAGTTTAGTCTTAAATAAAGATATCATGTCTCATTTTTGACAATCTCATTTAGCTGCTTATTCATTAAATATACCGACTCTTTAGGATCAAAATAAATTTCAACAGTTTTTGGTTGATTTTTTAAAAATAATCTTGTGGTGTTTATAATTATAATTTTTATCATAGTTTTCACACCTCATAACCAATAATATATTCCATATCCACATATTTATTCAGTCTTGTTTTTTATTTTTCTTGATTGTTTTTTCTTATCTTTATCATTGAAATAAGTAGAATATGTACTTTCTTTATCAATTTCAACATATTTTTTTAGAAATTATTGAAACTAGATATTCATATTTATTATCGATATGAAGCTATTTTTGATGACATGCAATATCCTCAATATATTTTACATAATCACTATTAACCATTTCTCTCAAATTATTTTTATAAAAATTATAATAAACTCTATTAGATATATAACCAAGAAATATTCCATCACATTATATCTCACTAAATTTTACAAGATTATTTCCATTCACCTTAATTAGAAAGGACTATGAAACACTCAAAAAATCCATTTTTTATTATTCTTAAACTATGTTTCATAAGGACTCATATCTAATTTTATTCATAATAAAAAATGATTTTGTAAGTTTAAATAAGTTAAATTTATTACCTATAAAAATAAATTGACGTATTGTTTCTATCAATAAATCTATTTTATTATTGATTGTATAGTGAAATTATTTTATGTTGAATTTGATGATTTTTTAGATAAGAATAAAATTAATAATTAATTCCATTATCAGCTATTAACTTCTTAACAATATAATATTTCTCATTATCAACATATCTCATGTATTATTTAGACATTTATATTATTTGAGACTTTCCAAAATGATTGGAGATATGAGTTTGTGGACCAACCCATATCCCCCAAAGAAATATTAAAGAAAATGAAAAAATCAGTGTATACATGACTTGTAATGAACTTACACCATCTATAAATTGAAATAGAGGAAAAATATGCATTCCATCATACACACCTCAGTGAAAATCCTACATCCAATTGATTTGGTTTGGACCACTACATCAACTTCACTTATATTAGTAGTCAACCAAAAAATATGTGAACAAAGGATAAAACCCATGAATCCCAGCCTCTTTAGACCATAAAATTAGAACACCCAAACTAAAACATTGTATAGATGAAGTGAAAACAACTAACAATTATGTTTCCAAGAATCCCCACTCCCTTCCCAGATCAATCCCAGCACAAAATCCATTGAGTTAAGATCTTAAAACAATAAAAAATCCCTACAATTATTATAATCATAACATGTTACAACCAAAACATGACTTCAAATCCTTCATGAATCATCTATAACTTTTATGAAGTGAAAAATACTCCCTTAATATGAATATTATTCCAATCTCTAGAGCCCTAATGCACTGCATCATTTTCATGTTTGAGGTCCCAACATCCATGAGATCAAGGAACATTTCCATCCCAGCCTTATCAAGGAATAACCAATTTCAAAATATTCATACAACCATAATAAATATAAAATAGAATTATCTCATAAAAATATTATAAGGGGTCACTGATAAACCCCAAAACCTTTCTGATCCTCTATCCATAGCACCAAAAAAATCACTAATGATCATATGGGTGATATGAAGAGAAGTCCATGCAGCACTTACCACTTTAAAATATTTGATATAAAAATAAATAAAACCACTATATAATCAAAGAATAGAAATATATACCCATGAAAAATAATGAATAATTAATACCTATGGATATATTTATTTTAAAGAGCATAAAAAATAGGGTAGGAATCAAGGATGTGTAGTTTCCATCAGAATTGATCTGGTCTTCATCAAATAAATCATAAATCAATCAGCCATTATAAACCAGTGGGTTCCTTAAATAAATGAAAAGGCCAATATTCCCTCTCTCAAATAGGTACAAGATGTCAATCTTAGATCAAACAGAGGATGAAATATCTAGAATAACCATAAGCAATAGTATAAAGTCAGAAAACATGCCATCATACGCTATTACTTCTGTTCAATAAGAGAATAGACATGCATTTGGTTGTGTTCAACATCTTTTAGCAATAAATATAAGGGAAAAATTTCCTCTAAATTTAATTAACATCCATGGTCACCATTTATAGTTCATTAAAAACCATAAAAAAAAAGATAAACTTCCAAGAAATATTGAAATAAAAATCACTCAGCATGCAACAAAAATATGGAAAAAGCATGAAAAAAACATCTCAAGAAAAGAAATCAGAGCCACATATATGGATAAGAATCCCTATAAAGACCCATCCATGTGAAACTTTTCCCAAATAAGGTGTAAAAAATCAAAATCATGGTATATGTCAAGATCAAATTCCACCCTATCAAACATCCACTCTCTGATATTTAGATACTCATTAATAGTTATCTCCATCTTGAGACCTAATTTTCATAAATGAAACACTTGTTACACAATTAAATGAAATGATAAATATAGTGATATACTTATATCTATTCATTTACTTCTTACTCAATAGACGACACACGTATAAATAAATAAGGTTAAATGGTTCGCATGTTTGACTCTCAACCAATCTGTTCCTTTTAATTTCTATTCTCTATTTTTAATTATCTTATAAAATTTTTAAGAATTATTTTTCAGATTAATAAATTTTTAGATAATGTATTTATGTATTAATATCCAAAAAGTATTTTGACTGATGTGTTCTACTCCATAATGAATTATCATCCTTTATTCCCCTTTTTATCACCAAATTGAAAAATATTATCATTGGTTAGTTATCCATTTTTAAAAATAGATACTTAATTTAATATCATTAAAAACATCCATTTTTCCAAAAAATTACTTCATTTAAACTTTCAAAAAGTTATAAAATACTTAAAATATTATTCTTTATCCCATAAAAAATATCACATTTTTGGGATTCATATTTTCTTATTGATTTTTTTCTATCCCAAAACCTTTAATATTCATTGGGATTTCATTTACTAAACTCAAAACACCTCAATAATATCTCTAAATTCCCTTGAGTATGTTTTTATAACCTTTTCTGTGCGAAAACAAATCCTTGTCCAAAATTTATGCCTATAACTTTTTATAAGATTTATAATATTCCTCAACCACCAGAGCATGTTGTTTCTCATTATTTAACTTAAAAAATTTCTCAAATCTTACCTTTTGAATCAATTGAGTAATGATAATGTAAAAAGTTACACTCATAATGTCATATGTATGTTTTTATTTTTGTTATTAATTTTTATTGATTTTTAGAGAAATTATAGTTGAAAATATGAATATATATAAAATTTACCCAGTTTTATGGTTTAGTTTCAAGGTTTTCATGACTATGAAAATAGACCTTGAAAATTAGGGAAATTTATCTATGGATGGTTGTAAGTCCTAGTGCACATTCCTATTGACCATGTATTCGGGCGATATATTTTCCTAGAAACAAATATTTTGTAATTTTTGTTTCCTTTTATAGATTTTTATTTATTATTTTCTTTTAAGGTCCATTTGTTCCTTCATGTGTCACTCCATCTATCATACCCTATCTCCCATTAGTTCCTTTATTATTATATCTTAATTCATAAGTGATATATAAAGGTAGTCCATCCATTTTCTATCCATTTACTCTCTTTCTCTTCTTTCCTCTTATTTTTATCCTTATCCAAAGAGACTATGGGTATGAATTTATGGTGAAGGGTTCATGATAAATTATGAGTTTTTATGTCTAAGTTTTGTAAAGTCTCTCTTACCAATCATTGTTTGAATAAGGCATATAGATTTCACCAATTAAAGGTAGGTTAATATATGAACATCTATTTATTTGAAATAAAAAATTATTCATGAGATTTCTAGACCATTTAATTACCAATATAATTGGCATATATTTTATATTTTGTGATATTATTAATGTTTTCCAATGTTTATATGATATTTTAATATGAAAAGGGGGATTTTCATGATCTTTTATTACTTTTAATCAAAATAAAATTGTAGGCACATAATTTTTTTTAATAAAATATATTTAAGATTTATTATATTATAATTGAAATCATAATACATGATTTGAGTAATGATTTACATTTTAAAATGGAATTTTATAAAGTCATTAATTATTATTGATTATAAAATAATTTTTTGGCATAAAAAGGTAATTATTTATTATATGACACTATCTTTTCTATACCCCATAGTATCACTAATGCAATTGATGTATTTTGTGATATGATTTTTTAATATTTGGATATTTAAAGGGGATTTTAATTTGAATAGTTTCTAAAGGTGACATAATGGTTTATTTAGATGTTTTTTTGTGTTCTTTATGTTTGATTTGTTTTATATAATTACATTGGAAGACTTTGGTAAATAAAAGGAAAACTAGCGAAGTGTACTAAAATAGTGAGATTGTGTATTTTTAGTGCCTATGGTTGTGAAAATTTCATTAGATGTGTGATTTCCAAATTGATGATGTTGGGTTAGTATGAGTGTGTTGTAGGATCATTTCAAAGATTTATACTGTGATGGTTCTTGAGAATTCAAGTCCTATGTTGTATATTTATTCCCCTAATAATCATCTTATTTTTTTTATTACATCATGTTGTTTTGATTGTGATTTATATAGTGTTCCTAACTTTTTATTTTCATGGTTATATATTGTTGGGTCGGAACAAAGCGGGAAGTGATGGCAAGAGGGGGGTGAATTGCCTTTTAAAAAAATGATTAACAAATTAAAATCAAAGTAAATAATGCAGCGGAAATAAAAGAGGCAAGACACGCAATTGATAACGGAGTTCGGCCAAAAACCCGGCCTACGTCTCCGCTCCCAACTCAACCGTTGAGAGATTCCTACCGCTTGCTTTTCAATGGTTTTAGCAAGAAACCCACTAGGCTTTGAGGTAGCACTAGGACCTATTACAGCTTGCTTTTATTGGTTGAGCAAGAACCCACTTACTTTTAATGGTTGAGTAAGAACCCACTAGCCTTTTTAACGGGTAAAGGCTAGCTCACCGATGACTCAAGCCTTTTAAAAGGAAAGGCTTGACAAAACCTCTTCACAGCTTAATGGTGATGTGAAACCCAAAAGAAAGGGGGATGAAGAAAGAGTTTGAGGTTTGTAGGCACAAACCCAAAATGAAGCTCAAAATGAATAAAACAAGCAAAACCGTATTTGAGGAAATCTTGGGCGCCTTTGATTGATTGGAGATGTTGAAGGCCGCTTCCAAGCTTCTTTGAAGGAGCTCCTTAGATGTGGAAGTTGTTGGAGCAAGGAGGGTTCCTTTGAGGAAGTCCGCCGGAGGTACGCCAAATGATCAACAAGGTGTCCGTGGGCTTCCGTATAGTTCCGGTGAGTGTCCGGGGCTTCCTTGGCCTTTATTTATAGGCATGGAACCCATTGGGGGCCTTCGGAGCCGTTGGAGAAGGCCTCGGAGCCGTTGGAGGCCAAAAGAGGGTTGACTGGTCAAACCCAACGGCTAGTTTGACTGGGATACCGGCTGACCGGTACAGTCCCTCCGGCTGGCCGGTGCCTTGAAAAAGGATGAGGATTTCTGGCCAGGGGCCACCGGCTGACCGGTGCCAGAGCCACCAGCTGGCCGGTGGCAAGACAGTAGCTTGCCATTCTGTGCAGGTGCCACCGGCTGACCGGTGCTGCGGCCACCGGTTGGCCGGTGGTGAGGCAGTGGCTCTGCCTTCTGCCCAGGGTCCATCGGTCGACCGGTGGTGAAGCCACCGGTTGGCCGGTGGACTGAATTTCAGTCCAGTTTTGCTTCTTGCTTTCTTGGCCTAATTCCTTGGCCACCTGAAAAGATTCCTATTATCCAAAAACACTTGAAAAAGGATTATATAAATATGAGGGTGATTGTGATCATGAAAATAAAACCTTGAGGGGTTCGAGAGGTACAACAATCTCCCCCTATTTTGATGATCACAATCACCAAAACAATCAATGTAAAAGATCGAAAATAGAGGCATGCTTTAAAAGATTTTTCCCCCAATCAATCAAGAATTTCTCCCCCTTTGTGATTATCAAAATAGCACGGGGCATAAAACTTGATTGAGGGAAAACGTTGAAAAACAAGATATGAGAATTAAAAAATCAATTGAGATTTCTGAAATTGAAATGAAAATTTGAATAACAGTTTGAATTGAAAGTTTTGAATCAAAAACCAATTGAAATTTGAATTTTGAAACCAAATGAAATTTTTGAATGAATTAATTGAATAACAGTTTGAATTGAAAGTTTTGAATGAAAAATTGAATACCAAGTGTTGAAAATGAAAGTTTGAATTGAAAGTAAAAAAGACAAAAATGATCCTAACTCCCCCTAAATAAGAACAATAAATCACCGGGGAGACGAAACAAATTTTGGCCCGGAGAGACTCGCAAGAAGGGATTTTTCAATCCATACTTGTCTCATAGCGGGTCTTCTCCTATAAAACTCGTCACTATAGTAAATAGACTTGGGTTGGCCATACCGGGCGTTTTTACAATTACATTCATAAATAAGGTGCCCGGGTTTTTTACAATAATTGCAAAATTTATAACTAGAGCTCCCCCTTACAAAAACAGTGGGTGCATGGGAGGAGGAGGCTTGGTTAGTATAGCCAAGTCCATTGGTGGTTCTAGAAACTCGTTGAGAACCTAAGAGTTTGGACAAATTTTGTTCACCTTGGGTGAACTTGGCTAAAGATTCCCTTAGGTCTTTGATGGTTGATTCCATGGAATCAACATTTGGGAAATTTTGGATTTTGAGGGACATCTCCTCCTTCTCTTTGAGAAGTTGTTCTTTTTCGGAGGAGAGTTTTTTGAAATTCTTTTTTAATGAAACAAATTTGGAAGAAAGTTCGTGAAAACCTTCCTCCAATTGATCTCTAGCATATTGGAGATCCTCATAGGATAAATGATTTAAAGAATTTGAATTTGAAGAACAAGAGGATGAGGAATCAGAAGATGTTACCTCATGAAATGCCATTAGGCATTTGTTACCGTTGTCGCTCGAGGAGGAGGAGGAGGAGGATGATGAGGTGTCACTCCATGTCGCCTTGAGGACCTTTTTCTTTCCTTTTTCCTTAGCCCGTTTCTTGTTGAGTGGGCAATCGGGCTTGATCTTTTCGTCGGGTTCTTGCTTGTTGTCGGGTTCTTGCTTTTGAGCCTTCTTAGTGCCTTCATGGGTAAGTTCTAAAAATTTCCAAAGATCGTAAGAAGTAGAGCAAGTAGAAATACAATTAAATACATTTCTATCTAACCCGCAATGAAGATCATTCATGGCTTTGTCATCAAGCTCGAAATTTGCAATGTCGGCGGGGGTCCATTTAGACTCATCGGGAGAAGAGAGCGTAAAACCATGCATAACAATTCTAAAAATAGGATAGCCAATACTTTTAAGAAATGTGGTCATGCGGGTTTTCCAAAAACTATAATCGGCTCCATCAAAGAATGGAGCACGATCCAAAGAATGTCCTTCGGGGGATTGAGAGGAAGAAGCGGTAGAAGCCATCAAAAAAAATAGGATCTTTAATTTGAAACCGGTTAGGGAATTATTCAAATTACCCCTCTGATACCAATTGTTGGGTCGGAACAAAGCGGGAAGTGATGGCAAGAGGGGGGGGGGTGAATTGCCTTTTAAAAAAATGATTAACAAATTAAAATCAAAGTAAATAATGCAGCGGAAATAAAAGAGGCAAGACACGTAATTGATAACGGAGTTCGGCAAAAAACCCGGCCTACGTCTCCGCTCCCAACTCAACCGTTGAGAGATTCCTACCGCTTGCTTTTCAATGGTTTTAGCAAGAAACCCACTAGGCTTTGAGGTAGCACTAGGACCTATTACAGCTTGCTTTTATTGGTTGAGAAAGAACCCACTTACTTTTAATGGTTGAGTAAGAACCCACTAGCCTTTTTAACGGGTGAAGGCTAGCTCACCGATGACTCAAGCCTTTTAAAAGGAAAGGCTTGACAAAACCTCTTCACAGCTTAATGGTGATGTGAAACCCAAAAGAAAGGGGGATGAAGAAAGAGTTTGGGGTTTGTAGGCACAAACCCAAAATGAAGCTCAAAATGAATAAAACAAGCAAAACCGTATTTGAGGAAGTCTTGGGCGCCTTTGATTGATTGGAGATGTTGAAGGCCGCTTCCAAGCTTCTTTGAAGGAGCTCCTTAGATGTGGAAGTTGTTGGAGCAAGGAGGGTTCCTTTGAGGAAGTCCGCCGGAGGTACGCCAAATGATCAACAAGGTGTCTGTGGGCTTCCGTATAGTTCCGGTGAGTGTCCGGGGCTTCCTTGGCCTTTATTTATAGGCATGGAACCCATTGGGGGCCTTCGGAGCCGTTGGAGAAGGCCTCGGAGCCGTTGGAGGCCAAAAGAGGGTTGACTGGTCAAACCCAACGGCTAGTTTGACTGGGCTACCGGCTGACCGGTACAGTCCCTCCGGCTGGCCGGTGCCTTGAAAAAGGATGAGGATTTCTGGCCAGGGGCCACCGGCTGGCCGGTGGCAAGACAGTAGCTTTCCATTCTGTGCAGGTGCCACCGGCTGACCGGTGCTGCGGCCACCGGTTGGCCGGTGGTGAGGCAGTGGCTCTGCCTTCTGCCCAGGGTCCATCGGTCGACCGGTGGTGAAGCCACCGGTTGGCCGGTGGACTGAATTTCAGTCCAGTTTTGCTTCTTGCTTTCTTGGCCTAATTCCTTGGCCACCTGAAAAGATTCCTATCATCCAAAAACACTTGAAAAAGGATTAGATAAATATGAGGGTGATTGTGATCATGAAAATAAAACCTTGAGGGGTTCGAGAGGTACAACATATATTGTTAAATTTTAGTGGTTTTGAATGACAAACAAAATCACCAACATTAATTATTTTTCTTTATTATTATTATGTAATAAAAATAATTTCTAATATTTATTTTCAAATAGAATTTACTGATTTTTCCTATAAGATTAATTTCACAAATTCTTGGTGGTATCCTATTAGGAACGTGCTCAAACTCCATATACACACTCTCCTGTGTATATAGACTTATTTTTACATGATTCCAGAAATATGAAAATATTTGTTTGCATTGGAGTTTTTTTATAGGTTACTTATTGGAGTTATGGTGTGTGATTCAGAGGTAGAGACCTCAAGTTAAATGGATTTAGTTTGTTTGTAATTTTTTTGGGTAATGTTTATTATTTTAGGACATATTATATAATGACCACATCATTCATTTGCTTTCATTTTGATATATTTTTTCTCTTGATATATCATATATATATATTGTTATATTTTATTGGTAATTCATTGTTTGGTTGTTTACATTACTTATGATTCTTATTCCTTGTTTGGTTTGGTTTATATTTATATATATGCTTATAATTAATATGGATGTCTAACATGTGTCCATTTTATGTTATATTCTTGGTAATAATCCTATAAAATATTTAATTTGGATTTAAAGGGTGAAATAATTCACCAAGTGTATATTTGATACCCTCTTAACTTGTTTCCATCCTATATATATTGGGAGTGCTCTTTATGAAATGTGATGGGTGATAACAAGTGTCACGATAGGATAACCTGATTGGCTTATGACACTAAGTCACTCCTTAACCATGTTTATTGTCTAATCATATCTTCTATATGCCTCTTCAAGATATTCAAATTGACTTTTTACTTTCACATGTATTTGATTTTTTTCTAGTTATAACCTTTTCACACCTTTTTATTTTATCCACCTAAAATAAAGAACTATTATTTGTCTATTAAGAGACATATTTTTCACTAAAACACAAGATTTTTACTTGTAAATTCCATAACACTGGTAATAACCTTGAATCTTTCTTATAAAAAACATGTTCTTTATAAAAATGTTTCTTTTTCATTTATATTATTTCAGTCCTATATTAGACACTTTTTATTGAATAAATATTTTTCATACTTATACTCAAACTTATCTTTGGTTTTATAATTTTATTTTAATTTTTATCCATCCTCATTTGATCATATTTTTAGTTTTCATTGATTTAAAAAAACATTATGTTTTATCTCTTTTGTGTGCCTATAAGGAAGTCATGTCATCAATATTTTTTCTTATTTCAATAATAAATATGTTCAACCTTTAAATTTATTTGACAAATTCATCCATTTCTTGAGAAAATTTTACATCCAACTTGTTAGTCTCAATAGAATTATTAAGAAATGAATTTTATTTTATATACTTTATTATCTAAGAAAGGCACATCTTGGTTTCCATAATTAATATGTACTCCTTTTTAGTATCATATTTTTCAATTTCCAACTCATTATTACCATTTAAAGAATTAACATTTTCATTATTTTAAGAAATATAATTTTTTTATTTCTTTAATAAGAATAACTTTTTGATATTAGTTTAATGGATTTTAAAAATCTTCACTGCTTTCCTCATAATATGAAACACAACTTTTGATATAATGTTTCACCTCTTCATTATTGAAACCATATTTTATTTATGTTTTGATTGAATCAATTTAATTTCTTAAAATTTAACCTTTTTATTTTTATTAACAATTTTCTAAGGTATTTTTCCATAATCATTCATCTAAATAGAATTCAATGGAAATCTTATAGAGAAATGTAAAATATTTTAATAGTTAAAACATTTTAAGGGTAGTTTACCAGTATACTACAATTCTCTTATTTTATTTTTCTACAATAATAAAAATAAAAACTCATTATTTCCTTTAAAACTGCATTTATATTTATATTTATCTTGAATGGAGATCTACATTTCTTTGATTTTCATACCCTTAAAGGATTTACATACAAGATTCTTGTAACTTTGGAATTTCTTCTTCAAGTTTAATCCTCTTATTATTTTATATGTTATTAATATGTTATTAATATTATCATTTGTGAATTTTTCCATGTATTGATATTCTAAAATAGAAAAATTTATATCAAATTTATCTATAAGAATTCTCATTATCTTTTTTTTGACAATAATTATGTCTTCATGACTTTTACCATATCGTCTTAAGGTACACACAAGTATGTCGACTCTTATAAAGATAACACCAATAAACTCTTCTTCTATAATTTGTACATGGTCATACCAAGATTAAAAAAGTAGTTTCTTTTCCTTAAAAACGTTTTTATCTCCATTATAGATACTATATAATCTCTTCCATATATGTTATAGTATTTTATAACCAAATAATTTTATAATCTCTATCTTAGAAAAATAAGGTAATAAATCATTTCAACTCTGATTATCATACCCAATGTTTTTCCTATAAACCCAATAAAATGTAGTACAACCATATATCAAAATGAATTCATTATAAATAGTATCTAACACATCAATTATAATCGAAGGAATATAAGGAATCATATGGTACTTCCATAAATAATGGTTATTTTAATATAATGTAAAAATATAAGTAGTTAATTATAGAATCATAACTATTAATTTAATGGACACTAACGTCTCTATGTTTGAATATCCATGAATTCTAGTGGTTATTTAATCTTTTGAATATACAAATTAATTTCAAGTAATTAATTATAATTAAGTTATTTAAAATTGTAATTAAATAGTTATTAATTTAAAATATTGAAATCTTGATTTTTCAGTACTAGATCTATAATGAACCGGTCTGAGGCTACCTTTTTAACCAACACCCGACTTGAATCACCACTAGAATTAAGTTTATTTTTCATTTACATAAGCTATAAACTAGTTCCTGGGTATCAATGATGCTTTTTGGGAATTATTTCACCCTCATTAACAACACAAAATAAACTAGAATAAAAAAAATAAAACATTCAACCAAACATGGTAAAATAAAACATCCATACTAGGATAATCATATAACTGGAAAAATTTGAGTTAAAGGAGATACATAAACATCATAGGACAAAATAATAATAAAATATCTCAAAATAAATTTATAAAGGGAAAGATAACCCAAAAATCTCTAATATTACCACTAGTGATCCCCAATCATTTTCCACATCCATATCATCTATCCATAGACCAACCAAAACCAAATAACTAAAGTAAGCATAGGCACTGAAAACCTACATAAATTCTAACTAGGCATGATATAAACATAATATTATATCACAACCCACTAATACTATGGGAATACCTTTGTAAAAAATACTATAAAATTATTTTTTGAACATAATATTTTAAAAATACATTTTCACATGCTTTGTAAAATAATAAAAAAACATGAAACTTAAACATTTATAAATAACCACCTTTTTTATAAAAAAAATAAATGATGGTAATTTTTTTTAATAAATCATTTCACACCCTAGAAAGAGGGTATTTAAAACTAGGGAAAACAACCCAAAACACAATCTATCCCTTTTCCTACAATTTCTCAAAAATACTATTTTTAATAAACAAAATCAAGGAAAACCATTTCTTAAAACTCTTCAAAGAAATAACTAAACAATCATTCCTTTTATAAAAACACTTTCAAACCATTTTAAAAGCAACAAATTTGAAAGTAAATATATCCACACATAATGTGATACACAAGTCACACATAAGAATAAAGGTAATTAGGAACCAATGTAAAACAAATAAACCAAAAAATAGTGAAAATAGTCACAAAAAACTAGCGTAAAAAAATAAAATCAGGAAAATAAATCCCCTAATGTGTTCCAATAAGAACCTAAGTGTCATGGGAATCAACCCTAGGAATTATTAATAAGAACTTGAACTAGTGAGAAGGAACCTAGTGTAACACCTAGATGTTTTTATAAAATATTTTCTCTAAATAATTTGAATTCTTCAATAGCTTGAATTGCATGAAATCATGAGTTTAAACGAACCGTGAGATGAACTTTGTATAAAATGACCATTTTAACCTAGCTATTAGGTTTTCAGGAATAAATATAACTAAATTATGAACATGTATGGTTAAATCATTCGCTACCATTTATTTATGAAAAATATAAATCAATTTTATATTTTTTAATAAATTGAGTGAATTATTATTAGTAAATTAAATTAATGAAATATATATGTTATATAATTAATAAAATATTTTTATATTTATCTAATAGATATTTTTGTCATAGGGTATGAATAAACCCTATTTGATGTATAAAAACCTATATTTTGTTTTCTCAAACGGGTATTTTCCACTATTTAATAGAAAATACCTTTTAAATTAATATTTAGACACATTAATAATTTTTATATAAAAACATAAACATTTTATTTGGAATTCGGATATAAAAATTTACTTTGGATAAATTTTTTATATTTTTTTATATATAACTTTCAAGTTTTGATAAATAGTAAAAATACATTAAATTTTAATTGAATACAAATTTTTTTATCAAAATAATGTATATAATTAATTTATAATATTTAATGGTTTTAAATTATAAATATAATATATTTTTATCATTGAATATAATTTATGTCATTATAATTAATTTTACATTGAATTCAGATGTAAAAACATTGTAATCTTTTTCAATGTTTTAACTTTCAAAACTTATTCTCTCTTTCTGACAATGAGATTAATTTTCAATTAATTACTAAAAATTTTATGTTTTTAATTTTGAAAAGTGGATTCCAAATTCGTAATCATTATATCCAAAATTATGTAAAAAACTTTATTTTATTTTTGGTCATTATAAATAGTAATTTTTGTAAATTTTATTGATATGGTAAAAGGGTAAATATGGTAATTAAGGGAAAAAATATTATTATAAAGTTACTCTAACACTTTTCTTAATATCATTGGATGAGTGTGTTTAGACTTAAATCATCCTTTGGTCTAAGTGGTATCCTTTGGAAACCACTTTAATGATATTATGATATTCAATTTATTTTATTTTATAAAAAATTAAATATGTCTTACTCAAATTTTAATAACTATATCATTTTTTAAAAGGACCAATATACCTTGGAGATAACTTTCCCTACTTTCCAAACTGACGATGTCTCAATCTCGGAGAGATTATCAAGAACACATGATTACCCACATTGGATGGCAATGACTGTCGATGATGGTCCACATATGATTTATGAAGAATCTAAACCCTCTCCATTATCTTCCTGATCAACTTAATCTTATCTGTTATCTCTTGGACACGGCTCAGTCCAACCAATGAAGTCCCACTTGTTTCCACCCAACATAGTGGAGAATGAAACAGAAGCCCATACAGTGCTTCAAATAGAGCCATATATATGGAGTCTAGATAACTATTATTCTAAGAAAATTCTAGTAACAATAAGTGATCCTCCCACAAGCCACCAAAATCCATCACACAAAATACAACATATTTTCTAACATTTTTATCATCCTCTTGGATTTCGCATCTATCTGAGTATGATACGCTGTACTCATTATTAACTACTTCCCAAGGGATTGTTGCAAGGTTTTCTAGAAATGAGACGTGAACCTTTGATCTATATCTGATACAATTAAAACTAGTACACCATATCTCTTTACCACCTCCTACATATAGATTTTGGACATATCCTCCACCATATGGGATTCATGAATAGGGATTAAATGGGCCAACTTTGTGAGCTGATCCACAATGACCCATATGGAATCATGCTTTCTAACCATTATTGGGAGACCTGTAACAAAATACATTGCTATCTAGTTCTATTTCTACATTGGGATAGGTAAATAATGAAGCATACCTACTAGATGATGATTTTATGCCTTGACTTGCTGTCAAGTTAAACATCTTGATACAAAACTCATTGATGTTCCTTTTCATACCCATCCACCAAAACTATCCTTTTAATGCCTTGTACATTTTATGAATTCTAGTATGGAAAACCCATTTGGAATGATGATAAGCTCTGAGAAGTTTCTCATGACAAGCCACTGGTACAACCATATGATTCTAAAATCACAACACTTAATTCCCATCCAATTTCCATCCCTCAATGGTCTCCCCACCATTGAGTTTTGAGCTCACAGATACACACTCTGAGTCAAATATATGTTCCTATTTAACCAAACCAACCAAGTCATAAACCAATGATACTGGAAATAAAAGGGTTACATCACCCTGATATTCACATTCCAACCTCATTTCGGCTATAAATGACATCAACTGCCACTCGTCTGATGCTTTTTTCACCAATTGAGCATATGAATTTCTACTTAATGCATCTACCACTAAATTTCCCTTACCTAGTGTATAAATAAACTCAAATTCAAACATATGTGGATACTCTATCCATATAATTTTCCTCTGATTCAAATATCTCTATGAAAATATATGATTCATAATCTTATGATCAGTATACACTGTGAATTTCTCACCAAATAGATAATAACACCACATTTTCAAAGCATGAACCACTGCTTCCAACTCCAAATCATGTGTTGGATATTTGTTTTCATGAAACATAAACTATCATGATCTATACACAACCACATGATCACCTTAGTTGAGAATACACCCCAACCTTGATCCTGATGCATATCAATACACCACATAACCTTTCCTTAGTTCTGAGTAAACAAATATTGGTGCTTATATAAGATAATACTTAATCTATTTGAAAGTTTTATGACACTCCTCATTCCATTGGAATGGAACATTATTTATTTTCAAAGATATCAATGACAAATCTAATCGTGAAAAGTCATGAACAAAGGGTCGATAATACCTAGCTAGACCAAGGAAGTTCCATATTTCAAAAACATTATTTGGTGGTTTCCAAGATATTACAGCCTCTATATTTTCTAGATCCACTGAAACACCCCTTTCATAAATAACATGGCCAAGGAAGCAAACTTCTTGTATCCAAAATCCACACTTTGATAGTTTGGCATACAACTGATGATTTATCTAGATCCACAACACTACTGCTAGGTGTTTCTCATGTTACACTCTTGTCCTTGAATACACTAGTATATCATTGACAAATACCACCCTGAAGTAATATAGATATCTATAAAATATTTGATTCATCAATACTATGACCACCAATGGTGCATTTGTAAGACCAAATGGAATAACCACATACTCATAGTGGCCATATCCACTTCTGAAAGATGTTTTGAGAATATACTCCTTCCACACCCACAACTGATGGTATCCTGATCACAAATCAATCTTGGAGAACCACTGAGCTCCCCTCAATTGATAGAATAGGCCATTGATTCATTTAATTGGATATTGATTCTTTATCATAACTTGGTTAAGAATTTAATAATTAACACATAGCTGAATATTTACACTCACCTTGTTAACAAACAAAACGGGTGCTGCCCACAGAGACATACTAGTTCGAATGAACCCTTTGTTTTCTAAATCTTCTGACTGTACTTTTAATTCCATCAAATCTTTTGGTGTCATCTAGTAAGAATAAAGTGAGATAGTACTAGTCCCAGGAAGGAGATAAATCATAAACTCCACTTCTATTATAGGTGGAAACACTGATAATTCTTCAGTAAAGACATCCATAAACTAAACAACCACTGATAAGAAACCAATTCTCCCAACCTCTTCCATCGATGCCAAATACAAATCCACCAAATGATATGAGATCATCCCAATCTCTAGTTCCAAAAAATTCATTACACCTACCTTCACATTTTATCTCCTCTAAAGAGATGCCTGCTGCCATTTTCCATCATAAAAGTAACTGTTCACGCATAATAGTCGATGTGGGCCTTAAACATCATCAACCAATCCATACCTGGGATTATATCACATGCATTAATATCAATCACTAAGAAGTCCCACATAAACTCAACATCATCCAAAACTATAAAACATGATCTACACAGGAAGGCTCGATACTCTCTTTGACCCAAGGGAGTTAGAAGTTTTAAAAAAGAATGCATCATTTCTATACTTAAACTAATAAAATCTATGACATGAGAAATATTGAAATAATATGAATCACTTACATCAAACAACACTTTCATAAGGTTAGAATTCAAAATAATTGTACCTTTCACCATGTATGGTCCCGACTGATCATCCACCAAAACATGCTAGGCTCCAAACACCTGCTTTCTTACCACACTCTACTCTTTACTAACTTTTTGAAACTTTTCCCACTGAGGAGTCATGGTATTACCAAAATTTTCATGACTAACTCAACTCTACTGATGAGGGGTATGATTGTACCCCCTTCCAGTCAATATATAGGATGCCTACAACCCTTGATGAGTGTCACAAACACCCCACCTCATAGAATTATGATACTAACACCGAAGATTCCCCATCTGCTTACAGTTATGACATGCTCAAGGTTTTTCCATAAAATCCCACTTTATGTGGCCTATATAACCACACTAAAAATATCCTGGATTATTCTAAAGTTTTAGAAGAATATTCACCGATCCTTCCATCATATTCTGATCTATACCCCCACCTTATAAACAAGTGTCTCGCTTCTTCTTAATCCACAAATTAGTGTTCCCACTATTACCCATGGGTACCAACATGCTTCCCCCGCCTGTTGCCCTGAAGATATCTATTTCAGACATTGATGGTCTATTCACCATTCTTGTATAATCACTTATACGAGGACCAAAATTTTAGAACAAATATCTTACCTTAAGACCAATTCAAATATTCACACCTTCAAGGATGCACTAGCTTCCACCTCAGGTGCCAACCACGCTAAGTTCATAAACTTAGTTATATATTCAATCAATGATTTTTTTTTCATATTTTAGGATGAAGAAATATATTTTATGATGGATTTTTAATGTATGAGAGTAGAATTGTTTATTAAACAATTCTTCAAAACACTCCCATGTCATACCTTATTATTTTCCATTCTAGACTGATAAATCCCCCCACTGTCATGCAAGATCTTCTAACATGTATGTTGCTAACTTCGCTTTTAACTCTACTGGTGTTCCAAGGAAACTAAATATCTGATTCATCCTATTCAACCATGATTATGCCCTTTTTGGATCTGAATCACACTGAAAAATGGGTGGATTCTATTTTTTTGAACTGAACCGAGTGATCCACATGTCTCAACTCATCGCTTATATTCCCTCTTTCCACAACTTGGAAAGCTTGTACTATACTTTGAACTAGCTACTGGTTCACTTGGGGCTTAGGTGAAACCACATTTTCAGTAGCATCCTCTGGTTTTTCTCTACGATTTCTACCTGGTGTCATTTCTTTCAAGACAAGAATAACCACAAGTCCCACTCCCTAGAAACTAAAGGATTAAAATTACAAATTATATAATAATTCATCTATCACAACCATACTTTCGAAATTTTCTATTTTCCCATGTTCAACCATTTTAAAAATCCATTATTTTTGGAAAATCGACCCATTTTCAAAATACCATAACTTTTCTATTTTCAAAGCCGCACATTTGAAAACCATTACCAGATTTTTAAAAAATCAACACAATCATATCACGACATCAATTATTATTCCCAATGAAATATGAAATCATAGTGGGAAGTCATTTCTACCATGCATGTCATGCTTGTCTCATTGAATACACCCATGACAAAGAGATCACACTCCAATAAGTGTCTCTAAAACATTTTTTTACCAAACTCCCTAGTAACTTAAAGTTCAGCATAAAAGGGTTAGCTATATCCTTTTTTCTATAAATTTTAAGTCAATAAAATCCTATGCCTTACTACTATCCCAACTTGAGTAGTAACCAAGAACGAATGTCAAATCCAAGACCGATAATCAATGCCAAGGAACCGAACAAACTTGGAAGTCAAGGACCGAACAAACTGGTACGAATTGTAACATCCTTCCCCTCCTCATTGGCTTGAGAGGGTGGTAAGATGCTTCTCGGACTTAGGTGACATTCCTAGGGTGCTAAAGGATGGAAATAAATGTCGATGGATTCAAAGAAAATTAGGGAATGATTTTCCCCTTAAAATAAAAACAACCAACCAAACATTCCAATACCCAAAATAACTACATGATGCATGCTAACAATGTTTCATATGTCAAAAAAACCAAAAGACTGGTACAACTAAACAACAATAATCCAAATCATAGTACAAAGTAGAAGACTAAACAAACAAAACCAAAGAGGCAATGACACAACTCCACAACTTCATGCCATGATCTATGCTCCAAGTACTACAATACCTCCCAAGCATCATGGTGGAACACTAAGGATGTGATATGCTTTAATTTTACCTATTTCATGAATTAAAATATATACAAAAGCACTAAAGTTCTAAAGTAGGGTGTGAGTAATAATACTCAGTAGGTTTCCCCCACATGACATCCCTGCACACGCCACTAGGATATGACATGTTAGAACAATTTATATAAAATAGTTTATATAAAGACTTTAAAATGGTTTAACAATTAACAATAAGCCAAATCCATCACTACCCTTATAAAATCACCCAAATCAACACAAATCCAAGTAAAGAAACCAAACATGTCATTAACCATTTTACATTTCCATAAACCATTCCAACTTGCATGTTCATATGCAAATCCCAACCACATGACCATGTTTCACCCCCCCACACCTAAGCTTAGTGTTACCATTGATGGTGGAACTTCATGTCCAAACCCATCAACTTTTTTTTGTGGTACTTCATGACCACTTCCCATTAACGGTGGTAATTCACACCCAGTCTCTATATTTTCCAAACTATGATTAACCCATTAATACAAACTAAATGTCAAAAACATCTATCAAGTCACAATACAAGTCAATTCACAATTTCCAAACCAAACAATCCCTTAAGAAAATCAACATTTATAGAAGACTCCCCTTAAACACACCCATGCCAAATATCATTTCTATAAAACAACCATTTTTATTGAAAACCATATTCTCAATGAATTTTACAAAAATACTCCATGAAAATGATTTCAAAATTATCATTTTAAAATCCATCATCAAGCACATTTCACAACAATAACCTATTTTTTCTAAATTCAAAAAACTTCACAAAATGGGTATCAAAAAAGATTCAGACATCACAAACATCATAAATATAAGTAAAAAACCATAAATTTGAAATTAAATCCTTCTAGTTATATCAAAATGGATATGAGAGTGAAGCCACCTACCTTCAGGTTCTGGCGAAATCGACCAACAAACAACCGCACCAAAAATATGGGTGAAACTTCCACAAAAATGCTTTAGATATCTTTAACTAACATCAACAAGCTCAACTCTCAGCATTTTAGGCAACAAAAACCCTATATCTAGATGTGATAGGTGTAGATCTAAAAATCTAAGAGGGAGGCCAAACTAGATCTAAGAGAAACTGAGAAAACACCAAGAGAGGAGACTTACTGAAGGAGAATCGCCTTCCTAGAACCAATAAAACTCTTTGAAACGCCTAAAATATGAGTCAGAGAGGTTACCTAACCCTTGAGTAGAGGAAATAATAAGCGAGTCTTGAGTGGGAGGAAGTTTGGGGTGATTTAGATAAAATCCCAAGTGACCATCTTTTAAAAAGCTCATTCTTAATACCACACACAGTTAGCTCAGACGGTTAGACAAACAGTGTGCTAACCATACTCCTGCTACTATCCAAAGGGTACCCCTCATGGTTTCCTCTCACTTTTATAAAAACTGTGTGTAAATCATGTGAATCCCACTACCTCATGTTTTATGGTTACTTGGGGGGTTCTGCACGTTTTCACCTAACTGTTCTCAAACTGTGCACCCTTAGAAAATTCCCAAAATCATTCCAAAACCTTCCCAAACTCTCACAAACATTACCCAACCACTTTACCTAAAAACAATACATCAACAAGGATCACATACCTCAAACTAGGGGTACTACAGTATATCCTTGAAACTCATGTTTTCAAATCTCTCAACTATTCTTCTGCGCATCCCGCATGCAAGTGAATCTTACAATTTTCAATGATAAATGTGTGTGTAACAGCTGAGAATTATTCTACCTAATGGACTTAATATAATTTTTGGAGTTTTTTTAAAATATTACACTTCCAATTAATTGTCATTACAATGATCAAACAATAATTATTCTTCAAACATTCACAGGAACAAGTGTCTTCTTCAATTTATATACACAACACGTGTACCTAACAACTTCAATATTATTCTTATTCTTACCTTATATTACATTTTATAATCGTAAATTCTTTATTGTATACAAAATATATATAACTCCTTTGTCTTATTCTTAATATATTTACACTGCTTCTCAAAATTTTCACATATCTTTAAAAACTACACCGAGGTTCTTTGAATAAACTAATTGAATTTCAATTTCAATTTCAAAATAAAACTACCAAATTCCATAAAATTCGTTATTAGACTCAGGATTTGGATCTTTTTCAAAATATATTCTGATTATATAATTTAAATAACCAATCAATTTGAGTTATAATAACTAAAAAATGACTTAGATAAATCCAATTCAACACTCTTATTTGTATCTTCCTAGAATTCACATCTATAGTGTGGTCATATCCATCACAGAATAGCACAATGGGTCAAACCATTAATTTCTTAACTTTTAAAACATTATTTGGAGTGATAATGCATCTATATCAAAGTGGTCCTAAATTTTCTAGAGCCCCCAAAAAGTACCCAAATTTCTGTTGTGTTGTGGTCAATGAAATGCAATGTAATATTCCATATTTTATCCTAATTAGGATATAGAATGTGTGTTACGATGCATAGGAACTCAAATTTCTATAACCATAGAAAATCAACCCATACGACTCTATTCTTTGTAGCTTCAGGATGTCTTGTAATGATATGATCGAGTATCCTCTCTAGTGTGGAAACTTAAACTACAGTGTGAGGCCCTATAGACCATTTTCCATCCCACTTGGAATTTCAATATCTCCATGAGTTGGAAACATTTTTTTCATTATAACACAACTATATGTTATTTTTATACACCATGTATACTAGTTTCAGTGAAAAAAATCACAAATCCAATTTTATTTTGTAATACAATGATTTTTAGCGTGGAACATCTTCTCTTCTCCTTCAATTTCAATGCATAATGGACTCCTTCCATGATGTAAAATGATTTGGAAATAGCTTAAGCATCTTATAAATTATTATATAAACACCTTCATATCACAAGTAATGTGATTTTAACACTGATTTATATATTGAAAAAAAATCCAATAAAAAGTATCATATCTAATTCAATATCTATCAACATCTTCTCAAAAAATCATCTTAATGCCTTTTAGTTTCAACAATCACCCCTTTAGATTTTTCTTGTAGACCAATGAGAAAAACCACTACAGAACTCTAATATTCTATCACTAGATCACCATTAAATAATTATAATCCTACATGAGAGAACTTAGTGTAGAAAGTAAGAATATTGAATAAATAATACCATGTTTCCCATAACATAACAGTGTTTAAGAATCAACTTCCTTAAACTCGGATGAAATCAATTGATGATGAAGTGATACCACCTACAAGAACTTCATCATCACAACCAGCATGTACATAAATAAACATTTATAACATTTCAAATACATGTAACAATTATTAAATAAATGCTTTACCCTTTTAAGAACTCTCTCAAAATAGATGTTTCACCTTTAAAAAGGAAACACATCGAAATGGAAACTCCACCAATAAATATTAACCCATTTTTTAAAAACATATAAGTAGATAAATATAAATAAATATTTATGTTTTCATTTTTCTCCCACTTTGAAAAAATATCCAAATACAAGATGAGACAACAGATAGAAAAACTATACCTTTTCCTTGATAAGGAAGAAGACGAATTACCAGCATCAACATCATATTGTGAAATGCCTCACTTGGGGATTTCTTGGTGAAAACATAAGTAATTTGTTCCTTTATAGGAATAAATTACACTTTTAAATCATTTCACTCATGAAGTTCCTTGATGAAATGATATTTTATATCAATGTTCTTATTTTTGAAATTTCAAATCTTGATTATTTGATAAATTAATATCAATTTGAATGTAACATCCTAAGGAAAGTGGAAAACTCACTTCCACTTTCAAATATTCCAATTATATCTTGAACCTTATTAGCTGAGTAATGTCATGATTTGCATCCAAATAGTCTACTTTATTTATTTTTAAATTTATAGAACTTTACTTCTTAGAGTTCCAACAAACACACCTATCTCCAATATAGAAAACTCTACTGGATTCCAACCTCCTTACATTAATATAACCTACCCAATTTTTATCTATATAACTAAAAATATCAAGCTATCCTTTTTTATCATATTTTTAAAAAAAATATTTTTTTAAATATAAAAGTATTATATTTCTAGCACTGAAATGGGAATCTTTTCTTGAAAAATGATTCTAAGAACAATGTGTAACAACATACACAATATCTAGTCTTGAAGTTTTTAAGTATATTAGACTACCAATTAGATTTTAGAATTCTCTTGAATCTACATCCTTATCTTGTTCATCTTTGGACAATTTAGTTCCTACTAAAATTAGTGTAGAAACTATCTTCAAATACTCAATACTAAAACTTCTTAGAAGCTCCTCAATATAGTTTTCCCGCAAAAGAAAAACTTAATCTCTATTTTCATAAATCTATAAACCATGAAAATAATTAATTTTTCCAAATATATACATTTCAAATAACTCTTTCATCTCCTAAGAAAACTTCTCACAAATTTCTTCATCATTTATAGAAAATATGATGTCATCTAAATAAACAATAATAATAATAGATACTTAATTGTCATCTTTGATGTAGTGATTTTTTTTCACTCTTCATTTTCTGAAATTCAAACACTTCAGCAGTTTTCCAACATAAAGTACCATACTCTTAGAGATTTTTTCAGACTATATAATTCCTCATTTATCCTACAAAATTGATTCTTTCCTTCTCTAAGAAATAAATCACAATGTTTCTCAATAAATACTTCCTCTTACAACTCACCATTGAGTAAGAATGACTTAACATACTTCTAAAAAATCTTCTATATCATTTGTTTAAAAATAGTAAGAAATATTATTATGGTTTCAATCATGAAAATGGTGAAAAATTCTCATCAAAATCTAATCCTTCAACTTGTGAAAAAACTTTTCAAACCAATATTTCTTTATTTGTGACTAATTAATCAATATAATTTAATTTTTTTAGAATATCCACTTTATATTGATGATATTATTTTCTTTAGGCTCAGGTACCAACTCCCAAGTATAATTATAATCTCTTTGAACAATTTATTCATTCATAGAATCAATTCCTTCTTGATTCTTATTAGATTATTAAACTATCTAGGTTTAACATAGGAATACAGAGAGGTATGTGTCAACATTCTCATAGTCCTAGTATTAACTTCCTATTCATGATCCCCAATGATGTTTTGAACCTAAAATTGGCTTATAATCCTTAAATGAGTTGAAAGAATTGTTTACTCATCACTTGAAATGAATGAATCTTCTTCCCCATCCAATAAATCTTTAACACTTTCTTATCTATCAGGAATTTCTTCAAACTATTCCACAGAAATAACATCAATATCACTTATGGAAATTGATTTATCATAACCAAATTCTTTCTTTGATTATTCAAAAACATTAACTTTAGTATAATCAATGATTTTTTACCTTTTTCTCTTAAATAATGATTACCTCTTCAATTTTTAGGATATCTAGGAAGGAACTCATAAAATCCTTGATTCTCAAACATTCTAAGATTCTAACCTTCTACATTGATAATAAAAGGGATACCAAATTCCCGAATGAACTTTAAACATGGATATTTTTTATAATACATTTCATAAATAGATATATATGAGTTTGGTATATGAAAATAATAGTTTTGGATATGAACTGTAGCATCAATATCTTGTCTTCATAAATAATGAGAAGTTTCAATCTCATTTAGCAATATCCAAGCCATCTCCACAAAATACTTGTTCTTCCATTAAGATGCACAATTTTTTGGGTTTATGGTGCATTGAGTTAATTTTGGATTCCATGTTTCTAAATATAATCTTCAATTTTCCCATTTTTATACCCAATTCTATTATCTATATGAATCTTTCTAAGAGAAAAACCACATTCTTTCTCTATACATTTTTGAAAACTTTTAAACTTTTAGAAGGCATCTAATTTGTGTTTCATACACATAATACATGTAATGTGATAATTAATCAATTAAAGTAATAAAACACCTATCCATATTAATTGATTTATTCCCCATGGTATTACACAAATCAAAATGAATTAACTAAAATGGTTTAGTATATTGAGTCTCCACCTTCTTTTGTAGAGATTTAGCAATCTTACCCTTTTGAAATATTAATAACATCCAATATATTTCCCTTAAAAAAAATCAATATAAGAAAAAAAATCTCTTTAAGTGATAAGATTCATATTTATTTGGAAGGTATGGATAAGACTCTAATATCGAAAATCATTTTCCGCTTTTATACTTGGATAGAATGATCTTCCCACATCACCCCTTAAAATAAGTTTCCTTTATTCTGATATCCTTTTACCAAAAAAATTTACACCATCAAGATTATTAATAAATAATATATCCCTTTTTAGGAATACTTAATTTCCTTTATCATAGAGTTTTGAAACACTTATAATATTTTCTTTAAATATGTCAAAAAATTGAACATTTTTGGATTTTGAATTTTTGTTTCCAATAACTGTTGAGATAACTCTTTTAATCTTGATAGATCCATCATTACCAAAGGTCGTAGTGACATATTTACACTTTTCACATCATTAAATAGTTATAAATATCCTATAATGTGATATGATCATCTGTGGTCCATGATCTATAGACATTAACTATTGGATGATTTAAGTGTAACTTCCACAATTAAGGTCTTCTCCTCTCCATTGTTATTATTCTTCTAAAGATTTTGAGTAAAAAAAATAATATTTTATTATTTTTGTAAAATTATAAATAAATCATTACCATAATGACTTGTCTTATCCAACATTCCATAAAATTATTCAAGAATGTCAAACTTGTTCTGTGATTTCTAACCAAAATTCTTAATGAGTTTCTAAACTTTCTATATTAATAAGACTACCTCCATATCAATCCATTACTATTATTCCATATAGTCTAATTATGATGTTTTTTATTGAACCAACACATATTTTATATATACCCACATCCCCCACAATACCAATAATAACCATAGAAATCATATTTATCATTGAAAGTAACATGTTTTCAAGATTTTGTCGACTCTCTTTCCCCATTCTTAGACTCACCAATTTTAACTCCATTTTGTGAAACTGAATTTTGATGAGTTACAAACTTCTTAGTATTTATATTAATAATTTTTAAATTTCTTTCAAATACCCCAATTTTAGTGTATTTTTCAATAATTTTAGTGCTCCAAAAATTTCATGATTGTGCAACATCACTTGATTTAGCCACAACATTGTTCTTCGTGAATTGTTTTTTCTTCACTTATTTTTCACTAAAATTTTCACAATTATATTCATCATTATGAAACAATTTTTTATTTTTTTATCTTCACATATCTCTTAACATTCTCCAACTTCTAAAATAAAAATTATAAAATTGGATCTACACTTCTTTAAATCAACTTCTCTTATAATCAGTTTTGTTGTAAATGATCAAACTCTTTTTCTCTATCCTTTAATATTTGTTATAAATTCATTTTAAGGTATTTATATTCATTAAAAATATTATTTAATCCTTTAAATTTATCAAGAAACTTATACGTTTCTTTCATAATGATAGATTTATTACTATTAAAAAATTTATCAACAATATTCAATTTTTTTATCTCATTATCTTATTTGGAAATATTTTTAAGACATTATTTTAATTATTTCCTTGATATGAATTACAACTTAATTTAATCATCTTATTCTACACCTTTATAATTTATTTCATCAATTGAAATATTTTCATCACTAAATTTATCAATTAGATGTTTTTTCGTATCTTCACCACAGGAGTAAAGTCCATCTTCATCTTTATTCTCACCGTCTATACCTTATTTAGACAAGAAGTTTCTCCTATGAAATTTATAGAACTTATTAAAATTATCATTGTAATAACACTTTTAATTATTGTGTTTATTCTTTTTAAATATTTTAGTCATATAATCATCATATTTAATATCTTCATTGGTTTTGGATTTTAAAAAATTTGCAGCATAATTTTTAATATATCCACACATAAAACATTTAATGGGATTTTTTAAATTTTACTTTCCTTTACCTATTATAAATTTTATTCTTATAAGATACACATGTTTATAAAAAATTTACCCTCATAATATTTTCCATGATCAAAACAACAATATTCTTCTTAAGTTTGAACCTTCTTAATTAAATTCTCTTAATTTATGGATTTAAAAGTGCTTTCTTTTTCAAACTTTACATTATTCATGATATAATTTTTTTCATAATTTCATAATATATTATGATACTATGAAAATAATAAAGAAAAATATCACTTGAATATTTTTATTTCAATGTGGATACTTTATAATTAAACATATATAGTAAAATATGCATAATATTCTCAAAAATATCATCATATTCTAACTTATCACTGTAGTCTTTGATGGTGGTCAGAAGTTAATTCACCATTATGAAGAAAATATCAATAATTACATCAACATGAATCTAAATATCTTCAAACTTAAGTCTATAAAACTAAAACTTAGCTCACTTTACTTTTCTATTTATTTCATAGATATTTTAATGTTTATCCAATATATCATTAGTGATTTGGAATCCTTTGAGTTTCAAAACTCCCTTTTTGAGAGTGATGACATAATATCATTGATTTCATTACCATAATTCTCTAAATTACTCTTATTTTTCATTGCGACAGTAAATCATTCATCTCAGGGTATAAACCCATCAGTTGTGACTTCCAAGACATCATAATAAATAAATGAAAAGTGTGATATCATCATGTCTTTCCATATGTTATAGATTTTCCCATCAATGTAGGAATCCCCATATATTTCACTGAATTTAAATTATCCATTATAGATTATAAAGAAATTACTTATTCTCCAAGATCCAATCCAAAATGAAGGGAACCTACCTTTGATACCACTTGTAGAACCACATCATAATCAAAGAGGGATCAATGAGAGGGGGTGAATTAGTAATCAATAATTTTTTTATATTTATTTCAAAATAATATTTTCCACCTATTAGTATTTGTGATAATTAATTCAACACACCCAAAGACACACCAACATAAGGGAACAAAAAATATTTAAAAGTTTCATAACTCAATGTGAGAAGGTTAGTCCTTATTATGATATAGATTACTCCAGGATCACACTACCCACAAGAATCATAATATGAGTAAAATGAGTAGGGTATAAACTTGAAAATCACATTTTTCAAATCTCTAGACTATGCTTTAGTACATTCTACACTCAATTACATCCTCCAGTTTACAATGATAAATGTTTGGTTAACAACATAAAAGTATTCGATCAAACAGACTTCCTCTAAGTTGTTGAGTGTGATGAAATCTTCCACTTCCTCTCTACTTTCACTAAAATGAACAAATATAAATTCTTATTTAGACTTACATAGAATTTTTTTTATCCAATTTATATATATATAAAAATTACACAAACACTTCAATATTCTTATTCTTCTTCTTCCTTTCTTATACTTTGTAAAATCACTAAATCCTCACTCTATTTCACATATTCATAACTTCTTCTTAATACTCCTCCATATACTCTACCTCTCAATTTTTCACACATCCTTTAAATATTCACATTTTTCCTTTAAATAATTATAAGATCCCAGCATTTTCTAGAGATGTTGTGAGCTCATATTCAGGTAATATTTTTCCTTGTTAGAAGTATATATTATTTGGGTTTTACCTTGGATAGTTTTTTTTTGTGAAATTATAAAATTTTTAAAGAAATAGGGGAAGTGTGAGGTTAGTGCATAGTTTTCCCAAACTCATAGCCCAACCCAAAAAACTATGAAAACCTAGGTAGAGGGGAATTTCACAGCTGGCACATGGTTTTTATAACATCACACCCCTTTAGTGGTAATAGTGTGAAACCCCTGGATGAGTTTCACTATTAGGGCACATGGTTATGGAAAAATATTCACACATACAAGAGACCATATGTATAGAATTTTAAACACTGAAAATTAGATTAAAAATTCTTGAACTAATTTGACTTCACCCTAACTCAACCCAAATTGACCCTAAATGTTTCCTCTAATTTTTTTAGGTATTCAAATGGATTCCAACATCTTAAAACCTATTTTTAGATGATTCTAAGCTCAAATTGAAGTTACTCACCTCTTCTGTTAAGATTTTCTAATCTTGTATGGTTTCCTTCCTCTATATCGTCTTTATATCATTCTTTGGAGGGTTTTTTTCCTCTATTGGTGGTGGATATAGATCTTGGGTTTGGTATATCTAACCCATTTGATATTGGATATGGGTTTTTATCTATATATCATTATTCTTCATGATAATGGTTGTTACACTTCAATTGGGGTTTTCCGTTGGTGAGTGTTTGTCAACAATCTTGAGGTAAGTGGTCTAAATTCACTTCCCATAGTTTTGAATTACAATTGCATGTATGTGTTGTGAAATTTCTATTGGAACGTTTACCAATTATATCTATAATTGAATAAATTATTTCATTAATTAATTTATGGAATCATGGAATGTTCATGGGATATTGGGATTATGGAATTGGATTAATTAATTGGTGAATTAATTAATAGGATATTGTGATTGTGGAATTGGATTAATTAATTGGTGAATTAATTAATGGGATATTGGTATTATGGAATTGTATTAATTAATTGGTGAATTAATTAATTCGATATTGTGATTGTGGAATTAATGGTAAATTGGGATGGTGTAATTGGTTAATTAATGTGATTATGAATTAATTTACAATGAAAACTATGAGATGGTTAACTCAACTATTAATGGATTAATGGGTTATAATATTGAATATGGAAAAAGGGTTTAATATTGAATTTCCCATTTTATGCCATGTGATTAGAGTATTGAACCATGATTTTTTTTATAATTGAAATGGATTATCTTGATGTGAAATGTGATAAGAGTTTTGATGTTGTTTAACCTTGGTTGATGTGATATATGTGATATATATGTGGTTGTTGATATACGAGTGTGAGACATGGACTAAGGCTCCAAATAATCATATAAGATAGCGAGTTTGGGACACTTACTGAGGCTCTAAATACCCATGTGATATTAAGGTGTGAGATAGGGAATGAGGCTCTAAATACCCATATGAGATAGCATTTTTGGGATAGAGACTGAGGATTCAAATACCCATGTGACATTGAGGTGTGGGATAGGGACAAAGGCTTTAAAAACCCACATGGGTGTTAGACACAATGATTTGTTCCCATGAGATTAGAATTGGAATATGGTTCAAATTGGACATAATATGATTTGAAATGAAATGAAGAATTTTATCCATGGAATTTGGGTACTTTGTAGACTCTAGCACATACCAAAGAAGGTATTGGTTGTTCTGGTTCCCTTGGGAACTTGGTAGTTCATGGGGTTAAATAAATAAAAATTGAAATATGATAACTATTTACTTTATGTACTATACATTATTATTTATACAACTGTATACGTTGTTATTAATTGGATATTGTTTTAGACACTATTGGTGGTTTCCTACTAAGTTTTACTCACACACTACTTGGGCTTCATAATCGGTACCCAAATAGATTTTATGTTTATAGGATATGATAAGGGAAAGGGCCCAATGTTAGATGGGTGAGTCAGGATAGAGCATAGATTAGGGAACTAGACCTGATGTCAGGACCCTCTTGTATTTTTCAGTGTCTTTACTTTGGGTTTTGAATTTTACTCTAGACACATACTTAGAATGAAATATATAATGATTTAGTTTTGGATGTTTTATTCTTGATTTAGTCATCATGTGATAATAGTATTATTCTAGTTATGGGTATATCATTTGGGTGATGTTTTTTTATTTATGTTGTTTTGATGCTTTGATAGAGTGTATAGTCTCCCCATGACTGATATTAGACCCTCGTTGCTAGTTGGAAGCTTTTATAGTACAAATAGGTGAACTTGAGGTCATGTGATCGACTCAGGGCACTGATGTGTGGCACTTGGGTCAGGATATTACAAAGTTATATCAAATAACTATTTTCTGTTGTTTTGTTTTTCCCTAAACTTTAGGAAAGGTATGAAGGAGAATATAATGATTCAGGCCTTGGTTAAGAGCTCTCTCACGGGAGTATCAAACCCATGTATAAAGATAAAAACCAATTACCGAGGGGAGGTATTGTTGTAATTGATGTGTGTTGTTATAGTTTAATGTTTTTTCACCTCGAGTGATGTACTTATTGTGTGATGTGATTATGTTTTATGAGATTTTCTGATATTTGAATCATCACCTAGAATAGAATGAGAGTTTATTATTCATGCATCATTCTAGGAACTCATGATTTATTGTGACATACATAATTTTAGGTATACAAAAGAAAACATGTTTTTGTGTAAGTTGTTGGTTTTGGAATGTTTTTCCTTTCTTGTGTAATTTAACTAAAAATATGCTTAATATGATTTGGAAATCGTAAAATGATGAAAAAATATAGAAAATGGGTATCCAATGAGAAACCTTAATATGAGAATGAATTTACCCTTGTAACCATAACCAATATGTAAGATGGTTGAGGTTAGTGATAGTGCCTCAATTTTGACCATGTGGATAGGTTTGAGGGATGAATTGTTATGGATTTATGTGAATCCCTGTAACTGTGTTAATGTTTTGTTATATGTCTTGAGACTAGTTTTTGGAATTAAAGATATACCCCTCCATGACGATGCTTGTTGAGTGAACCACATGAGGACATGGATAGAGATAACCATCCAGTAGTAGAACTTTATTCGTGGATAGTGTTGGGTGAAGAGGTTGGAGAGCGGTTCTTTAGAACTTTTCTTACTTCAGGAAGTTTATTGAGAGAGACCCGGAGCAAGTTGTGAAGTGTATGTCTAACTTTACATAAGAGTTTCTTCTATATCAACCTCCAACTTTCACTCAAGAGGTTGGACCTAAGTTATTTTATTTCTAGATTTAAACCATCCAGAATATACTTGACCATTTAGAGACTCCTCCTAGGAAGATGATCAATTGGGTTGATTATATGTTACGGGGATCAGCAAAGAGATAGTGGGATGTTTAGGGTCATACTAGATAGGTTGATGGTACGGTATGGAATGACTTTTTAGATAATTTCCTGGAGTAATATTATCCAAAAACACTAAGACGGGAGAGGAAAGCCAAGTTCATGATGTTTACTCATGGGATTAAGTCATTGATTGACTATGTTGGACACTTTACTGACTTGTAGTGATTTTTTCTAGAACCATAAGGGGATGATATAGCTATGAAAAGAAATTTACATGAATATATTAAATGTGATATTAAGCCCTAGGTTTATATCTTCTATCAAGAAAAGTTTTTTGAAGTGGTGGATCAGGATCTCATATTTGAGTGGAACTTAAATGAGGATTCTAGTGGGGGACATGTGGTTTCTGTTTGATGATTAGAAGGTGCATCTTTCGAGGGTTGGAAGCATAATTATGATAATTTTTACCATATATTGGGAAAGAAGAGTGGGTAGTGGAAGGATTAGTTACTCAAGATCTTAATCAAGTGATTTTCCACCATTGTGGTAGGTCGGTCCACCTTTGTAGGCATTGTCCTTGACCACCGATAGAGTTACAGACTTACCGAAGGATGGGACATCTATAGAGGTCCTATAGAAACCCAAGAAAGATGAATAATGATGGAGAAACTAATTATAACTAGAGTGTAGCAAGGGGATCTTCTATATTCTATCAGTCTGATAGTTGGAGTTCTAGTGGTCATGGAATTATAGGCAGTGGACATTATGATTTTGGCCCAGAGTGACCATATCAGTAGAGTGGTGTAACTAATGGGAATCAAGCTACATTATAGGGAAGTGGGTCAGGATAGTTACATGTCATTCAAACTACACATGTGAATAGTGAGGTTGCACTGTTGTTAGTTATAGGTACTATTATTATACTTTATATACTAGCTATAGCCTTATTTGATATCGGTGCCTCTCATTCTTTTATATCTGAAAAAATTTCAAATGGGTTGAAAATGATGGTGGAGTTTTTGAGTGGGGTGATGAAAATCGATACACCATTGGTAGTACCTTCACGAGACATATGTTTGTGTAATGGGTGTTCTCTCAAGGTTGGGGAGTATCATTTCATATGGGATATTTAAATCATTGATATGTTAGGATTTGACCTAATTATGGGTATGTAATTTTTACTATCATACCAAGTCAATATTGATTATTACCAAAGTAGATTGAATTTTATGTCTCCTGAGGGTGACGATTATATTCACCATGGAGAGTGGGATATCCAGGTAGGCCATGTAGATCGGTTCATTAGAAACAGGGGGAGATCACCACATAGGTTGCTAGTCTTTTTATATATTATGGGGTGAAAATCATGATGTCCTTCCACCTATATTGGATAGGTTTTAGGATTTTTTTCATGAATACTTCTCAATGATTCCACCAGAAATATATACAGAGTTTACGATTGAGCTCACACCTAGAGCTGAGCCAGTATTTATTCCACCATACAAAATGGAAGCAATAGAGCTTCAAGATCATAGGACTTGGATAAAAGAGTTGATGGATAATGGTTTTGTATGACCAGGAATGTCACCTTGGGGTTCCCCATTTGATGCAAGCCTATCATAGAGTGTGGAAAAAGAAAATTTAATTTCTTAATGCAACATAGTGGCTGACCAGGGTCGTCTCACTTGAGGAGTGTCATAGTTTATTAAATCGTTGAATCCAGTTCACCTAATATAACTCTTTTTGGTTTTTTGTTATTTACTAAAAATAATAGTTTTTATTTTGTAAAAACATGCAATTAAAATAATGAAATTAAAACATTAAATATAAATGTTGATGAAGATGCAAACATAATGAAATTATTGGAGAAAGATCTTGGTCCTAGGGTTTCACATCACAGGTTCATTCATTATTTATTTGCTGTTAAAATTAAATTTTATAATTCCTTTAGTGAAACATCATTAATGAATTACTCTCCATTGATTTATTGAGTGTGTGATTTTAGCATGCGTTTGGAACACCAAACCACACCTCCTCTAGTAGTCAATTAGGGTAACACCTCAATTGAGAATATTATTACCACAAGACCCAAATCCACTATATGATGTTTCAACCCTTATGAAAACCCCAACTCCAAAATATGAAGGGTTTTACTATAATAAGGGAGGAAAAATTATTAATCAAGGAAAATAAATGGAATTGAAAATAATTTTGTGGTGGACAACCACCGTACCCGTACAATATTCCCGTCTCCACCACAAATAGATTTTTTTTTGAATTTGATGTGAAATAATAAAGAACACCATTAAAACTACCCTAGGTCTAAGCCTTGGGTTAGTCACTTGCCATTGCGAAGTGAAAAGATATTATGGTGGAAGATGAGAGAGAGAAAAAAATAGATTGAGATTGGAAGAGAAAAGGGGTGGAAGAAGAAATATGAAAATCTTTAATTTAAAATAAGCATGTGTTACAATGGAAATAAAAACTAAAATAAAAGGAAAAGAAATAAATTAAAATTCCTAAATGGCCCTTTTCCTCCTCTCCTTGGTGATCCAGATGGTGTGGGGATGGGAAGGAATGATTTGAGAGGTTTGAGCTTCTCATCTTTTATAGGCAGATTTATGTACTCATAAAGTTTACACATTTTTAACACATTAAATGGAAAATTCACATGTGGTACCCTTTCTAAATGTTTTTTATTATTTTATTTAGAGTATTGTATCAAAATTTAAACTCATTTATCTACCAGATGTAAGAGTTATTACTTTTTAATAGACTATTATTTTTTCTGGATGGAGGTTCCAAGAAGCTTCCTTCAAACATGTAACATTCAATGGAAATCTTAATGACTTCCAAACAACCTAAAATTAATTTTAGAGACTCACCTATGTGTTATAGTTCTATTATATGTGGAATGACCTCCATTGGAGGTGTGTGGGCTAATATGTGATTCCATTATGGTGGTGGGGTCCACGTATTCTGCCCGGACAATTCTTCACCTTCATTGATTTTTTAAGGATCCTAGATGCTCGAATCATCCTATGTTCCAGAAAAAAAGTTTAAGGAAGTAAAATAAGTATTCTAAAAAAAATAATAAATAAATTTTTAATTTCATTTTTAAATAAATGGCCAAAATTCCCTTGATGTAAAACTATGTAAAAAAATCCAGAATTATGCACTTTTACAATTTTGCTGAAAACACATCATAAATCCAAAATTGATTTATACAATATCAAATTGATAATTTCGAAATATTAAAACAATATAAATTCATTAAAATTGTGTAAAATAATGGATCATAGTGGCTGAACAGTGCGTGGTAAAAGTAAATTTGTTTTCTTAATGCAGCATAGTGGCTGACCAGGGTCCTCTCACTTAAAGAGCATCACAGTGAATTAAATCACTAAATCTAGTTAAACTAATATAAATCTATTTTATTTTGATTTATTTATTGAAAACAATGGTTTTGGTTTTGAAAAAACATTCAATTAAAATAATTAAATGAAAAAATTAAATATAAATACAGATGTAGATGCAGACAGAATGAAATTATGGAAGAAAGGTCATGGTGCTAGGGTTGGAAATCACGAGTTCATTCATTATTTATTTTTTATTCAAATTAAAATTGATAATTAATTTAGTGAAAACTAATTAATTAATTAATATCTATTTATTTATTTACTGTGTGATTTTAGCATGCGTTTGGGACACCATAACACACCCCCTCTAGTAGTCAAGTAGGGTAACACCTCAGCTGAGAATGTTATTCCTACAAGACCCGACTCCACCATATTCTATTTCAAACCTTATGAAAACTAAAACTCCACTGTATGAATGGTTTTACTAATATAATGGAGGGTAAAATGATTAATTAAATAAAAGAAATGGAATTGAAAGTAATGTCATGGTGGACGATCGCCACACCTATGTAATATTCCCACATCCACCACAAATAGATATAAAGCATTTTGAATTTGAAGTGAAGTAATGAAGAAAACCATGAAACTTACCCTAAGGCCAAGCCCCAGTTTAGTCACTTTCTATTGAGAAGTGAAAAGTGATCACGGTGGAAGATGAGAGAGAGAAAATTAGATTAAGATTGGAAGAGAAAAGGGGTGAAAGAAGAAAGGTGGAACACTTTAATTGAAAATAGGCATGTGTTACAATAGAATTGAAAACTAAAATAAAAGGAAAATAAATAAATGAAAATTCCTAAATGTAAATTGGATTCCTCTCCTTAGTGCCTTGTATGGTGTGGGGATGGGAAGGAATGATTTTAGAGGTAGGATATCCTCTCCTTTTATAGGTAGATTTCTGTACTCTGAAAGTTGACACATTTTGGAACCATTAAATGGACAATTCACGTGTGGTCCCCTTCATATAAGTTGTTTACAATTTTATTTCTTATATTTTCTTAAAATTTCAACTCATTTGGTCACAATATGTATGACGTATGATTTTTTAATTAACTATCACTTTTTTTGGACGAAGGTTCCAGGAAGCTTCCTTCAAAAGTATAACATCCAATAGAAACCTTAATGACTTCCAAACTTCCTAAATTACTTTTAGAGATGTGACTATGTGTAATAATTCTATTAAAGGTTAAATCACCTCGATTAGATGTGATTATACCAATATGTGATTCTGTTATGGTGGTGGGGTCCACATAGTATTCCTAGAAAATTCTTCAACTTAATTGATTTTTAAGGCCTCTAGATGCTCGAATCATCCCCTGGTCTAGAAAAAAAACCTGAAGGAATTAAAGAAGGATTCTAAAAAAATAATCACTCCGTAACACCCCAAGCTTCCACGGTACGTTTCCTTTCGAATAATGCAATGGCGTGCATTGTACGCAACTTCGAGATTTTAACACACCATAACCAATCAAACTAGCCGTTATGAATAGTAATACCTACTTTTTGAAATTTTATAAATTCTATATCTCAAAATTTACTTCATTTTTGGATTAATAATATCAAAATTAGCCTAGGGTGAAATTTTGGTACTTTTCGGATAACTTTCATATTTTGATGAATAGTGAAAATTACTAAAATTTAATTAAAAACAACTTTTTTAATCAAAATAATTAATATTGATAAATTATTAATTTGAGTGGTTTTAAAGTATATTTAGAATATATTTTTACCATTTAATACAATGTGGGTCATTGAACATAATTTCACATTTAAACGAGACATAAACAAGTGTCAATCTTTTGATAGTTATTATCTCTTAAAAACATGCTTTTTGTTTTAACAACGGGAATTAATTTTAAATTAATTTCTGCCACTTCTGTGTTTTTAATTTGAAAAAATGGATTCCATATTTGGAATCAGGATTTTCAAATTGTGTAAATAGGTAACTTTTATTTTTAGACATTTTGGATAATTACTTCGGTAAATATTTTATTTACCATGGTTAAAGGGTAAATCCGGTAAACAAGGGTTACAAAATAATATTATAATAATACTAAATTACCCTAAAATGTGTCTTAACCCTATTGGTTGATAAATGGTCGACCATGGTCATCTCTGGGTCGATTTTGGGACCCCATGGATCCACTTGTAAGTGATAATGACACTTTATTTTAATTAAGTTAAAATAAATACAAAAATGACACAAGCATATATCTTTTAGCAAAACAATTGTTACATAGGGTTATATATGTTGGATTTTAGACTATAAATATTAATTAGAAATATAAAACGATTTCCTACATAATTATATTTTATTTATAATTTTTAGATATTAAATAAGTTAATTTAGTTATGACACAATGGTGATGCAGTAATTACCATAATAGTGAAAAATTAGAATAATTGATATTATAAATACCAAAATAAATATAATTTGATAATTTTATTGAATTAAACTAATTTTATAGGATAAAATGACATATTAGTATTTATTTAATTAACGTTTTTTGAAGTAATCATTCTGTTATGCATTTCAAAAAAATTAACTATTGAATAGTGTCAAAATTGACATAAAAGAGTTTTTAAAACAAATATTATATTATTAATTGATATTAAATTCCTAAAAATCTATGTTTCGGCCAAGAGACTTATATAATGATAGGTATATCATTAATGGACCACTCGGGGGTCTCTTGGATGTATATAGTAAGTTTTTTTACTATATAATATAAAAATACAAAGTGACATGGTAAATGTCAAACTAATTAACTAAGAGTTAAAACTAAAAGATAAGGTTAATATAGTGACCCAAACCTGTATAAATTCTATTGGATGAATTTTTTTCGACCTATCTGCACCTTAACCTTTGAATAATAAACTTCGTAGCCATTAAAAACTGAATATTAATTTATTATAAATTAATATTTCTAGATTTTCCAAAGGTTCCCCTCACCCCTCTTATAAAAGGGCACTCCCCCTTATCATTTATTCACACCTTCAAATCCTTTTGGTTCAGCCAACCCCTGCCCAAATACTCTCTCAACTTCCCTCACTACAACCTAGAGGCCTTATTTTGATCAGAAAGCCAACCTATGGATCCCTTTTGATCAAATCAAAAGGAAGAACCCGAAGAAGAGGTAATGTTTTCACCACCCCTTTTCAAGTTCCTTTCTTCTTCCACTTCTTCTTTCTTTGTTATTACCATTATAAAATAATAACTCCAGTATCATATATATACTGTGATGTTATTATAAATATGGTATAACCATATTCAGTATTCTATCCATCCTTTGAATAACATGTCACCATACGTGCGTACGTATGGCTTACCGTCTCCACGTAGTGGTGTAATTGTTATTCAATATATTATTATTTGGATGGGTATAATAATGATGTGTAACTCATGTAAATAATAAATATAACATGATAATGATTCTGTATATATGATATACCATCCAATTATATATTATTTTAATATCAAAATAATGATATTGTCGCTCGTGCGTACGTACGGACTACCGTCTCCACGAACGCGATGAGATTCATTCTCCATCATATCCATTCAAGTATAATTATAATTTGATGATTTAAAAATAGTATCTAAGGACTTGATATCATTATGGATATGAATAATATACATCCCATTAATAACGAATATGGCTCACATAACAAAGAATATAAAGTAAAATGAACCCATTAACACCCGAAATGACAATAATTCTAAGATATTATTAACAAATCAATGTTAAAAGATCATATATGATATCATATTAAAGTAAATGATTCTTTTATAATTCAATACCAATTATTTCACCATTATAAAGGAGGTTAACCTACCATCAACCAAGGAAAAAGTACAAAGTAAGGGGTTTCTTAACTCACTCTTAATTTCGTGAGAATTCCATTATTCACCACTTAATTATTGCATGTGGTGTATGTGTACTGCCCATGATTGTATTCATTGTGTAATATAATTTAATTTATTGGTATTTACATCAACATGGTATGATACTTCTTTCATGGTTGTATGTTTCGTAAGTTACCTAATCGATAAGGGAATTTGAGATTTCAATTTCCACTCATTTGGCTTTACGCATATTTCATTGATTATATTACCCCAAGATTATGTGTGGAATCACTATTCATTTGATTATGTCATAATTTCCACTCCCCTTCCTGTGGATATACTTTTTATACACATAATCACTCCATTGATAATTCTCAAGTCATTGATATGAATTTGATAAGAGTAATTTTAACTCATTCACCATTTGTTGAGTTAAACATCCAATTCGTTGGTGTTGTTTTTACAAGAACATGTGTGAATATCCTTTGATTGTTTTACACTGAATATCCAATCATATTTAGTGTATTTATATTTGTCACACATAATTATGTCATTGATTTATCCTTAACCTAAGGATACGACCTTTATCATAGATTTCATCTCAACTTACATTCCATTGAGACTTCTTTGTTGATATACACCAAATCACTTTTATGTGGTGTATATAATGTACTTTGACATAGTATATCATGAATCCCTTTATTCTCAGGATATTAAAATGTTTTGATTACCTCAATTATCTGTATTCAAGTGTCTCTCTTTTGGTTAGAATCTCTAACTAAAATACCATTTTTAAATGTTTTAAAGACTTATTCATCTAAATCTTTCTCATTAATGTCCATGTTTTAAAAATGGTTTTAAGGATTTATTTATATGGACATTAATGTTTAGAAATTAAAACTCCTTTTAAAAAGTTTCAAAGTGGTATGGGACACTTTGACTCAAAAATCTACTTTTAAATGGATTCTTGACAAATAGTGTGACTTTTAAATGATTTCAAGAAAAAGGGGGATATTTCTCTCAAATAGTTTTGATGATTATTTTCATCTATGTCAACATCCTTCATTATTATTGATTGAGGTTAATGTGATACAATACAATCTTCCATATTGTATCGAATGAGTTATGTTTGACTGTGGATGTGCTATTTTTATACCATTCATGGTTTTTGGTTAAAGTATTGACATTTCGTATGCTAGTTATTATACGAATGTTTATGTTATGTTTAATCCTGTTCATATGAGTAATGAATTGGACTTAATAAGTGATAGGTGGAGCCCGCTATAGCTCCTCGATGCATCGGTAGGTCTCATGAGACAAACTGCACAAGGCCTTGACAAAATCTTATTTGTAGTCTTGGCACGAGGCCTTGGCTATGTGGTTATGATAGTCTGGCATTATGCATTCCATCATTATGAAAGTGGTTAATGATATTGCATGGGATTGTTCGACTAGTAGAATATCCATGTGAGTAAGTAAATGGCATTATTTTATTTTATCTTTTCCATTTTATGTTGAAGTTCAAGTTTAAAAGGCTTTTGTTTTAGTTATAAACTACCTTAAGTGTTTATGCTTATCTATGAAAGCTTCTGCTATAATGCTATCCTTAATGAGCATCTGAGCTCACCCCTTTCAATGTTTTATTTTTCCCAGGATTATGAAGAAGTAATTTATGAATGACCTGCAGGGATAGTATGAGGGGATATGAAGACAAGATTTTTTTTTATGATGTAACTTAAAACTTTATGGATGTATCTAGTTATTCAAAGGCTACTAAAACAATCGGTCTTTCAAGACTTGATCTTTCTTGTGATCATGCCAATGTTATGTAATAATGCACCGACTCTGGGTAACTGGGGTCGGGGCGTTACAGTTGGTATCAGAGGAAGTTTAGTACAAGCCTTGGAAGCTAGATTTAGATAAACTCTGATTAGAGCATGTAGACCTAAGATGAACTTTGAGGATTAGTATAGAAGAACTTCCTAGAATTTTGGTATTGTATAGACTTTGTGAGTTTTCTGAGCAATACATCCTTGTCTAGATATGAGCAGGTAGAGGCGGCTCTGGCACAGATGTACCTAGGGGTAAAACCCGAAAACACCGCTTTGAGCTAGACTCGAACGGGAACTGGTGCACGACAACGGGCCCTGCTGCACTCTTGGTTACGATACTCCCGGGGGATATGCTTAGGATAATTTACATTTTCTTTACAAACTGATTTAAGTAATATATATATAAGATGAGAGTAAATGACCTTGGTTAATCCTAATATGTTTCAAATTGAGAATATGGTGACATTTTAATCTCTAAATGATTTTACGACTACTGTTACTCACACAATGCTTTCTGGTTTTAGTCAATGGCTGGATTCCAAGGAAGTCATAGTGACTTTGAGAATGATGTACAAGGTGGGAATGGTGGTGGCAATGAGCAACAAAATGGAATGTTGATAGGCGTAAAAGATATCGTCTTTATTCCAAATCAGTTTTCCAAAAATATGATCAACAAAATATATATTAACCAACTCCCAGACTCAACAAGGAAGAGAAAGGTGATGAATGATAAGAGCTCCAACAATGGAGACCATGGAGAAAAGAACCCTCAATTTTCATCATGCAGGAAATGTGGAAGGAGACACCTAGGAAAGTGTCTCAATGGGACAACGAAATTCTTTACGTGTGGGAAGGAAGGACATAAAGTGAAGAATTGTTGAAGAAAAATGAAGAGTACTATGGAAGAAGATAAAAATGGTCCCAAGAGTCCATTTACAGTCATTTTCTGTAAATGTAGGGGACCTGGCCATTACCCGAGTGAATGTCCTATTCTATAGGATATTTTCTTGGTCAAAGAAGAAGCTATGTGGAAATAAATGGTTGGAGAAATCTTTAAAAAGTATTAGCGCTCCTTGTTGATGGGTTTACTTTGGAATAATATTCTCTTGTATTTGTAACCCCGCAGTTTGCCATGTGAGAATGATATTTGAGGAAGAATTGTCTCTTCTCTTGTGGATATAGGTATAAATAACCATTTGGTTTTATATGATCATTGGGGTTTTAGAAAATTATAAGTTATTATAATTTGGGATGAAAATTCAAGTTATGATATAACATTTGTGGTTAAATTATGTTATTTTGAGGAATTTATCTCATTTTGGTAATATTATAAAATATAGTTTTTGAAAAAGGACAACACGTAGACTGTGTGACAACCCGTCACGTCGGAAAATGCTGTGGGAATCGAACCCACAACCAAAGTGCGATTGAGATTTATCGCCTACCACTGGACTAAGTGAAGTCCCTGGTTAGTGTGACTATTTTCTTTAGTTAAATGATTTTATTGATCAATAATATGTTGATTTGGGTTCTTATGTCTTATCAAATGAATACCCTTAGTATAGGAAAATGATTTGGTGATTAAGTGATAAATGTTATTTTGGAAGATGTTCACTTTGTTGGGAACACTATATGTCCAAGGAAAATAGAATACTATGGGATGTCATTAGAGGAGTAATGGTGTATTTTTATCTATGTTTTTATTGTGGATATATGGTGATTTGGGTTATTTATGGAAATGATTAACCTATAATAAAGAATATGTGATTAGGTTAATTACTTTTAAGTATGTGACTTTAAGAGTAGATGCTGTCATTTGGAGATACAATTTAACGTGGAAGACTACAATCTTATAAGTTTTGGGTTTCAATATTAGTTTGGATTATATTGAAGGATTTGAAGGAAAATTTATTATTGAATGGTATTTATTTAACTTTGGGGTATTGTTGGTTTAATTTTAGAAATTAAGATTTGGAATATACATTTGGGGGATCATCAGATCTTATACTAACCATTTTGGTTTTTATTAATCTCTAAAGACAAGTTAAATATATAGTTTATCCTACATGGATCATGTATTTCTATAGAAGTTTATTCTAGCTCTTTTATTGTGACCAACTCTTATGGAATACTCATTGTTCAAAAAAATAAGTTAGTGGTAAAAAGTTATTAAATAATGAAACTCTACTTAAAAAGTAAGTATATCTCTTTATGTTCTTAGTCAATATCATAAATGAATTCCTCGTTCTTATGTAATGTAACTTAAAACAAAAAAAAATGTTGTCTGTTTACTTTCCTACTAGGAGACTAATGGTTGTTTGTCCCAACACAAGTTTGTGGTTTTCTTATTGTTAACTTTCTCATGAACATGATTTCTATCCCTCTCCATCAGAAATTGACACTTAGTTTATCATCCATATCCATGTTTTCCTACATGGAATCCGATTATGGGTTATCTTGGATGACCTTTATACCTCTCTTTCTTTCTTTTAAAGTGATAGTTTTATTGACTCTTTTTCTGATGTGGGACTTTCCATTATATTCCCAAGCACAATTTTAAAAATTGCGAGGACGCAATTTATTGAAGGAGGGGAGAATGTAACACCCCAAGCTTCCACGGTACGTTTCTTTTCGAATAATGCAATGGCGTGCATTGTACGCAACTTCGAGATTTTAACACACCATAACCAATCAAACTAGCCGTTATGAATAGTAATACCTACTTTTTGAAATTTTATAAATTCTATCTCTCAAAATGGGATTCATTTTTGGATTCGGAATATCAAAATTAGCCTAGGGTGAAATTTTGGTACTTTTCAGATAACTTTCATATTTTGATGAATAGTGAAAATTACTAAATTTTAATTAAAAACAACTTTTTAAATCAAAATAATTAATAGTGATAAATTATGAATTTGAGTGGTTTTAAAGTATATTTAGAACATATTTTTACCATGTAATACAATGTGGGTCATTGAACATAATTTCACATTTAAACCAGACATAAACAAGTGTCAATCTTTTGATTGTTATTATCTCTTAAAAACACTCTTTTTGTTTTAACAACGGGAATTAATTTTAAATTAATTTCTGCCACTTATGTGTTTTGAATTTGGAAAAATGGATTCCATATTTGGAATCAGGATGTTCAAATTGTGTAAATAGGTAACTTTTAGTTTTAGACATTTTGGATAATTATTTCGGTAAATATTTTATTTACCATGGTTAAAGGGTAAATCCGGTAAATAAGGGTTAAAAAATAATATTATAATAATACTAAATTACCCTAAAATGTGTCTTAACCCTATTGGTTGATACATGGTCGACCATGGGAATCTTTGGGTCGATTTTGGGACCTCATGGATCCACTTGTAAGTGATAATGACACTTTATTTTAATTAAGTTAAAATAAATACAAAAATGACAAAAGCATATATCTTTTAGCAAAACAATTGTTACATAGGGTTATATATGTTGGGTTTTAGACTATAAATATTCATTAGAAAGATAAAAATATTTCCTAAATAATTATAGTTTATTTATAATTTTTATACATTAAATATGTTAATTTATTTATGACACAATGCTGATGCAGTAATTACCAGAATAGTGAAAAATTAGAATAATTGGTATTATAAATACCAAAATAAATATAATTTGATACTTTTATTGAATTACACTAATTTTATAGGATAACATGACATATTAGGATTTATTTAATTAACGTTTTTTGAAGTAATCATTCTGTTATGTGTTTCACAAAAATCAACTATTGAATAGTGTCAAAATTGACATAAAAGAGTTTTTAAAACAAATATTATATTATTAATTGATATTAAATTCCTAAAAATCTAAGGTTCGGCCAAGAGACTTATATAATGATATTTATATCATTAATGGACCACTTGGGGGTCGCTTGGATGTATATAGTAAGTTTATTAACTATATAATATAAAAATACAAAGTGACATGGTAAATGTCAAACTAATTAACTAAGAGTTAAAACTAAAAGATAAGGTTAATATAGTGACCCAAACCTATCTAAATTCAATTGACTGAATGTTTTTCGACCTATAACCACCTTAAACTTTGAATAATCAACTTTGGAGCCATTAGAAACCGAATATGAATTTATTATAAATTAATATTTCTAGCTTTTCCAAAGGTGCCCCTCACCCCTCTTATAAAAGGGTACTCCTCCTTATCATTTCTTCACACCTTCAAAGCCTTTTGTGTAAAGACCCGTAAAATTCAAGGAAAATTTTTTCTTAATTTTCTTTGGAATCTTTCAAGAGCGCGGTTTCTGACGGCACCTGATTCCGAGGCCCGGTGTGCCCGGAATCAATTTCTGAAGTTTGGCTCGGGTACGTTCAGTGAACGAACGAGCGGGAATTCCTAACTTTTGATCCGGTGCTCAGAATTGAAATCCAAGGGCACCGATGAACTCGCAGCGCCGATTTTCGCTTAAGGAGACCTTTTCGGAAGTTGCGTTTATTACGGGTTGAAAGTTAGTTTTTGGGTTTTTAGTTTAAGTTAAATAAAATCTGTGAAATACAAATTTTTATTTTAACTTGATGTTTTTTTTTATAAATCCTTCCAAAGGGAGTTGGGAGTGGGACCCAAATCCACTTAACCTCCCTTGGGAGGATTAAGTGAGTTGGGGCCCACACGAAACCCAACCTTCCACCTCCCTTTAACTCTCCTTTTAATTAATGTTTGACAACTTAAAGTATTAATTGAGGTGAGTTGTTCAAATTCAAACCTTTGAATTTCATGTGGTAAAGTTGTGTAATAATATAAGCTTAAAGCTTATTTTATTCTAGGATAATTCTTTTACCACCTTGAGAGGAATTTTGGAGCTTCTTCTTATTCTTCTTCTTCTTCAACTCTGACGAAGAACACGAAGAACCTTCGAACTTCGACGAAGAACTCCACGTTCTCGGGAACCGTCTTCCGTGACGACATAACCGCGACATCGACGTTCTTCTTCCGCGACGCTCGACTTCCGCGAATCATTATCGATCATCGAACTTCGTTCCAGAACCAAGATAGGGGTTTGTCCTTTTCAAATTACGTGTTTTCATTCCCTCGAGCATGAAAGAATAATCCGTTGGGCATAGTTCCAAATTTTACTAAAAATTTGTGAAACGTTCATTGTTGTGTTTATACGATTGACCAACTGTTATCGTTATAACGGGAGGAGACCGGACCGCACTAACACGGCCGATTCTCCTCCCCCTTCTAATCTTTCGTGATGATTTAGCGGAGACAGTGCAGTGTCGTCGCACCGCGCAGGAACAAAAGAATTTATGGCCGGTGCGAGCAGCGATAAAGAAATGCGGTGCCGACGCACCGCGTCGTTGTTTACGAAAGAGACTACGGCCGGAGACGGGCCGCGGCGGAACGTGGAGGCGACCGGCGGCCAGCCGCGCCGCCGGCGCCGGAGATCGAGAAGGGCCGCGGCCCTACGGCCGCGGCGGAGCAGCCAGGGGCGGCCGGCCTCGCTGGCCGCCGGAGATGGGAAGAGCCGCGGCGATGGCCGCGGCGGAGAAGAAGAAGGCGGCCGGCCGCGCGGGCCGCCGGTTCGGTCAGAAGGCAGGACCCGCGGGTCCCGTGGGTTAATTAAAACGGCCGTCAAAAGCCGGCCGAGATCCGGAATAAGGGGGGGTTTCACCCCCCACGTGCGGCACGTGCGTGGCACCCTGGCCGCGCCGCCGCTGGCCGGGCCGCGCCGCCGCCGGCCGGGCCGGTTCTAGCAGACCGGGTCGGTCCGACCCGGTTCGGGTCGTATCCAGGTCGGGTCGACCCGGTTCGGGTTAGACCAGGGGGGGGGGGGGGTCGGGCCGGGTCGGCCCGGACCCGGACCCCCCGTTTCGAATCAGTTTCGGTCTTTTGGCCATAACTTGAGCCACGGACCTCCGATTGACGAACCGTCTGCGGCAACGCGATCCTTGGATCGAGACGGTCGTTTCGGTATATCTCACTCAAGGTTTCGGAATAATTTGAGTTCGGCCGGGTTGGTTCGTTCACGAAACCAACCGGGCCTTCGGAGCGGAAACGCTCATATCTTGAGCTACGGACGTCCGATTGACGTACCGTCAGCTTTTTTGAGTTCCTCTTAGTGAGACGGATCTTTTGGCATACTCCGCCCGAGGTTTGGACGTAGGTGGAGTACGGTCGTGTTGTTTTTGCCTTAAAAACCAACCGAGCCCCGGAGACGAAAACGCCAATAACTCTCAGACCGGGCGTCCGATTGACGCGCCGTCTGTTGCGTTGAGTTCCTGTTGACGATACGGAACTTTTGGATACATCAACTCTGGACTTTGTGACAGTTTATGTATCAGCATCTCGGCTCGTGGAGCGGACCCTCCGAACGAGCTTGCTGTGTGCGGGAACCCTAGTGCTGGCTGCGACTGTTACTGTGACTACTACTGCTACTACTGCTACTGTGACTGCGACGACGACAGTACAGAGATCCTGTGTGGATTCGACGACGATGACTTCAGCACTCAGTGATCCTACGTGGATCAGTGCTACAGGTCCTGTGTGGGCCCGATCCTATGTGGGTCCGATCCTGTGTGGGTCTTTGCGCTCAACGGTCCTGTGTGAACCAGCGCCTATAGGTCCTACGTGGGCCCGATCCTGTGTGGGTCTTTTGCGGGGGTTAGTTACCTATCGATCCTTCATGGGTCCGATGACTTAGATGGATCAGAGATCATCTTTTTCGTCTTTTGAAGAAGAATACCTATGTGAGCTGAATCCTGTTGCTTTCCTGTGTGGATTGTGTTGTGCAATCCTGTGTGGATTACGTTTTGCTTTCCTGTGTGGAATACGTTTACTTTCCTGTGTGGACTGAGTTGTACTTGGGCTCGGAGGTTGGAGAGTATTTGAAATTGATGACTTAGGTATATGTATGGGAATATACCTAAGTAGTGTCGGTTGTTACTTCGTGATTGTACCTTTCTTCGTGGTTTATCCTTGTGGATTTGAGAGACCTTCAGGGGTCTCGGGGTCCCTACTGAGTAGCTTATACTCACCCCTGCACGGGCTTTGCCCGCACTATGTTGTGTTGGTTGCAGACGACGGACAGCGTTGATCTTAGCTGAGGCTTGCAGAGCAAGACGGTACCTGGAGGTGGACCACTGGGCGGGACGTGCTCGGAGCGGACGGCGGGACCCGTGGAGCAGTGGAGCTATCTGTACCTACCCTTCAGGTGGGATTTCCAGTGGACAGCTCGATGTAGCGGCTTTTACTTTTCAGTTGCTATTTTCCCTTTTGAGTTGTACTTTACTTTCAGTTTGGGTTTGTATATTGGCCCATTTAGTTTTCCGCACTTTTAGTTGTACTCTGCTTTTGCTTAGTGTTTACTTTCCGCTTGCTTACTCTGTGGTGTTTGTTTACTTTACAAAGGCAATGCCTTCCCTTTTTACCGGGATTTACGCCTTGGTGCTAGTCGCCAGCCCCTGGCCTATGGAAGGCGGGCTTGGGGTAGTCACGGCACGGACCCCGAGGGCGGGTCGTGACAAATTGGTATCAAAGGAGTTCGGTTCTACCGCGAACTCTGATCTTTTCTATGTGAAGCAATAAGGTTTAGCGTATTGAGTATGGTTATCAGTTCAGGGAGTCCAGTGTTGGTGCGGCGGCCGACGTATCCGTACACCAGGACCCTGACTTCTGATTTCCGACTTAATGCACGAAAACATTGATTGCGTGTGTGTTTCAAAGTTTTCTTTGTGATTACTTATATCAGCTCACCAGGTATACTGTTCTGACCGTGGCACACCTATTTCCTTTTCAGGATGGCCCCACGACGGCAGCCAGCTAGGGTTCCGAGAGTCGAGCGTGACGACAGCCCACCGAGCGACGAGGCCTCGGTGCAGGGCCCTTTGTCAGCAGTGGCACCGGCGGTAGCTCTACCCGCCGAGCCCCCGATGCTTCCAGCAGCAGCCGCTGACGATGCACGTCGCCTCAGCGCACTGCATGAGTTTCAGCGCCAGTGACCGCCCAGGTTTCGCGGGGAGACGGATCCCCAGGCAGCAGAGGACTGGCTGGAGGCAGTGGTTCGAGTGTTTAGGCTAGTGAGGACACCATCAGACCTCATGGTGATCCTCGCTGCGAGCCTACTACACGCAGCAGCAGGACGATGGTGGAGCTTGATGCTCCAGGTGCACGATGAAGCATCTCTACTTTGGAAGGACTTTGAGAGCCTCTTTCGCTCGGAGTTCGTCCCAGCCACCCTTCGTGCGGTGCGTATCCAGGAGCTTCTTCAGCTGCGGCAGGGCAGCATGACAGTCGCTCAGTACTCGGCGAGATTTACCGATCTCTCGCGCTACTCGACCGACATGGTACGGGACCCATTCTTCCAGGCCCGGACCTTCGAGCAGCGTTTGAGACACGAGATCAGGGCATCGCTGATCTCCCTCAGCATACCGACTCAGACAGGAGTACTGGAGCGGGCCCTTCTGATCGAGAGCTTCCTTTCTGAGTCTACACCAGCGCAGCGACCCACCGCAGGGCGGCACGTGGCAGAGTCATCTGCAGCAGGCAGTCGACGGATGACTCAGGGGTCCAGACAGACCAGACCTTCGGGTAGACGACCTCAGGACACAGGCTCAGCAGTGCGGGGCACACAGCGAGGAGCCAGTCTTTCGAGAGGCAGACAGTGCTACTCGTGCAGCGGGCAGGGCCACATGGCTCGTGACTGCCCGACCCGTCGTGCCGAGGAGCAGCAGACGGTTGAGGGACCACCGAGGCAGAGGCAGAGGGTCGACCGTGGCGGTCCGCAGGGAGGAGGCGGACGAGGTAGAGGAGCTGGACGAGCAGCCGGTGGTGGGCGACGCTTTGAGGCTCTGCCACCACCACCACCAGAAGGTCCACCCCGACCACAGAGACATGGCGGGCAGAGACAGGCACAGCTCCAGGCAGCAGAGGCCTACGACCACGGCGCACCCGAGATGATTCGAGGTACTATCTGTGTCTATTCCACCCTTGCTGCAGTTCTTATAGACACAGGAGCGAGTCACTCTTTCATAGCCGCTGCCCTTGTTCGGAGCTCGGAGATTCCGACAGAGCCGTTGGCTCGATCTTTACGGCTAGAGACTCCTACGGGAGCAGACTCGATGATTACGCACTGGTGCCGGTAGTGTGAGCTTACTCTAGGAGGAGAGAGCTTCGGCTGGGATCTTCTTGTAGCAGCGTCGAGGCCTTACGACGTCATCTTGGGCATGGATTGGCTATCTACGGTCCATGCATAGATTGACTGTTTTAGGCACAAGGTGCGATGTGTACGCACCGACGGGAGCAGGTTCACCTTCACCGGCGAGAAGGGAGCCTTTGCAGTACAGGATGGACTTTCGTGGAGGAGGGGACAACCCATTACTCATCAGTTAGCTAGCCTCATCCTTGGAGCAGTTGACGTGCGGATTCCTGGTTTTCCTGCAGTGGTGGATCAGTTTGCAGACGTTTTTCCCGACGACGTTCCAGGACTACCTCCTCGCAGAGAGGTAGACTTTTATATTGACTTGTACCCCGGGACAGCCCCGATATCCACTCCAGCATATCGGATGGCCCCCGCCGAGCTTCGAGAGCTACGGGTACAGTTGGAGGACTTGCAGGGCAAGGGGTTCATCCGACCCAGTGTTTCACCCTGGGCTTCCCCGATTTTGTTCGCCAAGAAGGCGGACGGAAGCTTGCGACTTTGTGTTGACTATCATCGCCTGAACCAGGTGACAGTGAGGAACAAGTATCCGCTACCGAGGATTGATGACCTCTTTTATCAGCTCAAGGGAGCACGGTGGTTCTCGAAGATATACCTCAGGTCAGGCTATCATCAGCTCAGAGTCAGAGACGAGGATGTGCAGAAGACAGCCTTCAGATGTCGGTATGGCCACTATGAGTTCTTGGTTATGCCTTTCGGTGTAACCAATGCTCCAGCAGTGTTCATGGCTCTCATGAACAGGATCTTTCAGCCATACCTCGATCGGTTTGTCGTGGTCTTCATCGACGACATTCTGATTTACTCTACGACAGAGGAGGAGCACGCCTATCACTTGCGAGTTATTCTAGACACACTCCGAGAGCACCAGCTTTATGGTAAGCTCTCGAAGTTCCAGTTCTGGATACGTGAGGTCCACTTCTTGGGACACGTTATCTCTGAGGCGGGAGTTGCAGTGGATCCCGCGAAGATTGAGGCTGTGTTAGCATGGGAGCCACCCAGGAGCGTGACTGAGGTTCGGAGTTTCTTGGGACTAGCTGGATACTATCGGAGATTCGTGCCAGACTTCTCTAGAGTTGCGGCACCACTCACAGCTTTGACGAAGAAGGGGAAACCCTTCGTATGGTCAGACAGATGTCATCAGAGATTCCAGGAGCTGAGACAGAGATTGACCAGCGCACCTATCTTGAGGTTGCCTGAGGAGGGAGTAGGGTACGTAGTTTAATGCGATGCATCAGGGACCAGACTCGGATGTGTTCTGATGCAGGAGTGGGCAGTGATCGCCTATGGATCACGTCAGTTGAGGCCGCATGAGAAGAACTACGCTACCCATGACCTGGAGTTAGCAGCAGTGGTCTTCGCTCTGAAGACATGGCGACACTACCTGATGGGCGAGCGCTTTACAGTCTTTTCCGATCATCAGAGTCTCAGGTATATCTTCTCGCAGAAGGACCTGAACCTGAGACAGCGACGATGGCTCGAGTTCCTCCAGGACTATGACTTTGAGATAGTCTATACTTCTGGGAAGGGGAACGTAGTAGCCGATGCCCTCAGCAGGAGGACGGGCATACAGCTACTTGAGGAGGCGACTGAGCAGCTAACCTCTTTGCAGATATCCTTCGTGGATAGAGATGGAGCAGCCTTCCTTCAGTCTCTCACAGTCACTCCTCCACTACTACAGCGAGTCAGGGAGGCACAGCGTGGGGACGCTGACTGTGAGACACGGCGTGCACAGATATCCTCGGGACAGGCACCTGATGGTTTCTCCCTTGGAGCAGAGCACGACATCCTTTTTAGAGGACGTACCATGGTACCAGTCGCTTTGCGAGAGGAAGTGCTGAGAGAGTTTCACACTTCTCCTTTGGCGGTACATACTGGATTGGAAAAGATGTACCAGGACCTCAGACGACAGCACTGGTGGCCGGGCATGAAGAAGGCAGTAGCAGAGTTCGTTTCTCGATGCCTCACCTGCCAGCAGGTGAAGGCAAAGCATCAGGTACCAGCAGGCTTGGTACAGCCCTTGGAGGTTCCGGAGTGGAAGTGGGACGACATATCTATGGACTTCTTGACTGGACTTCCACGCACTTCCAGAGGTCACGACTCCATTTGGGTGATTGTTGACCGACTCACCAAGTCGGCACACTTCTTACCCATCAGAGAGCAGGGCTCAGTGGAGAGCTTGGGACGTCTCTACGTTCAAGAGATTGTGTGGCTCCATGGCGTGCCATCATCTATCGTATCCAATCGAGATGCCCACTTTACTTCCCGGCTTTGGAAGGGGTTACAGGAGGCGTTCGGGACGCAGCTACGTCTGAGAACAGCCTTTCACCCTCAGACGAATGGTCAGACGGAGAGGACCATTCAGACTCTCGAGGACATGCTCCGCGCATGTGTCCTCGACTTTGGTCGTAGCTGGGAGGACCACCTACCCTTGGTGGAGTTTGCGTACAACAACAGCTACCACTCCACCATCAGGATGGCACCGTACGAGGCGTTGTATGGCCGACCTTGTAGATCTCCTTTGTGCTGGACAGACCCTGGAGAGTCAGCACTGGTGGGACCGGAGATGGTCCAGGCCACGACAGAGAAGGTCCAGGTCATCCAGGAGCGGATGAGGACAGCTCAGAGCCGGCAGAAGTCTTATGCTGACAGGAGGCGGAGGCCACTGGAGTTCGAGGATGGCGACCACGTCTTCTTGCGGGTCTCACCTCGACGTGGTATTCGTAGATTTGGCCGAGGTGGCAAGTTATCTCTGCGCTTCATCGGACCCTTCCAGGTCCTCAGCAGGGTTGGCGAGGTGGCTTATCGCCTGGCTCTGCCACCTCAGTTGCACCGGGTGCACGACGTCGTCCACGTATCCCAGCTGAGGAGATACGTGCACGACCCGACGCACATCATTGACCATGGGGAGCTTGACGTTGATGATGGGGCGACTTTTACGGAGGTCCCGGTGGAGATAGAGGATTGACAGGAGCGGGTCCTGCGTGGGCGATCGATTCCTCTTGTGCGCATCAGATGGCAGCACGGGAATCTCCAGGAGAGCACATGGGAGCGGGAGGCTCAGATGCGTGCTCAGTACCCTCATTTGTTTCCCTAGTTTTTGATGTATCTTTACGGGGACGTAAAGTCCTGAGGTGGGAGTAATGTAAAGACCCGTAAAATTCAAGGGAAATTTTTTCTTAATTTTCTTTGGAATCTTGCAAGAGCGCGGTTTCTGACGGAACCTGATTCCGAGGCCCGGTGTGCCCGAAATCAATTTCTGAAGTTTGGCTCGGGTACGTTCAGTGAACAAATGAGCGGGAATTCCTAACTTTTGATCCGGTGCTCGGAATTGAAATCTGAGGGAACCGATGAACTCACAGCGCCGATTTTCGCTTAAGGAGACCTTTTCGGAAGTTGCGTTTATTACGGGTTGAAAGTTAGTTTTTGGGTTTTTAGTTTAAGTTAAATAAAATTTGTGAAATACAAATTTTTATTTTAACTTGATGTTTTTTTTTATAAATCCTTCCAAAGGGAGTTGGGAGTGGGACCCACATACACTTAACCTCCCTTGGGAGGATTAAGTGAGGTGGGGCCCATACGAAACCCAACCTTCCACCTCCCTTTAACTCTCCTTTTAATTAATGTTTGACAACTTAAAGTATTAATTGAGGTGAGTTGTTCAAATTCAAACCTTTGAATTTCATGTGGTAAAGTTGTGTAATAATATAAGCTTAAAGCTTATTTTATTCTAGGATGATTCTTTTACCACCTTGAGAGGAATTTTGGAGCTTCTCCTTATTCTTCTTCTTCTTCAACTCTGACGAAGAACACGAAGAACCTTCGAACTTCGACGAAGAACTCCACGTTCTCGGGAACTGTCTTCCGTGACGACATAACCGCGACATCGACGTTCTTCTTATGCGACGCTCGACTTCCGCGAATCGTTATCGATCATCGAACTTCGTTCCAGAACCAAGGTAGGGGTTTTTCCTTTTCAAATTACGTGTTTTCATTCCCTCGAGCATGAAAGAATAATCCGTTGGGCATAGTTCCAAATTTTATTAAAAATTTGTGAAACGTTCATTGTTGTGTTTATACGATTGACCAACTGTTATCGTTATAACGGGAGGAGACCGGACCGCACGAACACGGCCGATTCTCCTCCCCCTTCTAATCTTTCGTGATGATTTAGCGGAGACAGCGCGGTGTCGTCGCACCGCGCATGAACAAAAGAATTTATGGCCGGTGCGAGCAGCGATAAAGAAATGCGGTGCCGACGCACCGCGTCGTTGTTTACGAAAGAGACCGCGGCCGGAGACGGGCCGCGGCAGAACAAGGAGGCGACCGGCGGCCAGACGCGCCACCGGCGCTGGAGATCGAGAAGGGTTGCGGCCCTACGGCCGCGGCGGAGCAGCCAGGGGCGGCCGGCCTCGCCGGCCGCCGGAGATGGGAAGAGCCGCGGCGATGGCCGCGGCGGAGAAGAAGAAGGCGGCCGGCCGCCGGTTCGGTCAGAAGGCGGGACCCGCGGGTCCCGTGGGTTAATTAAAACGGACGGCAAAAGCCGGCCGAGATCCGGAATAAGGGGGGGTTTCACCCCCCGCGTGCGGCACGTGCGCGGCACCCTGGCCGCGCCGCCGCTGGCCGGGCCGGTTCCAGTGGACCGGGTCGGATCCGGGTCGGGTCGACCCGGAACGGGTCGACCCGGTTCGGGTCAGACCAAGGGGGGGGGGGGGGGTCGGGTCGGGTCGGCCCGGACCCGGACCCCCCGTTTCGAATCAGTTTCGGTCTTTTGGCCATAACTTGAGCCACGGACCTCAAATTGACGAACCGTCTGCGGAAACGCGATCCTTGGATCGAGACGGTCGTTTCGGTATATCGCACTCAAGGTTTCGGAGTACTTTGAGTTCGGCCGGGTTGGTTCGTTCACGAAACCAACCGGGCCTTCGGAGCGGAAACGCTCATATCTTGAGCTACGGACGTCCGATTGACGTACCGTCAGCTTTGTTGAGTTCCTCTTAGTGAGACAGGTCTTTTGGCATACTCCGCCCGAGGTTTGGACGCAGGTGGAGTACGGTCGGGTTGGTTTTGCCTTAAAAACCAACCGGGCCCCGGAGACGAAAACGCCAATAACTCTCAGACCGGGCGTCCGATTGACGCGTCGTCTGTTGCGTTGAGTTCCTGTTGACGATACGGAACTTTTGGATACATCAACTCTGGACTTTGTGACAGTTGATGTATCAGCCTCTCGGCTCGTGGAGCGGACCCTCCGAACGAGCTTGCTGTGTGCGGGAACCCTAGTGCTGGCTGCGACTGTTACTGTGACTACTACTGCTACTACTGCTACTGTGACTGCGACGACGACAGTACAGAGATCCTGTGTGGATTCGACTACGACGACTTCAGCACTCAGCGATCCTACGAGGATCAGTGCTACAGGTCCTGTGTGGGACCGATCCTGTGTGGGTCCGATCCTGTGTGGGTCTTTGCGCTCAACGGTCCTGTGTGAACCAGCGCCTACAGGTCCTACGTGGGCCCGATCCTGTGTGGGTCTTTTGCGGGGGTTAGTTACCTATCGATCCTTCGTGGGTCCGACGACTTAGATGGATCAGAGATAATCTTTTTCATCTTTTGAAGAAGAATACCTGTGTGAGCTGAATCCTGTTGCTTTCCTGTGTGGATTGTGTTGTGCAATCCTGTGTGGATTACGTTTTGCTTTCCTGTGTGGAATACGTTTACTTTCCTGTGTGCACTGAGTTGTACTTGGGCTCGGAGGTTGGAGCGTATTTGAAATTGATGACTTAGGTATATGTATGGGCATATACCTAAGCAGTGTCGGTTGTTACTTCGTGATTGTACCTTTCTTCGTGGTTTATCCTTGTGGATTTGAGAGACCTTTAGGGGTCTCGGGGTCCCTACTGAGTAGCTTATACTCACCCCTGCACGGGCTTTGCCCGCACTATGTTGTGTTGGTTGCAGACGACGGATAGCGTTGATCTTAGCTGAGGCTTGCAGAGCAGGATGTTACCTGGAGGTGGACCACTGGGCGGGACGTGCTCGGAGCGGACGACGAGACCCGTGGAGCAGTGGAGCTATCTGTACCCACCCTTCAGGTGGGATTTCCAGTGGACAGCTCGGTGTAGCGGCTTTTACTTTTCAGTTGCTGTTTTTCCTTTCGAGTTGTACTTTACTTTCAGTTTGGGTTTGTATACTGGCCCATTTACTTTTCCGCACTTTCAGTTGTACTCTGCTTTTGCTTAGTGTTTACTTTCCGCTTGCTTACTCTGTGGTGTTTGTTTACTTTACAAAGGAAATGCCTTCCCTTTTTACCGGGATTTACGCCTTGGTGCTAGTCGCCAGCCCCTGGCCTATGGAAGGCGGGCTTGGGGTAGTCACAGCACGGACCCCGAGGGCGGGTCGTGACATTTTGGTTCGGCCAAACCCTGCCCAAATACTCTCTCAAATTCTCTCACTACAAACTAGAGGCCTTAGTTTGATCATAAATCCAACCTAAGGATCCCTTTTGATCAAATCAAAAGGAAGAACCCGAAGAAGAGGTAATGTTTTCACCACCCCTTTTCAAGTTCATTTCTTCTTCCACTTCTTCTTTCTTTGTTATTACCATTATAAAATAATAACTCCAGTATCATATATATACTGTGATGTTATTATAAATATGGTACAACCATATTTAGTATTCTATCCATCTTTTGAATAACATGTCACCATACGTGCGTATGTATGACATACCGTCTCCATGTCGTGGTGTAATTGTTATTCAATATATTATTATTTGGATGGGTATAATAATGATGTGTAACTCATGTAAATAATAAATATAACATGATAATGATTCTGTATATATGATATACCATCCAATTATATATTATTTTAATATCAAAAGAATGATATTGTCGCTCGTGCGTACGTACGGACTACCGTCTCCACGAACGCGATGAGATTCATTCTCCATCATATCCATTCAAGTATAATTATAATTTGATGATTTAAAAATAGTATCTAAGGACTTGATATCATTCTGGATATGAATAATATACATCCCATTAATAACAAATATGGCTCACATAACAAAGAATATAAAGTAAAATGTACCCGTTAAAACCCAAAATAACGATAATTCTATGATATTATTAACAAATCAATGTTAAAAGATCATATATGATATCATATTAAAGTAAATGATTCTTGTATAATTCAATAACAATTATTTCACCATTATACAGGAGGTTAACCAACCGTCGACCAAGGAAAAATTACAAAGTAAGGGGTTTCTTAACTCACTCTTAATTTCGTGAGAATTCCATTGTTCACCACTTAATTATTGCATGTGGTGTATGTGTACTGCCCATGATTGTATTCATTGTGTAATATACTTTAATTTATGGGTATTTACATCAACATGGTATGATACTTCTTTCATGGGTGTATGTTTCGTAAGTTACCTAATCGATAAGGGAATTTGAGATTTCAATTTCCACTCATTTGGCTTTACGCATATTTCATTGATTATATTAACCCAAGATTATGTGTGGAATCACTATTCATTTGATGATGTCATAATTTACACTCCCCTTCCTGTGGATATACTTTTGATACACATAATCACTCCATTGATAATTCTCAAGTCATTGATATGAATTTGATAAGAGTAATTTTAACTCATTCACCATTTGTTGAGTTAAACATCCAATTCGTTGGTGTTGTTTTTACAAGAATATGTGTGAATATCCTTTGATTGTTTTACACTGAATATCCAATCATATTTAGTGTATTTATATTTTTCACACATAATTATGTCGTTGATTTATCCTTAACCTAAGGATACGACCTTTATCATAGATTTCATCTCAACTTACATTCCATTGAGACTTCTTTGTTGATATACACCAAATCACTTTTATGTGGTGTATATAATGTACTTTGACATAGTATATCATGAATCCCTTTATTCTCATGATATTAAAAAGTTTTGATTACCTCAATTATTTTTATTCAAGTGTCTCTCTTTTGGTTAGAATCTCTAACTAAAATACCATTTTTAAATGTTTTAAAGACTTATTCATCTAAATCTTTCTCATTAATGTCCATGTTTTAAAAATGGTTTTAAGGATTTATTTATATGGACATTAAAGTTTAGAAATTAAAACTCCTTTTAAAAAGTTTCAAAGTGGTATGGGAAACTTTGACTCAAAAATCTACTTTTAAATGGATTCTTGACAAATAGTGTGACTTTTAGATGATTTCAAGAAAAAGGGGGATATTTCTCTCAAATAGTTTTGATGATTATTTTCATCTATGTCAACATCCTTCATTATTATTGATTGAGGTTAATGTGATACAATACAATCTTCCATATTGTATTGAATGAGTTATGTTTGACTGTGGATGTGCTATTTTTATACCATTCATGGTTTGTGGTTAAAGTATTGACATTTCGTATGCTGGTTTTAATACGAATGTTTATGTTATGTTTAAACCTGTTCATATGAGGAATGCATTGGACTTAATAAGTGACGGGTGGAGCCCGCTATAGCTCCTCGATGCATCGGTAGGTCTCATGAGACAAACTAGTGTCTTGGCACAAGGACTTGACAAAATCTTATTTGTAGTCTTGGCACGAGGCCTTGGCTATGTGGTTATGATAGTCTAGAATTATGCATTCCATCATTATGAAAGTGGTTATTGATATTGCATGGGATTGTTCGACTAGTAGAATATCCATGTGAGTAAGTAAATGACATTATTTTATTTTATCTTTTCCATTTTATGCTGAAGTTCAAGTTTAAAAGGCTTTTGTTTTAGTTATAAACTACCTTAAGTGTTTATGCTTATCTATGAAAGCTTCTGCTATAATGTTATCCTTACTGAGCATCTGAGCTCACCCCTTTCAATGTTTTATTTTTCCCAGGATTATGAAGAAGTAATTTATGAATGACCTGCAGGGATAGTATGAGGGGATATGAAGACAAGATGTTTTTTTATGATGTAATGTAAAACTTTATGGATGTATCTAGTTATTCAAAGGCTACTAAACCAATCGGTCTTTCGAGATTTGATCTTTCTTGTGATCATGCCAATGTTATGTAATAATGCACCGAATCTGGGTAACTGGGGTCGGGGCATTATAGTTGGTATTAGAGGAAGTTTAGTACAAACCTTGGAAGCTAGATTTAGATAAACTCTGATTAGAGCATGTAGACCTAAGATGAACTTTGAGGATTAGTATAGAAGAACTTCCTAGAATTTTGGTATTGTAGAGACTTTGTGAGTTTTCTGAGCAATACATCCCTGTCTGGATACGAGCAGGTAGAGGCGGCTCTGGCACAGATGTACCTAGGGGTAAAACCTGAAAACACCGCTTTGAGCTAGACTCGAACGGGAACTGGTGCACGACAACGGGCCTTGCTGCACTCTTGGTTACAACACTCCCGGGGGATATGCTTAGGATAATTTACATTTTCTTTACAAAACGATTTAAGTAACATATATATAAGATGAGGGTAAATGACCTTGGTTAATCCTAATATGTTTCAAATTGAGAATATGGTGAAATTTTAATCTCTAAATGATTTTACGACTACTATTACTCACACAATGCTTTCTGGTTTTAGTCAATGGCTGGATTCCAAGGAAGTTATAGTGACTTTGAGAATGATGTACAAGGTGGGAACGGTGGTGGAAATGAGCAAAAAAATGGAATGTTGATAGGTGTAAAAGATATCGTCTTTATTCCAAATCAGTTTTCCAAAAATATGATCAACAACATATATTTTAACCAACTCCCAGACTCAACAAGGAAGAGAAAGGTGATTAATGATAAGAGCTCCAGCAATGGAGACCATGGAGAAAAGAACCCTCAATTTTCATCATGCAGGAAATGTGGAAGGAGACACCTAGGAAAGTGTCTCAATGGGACAATGAAATGCTTTACGTGCGGGAAGGAAGGACATAAAGTGAAGAATTTTCGAAGAAAAATGAAGAGTACTATGGAAGAAGATAAAAATGGTACCAAGAGTCCATTTACAGTCATTTGCCGTAAATGTAGGGGACCTGGCCATTACCCGAGTGAATGTCCTATTCTATAGGATATTTTCTTGGTCAAAGAAGAAGCTATGTGGAAATAAATGGTTGGATAAATCCTTAAAAAGTATTAGCGCTCCTTGTTGATGGGTTTACTTTGGAATAATATTCTCTTGTATTTGTAACCCCACAGTTTGCCATGTGAGAATGATATTTGAGGAAGAATTGTCTCTTCTCTTGTGGATATAGGTATAAATAACCATTTGGTTTTATATTATCATTGGGGTTTGAGAAAATAATAATTTATTATAATTTGGGATGAAAATGAAAGGTATGATATAACATTTGTGGTTAAATTATGTTATTTTGAGGAATTTATCTCATTTTGGTAATATTATAAAATATAGTTTTTGAAAAAGGACAACACGTAGACCGTGTGACAACCCGTCGCGTCGGACAAAGCTGAGGGAATCGAACCCACAACCAAAGTGTGATTGGGATTTATCACCTACCACTGGACTAAGTGAAGTCCCTGGTTAGTGTGACTATTTTCTTTAGTTAAATGATTTTATTGATCAATAATATGTTTATTTGGGTTCTTATGTCTTATCAAATGAATACCCTTATTATAGGAAAATTATTTGGTGATTAAGTGATAAATGTTATTTTGGAAGATGTTCACTTTGTTGGGAACACTATATGTCCAAGGAAAATAGAATACTATGAGATGTTATTAGAGGAGTAATGGTTGATTTTTATCTATGTTTTTATTGTGGATATATGGTGATTTGGGTTATTTATGGAAATGATTAACCTATAATAAACAATATGTGATTAGGTTAATTACTTTTAAGTATGTGACTTTAAGAGTAGATGATGTCATTTGGAGATAAAATTTAACGTGGAAGACTACAATCTTATAAGTTTTGGGTTTCAATATTAGTTTGGATTATATTGAAAGATTTGAAGGAAAATTTATTATTGAATGGTATTTATTTAACTTTGGGGTATTGTTGGTTTAATTTTAGAAATTAAGATTAGTGGGTTTTTTCTCTAATGGAATATACATTTGGGGGATCATCAGATCTTATACTAACCATTTTGGTTTTGATTAATCTCTAAATACAAGTTAAATATATAGTTTATCCTACATGGATCATGTATTTCTATAGAAGTTTATTCTAGCTCTTTTATTGTGACCAACTCTTCTTGAATACTCATTGTTCAAAAAAATAAGTTAGTGGTAAAAAGTTATTAAATAATGAAACTCTACTTAAAAAGTAAGTATATCTCTTTATGTTCTTAGTCAATATCATAAATTAATTCCTCATCCTTATGTAATGTAACTTAAAACAAAAAAAATGTTGTCCGTTTACTTTCCTACTAGGAGACTAATGGCTGTTTGTCCCAACACAAGTTTGTGGTTTTCTTATTGTTAACTTTCTCCTGATCATGATTTCTATCCCTCTCCATCAGAACTTGACACTTAGTTTATCATCCATATCCATGTTTTCCTACATGGAATCCTAGTATGGGTTATCTTGGATGACCTTTATACCTCTCTTTCTTTCTTTTAAAGTGATAGTTTTATTGACTCTTTTTCCGATGTGGGACTTTCCATTATATTCCCAAGCACAATTTTAAAAATTTCGAGGATGCAATTTATTGAAGGAGGGTAGAATGTAACACCCCAAGCTTCCACAGTATGTTTCCTTTTGAATAATGCAATGGCGTGCATTGTACGCAACTTCGAGATTTTAACACACCATAACCAATCAAACTAGCCGTTATGAATAGTAATACCTAATTTTTGAAATTTTATAAATTCTATCTCTCAAAATGGACTTCATTTTTGGATTCGGAATATCAAAATTATCCTAGGGTGAAATTTTGGTACTTTTCAGATAACTTTCATATTTTGATGAATAGTGAAAATTACTAAATTTTAATTAAAAATAACTTTTTTAATCAAAATAATTAATAGTGATAAATTATGAATTTGAGTGGTTTTAAAGTATATTTAGAATATATTTTTACCATGTAATACAATGTGGGTCATTGAACATAATTTCACATTTAAACCAGACATAAACAAGTGCCAATCTTTTGATAGTTATTATCTCTTAAAAACACGCTTTTTGTTTTAACAACGGGAATTAATTTTAAATTAATTTCTGCCACTTCTGTGTTTTGAATTTGGAAAAATGGATTCCATATTTGGAATCAGGATGTTCAAATTGTGTAAATAGGTAACTTTTATTTTTAGACATTTTGGATAATTACTTCGGTAAATATTTTATTTACCATGGTTAAAGGGTAAATCCGGTACACAAGGGATAAAAAATAATATTATAATAAAACTAAATTACCCTAAAACGTGTCTTAACCCTATTGGTTGATACATGGTATACCATGGGCATCTTTTTGTCGATTTTGGGACCCCATGGATCCACTTGTAAGTGATAATGACACTTTATTTTAATTAAGTTAAAATAAATACAAAAATGACACAAGCATTTATCTTTTAGAAAAACAATTGTCACATAGGGTTATATATGTTGTATTTTAGACTATAAATATTAATTAGAAATCTAAAAATATTTCCTACATAATGATATTTATTTATAATTTTTATACATTAAATAATTTAATTTATTTATGACACAATGGTGATGCAGTAATTACCATAATAGTGAACAATTAGAATAATTGATATTATAAATACCCAAATAAATATAATTTAATACTTTTATTGAATTACACTAATTTTATAGGATAACATGACATATTAGAATTTATTTAATTAACTTCTTCCAAAGTAATCATTCTGTTATGTGTTTCACAAAAATCAACTATTGAATAGTGTCAAAATTGACATAAAAGAGTTTTTAAAAAAAATATTATATTATTAATTGATATTAAATTCCTAAAAATCTAAGGTTCGGCCAAGAGACTTATATCATGATAGGTATATCATTAATGGACCACTTGGGGGTCTCTGTGATGTATATAGTAAGTTTATTAACTATATAATATAAAAATACAAAGTGACATGGTAAATGTCAAACTAATTAACTAAGAGTTAAAACTAAAAGATAAGGTTAATATAGTGACCCAAACCTATCTAAATTCTATTGGATGAATGTTTTTCGACCTATCCCCACCTTAACCTTTGAATAATCAACTTTGGATCCATTAGAAACCGAATATGAATTTATTATAAATTAATATTTCTAGCTTTTCCAAAGGTGCCCCTCACCCCTCTTATAAAAGGTCACTCCTCCTTCTCATTTCTTCACACCTTCAAAGCCTTTTGGTTCGGAAAAAACCTGCCCAAATACTCTCTAAACTTCCCTCACTACAACCTAGAGGCCTTATTTTGATCATAAAGCCAACCTAAGGAGCCCTTTTGATCAAAGCAAAAGGAAGAACCTGAATAAGAGGTAATGTTTTCACCACCCCTTTTCAAGTTCCTTTCTTCTTCCACTTCTTCTTTCTTTGTTATTACCATTATAAAATAATAAATCCAGTATCATATATATACTGTGATGTTATTATAAATATGTTACAACCATATTCAGTATTCTATCCATCCTTTGAATAACATGTCACTATACGTGCGTACGTATGGCTTACCGTCTCCACGTTGTGGTGTAATTGTTATTCAATATATTATTATTTGTATGGGTATAATAATGATGTGTAACTCATTTAAATAATAAATATAACATGATAATGATTCTGTATATATGATATACCATCCAATTATATATTATTTTAATATCAAAAGAATGATATTGTCGCTCGTGCATACGTACGGACTACCGTCTCCACGAACGCGATGAGATTCATTCTCCATCATATCCATTCAAGTATAATTATAATTTGATGATTTAAAAATAGTATTTAAGGACTTGATATCATTCTGGATATGAATAATATACATTCCATTAATAACGAATATGGCTCACATAACAAAGAATATAAAGTAAAATGAACCCGTTAACACCCGAAATGACGATAATTCAAAGATATTATTAACAAATCAATGTTAAAAGATCATATATAATATCATATTAAAGTAAATTATTATTGTATAATTCAATAACAATTATTTCACCATTATACAGGAGGTTAACCTACCGTCGACCAAGTAAAATGTACAAAGTAAGGGGTTTCTTAACTCACTCTTAATTTCGTGAGAATTCCATTGTTCACCACTTAATTATTGCATGTGGTGTATGTGTACTGCCCATGATTGTATTCATTGTGTAATATACTTTAATTTATGGGTATTTACATAAACATGGTATGATACTTCTTTCATGGGTGTATGTTTCTTAAGTTACCTAATCGATAAGGGAATTTGAGATTTCAATTTCCACTCATTTGGCTTTACGCATATTTCATTGATTATATTACCCCAAGATTATGTGTGGAATCACTATTAATTTGATTATGTCATAATTTACACTCCCCTTACTCTGAATATACTTTTTATACACATAATCACTCCATTGATAATTCTCAAGTCATTGATATGAATTTGATAAGAGTAATTTTAACTCATTCACCATTTGTTGAGTTAAACATCCAATTCGTTGGTGTTGTTTTTACAAGAATATGTGTGAATATCCTTTGATTGTTTTACACTGAATATCCAATCATATTTAGTGTATTTATATTTGTCACACATAATTATGTCGTTGATTTATCCTTAACCTAAGGATATGGACCTTATGATAGATTTCATCTCAACTTACATTCTATTGAGACTTCTTTGTTGATATACACCAAATCACTTTTATGTGGTGTATATAATGTACTTTGACATAGTATATCATGAATCCCTTTATTCTCATGATATTAAAAAGTTTTGATTACCTCAATTATTTGTATTCAAGTGTCTCTCTTTTGGTTAGAATCTCTAACTAAAATACCATTTTTAAATATTTTAAAGACTTATTCATCTAAATCTTTCTCATTAATCTCCATGTTTTAAAAATGGTTTTAAGGATTTATTTATATGGACATTAAAGTTTAGAAATTAAAACTCCTTTTAAAAAGTTTCAAAGTGGTATGGGACACTTTGACTCAAAAATCTACTTTTAAATGGCTTCTTGACAAATAGTGTGACTTTTAAATGATTTTAAGAAAAAGGGGGATATTTCTCTCAAATAGTTTTGATGATTATTTTCATCTATGTCAAAATCCTTCATTATTCTTGATTGAGGTTAATGTGATACAATACAATCTTAAATATTGTATCGAATGAGTTATGTTTGACTGTGGATGTGCTATTTTTATACCATTCATGGTTTGTGGTTAAAGTACTGACATTTCGTATGCTAGTTTTAATACGAATGTTTATGTTATGTTTAAACCTGTTCATATGAGGAATGCATTGGACTTAATAAGTGAAGGTTGGAGCCCGCTATAGCTCCTCGATGCATCGGTAGGTCTCATGAGACAAACTAGTGTCTTGACACAAGGCCTTGCCAAAATCTTATTTGTAGTCTTGGCACGAGGCCTTGGATATGTGGTTATGATAGTCTGTCATTATGCATTCCATCATTATGAAAGTGGTTATTGATATTTCATGGGATTGTTCGACTAGTAGAATATCCATGTGAGTAAGTAAATGGCATTATTTTATTTTATCTTTGCCATTTTATGCTGAAGTTCAAGTTTAAAATGCTTTTGTTCTAGTTATAAACTACCTTAAGTGTTTGTGATTATCTATGAAAGCTTCTGCTATAATGTTATCCTTACTGAGCATCTGAGCTCACCCCTTTCAATGTTTTATTTTTCCCAGGATTACGAAGAAGTAATTTATGAATGACCTGCATGGATAGTATGAGGAGATATGAAGACAAGATATTTTTTTATGATGTAATGTAAAACTTTATGGATGTATCTAGTCATTCCAGGGCTACTAAACTAATCGGTCTTTCGAGACATGATCTTTCTTGTGATCATGCCAATGTTTTGTAATAATGCACCGACTCTGGGTAACTGGGGTCGGGGCGTTACACACTCAATTTAGAATTATATTTTTAATTAAATGAACAAAATACCCTTAACATAAAAATCTATAAAAAATCTAGAATTAAGCACTTTTCACAATTTTTCTTAAAACACATCATAAATCCAAAATTGATTTATATAAGATCAAATTGATAATTTGGGAGGATTAAAACAATTTAAATTCATACAAAAATGTGGAAAATATTATCTTTATCAATTCCCCCACACTTAAACCATGCTTTCCCTCAAGCATAAAATCTCAACATTAAATTTCAAAGGGAACCAATGTTACCAATATTCAAATTACAAAGTATTAAAATAAAAAAAATTCAATTCCAAATCAAATTTTCAAAAATCCACATAAAGTATCAATTTAATTTCTCATTTTTAAAAGAAACAATCAATTCATATATTTTATTTTTTCCCTTTAAAAAATGATGAAACTTCTCCTTTCATTCATTCAAGATCCTTAATTCGTTATTATTATACATACCAAATCATGATTTAACTCACCTTTGAATATTTACTCTCATCTCTCATGATAAAAATCAAGTAAATTTATGCTCATATCAATAGAACATTTTAATTATCCATAATCTTGTAAAAGAACTAATTTCTCCACTTTGTAAAGATAAAAGGCACATAAAATCATGAGGACTTGATGTAAAGGTTCAAATGACTCTATTAATTAAGGTTGGAAGGATTTGATGCTTTAAAAATTAAGGCTCAAAGAGGAGGATAATATATTTATTACAATACATGATATAAAAAATTAAAAGTATAATGAATTTATCCTATTAAATGTAGCAACACCTACTTCTCCCAAAACTCAAAGTGAGGTCATGATCAGGTAAGAATAAGGAATGATTTGTGCACCCTTTTGAATATTTTTTTTACTAATATACTTTTTTTTATTTTTTTGAATGTTATAATTAGATCAATCCTTACATCCATCACCTACCCACATATGTTCAAAATATCATTAGTCTAGAATATAGTGTTTTTTGGTTCTCCCAAATCACAACCCATTTTTCTATCTTTTTTGGGTCTTTTTGTCATTTTTTTATTTCTTTTAATTCAAGAGGTGAAAATAATTAAGTACAATGAATTATTCCACAACCTTTTACAATTCACACAATAGAACCCCCACACATTTCCTTAGAATGTATAACATCCCTTCCATCATGATTTCCTTCACCCCCACATTTTATTTTAAAATATCATGCAAATACAAAGAGTATGGTAGGAATGGATAAAAATGGTTTGAAACATGGATCATCCCTATAATGGTCATTCATGGTCTCTATGGGATAAAATAAGGATTTATTTAAAGGTGGTATTTCAGGATAAGGGATTTTCAAAAGATGCCTCAAAAATTTTAATTGTGTTTTTGTACAGTCATAGCTTTGACAAGTTCAAATGTAAGTTCTAGCTGGTGAAATGTCCCAAGATCACTCAATAAATATGATCAAGAATGAATAGGAAGTATTTAGTCTAAAAATCATCTCGAGAATAAGACATATGATATTTATACAATCACTCAAAACATGATCAATAATAATAAATCAATTCACATGAATTTCAGAAATTAAAAGCATGAAAAATGGTAGAGAAATTTCATTTACATAAATCAACTAATTCCCTTAAATCATGAGTTATCATTTCAATATCAATGATTCACTTTAAACATTCAATTTTCCATTTTAATCATTCAATCTCATTAATATTGAAATCTAAAACATGGAATCACAGGATTCCTAATAAACTCATGTCTCCTAGATAATTCAAGTAATGCAATAATTCATGTATGGACATGAAATTATTATTATTATATCTCAAAACACGGTTTGGACAAAAAATTTAAGGAGTTTAAAAGTTAAAAATTAAAAGTGAACTCCCTTTTGAAATAAAACTTCAGTACTCTTCCCCTAATGTTTGGGAATTCCTTCTATCATCATGATAGCACAAAAAGAAAATTACTCAATTAATCATAAGGATAATTTCATTTAAGCTCAAAATTAAAAGAGGGAGTGGGATGCATACTGCACTAATCTAAAAAATGAAATTTAAATTTAAATTCATAGAAATAATTTAAAGATAAATCTTGGTATAATCCCCTAAGAGGGCCTTTATTTTTTACTGCCTCCAGTGGGAAGTACCAACTATTATCCAAATTTTGATGGTGGATGAATCTTCTTTGATTTGAACCATAACATGTTGCTTTTTCTAGCTTGTGCTTCATCCTTGTTCTTGAGGGAAGATTCATGGATACAGTATAACATATCCACCCCCTTAGCAATGTGGTACATCTTGCATGGTGGGGGTAGGACGATGTGTGGAACCTCTTCTTACTTTGTTTCTACTTGTGAAAAATCTTCTTCTCCTTCCAATGGTTGATCTAGATGTGATGTAGCATGTTTCTTTGGTTTTTCAGGTAGAGCCACTGGTATAACTTCTTGGGCTTCCTCCAGTAGATGCTTAATGTATTCAGGGAGCTCTATGTGTTCCTCAACAGGTGAATATTCTTTTTCCTCATCATCCTCTAGGGCATAATAAGTGTCATAATATTCTAAAAATTTAAAACAGTTGGGAGTTATACTCAAATTACTTTCAATAAAATCAAATGAGTTTGAGTTCAAGATTGTATCATCTCCCTAATTAGGTTCATATTGAATCTTTTCCACAGTGTAAAGTGCCTCTTGGAGTTGATTATCATTGGATGGATGTAGGTAATCGGGATCCTCCACCTTGAGTTTGTTCTCTACTTCTTGGATGTGTTCAGTGAAATCAGTGAAAACTGGGGGAACTTCTTTCTTGGCCTTGAATCATTGCAAGTCAGTTTAGCGTTCTTCGATCATGCTCATCAAAACTTGTGGTGAGATCCATGTCTCTAGGCCTTTTTTAAACAATTTTAACATTATCATAAGATATTCTCCACTACGTTGGAGTTCCTCATAGGTATAATCTATTTCATGTTCTTACACAAGTGAGTAATCATTCCCTGAATTGAAAATATGGTCATTTTAAAACATCATGGGAAAATATATATTTTTTAGATTTTTTTAAAAAATAAAAAAAAAGAAAAATATTTAAAATAATGTGAATTTTTAAAAGGTGATTGAAATATCTATTTAGCTCCCCAGAAATGGTGCCAATTTTTATGAACTCCTATTGTAGAGCGTGACTAAAGAAAATTTATTTTCTTAATGTAGAAAAGTGGATAACCAGGGTCATATCACTTGATGAGCATCACAGATGATTCAATCACTAAATCCAGTTCACCTAATATAACTATTTTTAGTTTTTTATTATTTATTAAAAACTATGGTTTTGGTTTTGTAAAAATGTGAAATTAAAGTAATGAAATGAAAACTTTAAATATAAATGCAGATGTAGATGCATAAAAAATTAAATTATGAAAGAAAGGTATTGGTCCTTGGGTTGTACATCACAGGTTCATTCATTATTTTCTTATTATTCAAATTAAATTTAATAATTTATTTAGTGAAACATAATTAATTAATTAATCCCCATTTGTTTATTGAGTGTGTGATTTTTGTATGCATCTAGGAGACCAAACCACACCTCCTCCAGTAGTCAAGTAGGGTAACACCTCAAACAAGACTGTTATTCCTACAAGACCCGACTCCACTGTATGCTGTTTCAACCCTTATGGAAACCCCAAATCCACCACATTAAGGGTTTTCCTAGGATAATGGTGGTAAAATGACTAATCAAGGAAAAGAAATGGAATTGAAAATAATTTCATGGTGGACAATCACCGCACTCGTGCAATATTCCCACCTCCACCATAAATAGATTTAAAACATTTTTAATTTGAAGTGAAATAATAAAGAACACCATGAAACCTCCCTCAGGGTCAAGCCTCGGGTTAGTTTCTTGTCATTACGAAGTGAAAGGATATAATAGTGGAAGATGAGATAGAAAAAATAAGATTGATATTAGAAGATAAAAGGGGTGGAATAAGAAAGGCGGAACACTTTAATTAAAAATAACCACGTGTTACAATGGAAATGAAACTAAAATAAAAGGAAAATAAATAAATGAAAATTCCTAAATGGACATTTTCCTTCTCTCCTTGATTCCCCGAATGGTGTGGGGATAGTAAGGAATGATTTGGGAGGCACGATATCCTCTCCTTTTATAGGAAGATTTATGTACTCTGAAAATTGACAGATTTTGGACCCATTAAATTGACAATTGATGTGTTGTATCCTTCATAAATTTTTTCCCCATTGTCTTTTGTGTCTTATGTCAAAATTTAAACTCATTTAGAAACCAGATGTATGAGTTATGATTTTTTAATAGACTATTACTTTTTATGGACAAAGGTTCTAGGAATCTTTCTTCAAAAGTATAACATCCAATAGAAACCATAATGACTTAAAAAATCCCTAAAATTACTTTTACTGATGCGCCTATTTGTCCTCATTCTATTCCATGTAGAATCACTACCATTGGAGGTGTGTAGTCTGAGATGTGCTTTCGTTACGGTAGTGGGGTCCACACTATCTGCCTGGAAAATTCTTCAACTTCATTGAGGCCTCTAGATTCTCGAATCAGCCCCAAGTTCAAAAAAAAGTTGAATGAAATAAAATAATTATTCTAAAAACAAGAATCACTCAATTTAGAATTATATTTTTAATTAAATAACCAAAATACCCTTGACATAAAAATCTATAAAAAAATTCAAAATCAATCACTTTTCACAATTTTTCTCAAAACACATCATAAATCCAAAAGTGATTCATATAATATAAAATTGATAATTTGGGAGGATTAAAAAAATATAAATGCATACAAAAATGTGGAAAATAATAGAGTACAATGGCTGACCAAGGCATGAAAAAAGAAAATTTATTTTCCTAATGTAGCACAGTGGCTGACCAGGGTCGTCTCACTTGAAGAGCATCACAGTTGATCCAATCACTAAATCTAGTTCACCTAATATAAATATTTTTGTTTTTTTATTTAAAATAATGGTTTTGGTTTTGAAAAATCATGCAATTAAAATAATTAAACGAAAACATTAAATATAAATGCATATGCAGATGTAGACAGAATAAAATTGCAGAAGAAAGGTCTTGGTCCTGGGGTTGGACATCATGGGTTCAATCATTATTTATTTGTTTTTAAAATTCAATTTGATAATTAATTTAGTGAAACCTCATTAATGAATTACTCTATATTGATTTATTGAGTGTGTGATTTTAGCATGCGTCTGGCACAACAAACCACACCTCCTCCAACATTCAAGTAGGGTAACACCTCAACCGAGAATGTTATTCCTACAAGACTTAACTCCACTATATTCCATTTCAACCCTTATGTAAATCCTAAATCCATTGTATGAAGGGTTTTCCTTAGAGGATGGAGGGAAATGATTAATCAAGGAAAATAAATGGAATTGAAAATAATTTCGTGGTGGACGACCGCCACACCTGTGCAATATTCTCACCTCCACCACAAATATATTTAAAAAAAATTAATTTGAAGTGAAAGAATTAATAACACCATGAAACGTCCCCAAGGCCAATCCTCAGGTTAGTAACTTGTCATTATGAAGTTAAAAGAGTTCACGGTCGAATATGAGAGAGAAAAAATTAGATTGAGATTGGAAGAGAAAAGGGGTGGAAGAAGAAAGGTGGAACACTTTAATTGAAAATAATCATGTGTTAAAATGGAAATGAAAAATAAAATAAAAGTAAAAATAATAATTAATATTCTTAAATGGCTCTTGGACTCCTCTCCTTGGGGCCCCAGATGGTGTGGGGATGAGAATGAATGATTTGAGAGGTACAAGCTCATCTCCTTTAATAGGAAGATTTATATAATCCTAAAGCTGATGTGTTTCAGACCCAATAAATGGATAATTCAATCATGGTACGCTTCATAAAATTTGTTCCCCATTTTCTTGAACGTATTTTCTCCAAATTTAAACTCATTTTTCCACTTTTTTGTATGTGTTATGATTTTTTAATTGACTAGTACTTGTTCTGGATGAAGGTTCTAGGAATATTACTTCAAAAGTATAACCCCCAATGGAAACCTTAATGACTTAAAAACTACCTCAAATTAATTTAGGATATTTTCCTATGAGTCCTAGTTCTATTATATGTGTAATCATTTCCATTGGAGGTGTGTAGGCCGAGATGTGCTTTCGTTACGGTGGTAGGGTCCACACAGTCCACCTGAAATATTCTTCAACTTCACTATTTTTTAAGGCCTCTAGATCATCGAATCAGCCCCTGGTCTAGAAAAAAAAAGAATAAAGAAATAAAATAATTATTCTAAAAAAATAATCACTCAATTGGGAATTATATTTTTAAATAAATAACCAAAATACTATTGATATAAAAATCTGTAAAAAATCTAGAATTAAGCACTTTTCACAATTTTTCTCAAAACGCCTCATAAATCCAAAACTGATTCATATAAGCTCAAATTGATAATTTGGGAGGATTGAAAAAATTAAATGCGCACAAAAATGTGGAAAATATTAGCTCTATCACCATTCTTATTTTCTAAGAATATTAATGGGACTCTGTGCTTATGTATTGATTATAAAAAGTTAAACCAAATGATAGTGAAGAATCAGTATCCTCTTTGATGTATTGATGATCTATTTGACTAGTAGAGAGGTTCTTGTATTTTCTATAAGGTATAATTGAGGTAAGGGTATCATCAGTTGAGAGTTAATCCTTTTTACATATGTCGGGCTACTTTCAGAAGCATGAATGTCATGTATGAGTTCGTTGTGATGTAATTTGGGATAATGAATGCTCTAGAAGTGTTTATGGACTTGAAGAATAAAACCTCTCACCCATACCTAGATCAATTATTGGTAGTGTTTTTAGATGAAATCTTGGTGTACTCTAAGGCTCATGATGATCATTCCCAAAATCTTGACATTATCTTGAGTACACTAAGAGAGAAATGACTATATGCCAAGATATCTAAGTGTCGATTTTGAATTGATCAAGTACACTTATTAGGCCAAATAATCTCAAAGGAAGATGTTGTAATGGACCCAGAGAAGGTGGAAGATGATTTTTTTTGGGAGTAACCCAAGAATTTTTTCTATATCAATAGAATTATGGGGTTAGTAGGTTATTATTTTAGGTTCATCCAAGACTTTTCACATTTTCCAGAACCACTTTCCGGACTGACCAATAAGGGAATAAAGTTTGAATGGTTTGATGCATATGATAACACTTTAAAATATTTGAATAAGTGTTTGAAAACTACACCAATATTGATCCTACCAGATCTGGGTGAGGATTATATAGTTTTTTTATTTGCATTAGGGATTAGTCTTGGAGCAGTGTTGATGCAGGTAGATCGAGTTTTGGTGTATGGGTATTAGTAGTTTAGGGAACATGAATGAAACTACACTATGTGTGACCTCAAGTTGGCGGCAGTGGTTTATGATTTTAAGTGTTGGTGACATTATCTTTTGGGTGATAATTTTACTATGTATACAGATCATAAGAGCTTAAAGTTCATTTTTTTCACAACAATATGTGGATCTCTGACAGCGGAGGTGGGTTGATTATATGAAGTCATTTTATTTTTATCTAGAATATATATATAGGAATGAAAATAGTGTTGATTATCCTTTAATAAGTAAAAATTAGAATCAAGATCTTTAGGAGTCTATTGTTGAGGGGAAAATGATGAATTTACTGTCTATGATACATGTAGGGGTTTAGGAGGGTCAGGGGTAGATGACTCTCATATTAGTTTCAGTGGATTTTACACTTTTGAGTCATATTAGAGATAGTAAGTATGATGATATGAAATGTTTTCCCTTGATGGAAATCCATGAAGGTAGATATTCACCTTCATATTGGACCATAGATGTGGACGAGATCATCTTTGTTAGGAAATTGGTTGTTATTCCTACACGTATATTGGAGGATTTGATGTGTTAATTTCCTGCCTCAAAGTGGGTGGTGCATCCAGGTGTGAACAAAATGTACTATAACCTACAATGATAGTTTTAGTGGGCATGCATGAAAAAAGAGGTAGTAGGGTTCGTGACATGATGCTACACTTGTCAACAGGTGAATCCTGAGCATCAATGGCCTAGTGGTATACTATAACCATTTCCCGTTATGGAATAGAATTGATATGAAGTTACCATGGAGTTTGTGGGGGGTATTTTGAGGATAACTTGGGAAAATGATGCTATTTGGGTGATTTTGGACCGATTGACTAAGGTCTTGCAAGATGCATTTGGTACACAGGTTCTACTAAGTATGGATTTCAACCCACAGATAGATGGGTAGTTAGAATGTACTATTTAGGTTCTTAAGGTTTTACTTTGTGAATATGTCCTAGACTTTGGTGGGTCTTGGGAGAAGCACCTGAAATTGGTGCAGTTCTCCTATAATAATATTTATCATGTAACTATTTATATGGCACTATATGAGGCTATTTTTGATACACCATGAAAATCACCTCTATATTGGATGGAGACAGGTGAGTCAGAACTATTTAGACTTAGTTTATTGATGGAGACATTGGTGCTGGTTCAACTAATTCAAAAATGTATGGCAATTCCTCGAAGTAATCAGAAGTCATATGTTGATAGACAAAAATGACCCCTAGAGTTTTCATTGGGTGGTTGTGATTTCATTTAGGTTTCTAATATCTTGGGTCACTGTAGGATTTGGAGACAGGGTATGTTGGTGCCTAGGTTTGTTGTACCATTTGAGGTTATAGATAGAATTGGGTTGGTGGCGTACTGATTTGCTCTTCCATAAAGATACAATGATATGTACTATTTTTCTCATGTGTCATAACTTCAATGGTATCACCATGACCATTCTCATTTAATCTATGTAGGTGATATTGAGCTTAACAATAATGTTTCCTTTAAGGATAATATTATGTGTGTGTTGGATCATAGTGATAAAGTTTTGCGAGGAAAGACTACATCGATTGTTTATGTATTGTGGAAATATGGACATGTTAGAGAGGAAACATGGGAGAGAGAAGTCGATATGTAGGCTCAATGGCCCAACATTTTACCTCATAATCTTATATATTATTGGCAGTTATGCACGAGGATAAGTTTTTATAAGGTGGGGAGATTTTAATATCCATACCTTTTTTGGAGATGTCTTGAGCACATTTTTAGGTACTATTTTTCATTGTTTGGGGTATATCTTGTTTGGGTATTACCTTGAGGTGTTTTTTGGGTGAAATTTGATAATTTTTTTAATAAATAGAGGTATTTCATGGTTGGTTCATGGTTTTACAAAACTGTGTGCCCAACCCAGAAAACTGTGTGAACCCTAGCAGAGAGGATTCACATAGCTAGCACACAGTTTGTCAAACTATACACCCTCTGAATAGTAACCGTAAGACACCCCTAGGTGGGTACACAGTTTGGTCACAATATTTAGTCAAACCATGCGTCCCATACAGGAAACCATGAGTGTGGGATTTTAAATCTTAAAAAATAGATTAAAAATTCTTGAACCCCTCATAATTCACCCTAACATGACCCAGTTCAACCCTAAATGTTTCCTCTCATTTTTTGAGGTTCTTAAATAGATTATATGGACTTTCTACATTATTTATTGATGATTTGAAACCCATATTGAAGGTCTACACCTCTCCTGGTAAGATATTGTCATCATGTATGGTTTCCTCCCTCTATAACATCTTTTTCTCAACCTTTTAAGGGTTTTTCCTCTGTTGGTATTGGATCTAGATCTAGTTTTTTATATCTAATCCATTTGATCATGGATCTAGGTTTTGATCTAGATCTCATTTTTTTTATTATTTTGTTTGATATGATTCAATTTGGGATTTCCATTGGTGAGTGTTGGTCACCGATCTTGAGGTAGGTGGTCTAAATTCAAGTCCCATAGTCTTGAATTCCAATTGAGTGTATGTGTTGGTAAATTTCAATTGGTATGTTTTTCAATTTAATCTTGGATTAAATAAAATAATTGATTAAATAATTTATGGGATCTTGGAATATACATGGGGTATTGGGATTTTTGAATTGGATTAATTAATTGGTGAAATAATTAATGGGATATTTTGATTATATAATTGGATTAAGTAATTTTTGAATTAATTAATTGAATATTGGGATTATGGAATTGAATTAATTAGTTAGTTAATTAATTAATAGGATATTGTGATTATGGAATTAATATTAAATTAGGATGGTTTAATTGGTCAATTAATGTTATTATGAATTAATTGAAAATGGAAACTGTTATATGTTTGAATCGGCCATTAATGTTTTAATGGGTTATAAGATTGAAAATTGAAAAGGTTTTTAATAGTGAATTTTTTATTTTATGCCATGTGATTAGAGTATTGAACCATGATTTGTTTTTTCAGTTGAAATGGTATATATTGATGTGGAATGTGATAAGAGGGTTAATGTTGAATAACCTTGATTGATGTGATATATATGATATATGTGTGGCTGTTGATATACAAGTGTGGGACATAGAATGAGGCTCCAAATACCTATATGAGATAATGAGTTTGGGAAAAGGACTGAGGCTCCAAATACCCATGTGACATTGAGGTCTGGGATAGGGACTGAGGCTCCAAATACCCATATGAGATAGAAAGTTTGTGATAGGGAATGAGGCTCTAAATACCCATATGACATTAAGGTGTGGGATAGGGACAGAAGATCTAAATATCCACAGGGTGTTGGACATGGCATTTTATACCCATGATATTGGAATTGGAATATGGATCCAATTATCAGTAATATTATTTTAAATGAAATTGTGAATGTTATTCATGGCATTTAGATATGGATCTAACTCTGGAACAGGCCGAAGAAAGTATTGGTTGTTCCGGAGTCCTCAGGAACCCGGGGGTTCATGTGGTTAAATAAAGAATAATTGAAATGTGATAACTATTTAATTAATGCATTATAATTTATTCTTTATACAAATCCATTCACTCTTATTTAATGGATATTATTTTAGACGTCGTTGGTAGTGACCTACCAATTTGTACTCACACCCTACTCAATCATCCTGATCAGTACTAGAATAGAATTCATGTTTATAGGAAAGAATAAGGGAAAGGGAACTATGTTAGATAGTTGAGTCATGATGTAGTGTGGATGAGGGAACCAGATCTAGTTTTGAGACACACTTATAGTATTCAGTGTCTTTACTTTGGGTTTTTCATTTGACACTAGACACATACAAGGAATGACATATCCACTACTTTAGTTTTGGGTATTCTATTAATTATTTAGTTATCATGTTATACTAGTATTATTATGGTCAAGGTTATATCATTTGTATATTGTTTTTTTATTATCATTTTTTTTCTACTTTAATAAGGAATTCATAGTCTCCCCATTACTAATATTAGACCCTCGCTGCTAGTCGGAAGCCTCTGGCATGTGGGGAGATGTGCTTGAGGTCATGTGACTGACCTACTCGAGGAATTGATGAGTGGAACATGGGTTGGGACATTATAATCATCTATTTAAAACTAGAATTTAAAATTCAAAATTAAACTACTAACTTCTATAATCATCTTCTTTAAAACAATCCTTTGGATATTTGGCCCAATAGATCATAATCATCCAATTCAAATAAGTTTTTATTTTGAGTTAAAGTAACTACCAAATAACAAAGATAAATAAAAGTTAGTACTTTTATTCATATCCACCAAGAATTCACTTCCATGATGTGGTTATCTCTATTGTGGTGTAGTAATGTGGATCAAACTAGTAATTTTTTAACTTCCAAAAAATTATATGGCACAATAATGCTTCTATAATATAGAGTTCCTCAAATTTATAGATTTAAAAAACCATCCTAATCTACTCAATGTAATGGTATATAAAATATGGCATAATCATCAACATTTTCTATTAACTATGATGTGGAATCTAAGCTACGACATATATGACCTAAAATTTATAGATCTACTAAAAATAAACCAAACCTCCTCTGTGTCATGGCCCTTCACTACTGAAAAGAATACTCTAATTTAGTATTATCTATAGCTTGGACACTTAAATTCTGGAATGATGCCCTATAGATCATTTTCTATACCAATTCCAATTTCAATATCACCACATAATGGACACCTCTATTATGGCATATCCTAACTCGATGTTAGATGGCTGTGATTTGGACTCAAGCTGCGATGTAGAAAATATTTCCCAATCCAATTTAGTGATGCAATAAAATGATTTAAAATGTGGAAATACTTATTTTTCTCCTTCAATTTACTTTTATTATGATATCTTTAAATTATATATAAATTTCTTGAACTATCCTAATTAACATATGAATTAGTTGAAAAACACATTAACCTCATACGAAAAGAAGTTTTAAATATGATTTATGTTCTGAAAACAAAATCCAATATATAGTATCATATCCACTTCAATATCTTTCACCAAATTCTAAAAAAATCACCACAACACCTCTTAGTATCAGTAGTTAAAAATGAACTCTTATGTATAAAAGTAACTTTTATCAAAAAAATATTAAAGAAAATACAAAATTTAAATTACAACTTATTTAGAAAAAAATATAGAAACTATAAAAAAATATAGAAAATTAAATAATGTGAGGTTGCCTCCCCCACAAGTGATTACTTTTTACATATATTTATTTCATTATAGCTCCAATATCAACCAAAATATGAACATGGATGTGTTATTCTCATCATAAACCATATATTATTTCTTTTAGCATTCATCTATGCACACTGTCTCTTTGGATCATCTGTTACAAACATCTTATCCAACCCAATGTTCTCTTTCATAATGTAACTTACTTTCTCCAAATCCTTTTATTTTTTCCTCTCACATTTTGTTCTATTTAATGTGAGGATTTTTTTTGAGAAACATGTCCTTTTCTTCTTCAAATTTCCATTTCTAATGATTTTCAATATAGTCCAGGAGGTCTTTTGTATGTTACATAACAGGTTCAAATACTTCTTCATATACCTATTTCTCTTCCATGTGAGTTTCCACTTCTTTAATTCCACTCTATAAGGAAATACAATACATATATGATTCAATAATCTTATCAAATGAGGAGTGAATTCTCAATTCAATTGTAACAAAGTTGAATAAGAATGAATTTATAATATAACTCTCTCCCGGATTTTTTTCAACTACAATAACTTATTTTCCAATAAATTCCTCTAGAATGTATGTTATAGGTAAATAAAAAGTTTATCATCAATTTTTTATTCAAAATAAACAACACCTTCGAAGAATTATCTATTATCATTTAATATGAAATGTAATTATGATGAATATTTATTATAAAACATGGGAGGATAATTTTGATAATTTTGTTTGTAAAACGTATAACCAATATTCTTATAAGGATTTTTTATCTCTAACTTATTATTTAGTTGAATTGTAATTTACTTCTGTAGTAATTTTTCAAATGTTTTAGGCATTGGAATTAACTCTTTATAATTCCCCCCCACTTTAATAGCAGAAAATATTAGAGAGAAAATTTATTCTTCATCTACCATCTCTTCTTCAAATGTGAGGGGAATGACTTTTTGTAGATGCATTGCCTATTATTAATAATTAAAACATTTTGTTTTATATTAATAAAGATTATTTGAAACATCTTCTATTTTAATTTTAAGTTTCCTAATTGTGTTTCATTATTCTTTTAAAAACACTAAAATTTTCTCTATATAATTTGGTTGTTATTGTTCCTACCATTGAACATTCCCTACACCATTAAAAAAATTATATTTTAACTAAGAGTAATTAGTACATGCATTCTATGAACTTTAATTTTAATATCTTAACATTAATATATTTTATTAAATAAAAGAAAACAAAAAAATAGAAATATAAAATGAATAATACACTAAGTAGGGTATACCTCCCCGAAAATGGAACCAAATTTTGATATATGATTATCATGAGTAGTGAAAAAAATATTTATAAAACTATTAAAACTGCATCATAGTATTTAAAATCAAGGTCATATCTATAGAGGCTTTATACTTTTACTCATTGAGTTTTACTTACTTCTATTTTTTCATTTAAAAATAATTGAAACAAATTAATAAAAACAAGGGGTTCATTTAATGATATGAAAATATAAAATTTTATATAAAAATTAAGTTTTAATGATATTAGCTTCTCCTCATAATAATTCTTATGCACACTTTCACTATCACACCTATCTACCTTAATTTCACTTAATGAACACTCTCAGTATCGTCTAAGTGATCATATATCACTATTTGTTGTGGGTATAGTCAACCAATACATCCAAGGATCCAAGGATTTAATAATTTAACATATCCTCTATGGTCATCAATTCAAAACATTCCCCAGTCGAGATTATTTCAACACTCACCTCCCTAGAAGAAATTAATAACCATTCATTATCCAGTCCACTAACTTCATTCTATTCCATGTGAACAATCTGAAGGGAGGAGAGTGAAATGAAATAATAAAATAAGACTGACAAAAAGAAACTAAGATGAGAATCACTATCACATATACCTACCCTAATACATACTCTTAAAATCATATAATGAAACTATAACAATTAAGCATGAATGAAAAGGACTCATAAATATCATGTTTTCTTACCTTTAGACCGACTCACAAGTTATTTATTTATCATCATGGAGAAAAGTGATAGCAATCACACGGAAAATAAATGATTACATCAATAAAAATAAAATTTAAATAGATTACAAAAAAATATCAGCTAATGGGAATCCCATACATGAATTCTCCAACGTTAATATATAGGAATCCTTCATCCCTCTCTAAATTTTATTCTAAAAATATACCAGATCCAATGATTCACTTGGGTAGTGATGATCATTACACATTGTAATTAATTTTTATATTATATTATGCACCTAGAAAATGAGGTTTGAGGTCCCTTTATTTTTATATAACCCTGAGTAATTTTTAAAATTCATTTCCTATGTTCTTGTTATTTTATCTCAATCATGGTTCATCTCTATCTAAAACTATTTTTTATATTTTTTGAATAAATAATAACTTTTAAGGGTATAATAGGAACCCATAAGAATGTGGTTTTTTGGGTAGACTAACCCAAGAAACACACAAATACAACAGAGCAACCAAACCATAATAAATTTCCACCTGAATACTAATTATATTCATCATAATATCATCTTCTATTTATAATTACTATAATTTTTTTACCCAATTTGGTTAGGTAGTTTTGTATGGAAATTATATTATCCCATATGGAAGGTGCATGTAATCCATACAGATAACATTTTTCATTAATATCCCTCTATTCTCCTTCTTCTCTCTTCTAAAATATTAATCATGTGTCTGATTTTGGGATACCAGGGATGGTTTGGATGATCAAATTTAAATAAAAAACACAATATTCACATAGATGGTCTCACAAGTTATCATTACCTTGAATCATGTCACAATAAATAATGGGAGATAGTTCATGATGGTGAAGATCATAGTACATCATGAAGGATATTCTGGTCCACCATCTATTTGATATCATTCACTATGAAAGGATACATGGTCCACCATGTAGTAGATCTCATCAACCATGAAGTGAATCATGATCTATCAGAAAATTTAATTGGTAGTTTAGTCAGTATCCTATATTAACCTTGGATTCTTCACAATATACACACAAAACTCCTTTCAATTAAGTTAATTCTATGATAATTTATATATATATATATATATATGATTAAATCATTAAGAGAATAATTTAAATACATTTTTATATTTGACTCAAAAAATATAATTATATATTAAATAAATAGTATATAATAATAAATTGTGAAAAATTTGATGTTTATATCACTGAAATATATGATAAAAATTTGAAAATTTGTGTTTCATAAATCACATATATTGGTTTCGGTCACACACACCAATAAATAGTTCATTATTTCCTCATATTTTTTTATCATAACTCCTAATGGGATATCTTTTTTAAATAATTTTCGAGAATAATTATTGAATATTTTTCACATCCTTATTATCATCTAGTAATTCCTCTCCACTATAATTAATATTATACTCCACCACATCCTTATACATTTTTTCCATGCTCATGGATTTGAAAACTATTCTTTTTCTCTATTTATCCTTATTTTCCACTTAAAAAAATCCAAAATCTATGTCATAAATAATGAGTTTTATGATTATTTTTTAACCTTAATCTTAGTGACATCTTGATACTATTAGAAGGAAGTGTATATGATTATTCACTATTTAAAAAATAACTTAGGATATTTAATAATAATTAATTATATCTAACTAATTATAATACTATATAGAGTTGTTTCATGAGTTTCTTTAAAGTATATAGAGATTTTTATATTTGTAGAATATTGAGAAGAAGGTGAGAATAATACATTATATTTACATTTTTTATTTATTATTTTCAACATTAATTAATCTTTTTATTCATTGATTTATTTAGTTAGGAGATTTATAATAATGATAGATAATCCCATAAATATGTGTAGACTAATGAGAATCTACTAAGTGAAGTTAAATAAGTGCTAAAAGGTGAATAAATAGTAAAGTAAATCTTTCATAAGTGTATGAGTGAATTTAAAAAGGCAACATAAGTGATATTTTACCATGGGTAAATGAAAAATTGATTTTTCAAAGGCCATATAAAATTTTAATATGTATTATGTAATGATTAAGACATAAAATTTAATTTATGTAATTATGAAGTCATGTAAGTGAATTTGGTGCAATTTTGAAGTAATGAAAGTGATGTTGAATAAGTGAGACTTATATAACTCAAAGACCTCATAATAGATGTAAGGATTTATCTATATAATATTTGTGCACAAATGATAAATGGTGTTTTATTCTACCCTATAATTAAGGATCGTTGTTTTTATGTTTTTCATAATGATAAGAAGAAATATGAAGAACCATGAAGGAGTTTTTATGAGGATCATGTGGGTATAATATTATGTCACACACATTTCAAAATTACCATAAATTTTATTTTATTTTATCTTGATGTTAAATAATTTAAATTTCCAAGAAATTTCATCCCAAAACATGTAAAATCCAGAATTTTTAACTATGTGCATGGTTTTCATGCATGGTTTAGGTGAAACCATGAAGATAACTTTTCATAGGGACTTTTTTAGTTTTTTTGTTCTATGTATATTTGGTCTACATGGGTAGATAATAGTTTGATCCAAACCATGTGAGGCCTTGGGGAAACTGTGTGAGGCCTTTGAGGAATAATGGTATGTAACATACATGTCTAACCCATTAGTTTGTTCCAGGTCAGAGTTATTACTAACCTTAGGTGATATTCCTTGGGAACCAAAGTTTAGAAATATATTTCTAGGATTTATCACAAGAACAAAAGGGTGGAATGATTTACACTTTACATAAACATAAAACCATAAAATTAAACCAATATAGAGTCAAACATGTAAACAATACAAGTTACAAATATAAATGATGCATGATATTACATCCAATAACTCAAAGGAATCAACTACAAAAAAACATAGCAAGGATTATAAATAATATAAACAAATGGAAATGTATCCAAAATAGTCACATACTCAAGAACCAAGGTGAAACCACTCTAATCACCATGACAAGACCATTCATCCAAGCTCCATCTCCAAACATCCACAATGTCCACTATCAAAGTTCCCGACTAGTGAATTAAAAAAATTTCCCCCTTCCTTTATCATGGAAGACAACATCTACATATGTATCAAGGTAAAAATGTAGGGGTGAGTATAAAAACCCAATAGGTAACAAAAATAAATTTTCCCATATTCCATGAAAACCATTATCATGTAATCTAATATTTTTATAAAAGGCCAGGAGGATTATCAAAATTATTTTAAAGTAGTTTATACAAATATAAATAGATAAAAAAATCAAAATCAATTATAAACCAGATATCAGGTAATCAAAACAATTTTCCCAACATAAAAATTTATTCTAAAAAACAATAGAAATTGTGCAACCAACAATAATTTATAACCCCACACACAAACTCACACAAGACTTCACCCACCCACCCCCCCCCCCCATTGTCATGCGATCATAGTTACTTCCGTCCATGACCCATTCCCAAATAGTTCATCTAAAACAACACCCCCACACACACATACCCATTCATAACTTGATCCTCAAAAAATTATATTGAGATCATGGTAACTTCCTACCATGATTTATTTTCTCAATGCACAAAATAAAAAGAAACACAATCCATTCCAAGAAAAACAAAAAAACCTCTTGATTACCAAATGATTATCTTTTTTTTCAAAACCATTTTTTAAATCCCATGTGGTGTCACCCACATTCCCAAACTAAAAACTTTAATAACCATAGAAAAACCAAGTAGAGATTAAACAGAGTTTCATCAAAAGGATTTCCATTCAAATAAATTGAAATTATTTAGAAGCATCAAATCCTTCACATTCAAAGAAAAAGTTAAAATATTCCTACCTTAGATTAATTCATCATAAATATTATTATACAATATCATATATTTTACCCCTTCCTTATATTTATCTATCAAGTCCCAAGAAAACCAATCAAAACTCAACTGATCCCATAGATCCATGTATCAAAACTCTGATATATGGTTATGTTCAAGAAAAAAAATGATGTGATCTTATATGAGAAGGAAGAATTGGTTCTTAATATTTTATTTTCATGATCAAAGGCTTGATGAATCAATGAAATCAGAGTCCATGCATAAATGATCACTAAAAATTTTCCAAGGTAACTTTGAAAATCAATATCTTAGATTATTTGAGGAAGAATGAGTCTTTTCAGAAAAAAATTGGGTTTTCAAATAAATTTACATACAATTTATTTCCTATTCATGGTTAGGATACACAGTTGAACAAACTATGTGATAACCATGATAATTGGTTCTATCTCGAGAAACCCCAAGTTACATGGTTAGAAACATGGTTTTTTCAAGCCATACTTCTACCTAGTAACCCTAAAACCCCTTGCACAATTTCCTAGAGACTTGATCATAGTTTATACTGACTATACTCAACCCATAAAGATTGAAGAAATCTTCAAAAATATTTTAAAACCTTCGACAAACATCTTGAGTTTTAAAAAAACTATCTATAACTTTAAATAAGATATAAAATAGGAAAATACCAAATATCGATGGTTTTAAATTCTACCCACCATTTAACTTTTTTCCTCATAAAGATGAAATAAGTTTTTCCACTTCTCTCACATGAACTTATCTCACTCCCTAGTCTCCTCTTGAATATGAACATGCATCCATAATACTCTTAACAATTAAATAGATATCCCTCATAAAGTATCCTCCTATCTATGAAAAAATCCAACCAGTTCATGGATAAATGTCGCATCCAGATTTATAATAACATGATACCAACTGACCACATGAATGGGATGTTATTGATACTTCTTCAGTTGAGTGACATGAAATACATTATGTATAGCACTGAATCTTGGTTGTAAGGATAACTGATATTCAACATCACCAATATATTCTAGAATCTCAAATGGGCAAACATACTGTGGATATAATTTAACTTGATTCCCCTATTGATTATGAACAAATCTTGATGAAACTTTAAAAAAAACATGATCACTCTCATTGAAAGGAAAAGGCTGATGATGATGATCTGTATAAGATTTCTGCCAGCACTGATCCATATTCATTCACTTCAAGATCATTATGATTTTTTATTGTCTCATAGACAAGGATAGGTCCAATCATTGAAGTATCTCATATTCCCACACAGAAAAGTGTAGAATGGAAAATACAGCAATACAATTCCTCGAATAAGGCTATATATATTGTTCTATGATAACTATTATAGTTTGGGAACTCTGTTAATGATATATGATCTTACAGTGAGTATTTGAAGCCCATAAAACATGTCCAAATAAAATATCCCAATGTTTTAATTGTGTGTTCTTATTGCCCATCCATTTTAGGATGACATGTTTTACCCATGATCAATTCAGTTCCAAGAGCCTATTATAAGGAGTTCTAATACTAATAATTTAATTGAAGATCCATATCAGATACGATTGAAATTGGTACTTCATGCATCTTGAACACTTCTCAAATATACAAATTTTATAGGTTCTCTACTACATTATACTCTACAATTGAAAAAAAGTGTGATGAGATGGTAATTCTATCCATAATAACCCAAATAGAATCATGTTTCTAAAGTATACATGGTAGAATAGTGAAAATTTATATAGATTTTTTCTCCCCTTTAATTATAGGAATTGTTATAGATTGCATCATATCTATTGTTTTTTATACTAATCCTTGACCTAAAGATAAGTTATGAATTTCATAACATAATTTACAATATATTTTTTAAAACCTATCCACCAAAAATGAGCTTTTATTTCTTTGTACATATTCTAAATGCCCATGTGAATAGGCCATTTTTAATGGTGATATGCCAAAGGGATTTGTTCATGGTAGGATTGAGGAACCATGATTCTATTTATAAAACACAAAATTGATTCTATATCCTCAATCTAACCATCCATGGTGTCCCCACTATTTAGGTTTTACCTAATGGTGATGCATTCATGATCTGACTATTGATCCTCCTTCACTAAATATATTTAATTAGGAACCAAAGTGATTGAGAAGAAAACTACATTCTCAATATACTCAATACAGACTAGGTGTATATCAGTAATAACACTCATCCGTTTCCGTTACTCATGAGCCTCTCTGACCAGTTTACTATATGAATTCTAACTCAATGAATCTTCTAAATAATTTCCTTTCTTGTGTGTATACTTCATGCCTAAGTTAAAAATCTGGTGACACTCCATCCATCATTGTTGACTCTAGTTCAAGTCACACTGAGAATAGATATGATTCAAGCTCTTATGATTATTCATGACTGTTAAATTTCCACCAAATAGATAGTGGTGTCAGGTTTTAAGGGATTGGACTGTTATTGAAAATTCTATGTCATGTTTAGGGTATTTAATTTCATGTGTTATCAAGTGACTTGAGGCAAAAGAAACAACGTTATCTCCCAACATAAAAACACAACCCATAACTAATCCAAATGCATAATAATAAACAATATAACCCTAACCTAGTTATAGATAAATGAGGGTAGTTATTTAAGGGAGACATCCTTTAAGTTCCTTGAAGTGTTTTTGATAGTTATCATCCCATTTTAATTGTATTCCCAACCAATTAAACACACAAATAGGATAACTAATCCTTGAAAATCATGAATGAAGTTATTATAATAGCCTAAAAATTCTAGAATACATCAAATGTCAAATAAAATCTTTGGAATATTCCAAGAATCAAATACTTTGATCTTAACAGGATCAACTGATATTCCTTCTTAAGAAATGACTTTCTTGAGGAATCAACTTTCTTGATTCCAGAACTCACACTTGGAAAATTATCATAAAGTTTATCATCATGAAACATAATCAATATGATCCCAAAGTGATCCTCATGGTTATTCATATTATAATAATAAACCAAAATATCATCAACAAATACCATAACTAATGAATCAATGTATCTATGGAAGATACATCTTATCAGGACCAAGAAAACCATAGGTAAATTTATCAAACCAAGGGGAATGACCACATATTTATAGTGAATTTATCGACTATGAAATGACATCTTCAGAATATATTATTTCTTAAATTTAATTTAATGGTATTTAAATCATAGATAAATATTATAAAACCACTTGGATCCCTTCCATTGATCATATAGACCATCTATGTGAGGAAGAAAGTGTCAGTTATTGATTATAAGTTGGTTTAATCTACAATAATTAATACATAATCAAAGTGAACTATCTACCTTATTTACAAAGAGAACTAGAGAATACCAAGGTGATTTTATAGGTCTAATGAATCCTTTTAATTATAATTCTTCATGTTGGAGCATTAATTACCTCAATTCCATTGCGGCTATTCTATATTATGGAAGTGAAATAGGACTAGTTCCCAAGAGTTGATAAATAGTAAATTTAATTGGTTTTAGAGGTAGTAAAACCAAAAGCATAATTCAAAAAAACATCCAGGTATCGATACAATATAACCATAATAGTAATATTCTAGCATGAACATTGATATAATGTAATTCATATCAGTTGGGGTTCTAAGGAATTAAAAAGTTTTTTATCCTACTTGTCAAAACTTTTACTTGTCAAGGTCACTAATCACCTCATAATATCAGTGTATTTTGTTTAGGGGGTTCTAAAAAGTTATCTATGCTAGAAGGTCACTTTTAATGAGGCCCCTTTTCAATATATTATAATGATTTCACAATACTTTTAACTAATTATTGGTTCACCTGTGGTTCAGATAGAACCACATTCAATGTTTCACCCTCTCTCTGGGTTCTTATTCTTTTGGGTAGAATTTTCATTCTAAAACGACATAAACGATTCTTAATTAATTTCATTTTAAATATTTTATTTTATGATTAATCATATTTATAAAGTCAAAACAATCAAAATATCACAGTATAAAAATCAAATAACAGTGTTACAATTCATTCCAAGTGGGAAGTATTCTCACTAATTCATGATATCTAACACTCATCAGCTAATCCAACAATGATTAGTTGGAAACACACCTAAAAGTGTTTTAAAACACTTTTTTGTATCCATAAAACCCTAGTAACTTTAATTTCATCATGAAAAAGTTATTTATGTATTTTTATGCTTTACATATTAAGTCCTAACACATCCTATATCCTTTATTCCATCCCAACTCATGGACCGAACAAACTGATACTATTTATAACATGCCCTTCCAATCCATTGTCTTCAGAAGGTTTATAGTTTCTAGTGACATTAAGTGACCTTCCCGATACACCAAAGGTTGGAAATAAATGTCAAAAGTTTATCACAAGAACCGAAGGGGGGAAATTTAATATTAACACATGCACAAAACCATAATGAGAAACCAATATGGAATAAAACATGTAAAGAATCTAAATTAAAACTATAAATGATGCTTGTGATAATATCTAACAACTCAAAGGAACCAACTAGAAAATATAGGAGTAAACATTGGAAATAAAATCCAAAAATGGAGAAGACTTAAAAATAGTGGTAGAATCAGTCACCAAGGTGAACCACTATAAACTACATGACATGACCATGCATACAAGATCCACCTATGAACATCCAAAATAGCCTCTATCAAAGTTCTATACCAGTGATGCATGAAAGATTTTATTTTCCTAGATTATATAATTAAACATCTACATAGGAACTAGGGGTCTATATGAAGGGTGTGCATAACAATCCTATAGGAAACCCAAATATACTTTTACCACATGACACTAAGACTAAAATCATGTTAGCTAATATTTTTATAAAATAACATGAGTAATATAAAAAGTAGTTCAAAGTAGTTTATACAAATAGAAATAGATAAAAATATTTTTACCATAGAAGTTTTACCAGAACTCAGGTGATCAAAATAGTTTTACCATAATAAAATTTTCTTTTAAGAGAAATTGAAATAGTTTAAACAACATTAACTTTATAATCCCACACACACACTCATTCAAACCCTAACTTCCCAAAGTGGTATTTTGATTATGGTGACTTTCATCCATGATCCATTCCAAATTAGTTCATAAAAAAATCCCTCAAACACACATGCTCATGAATAACCTAAATATACTAAAATATTCCCATGATCATGGTAACATCCATCCATGATTTATTCTCCTAATGCACAAGAACACATGCAACCTAATCCATGTGAAGAAAACTAATCAAAATCTCTTGAATACCGAAAGATTATATTTCTTTTCAAAACCAGGATTTCAAATCCCATATAGTTTCAACCAAATCCATAAATAAATAATGTGAACAAAGATATGAAATTACATTAGAGATTTATTAGAGTTTTGGAAAAAGGATGTCCATTTAAAGGGATAGGAATCATTTGGAACCATAAAAACCTTCACATTCCAAAAAACAATTAATGGTTGGAAAAGTTTTCAACCTCAAATTAGTTTGAAACAATGATTCTTAGATGATCACACATATCTAACCCCTTCCTTTAATTTCTCTATCAAGACCCAAAACAAACTGATCAAAACTCATCTAATCCCATAGATCTAAGTATAATAACTCTAATTTATATTTTTTTTCATGAAAACCTAAGGATGTCCAAGATAGAAAGAAATAACAAGGTACCAACCTTTGAATTTGAAGATAAAACACTCAAGGAATCAACAGAATTAGAGTCCATATGTGAAATACCACCAAAAAATCCTAATGTGAGCCTATAAATCCAGAGAATAGGTTAGAAGAGGAATAATGAGGCTTTTTGGGAAAGTTTTGAGCTTCAAAATCAATTTTCATAAAAGTTATTTTCCATCACATGGTTAGTCCACACAGTTTTACAAAACTTGGTCTAACCATACGAATAAACTCTTAGCTAAGAAACTCTAAGCCACATATTTATCCACACTATTTTTATAGTCCATATTATAAATACTCACCTTCACAATAACTCCCAATCCACTCACATGGTTTCCTAGAGACATAATCCTAGTTTCTACTAACTGTGATCAAAACATGAACCATTAAAACAACATTAAAAACCTTATAAAGTCTTCCAAAAAGATATCAATTATTAATACAAACATTCCTTAACTTTAAATGAGTCATAAAATGGTTAAATTCCTCAAAACAATGGGATTATATGGTAATGGAACATGAATTTAAAAAAGTTACAGGTAAAGATACAATAAGTATTTGAAGTGGGTATGAAATTTGAAAGTGAAATTTGGAATGGTTAGTGCTTGGTTTTTTCAAACATGTGGAGTTTCTAAATAAATAAATTTGAATTGTTTTGTTATAGGTGGTGAATTCTTCCCAATTGGCACATAGTTTGAAAAACCATGTTTCCAAACCATGTAGACTGACTAGATTTAATTAAATGGGTTAAATGTACACATCTACCCCTTAGTATTTATTTCTATATACCTCTATTCTCTTCCTTTTGTTTGTTCAATTCTTGGGGTGTACTTGGGGAGATCATCCCTTATACATCCTTTTATTTGGATCCTTTTGCTTCTTAATTTCTAGTTAGAAAGTTCCACTTTATTCCTCATTTATTCTACTCTATTATTTTCCTCCCTGTTACTTGATTTATATCACTCTCATTAACCCTAACCATTTCTCAAGATAAGATTAGGTATTTATAAGGTTCAAATGATGGGTATTTGGTTTATCAATTGTTGAGAGGTCATCTTTTGGTTGGGTTGTGTGTTTACAATCGAATTAGAAGAGTTCTGGCTGTGGTGCTACTCGAACAAGGTAGGTGTTTCTTTGAAATTCCCTTATAATGCATGTTATAAATTTCTTATATATTTTTGAATGGATACTTATGAATTTATAAGAATAATCTAAGACATTAGTATTCTTGAAATGATTTTTTTTCAATGGATTTTATACATGTAATGGATGTGTCACATTTTAAGTGCCAGTAAAATAGCCTGAGTGACTCTTCTAAAATCATTTTAATGTTTTAAAAATTTCCCTTATCTAATAAGATTTATACATCACACCCTTTATAATTTTTAAAATAAATTAAAATTATTTAAATACTTGACATGGACTTATGTCACATGTAAAGTGTTTGTTAAAATTCCAGAGTGACTTTTTAAAATTAATTTAAATGTATTAAAGGGTTTTTTTCATATTTTTTGTATTTAAAGAGGGTGTGTAATGTTTTGAAAGTATGTTTATAAAATTAAGGGAGTTGATATTAATTATTCCAACTGATTTTGAGATGGTGGGGTCATGTATTGTTTTTAAATATTTTTGAAAAATAATTAATGTTTTATAAAAGAGTAACTAGAACGATTTTCTTCCTAAAAGAAATAGCTGTGTTATTTCTATAAAGGAATTTTTGGGAATGGATGGATTTCAAAATGACAATTTTAAGTGTGGTTTGATATATGGTTTTAAATGTATATTTAAAATATGGTTTTCAAATAGCGTGAAAACATCTTGGCTTCTCAATAACATCTATGAAATCTCAGTTGTCACTTTAAATAAAGTTGCTTTTATAAAAGTGTGAGACCCACTTTGGATCATATGTGACTATTGTTATCCTTATAGTGGATTGATATACCTTAGTGTATTTTTGTTGTTATGTTATTTTATGAATATTTTACATAAATAAGAATTTATATGTCTCTTTTAAGGGGTTGTGGTACGGTGCGAGTTATTTAAAATGCTTTATATTTGATTCATATGATGGTGTATTTATGATTACCTATATTTGAAAAGTCATGGGAGTCATAGGAAGATAATTGGTTACCTGTATGATAGAAATACATAGTGTGTAGTAATCATCTATATTAGGAATATTTCTCAGCTACACCTCATCAGCTAGACTAATAGGGGTAATGAGATATGTGAGTTAGAAACTTTTTATGGCCCATGGTAGTGTAGCTTCTCCTGAGTAGTTTATTTATGAATAGTTTGATGGGGCTATCGGTGATGTAGATAGGATCACTAGTCTAAGCATGGGTTCCTTCCTTATACTTTGGGGTTTAATTAATATATCCTAGGTAAAATTCACATTGTTCTTACATCCCTACTAGTATAGTTTATGGGGATTTTTGTAACACCCTGAGTTTTTATGAATTATTTTTTTCGATTTAATTTAATCTTTTTATTATTTTTCATTTCACACAACACTAAATATATATTGTGTTATATAAAAGCCCCAAGTTAGTCTTTCTTTGTACTCTACACCAAGTCAATCATGCGATATAAAAACACTTAAATTAGATTTTGGTACACGAAACACTATTTTTGGATCATTTTACATGAAATTTCGATCTCCTTTAATATATTTCATTACACACAAGTCCTAGTTTTACCAAACTACAATGTATTATTAATATTATTGTTAAAATATTATTATATTTTCACAAAGCCGTTGGAATAGAGGTGATGAATAAGATTAATTAAATTATAAAAATATGGCTTTCACATGTATATAAGAAGAATTATTTTGCGACCAATTAACTAGAAATGAAAATAAAACCCTTTTGAAAATATAGGAAATATTTTTCTAGAAGACTATATTTATGAAATTGAACATGTTTTAACTAAATAAGTTAATTAAAAAAATTGATAAATTATTTTAATAATATACATATATATATTATATAAATTCAAATATTTAACATTCATATTATGTGTTTTCCAGAAAATAGATAAGAATAAATTCAATTTTATGCATAAAGATATATATTCTTTTTAAAAGATAGTTTTACCAGCTTTAAATGGTGTTCCTATTTTAAATATAATTTTTGACACTTTTATAAATTTTATTTGAAAAAATAAAATTCATTTTTGAAATTATAATATCAAAAATTACTTTGGGTTAATTTTTTGTATTTTTCTGTGAAGTTTCAGTTTTTGATGAATAGTGAAAAACATTGAATTTTAATTGAGAAATGAATTTTTTCTAATTTACTTATATTTTTTACTTATATATTAAATTGGTTTTAAATTATATTTAGAAAAATCATTCATATATTAATATAATTTATGTCATTAGAATCAATTTCACATTAAAATTTGATATAATAACATTTAAACCTTTTGAACATTTTCACTTTAAAAAATCGTTATCTCGTCCCATTTATGGTATTAATTTTAAATTACTTTTTGTCACTTTTATGATTATAATTTGGAAAAATAGATTCCATATATGGAATCATCATAATTTATAATGTATATTAAGGTCAACTTAGTTTTTGACTAAAAATATTAGTGAAAGTAATTAAAATTAATTATAACAATTAGGGTAAAAACAAGTTTATTTAGTGGTTAAAAATTAACATAAAGGTCCAAATAACCTATACACATGTCCAAAATCTATTTTATGGACATATTTCAACTATATACTCCATTGGATAAAAAATTGACCATTAATGGTGGCACATGGTGTAAAGTATACCTCTCAATAGCGTTTGTCTTTTTATATTTATAATAATGTCAATCATCCTGCACTATAAAAGGGAACTCACCCCCCCCCCCCCACACACACCACCTTTTCACACCTCTCAATCCCTTTGGCTTGGATATACCCGACCCAAATTTCCCCCAAGTTCTCTCCCTTCATTCTAAAGGCCTCACTTTGAGTATAAATCTAACCATGGAAGGTCTTTGGTTCAAACCAAAAGGAGTTACCCAAAGAAGAGGAGGTTTAAACGTGTGCGAAGAAAGTAAATACTTAAAAAAAGGGTTTTCTCATCTCACTTTTATTTATGTGAGATATATTATATATTCACCATATATTATTTTTGTGTGGTGTATATAATTCCCTATGACATGTTATATCATGAATTTCATTTATTTCATGATATTGAAAGTTTCAATTGATGTTATTCTTTCATGGATATCATGATTCAAAAGTTACTCAAGTAGTAAGTGGATTTCAAGTCTCAATTTTATTTCTACGAGACTTATGACTAATTCACCACACATTTCTTTTTTGAGGTGTATATACTTCCCATTAATTTATTATATGATATTTTTTATTAAATATATGGTCATTTACATATTTATTTTATGATATCTATTTCATGATTTATTTCCATTCAAAAGTTACCAAATTGAAAAGGTAATTTCGTCACAATTTTCCTTCTTTGAGAAACATGTTTTTTTATAAACCGGTATTCTATTAAAAGAATTATATACTGCCATTTGACAAGTTAAATCATGAATTTAATTACTTTCATGATATTTTAAACTTCATTTATTGTTATTCTTTCATAGTGATTATGATTCAAAGTTTCCTTGTTTGTATGAGTCTATTACTATAATCTAATCATTTATCAGTTTTTTTTATGATTATGCTTCTATTGATGAAATATTATAATCCCTATCTCAAGAATTCTCATGAATTTTCTTCTCCTTTAATTATTTATTATGTCTTCACGTAATGTTGTCATTTTTTTACTTTTTGATAATTAAGATAATTAAGAAAAAAATCTAATAAAATCTAATTTTATTCCACTTTTTAGTTGTAAATATGTGTTCTTTAAAAACCATATTTCTTAAAAATGTACTTAAAAAATTAAATTACTATCCTATGATATTTAAAAGACACTTTTACCCATTTTTAACTTTTCAACAAAAATATTATTTACAAAAAAAATCTTCTTTAAATTTTCCAGTTAAGGACCTTTTATGAACATTTTAGAGAGAAGAAGGAATGTTTAGAATGTACATATTTATTATTCTTCATGACCATCATTTATTTAAAACATACATTTAAATTTTCCAAGATTAAGTTTTTAAGAAAATTGTTTCTCCAAATATTATTTGAAAATTCATTGTTTTTAAAGTGGTTTTTGAAGAAAAAAGTTTTCAAAAAAATATGTTTAAAAAGTGTTTTAAATTATATTCAATATACCTTTATAAGTTTTCAAAGAAAATGGTTTTCAAACTTTTTTTAAGATTCCATTATAATTTCCAAGGTTATTTTTAAATAAAATGTTTTCAAATTTTTTTATGTTTTAAAAATCATTTTTCAAAGAAGGAATGGTATTTTCCTCAAGAAATGTTTTTAAAAGATATTTCAAAATTATTTTCCATCTAAGACAACATCCATTGGGGTTAATCATGCCTTTATTGGGATATGATCCAATGGTTCTATTCATATTATTTCTCTGAATGGTTTATGTTTTGATGGCATGATGTATATGAAACCTGTTTATCTTTCACAGTTTATATTCTTATAAAACCTGCTTCTTTTAACTTTTTCTTCTTTAATCAAATGATTATGAAACCTATATTTTTTCCAAATGTTAGGATATAATGACATTTTTATGATACACATTTAATTTAATGGGTTATGATATGATTGTTTATGATCTTGTTTCACATATTTGTTTGATTTAGTTATTATATAGGTGGGACAAATATCTCACTTTAATTCATTTGGTAAATATTTATATCACATCATATATAAATATCTAGAATGGGGTGTGAAATAGGTTCAATAAAGTCCTTTTTCTATTAATATGGTCTTAGGATTGAACCTTGACTATTAATATGGTATCGGGAGTGAACCTTGACTACTAAGATGGTATTGGGAGTAAACCTTGACTACTAAGATAATTATGAGAGTGATTCCATTACACTATAAATAAAGGGCTATAACTGGAGATTGTGGTGTGTCTCATCTAATAGGTGTATCCCCCATGAAGTTCCCTGATAGGTTTTGGAAATAATCCTTGAATTATGGGGAATAATTTTATTTTCTTACTTGTGTGCCAAAAAATCTATTTATTATTCCTATGTCAGAATATCTTAGCTTATTATCTCAATTCCCTTATGATTCATTTCTTATGAACTTCCAATATTTATTCCATGATTCATGTTTATGTTCTTTGATATGCATGGTATGATTTTCAATGTTATGATCATGTTATCATACCCTTATGATTATGTTATTCTTATGTGTATTCATTATTTACCCTTTTTGGGCATCTATGATAAACCTTTCTTATGTTTCCTTTACCAAGGTTATGAAGAAAAGCTTTAAATAGGATAACTAAATGGGGAGATATTTGTGGGAAACATTGAAGATCTTTCACCAAGTTAGAAGATTATATTCCATGTTTCTAAATACACTTAACTATTATGGTCCTTAGGAAATTAATTTTGTAATGTGATGAATGTTCATCTAAAATAATGTAATATCCATGTATGTTAATCTAGGGTTGCTATATTTTTTTATGGTTTAATTTTGTTCCTGTAGTTTGTTTGACTATTAGTACAATTGTTTGATGGTTTTTTGTTGGATTATGTTTCCTTGATTCCTTTGTTCCTATTGGAGTTAGTTCCCTAGAACCAACTTCTTTGTAATTTATGATAACTTTTATTCATAGTTTTGAATATTAATAAACTACTTATCACATCATGATTTTTCTTCTAAGTGACATATTATGTGATAATGTCTTAAGAGTAACTATCACACAAAAAGGTTATAACCGTTCCCTTCTATGATGAGAACTATGAAGTGCTATGACAATATTCTTGAATATATGTTCTATATCCATATTATATAATTTTAGGGAGACAAATGATATATTATATCAGGGATGGATACTCATAGAACTTTGAGGCACCTTCTCATGGTGTACACCCTTAGTAATATCAAGTATGATATTATGAGAATGCGATATGCTAGTAAAAAATCCACATTTATATGTGTCATTGGATTTTATAATCTACATATATGTGTATTGGTATTTAGGATTTAAGATTTTTATTAATGATTATTATGAGTCATGCACTTAGATGTATTGATAAAAACTGTGATGACAGATGTTCCCAGTGAAGTGAGATATGTTGGGTGTGTCACCAGTAATATTGAATTAATAAATAATACAAGAAAGGATTTTTATCTTCTGTTTATTAATATAAGTTTATATCTTAGGACCTTTTATGGAAATTATTTAGCATAAATAAATCCATGGCCATTTTGTTCTAAAGGAAAGTTCATTTTTCAAAAAGTCAATGAAAGAGACATCAAGCACATAGGTTAATGTCACTAACATGAAACTTTATTTTTTATATATATTGTGATAAAGGTATTATATTACATTTTAAGTATCTATATGAGATGACATGTCATTTTGGAATTAACTTCTTTCTTTATGGGTTCCTTGGTGTGTTGTTAGACACCAAACTTGGACTTTAGACTACTACACCTAATGTTGTTGAGAAAGGGGCCTAGAGGGTCACACACTAAGTGTATCTAGAATCTCAATTAAATAATATATTATTATTTATTATTTAGTAGGTTTAATGTATATTATTCTCTTATATGGTTTAATAATTATTCATGTATGTTTGATCGCATATAAATATTTATGTTTTATTTAGTGAATATAATATTTATTTATTTATTGTAGTATAATGGAGTGATATTTATTTAATAAATAAATTGAAATTATTCAATGCCTGATAAATATTGTTGAGGAATAAAGAATAAATTATAATGATCTGGTGATAAATAATAAATATTTAATATAATTAAATTAAATAATATTTCATTTTAATTATAAAAGTTAAACTCATGTAGAGAAATGAAATATTATTATTATCTGACATGGGGTTTTTTCTACGATTAAATAAATAATTAAGGGCACTTTTTCTATTATTTTATTTTAACCCTATAAATATAAATACCCAATTATGTTATTTTCTAAATATAGTAAATTAATTTGTCTTGTTTTTGAACAAAGGATTTGGAGAATCCTCTAAAGCCTTGAGAGCTCCCTTATCCATGAACGCTCCCAAGAATGGAGAGAAATCCTCCACCAATTAAAAATTGGGTACAACCGCAAAAGCGACACACACGCATGGAAGAAGATTACATTAAATCGCAAGCCCAGGGACTTGACCCAACGACCTACCCCTCACCACCCCACCACCAACGGTGGGGAGGAAATCCTCCTCCAATTGAACAAGGATAATTCTTTTGAAGTGCTTCCCGAAGAGATCAAAGGCGGATAATGAAAGCACAATAATATTCCATGCTAGAACCTGGATATTCCTTCAGTGATGTCTGGAGATTCATGGAACACATGTGGGTCACCTCCAAAGGAAATATACACATGGTTACTATAATTAAATGATGGTGGATCATGGATTTGTCACTGGATTCATCAACGGAGAAAGAATTCCAACAAAGGTAATTTTTTATTTAATTAAATCAATTATAAAAAATATGTGATGATCCTCTCTCTAGTTCTAGTGTGATTACCCCTATCTGATCTCATTGATCCAATTCTATAGATTATGACTTTTATCATCGTGTAGATCTCAGATTGGTCATCAATCATGACAAAAAGAAATGTTGGGAATTTCTCATTGCACACTTACACTACACTCAGAACATAAAATTGGTATCAAAGGGGTCACATAATTATTTATAATTATTTAAAGATCATTGGTGATTTACATATTTATATTTTAGTTTTAAATTCAAGTTTAATCACTATTTTAATATTAATCATAGGATTTGCTTATTCCTCCTTCGTTTCTCATAGATTTGATCGAAATGATTAATTTTAGTATTAAAATAAAATCAAGGAACTCATCTGGAGGTGCCAAGGTTTCTGGATAGACAACACAGGACTACAAACCGTGTAACTAGAGTTACATGTTGTGAAGTCATGTTCAATGCATCAAAATTGATTTTGAAATTAATTCAAGATTATGTATTAATTACACAATTTAATTACACCGCATGTTGACTAGAATATAATGGCGCACTGTCATCTAGATTACACACTATTTTTCCCATTTACACTACGTGTAGTCCTTTTGAGTCAAATACGGGCTGTATATTTCAGTACACGACCAACCTGACTAGTGACCATGTAATTTGGAGATTGCACGGAATGTAGCCCATTGGAAACACCATGTACTCTGGTTTCTGAGGTATGATTCACACACCAAGTCCCAAGCGTGTGCATTAGATAAACAGTGAGATATGTACAAGTTGTTTAGCTCGAATGCACACACCGTGTACTTATACCAAGTTACACAGACTTAAAGAAATTATTTTACTATGTAAACCTTGATACATGTACTTGCGTGTGGTCATAAATATAGGATTTTCCATGTTATAGATTTTAATATACATAAATATTTAAATGTTTAAATATATCTATGTGATGTTTAGATCTGCATATCATGTACGAGTCTTATTACAAGTTGTTACTATATGTGCATTGAATTATAACACTTGACTGAAAAAATCATGTAATTTTTGTAATCATTTTTTAAGTACATGTAGTTAAAGTATATGATAATTAATGCATGAAAATTTTCAGAAGAGTAAAATAGTATATGAGTATAATACATGTTGGCCTTAATTGGATGGGTATTCACCTTGTTTTATCTAAGGTATATTTATGTATATAGTTAATTTTAAATAAATTTATTTAATTTGTTTAAATTTTTAATATATGATAATATCAAGGAAATTTGGAGGATAATTAAGATAGAATAATTGATTAATTAAAGATAATAATTAATTGATTCGAGCACGATTTATCTTAAATAAAAATGATTATGGATTGAATGCTAGTTTTATTAATCGTGTAATTCGTTGCATGCTTGTGGATAATCATGAGCATATACCATACCATTGTATGTGATTGGTTTCATTTCATTTAATTTATTATTAAATTAAAATTGTTGGTCTGTGTGCCTTCTATTCTATCATTATGTAGGACCAACGTGCCCATGGTTTCTTTTATGTAAACCCCCTTTTCCCTTCACTTGTGTGTGAGTAAAAGGAATATGTAATGGCTGGAACTCTCAATATAGTGGTGGTAGTTCAAGTTTGGATCCAATGAGAAACCAATCCAAGGAGATGCATAGGTGGATATGTGGAAATATTTAAACATGGACCTTAATTAGTTCAAGGTGTTTTTACCTAGGTCAATGGTTAGTTTATAAACCACTAGATAAACTAGCCATTAGTATACTATTGTGATCATACCCTTTATTATTTTATTTCTATCAGTTTCATGGTTATTTCATTATAGATGTTTTTTCACAATCACAGAAATTAATGAAATTAATGATCATGCAAGATAAAACTAAAATAAGTTGGCTAATGCATAAATATTATCTAATACATGGTTAACCACTTAAGTGAATCCACTTAATATTAACAAGAATATGATAAAGATAATAATTGCAAATTTATTCATAAAAGGTTAAAATCCCTAAATTAATTATATTAAGTCAGTATAGCCTTCCATTACTTTAGTTAAAATTGAACACTATTTCAAAGTGCTTGACCAACCCAAGTTGGGGTGCCTTAAATTATCATAAAATTTTAACTTGAAGTTTTGGGTTGAATTAAATTAGTTCACATAAAAGGTTGACTATCCAAGAAGGACCTAGTATAACAGAGAGTAAAAGGTTGAGGAAATACAATTAATGATTTCAAGATTGGAGAGTTCACTTAGTAGATCAAGGAAGTGTGAGTTAATTTAGTTTTTGTTTTCAATGCCTACCTAAAACCATTAAAGTTTCTTGACCAACCCAAGTTGGCACAATGAAAAATAAAATATGGATCCTTCCCATTAAGAATGGCCAAAAGACAGAATATTCTAAATACAATGGTGAGGTATATTGGGTTTTGATAAAATAGTGGGATAATAATAAATATAATATTTCTTTGTTTGTCAAAAATTTATCAGATAAAGTACTAAAATTTTTATTATCTTATTTTGTAGAAAAAAAATTAAAATGACATCAAACATATCATTGTAATCCATACTTGATAAGTAAAATCTTTTCACTAGTAAAAATTTTCAAGAATGGAAAAGGCACCTATGTGTCATCCTTCAACATGAAAGAAAATTATATGTGTTAGAAGAACCTTTTCCAGCTGCACCTCATAATGAGGCAAGTGATGAAGAGTTATCTCCCTATGAGAAACATTTGAATGATCTTATAGATGTTAAATTCCTCATGCTATCATCTATGTATAGTCATATTTTGAAGCAACATGAGGACAAGGATTCATATAGAATGATGTCTCACCTTCAGGATATCTATCAAGAGAAGGCAAGACAATAAAGTTATGAGATCTCCAATGTTTTGTTCACAACTAAGATTGGAGTGTTTTCACCATCTGGGACTCATATATTCAAGATTATTAGATAAATTAAATACCTTTAAATATTAGGTATTAAATTCCCAAATGATTTGAATATAGATATCATACTTTCATCACTTCCCAATTCCTTCTCTAGCTTTATTATTAATTACAATATGAGAAAAAATGAGAAGAGTCTTACATAATTTCTTACTTTCATTCACCAAGTGGATAAGGACATGGGATATGGAAAACCCACAATACTTATGGTAAATAAGAAAATTAAGAATAAGGAAAAGGGTCACAAGACATATAAACAGTCTAAAGCTCCTCAGCACCATCCTTCCGAGAAGAATAATATTTAGAGGTAAGGAAAGGAAATAGAGGCAATATTTTTTTCATCTAGAAAGTTAGACCACTAGAAGAAGAAATAAACCTAGAATTAAGGGAAGATAAAGGTGAATTCATTATCAAGTGTAATCTTTCAATATATATACACATTGGGTATTAGATGCTGTTTGTGGGGCTCACATCTATATCCAAATGTAGGAACCAAGTAGATTCTAAAATATTTCTAGAGTGGAGGTGGATCTGAGAGTTTCTAATGGCATGAGGCTGGCTACTCTATCCATTGGTGACTACCACCTCTCATTTCCAATGGGAATGATTTTTATTTTTGAAATATTTTTATAATGTCCCTACAGTTTCCAAAAAAATAATTTTTTTATCATGCCTAGATACAGATGGGTTTATTTTCAAATTTGGAAATAAAGTTTGTTTGTTTTATAAATAAAACGTATGTTATGGTATGGAGAATTTAAATAATTGTATTTATATATAAAATTACGAAGATCAAGGATTGTAAATCCATAACGAATCATGTTCACACAACTCATACATCACCGAGCTTTGGAATCACCATCTTGGCCATGTAAATGATTTGTGTTTAATAAAGATCTATCAAGATGAATATTTGTACTCCTCTGAGATAAATCCACTTGAAATATTTCATGCTGGTTTACAAGAAAAAATGAACAGACCACCATTTGGTAGATAGTGTTAAAGGGGTACATAGATTCAAGGATATTTCCACATTGATGTGTGTGTAACACTTTAAGTAGAAGATAGTGGTGGATATTCTTACTTATTAACTTTTACTAATGACTTGAGTAGATACGACTATGTATAATTAATGAGGAAAAATTACGAGTCCTTTTAAAAATTCATGTAATTTGAGAATATAGTATAGAATCGACTTAGTAAGAAGATAAATAATCTTTGATTGGATTGAGGTGGTCAATATCTTAACCAAGAGTTCATTGAATTTTATAGGAGTTTGAGATTATATCTTAACTCACTCTTACTTACACACCATTGTGGAATGGTGTTAGTGAAAGTAGGAACCACACCTTGTTAGACATGATAAGTTCGATGATGAGTCATGATGATCTTCCATTATTCTTTTGGGGATATTCATTACAAAATGCAACATACACATTAAATTGAGTTCCAACTAAAGAAGAAAATGGAATTATCTTCGAGATGTGGGGTGTAAAGAAACCCATTTTGTTGCATACATGTGTATGGGGTTGAAAAGAATTATTTAAGGCCTTATCAGGAAACAAACTTACACCATGGGGAACTAAGTGTATCTTTATAGGATATCCCAAGGAAACAAGGGGATAAAACCAATAAAACACCTCAGATAAGAAATTTATTGCTCTGATAAAATCTATCTTTGTTGAGAGGGAGCACATACTCAAAAAGGATAGTTGGAGAAATATTGTCTTTGACAAATTTGATGCTCAAAATACACAAGATTTGGAACAGGAATATATTCCACAGGTCCTCATGGAAGAAGAATTTTATGAAACACAAGTACTGTGTATGAGCATTATATAGGTAAGAGAACCAGAGAGATATGGTTTTCTAGTCACCAAGGATGGTGACTAATTATTGGTTGACAATGATGAACTAATATCCTACAAATAGGTAGTACAAATTTCATAAGCTACGATATAGAATGAAACCATGAATTCTAAAATTGATTCCATGTATCAGAACCAAGTTTGGTTTCTAGTTGTTACGTCAGTTTATGCAAAGCTTGTTGGATTCAAATGGGTATTCAAGAGGAAACTGGACATGGAAGGTAATTTAAATACCTATAAATCAAGTCTATTAGATAAAGGGTTTAAATGGAGTAAAGTAATTTATTATGAGGAAACATTTTAACTAGTTTCCATGTTTAAATTCGTTAGAATTCTACTTGCTATAGCAACTTACAATGACTATGAGATTTAGCAGATGGAAGTCAAAACTACATTCTTTAATGAGAACCTTCATGAAGATGTATATATGACACAACCATAAGGTTTTGTAACTCCAATTTATGCCAAATGAATTTGAAATTTACAGATATCCATTTATGGATTGAATAAAGCATCTAGGTTACGAAACATTATATTTGATGAATCCATAAAATAATTTGGTTTCATTAAGAATAAATGTGATTCATGTGTTTATAAGAGGTTTATTGGAAATTTGGTTATTATCCTAGTAGTATATGTTTATGACATATTAATTATTATAAAAGACATAATAGCTATATAGTCAGTTAAGGACCAGTTAAACAAGTGTTTCTGCATTATGGACTTAGGTGAAGCAGCCTATATTCTGGGGATAAAGATCATTAGTGACAGATCCAAGAGGCTAATTAGACTAAGTCAAAGTACATATGTTGACCAGATAATAAAGATATTTAGTATGGAACAATCCAATAGGGGATTAGTTCAAGTGTCACTTGGTTTACATATTTATAAGAAAATGTGTCCCCATACACAACATGAGAAAGAGTATGAGTAATATCCCATATGCTTTGGTGATAGGATTAATCATGTATGTTATGTTATGTACTATAATTGATGTTACCTATAGACTTAGCATAGTAGTCATATATCAATAAGATCCAAGAGAACAATATTGGACCATTTTTAAGGTTATTTTTAAGTATATGAGAAGAAATGAGGATATGTTCCTGGGGTATGGAGGAGATGAGGAGCTGATTGTCAGAGATTATACTGATTATAGTTTTTAGAAAGATCCTAATGATCTTATGTCATAATAAGGATATATTTTCTATCTCAACAGAGGAGCTATGAGTTGGAAGATTTCAAAGCAGAAAGTTTTCGTTAATTCTATAGTGGATTTTGGGTATATAGTGGATTTTGATGTAGAAAAGGAATCCATTTTAATTCAAAACATTATTTAGGAGCTTGATGTGTTATTCAGAATTAAATACCCTATCAGATTGTATTGTGATAATACTGCAGTGGTGGCTCTTGTAAAAGAGCTAAGGTCACACAAACAGACAAAGCACATACTCTAAAAGTATCACCCTTTGAGTTATTTCTATTAGATGGGTGAAGTTACAGTATGAAGAGTACCCATGGAAGAGAACATTGTAGACCCATTTAATAAAGTAATATCTTAGCAGAAGCATGAGTAACATGTGAAAGAAAGAGGACTGAAGGGCGTTAGCAGTTGGCTCTAGGGAAAGTGGGAGTATTTTGGAGTTGGTTCCCTAGAACCAACTTCTATAAACTTTATGATAACTTGTATTCATATTTTTGAATATTAATAAACTACTTATCACATCATGATTATTCTTCTGTGTTACATAGTATATGATAATATCCTAAGAGTAGCTTTCTCACTAAAAGGTCATAGTAGTTCCCCTATATGATGAGAACCTAGAAGTTCTATGACATTCTTAATGAATATATGTTCTATAGTCAGATAATATCATTTGAGCGACACAAATGATATAGGATATCAAGGGTGGAGACTAAAAGGACTTTGAGGCACCTTCTCATGGTGTACTCCCTTATTAATATCGAGTAGGATATTATGAGAACAAGAACCTCTAGTAAGAAATCCATATTGATATGTTTCATTTGATGTTTCTATCTTCAGACATGTGTGTTGGTCTATAGACTTTAAGATTATTATTAATGAGTATTATGAGTCATAAACTTATATGTATTGAAGAACATAGTGATGATAAATGTTCACAGTAATGTGGGACATGATGGGTGTGTCACGAGTAATATTGCATTAATGAATAATATGAGAAAGGATTTGTCTCTTCTATTTATTAATGGAAGTTGATATCTCATAACCTTTTATGGAAATGATATCACATAAATAAATCCATAACCATTGTGTTCTAAAGGAAATTTCATTTCATGGGAAGTCAAATAAAGAGACATCGAGCACATAGATTGATGGCACCAGCATGCAACCTGTTTGATTAGAGATATCATGATAAATGGATTATATTACACATTAAGTGTATGTGTGAGGTGACATGTAATTACAGCATTAACATATTTCTATATGGGTTCCCTGACATGTTGTTAGGTGTTAACCTTGGACTTTAGGTTGCTTCACCTAATTCCACTAAGAAAGAGGCCTAGAGGGTCACACACTAAGTGTATCTAGAATCTTAGTTAAATAATATATTATTATTTGTTATTTAAAAGGTTGAATAAATATTATTACCCTAAATGGTTTAATAATTATTCATTTATGCTTGATCACATATAAATATTTATTTGATATTTGGTGAATATAATATTTATTTATTTATTAGAAAATAATGCAGTGGTATTTATTTATTTAATAAATAGGCATTATTCAGGGCCCAATAAATATTGTGGAGGAATGGAAGACCGAGTTTAATGGTCTATTGAGAAATAATAAATATTTAATATTATTTAATTAACTAATATTTAATTTTAATTCACAATTTAGGAACATGTTGAGAAATGATAATATTATTATTTGACTTGGGGTTTTTTTCCAAGATTAAATAAATAATTAAGGACATGTGTGAAATTATTTTATTTTATCTCTATCAATATAAATATCCAATTGTGTTATTTTTTCAACAGATCCAATTCATTTATATTAGTTGTGCACAATGGATTTTTAGAATCCTCTCAATCCAAGAGATCTCCCTTCTCCTAGAATGCTCCCAAGAATGGAGTTCAATCCTTCACCACCAGATCAAAGAGAACACATTGGAGGTGATTCTTGAAGTGATCATAGGCAGACGACACAAGCGCAAGGATATTCTATGCTAGCACCTGGATATTTATTTGGTGATGTCTATAGATTCATGGAACATATGTGGATCACTACTAGAGTAAATCTACACTTTTTTTCTATAATTCAATGATGGTGGACTGCAGACTTGTCACCAGATTCATCAGCGAAGAAATAACTCTAACAAAGGTAGTTTTTTATTTAATTAAATTAATTGTTAATAATATGTGATGATCCTATCACTTGTTCAAGCATTATTACCCTTGTCAGTTCTCTTGGATATAATTCTATATATCATGACATTTATCATCGTATAGATATCAGATTGGTCATAAATCATGAAAAAAAACAATGTTGGGAACTGCCCATCGTACACTTCCGTTGTGCTTGGAATTTGTAGCTCCTCGGTGAGAATTGTGTATCACTTTTTTTTGTGATTTGGTATAATTTTAAATGGGTTGTTTCTTTAATTTTTTGAATGTATTTTTTAAGTTAATAATAGATGATTTTTTTCAAAAAATATTTTTAAGAAATGGTTTTACTTTAGGTTTTTTATTAAAAATATATTTTATAGAAATGTTGTGAAAGGGGGATATATAGTGTTTTGAGTTGTTTCCCCTAGATTTAAAGGCCCTATTTCCATAATGTGAAATTATTTATTAATTTTTTTAAAAATCCTTATTTTGTTTTATAGAAATGGTGGTTTTTATAAATGTGTAGTGGCATGTAATTTCACTTATTTTACAAAACATGTGTATAACTTATTTTTAAATATTCTGTTTAAAAAAGTATTTTTTTTAATTATTTTTCAAATGTGATTTTATAATCTCGGTAGTTGGTGACCTATTTAACTATTTATATCATGACTATATATACATTATATATGTTTATAGTGCTTAAACTTACTTAAATTCTTTACTTCAGGTTGGCTTATGGATTGATGAGTGAGATATGGCAAGTGAGTAGGGGGGAACTAGTATTTGATGTTAAAGATGTCTGGGTTTTTTACCTTTCTTATTTTATTTTAGAATATTATATTAGTCTTTTGTCTTGGTATGTATATTTACCCACTTCCTCTCTATTTTATTTCATTTTTATGTTTATCCTTGCACGGATGTTTTATTATGACATGTTTAGTTATACGTTTTATATATTTCCACTATCGATTTATTTTTATTGTTAATAATAGTGAAATCATTCCAAAATAGTTTTCTTGATACCTGGGCCCAATATACAATCCTAGGGGGATTAGTATATCCCTTTAATTTAGTGCAAGGTCAAGTTAGGTTTGGTTCAGGTAGAATCCATGGGCCAGTTCATTTCAAATGGCATCAAAGCATAGGTTTCTATGTAGGTACCTAGTTCATTATGTATCCCTATTATTATTTAGAGTATTCTGGTAATACTAAGTCAATAGTTTCATCAAGACTCATGTGTTTAGTCATGATTGGGTGCTTTATTACCACCCTTTATGGCTTCACTCGATCTACCTTAGGCATTGGGGTTTGAATCTTTAATTTTTAATTATATTGGATTTACTATTAATGGTGTGTTGATCCTCACTAGCATAGTTTGAGTTGCCTTGGGGGTTAGGTTATATTTTGGGATGGGAAAATAAATTAGATTGGTGGTACATCAATTGTTATAGGAATTTTTTTATGACTAGATCATAGTCCATCAAACCATGTGGTCGAATCATGTATTGTTCTATATCTCATTTGACTTATTATTTAGGCCTCTATTGAGAAATCCTAAACAAAAAAGTATAAATCAAGGTGGATCTTATGATTCCTTGGTGATGTGGATTGAGATTTTTGGAATGCGTTCTTTTGGTGTAATTTTTGTGCAAATTGGGTTTTTGAAAAAGAGAGGATTTTATGAAACCTATTTTCATTTAAAATGGATAATTAGGGATTGTTTATAAAAACTTGTTTGGGTTTCATGAAAAAATGTTTTATATAAATTTAATCCTTATTCTTGTTTATAAAATGGGATTTATTTTCCAAAAGGGTTTTGGGAATGTTTTTACCTCGAATGGGTTGAATGTTTTATAAACATAGAGAAAATTTTTGTTTTTAAACCCATTTATTGTTTAATGGTAAAGGAATTTGGAACCCTGCAGGGTGATTTTAAAATAGCGATTGTTTACATTTAATTAAAATGAAATGGTAAATATTTTTTTAATTTTTTAAGGATTTATCTCTGAGAATATCGATTGGGTTCCTTATTTTAAAAAGGAAGTATTTATTTTTAAAACTAATTTAAATGATTCAGAATTCCTTTATGGAATTTGAAGTTTATATGTGAAGTAAAATGTTTTTAAATGTTGGGTTCTCTTAAATAGACCATTTCTGTTTGAAAATTTTGTTTTTATTCCTTTGTGATTAGGTGTTTATTTTTAAGAAATGTGATTTTTGGAATGTCAGTTACCTTGTTTAATTGGTGTTTTTAGATTTTTTACATCCATGTGTGTTGGAACCAATTGATTTGAATTGGTAAACATGATTGGGTTGGGTCTATGTTTTTAAATATAAATTATACCTCCAAGAAAGATCTCAAGTTAAAGTGTAGTGTTTATCTATAGGTGTAGTTCTTTCCTCATTTTAATCACTTACCTAGACTTTGAATTGAGTGGTAAGTTTTAGTATCCCCTTGATGGTGTTATTTTTCTTCATCTATCAGTTTTGTTTGAAGGGCTAGTAAAGGCATGCCTTGACTAGTTATATGGGTGAATTAATGAGGTCTAATATCATTATGTTTTAAAGTGATGGTTTGTTTTGAGGATTTTTTATCGATGAGTTTAGAGCCATGCAACCTTGAGGTTGATTTTTTTGGTTTTATACTTAGGTTCTCTTTTGTATTCTCTTTATTTAGTGGTGTTTTTTGGGTTTTTTTCATTCCTCATTTTTCTTTCATGCCATGGGTATTTTTTTAGTGATATTGAACCTATGGTGAGATCCATTCTTAGGTTTTGGATCATTTTTTGGACATTTAATTTCCTAATGTTTGTGCTTTGGGTGGATAAGATAGACATGGAATGAGTTGAGTTTATACATTGGTCCGTGTTAGTTTAAATCATGTTGGGTTTACTAGGAGAGGCTAACCCAGTTATGTGGTCCTTGTTCAGCCTGATCCTTTAAGTATGTGATCCAAATTTAAATCTTGTGTAATTTATTTTCTTGAGGTATTACTTTTGTTACATAATTCTTTGGATGTTTTTAGATGGGATGGTTTTGGTAACTTAGTCACATGACCATTGGTTGTTTTGGATGTAATGGTTAGAAATTTTTTTGATAACTTAATTTCCTAATATTGGATGCTTCTTTGATTTGGTTCATTTGAATATTTCTTATATTGTGCATCCTTTTTAGATATAATCTTGATTTTTGATTTCCATGGTTAGTGGAATCTTTTTTTTCTCTTATAGTTTTTTGGAATCATGGTTAACTTGGTGAAGCCCTCATGGTAGGAGAAATCATTATTTCTTAACCATTTAGATCAATTCTAAATTGTGTGGAGACCCTTGTTTGGTCTCCCTTTATTTAGTGTTCTTGTTGGGATATTTTGATCAATTTTTAACTGAGGTTTTTTCTATTGATTGGGTGTTTTGGTGCATATTCTTTGAGGTTGGATCATATTTAATGTTTTTGTGATCTTAGTAACTTTTAGGTTTCCCCCAATCCTTTTACCTTTGTAAAGGATTTATAGACTTTCCAAACTCCTTCATTGTATTTTTTTGACCAAGGACTTTTTGGGGATATAAAGTGGTCTGGTGGATAAAATTTTTACACCCACATTTTATTGTTACCTTATATTTTATATTATTCTCTCTTGATGTGGGGTACTATAACTTTCCTTGAAGTTTCAGATTGAAACATGAAAAATTTGGAAGCATTCCATCTAAGCACAGTTTTCACAAACATATTAGGGAAAACCATGTGGATAACATAACATAAATAATTTTCTAGTTTTTTGGTTTTATGTATAGTTGGTCTACACCAGTTGCGTGTGGTTTGGTCAAAACCATGTCATGACTAAGGTAAATCATGAGGGGCCTTTGGGGAGTGAGACTGTTAGCGCTTGGATTTTTTATGGTTAGATGAAACTATGTAATCATAAAGATGAGTAGGTTTGAAATTTGATAATCTAATTTGGAATATAAAGTGCACCATTTGTCCAATAAAATAGAGTTCCTGGTGGAATCTAGGTGATGTATTTTATTCTAGGTAGTGGCTTCTACATATTTTGGAAAACCATTTGGTTTTTCCAAATATCATTAAATTGGTGAAATATTAATTTTTTCCCATGTGATTTATGTATTTGGAACAATATTATCTTCCATTTGTTTTTCCAAATAATGGGAAATTCTTGGGTATCTTATCACTTCTTCCACCATTGAATTGGAAACTTTTTATTCTCGATTTCAAGAAGGTAAGTCACTCTTTCTTCCAATTTTATTCTCCTATATTTTTACATTCCCTCGCTATTGATTTCTCTCACTCATGAAAACTATGTCCACTATTATCATTAATGTTGGGTTTTGGGATGGTTTTAATGATATGTTTTTTGGTTTTCTATGTTTGAGAAGGTTGTATCTTGGATCAATTCTTCATTCCCCATTAAAGGAAAAAAGATTTGGTTGTGGTTCCTTTTGAATGATGTAGGTGTTTCTTTCTAATTACCATTTATTGTATATTATAAATTTCTTGTGTGTTGTTAAATTATTATTTATGAATTTAAAATCATAATGTATGCTTTTAATAGTATTGAAATGGTTTTTTCAATTCCTTTTGTACTTTAAATGGATGTGTCGCATGCCAAGTTTTTGTGAAATGGATTGAGTGGCTCTTTAAAAATAGTTTTATTATTTTTAAAATGTTTCCATATCAAATAAAATGTGTGTGGAAAACCATTTTTAGTTTTTAAATGGACTACAAATGGTTTGAAGGCTTTTCATGGACTTATTTCACATGATAAGTGTATGTTAATATTCCTTAATGTAATTTATAAAAACATTTGAATGTTTCCAAGGGGGTTTCAATATTTTTTTTAAGTTTGTGTGTAATGTTTTAAAGACATGTTTGTAAAATAAATGTAGTTGAACTTCGTTATTTTAAATTATTTGGATACCATTAGGTCTTGTGGTGTTTTGAAATTTTTTAAAAATGGAATTGAATTTTTATGAAATGTTTTTTGGAACTATTTTGTTTTTGAATGAAAAATGTGTGTTATTTTTATAAAGTAATTTTTGGGAATTATTGAATGTATAAATGGTATTTTTAAGTGTGGTTTAATAAATTGTTTTCAAAGGAAATTTGAAATGTTTTTTCTCAAATTTTTGAAAGTGGTTTGGATTCTTGATCACATTTTTGAAATATTTGTTGGAAATTTAAAATTATTATTTTATAAATGTGTGAGACCCTATTTTAACCCTATATAACTATTTTTATGCCCGTTGTGGTTTGATATTCATTAGGAAATTCTTTAAATTGTTGTATATTTATTTATTTTTTATGCATAGATGTGAATGTGGATGTTTCTTGGGATGGGTAGAAAATGAGGTGTGGCTTATTTAAAATGATTTCTATTTGATTCATGTGATGGTTTTTTTGTTCTCTCCTCTATTTAACTTGTCATGGGATTCCATGGAAGATAGTCGATGAGTTTTATGAGAAAAATACCAAGTGTTTTTTAGTATTCATTATAAGGAATATTTCTTAGATACACCTCATCAGTTAGACCAATATGGGTTGCGGGTTGTGTGATCTAGAAACCTTTTGTAACCTATAGTACCATAGGTTCTCTCAGGAGGTTTATATCTGAATTGTTCAATGAGACTATTAGGGACATGGAAAAGATCAATAATATTATCCTAGATATAACAAACCATCTTTACATACATTGATATTACTTCAAAGTTGAAGAATATTCATTAAAAATGTAATAAATTCATGATAGGACTGTATAAGTATAATGTCTTTAGAAATTGGGAAATATAAACAACTTGTTCATAAGAAATTTTCATTGTCTCCCACTTATTTCATCATAACTATACCCCCTTTTGACATATCTTAATTAATACCCTTCTTCAGGACCTGGGTAAAAGAAACATATGAAAGGGTGAACTTAGATGCTCATTAAGGTTAAAAAGGGAGATATCAATCATATAATAACCATAATACAAAAAAACATAACATTTGAAAATCTTACCCTGCATATGAAAGATTGTGATATCATGTTATGGGATAAATCATAAAAGTTTATAATAATTAATGAACATAATCCCAAAATTTATAATGTAAGACTTGAAGTTTTGTTACATACAAATAAGCATAGAAAATCATTTAATATTATTCAAGGCTTATTTCCAAGACCATCATAACAGAAAAAGTCCATCACTGAACCGAGTTCACTCCTCGTTCCCTCCCTCTATTACTAAACCCAGATCATTTCATGTTCCATACATATATATATCATGAGATATAAATCTTTACCCAATTCATTAGAGGGAGATATAGGTCTCACCCATCTCATAATAAAATCATTCTTATGTATTCCACCAAAACATAAATCATTAATCATAGAATAACCCATGGAATAAAATGTGTTTCTTAAACCTCATTCCACCATAATCCATATAAAAAAATGGATTTTATAAATAGTATTCAATTATAAACATAATCAAATAATAGTAATAATAGGTATTGAAACATAACCCTATTAGAGAATTTTATCTTAGATGGAAAATAATTTTGATAAAACACTTTAAATTAATTCTTGAAGAAAATATACTTTCTTATTCAAAAATATTTAATTTTCTCAAAATGATGCACAATTTTAAAAGAAAATAATTTAATTGAAAATAAAATTGAAATATTGTAAAATAATATTCATGGAAATAAGGAATTTTGAAAGCTTAAAAATTTGTTCATGTAATATAAGTTAAAAAACAATCTCCTCATACTTTTGCTTGAAAAGTCAAAAAATACCTCATATCGAATAAAGACAAAAGATTCATTTCATACTGTTTAATAAAAATTAAAAAATGGGTAAAATTTACTTTAAACAATTTTAGAAGAATAGAAATAATATTACATATTTAGGAAACATGGATTTTGATGATTAATATATCCCAGTAAACACTTATGTATAAAAAATATCATATAATAATGAGATTCACTACTAGAAACCTGAATTTTCCCAACGCTTCTATACCAACGATTTGTAAAAACCGTTGGTATAGGTCCTTTTTCCCAACGGTTTGGCCAAACCGTTGGGAAATCCCACTTTGTGGCCACTTTTCCCAACGGTTTTGGAAAACCCTTGGGAAAATTCTACTTTGTGGACACCTTTCCCAACGGTTTGTATAAACCATTGGGAAAGGGTATACCTATCCCAACGGTTTGCCAAAACTGTTGGGAAAGGTCCCCTAGAAATCAACCTCTAACTCAAAATAAATCCCAGAATCAAGAACTATACCAATGGTTGTCAAAACCGTTTTTATAGGTCTATACCAACGGTTTTGACAACCATTGGTATAGGTCCTGATATTTTTTATCATATCTTCTTACCGAGAACATTATATAAATCAAAATTTAAAATAATTATGACAATACATATATATATATGTATGTAATTATGTTCACAAAAGTCATGTTAGGTTAGTGGTTAAGTCATTCAATGATAAACTAGGGGTCCTGGAATCAAATCCCAGCGAATGTTTTTTTTTTTTTGAAATACATATACCAACGTTTCCATAACCGTTGGTATATATTTTCATATTACTTATACCAACAGTTTCCAAAATCGTTGGTATAGGTCTATACCAACGGTTTTCGCAAAAGCGTTGGTATAGACCTATCCCAACGGCTTACTTGGCTACGGTTCTCCAAACCATTGGTATAGGCTATACCAACGGTTTGGAGGCCTATACCAATGGTTCCAAACCGTTGGTATATGTTAGTTTTCTAGTAGTGATTGTGAAATTATCCATTACCTTAGGTATAATATCCATTGTATGTATTATAACCTCTTGTATAATGATATAAATAATTTAATTGACTTATTCCATAATAATAGTCATTTTTATGATATCAAATATTATTGTAATATTATATTTTTGTTAATAATATTTTATTATTACTTGTTATTCAGGTATTAACTTCTTCATTTGCTTATGCGTGTTTTGTCAAATAAGTTCAGGTTATACTTCTTAGGTCATAGTTATATCATTAAAAAATTATATTAAAATAATATATACCATATTTATTCATTCTGTACATTTATATGTTCAATATTTAATGAAGATCATGTAGAATGAATCACATCGCATCATGGAGACGGTAGGGCGTACGTACGCACGAGCGATGATATCATTCTCATAATTGTTGAATGGTGTTGAAGTGAATGGTATATAATATTTTATAAAAAATATCATGTTATAATAATCATTTATATTTATTATTTACATCATTATACCCATCCAAGTAAGGTGATGGTGAAAAACATATTACACCACAACGTGGAGACGACAAGTTGTATGTACGCACGTGTGATAATTTCATTTTTTTGTAGGATGGATAGAAAGTGGAATATTGTTGTTACATAATCATAATAACATCTCATTATATAATTTATACTAGATTTATAAATTTTTAATGAAACAACTCATGAAGAGGAAGTAGAATATGAAATAATTTTGAAAGAATCAGTAGAGGAGATTACCACTTCTTCGATGTGCTTCCTCTAAATCTCCACTTAGAGCACTAAAGTTGGTCTTTAAAGAATACAAAAACCTCTATAATGTAAATATGGAAGTTTATAAGAGTAAATTGTAGGTTATGGTCGAGCTTTAAGTCTAAAAATGAAGTTAAGAGGTGAGGGATGAGGTGCCCTTTTATAATTGAGGAGAGGGGCACTTTTGGGATCTCCAAAAATATTAACTTATAATAAAATAAAACCCCATAAAAAACCTCAAAAAATGTCCCAATTCCCAATATGAGATTATATAGGGTTTTAAATATCATCAACCAATATACTTCATACAAGTTTTTTATCAATTTAAACCTTATCGTTTTAATTAACACTTAGTTATTCTATTTAATTTTTAACTAGGATAACAAATATTTCAATATTAAAAGGGTAAAATATTTAATTATTTGATGTCAATTAAACTATAAATAAATAACTTAGAATATTTAAGACCATATAATAATTATTATATATTTTTAAAAAATATTATGGTTTTTAATTAAATTAAAAAAAATTATTTTGATAAACAATCAATCGTGTCAATTTTAACACTATTCAATTCATTGATTTTTAAATATATTAATATAAAAAGTTAACTTTAAACCAAATATTTTATTATATTACTAATATATAAAGGTAACCAATGAAATTAATTATACATATTAATTATCAAAAAATATATTTATTTTAATATTTTTAATAACATTTATTTTTTTATCTCTATTAATAAAATAATTACTACATCAATTTTGAGTAATTATTTAATATACCTATATGTTGAATAAAAATTAAAAAAATAATATAATGAATATAACTCTACTATATTTCATAATAATTTTTTTAGTTGAATTTATCTTCTATAAAATCTAACATTTAAAATGTTAAACTTATTAGATTATGAATGTGAAAACTTTAACTTCACTTTAAATAAAATAATATAAGTGTCACAATCTCTTATATAAGGATCCAAATGGTCACTAAATAGACCATTGGATGGTTATGGTCGATATATACTTGGACAACAAGATTTATTCAAGTTTTGGGACCTTTTATGGTTATTATAAATTTAATAAAAATTGTTTTATTTATTTCTCATCAATTTATTAATTTTTACCTCATCGATGTATAAGTCTTTAAGGTAATTATTTATTTCCTAAAAATTAAAAATAAATTACCATTATAAAAAAATTTGATTTAAAATGGTTATTAATAATATAATTTATCTTATCTATAACCTTATAAAAAAGATATAGTTATTAAAATTTGAGTAATACATATTTGATTTTTCTTTAAATAAAATAAATTAAATGTTCTAATCTCATCCAAGTGGCTTCCAAAGGACCCCATTTCGACCCAAGGATTATTTAAGTAAAAAAACTCATCCAATGATATTAAAAAAAGTGTTAGAGTAAATTTATAATAGTATTACTACCCTTAATTACCCAATTTACCCTTTTACCGTATTAATAAAAATTACAGAAGTTACTATTCATAATACCCAAAAATTAAATAAATCTATATAGATAATTTGGACCTACTGATTCCAAATATGGAATCCATTTTTTAAAATTCAAAACATAAAAGTTTCATTAATTAATTTAAAATTAATCCCACTGTTGCAAAGAGAAAACGAGTTTTAAAAGTTAAAACAATGGAAAAGATTTAAATGTTTTTACATTTGAATTCAATGTAAAATTAATGCTAATGACATACATTATATTGAATGATAAAAAATATATTCTATTTATAATTTAAAACCATTAAATATTATAATTTAACCATATAAATTATTTCAATGAAAAAAGTTGTTTTCAATTAAAATTTAGTATATTTTTATTATTCATCAAAACTTGAAAGTTATCAAAAAAATATTAAAATTATATCCAAAATAAATTTTTACATCCTGATTCCTAATAAAAATTTTATTTTGTCATATAAAAATCATTTATGTTTCAAAATATTAATTTAAAAGGGGTTCACCATTAAAAGGCATAAAATTACCATTTTGAGAAAAAATAGGTTTTTATAGATCAAATAGGGTTTATTCATCCCCTATGACAAAAATATCTATTGTATGAATATAAAAATATTTTATAAATTATATAAAATATATATTTCATTAATTTAGTTTAATAATAGTAATTCAATCAATTTATTAAAAAAGGAAAATATAAAATAGATTTATATTTTTCATAAATAATTGGTAGCGAATGACTTCACCATAAATTTTCATAAATTAGTTACATTTATTCTTGCTAACCTAATGGCAAGGTTAAAATGGCCATTTTATACTAATTCTATATCTTTATTCTTTTAAACTCACGATTGCGTGCAATTAAACATATTGAATAATTCAAATTATTTAGAGATCCAGGTGTTACATTCGACCCCCCTTAAACTGAATTTCACCCTACAAATTCATCACTTGGATACAAAAAGATGAATATATATCTCTCGAATCAAATCCTCAAGTTCCCACATAGGTTTCTCAAACTGGTGGTTTCACCACAAAACTTTTACCAAGCGAGTGGTCTTGTTTCGCATAACTCTTTCGCTACGATCCAGAGTCTTTATTGGTTGTTCTTTATAAGAAAGATCTTGCTCTAATAGTATGAATTTTGAGATTAGTGAATATGAAGGATCAGGTATTAATTTTTCATTAGATATACAAGGAACACATCATGAACTTGAGAGATATTTGGTGGAAGCGCCAATCAATAATCTACCTTCCCAACACAATCCAAAATTTCAAAAGGACTGATATACCTAGGTCTTAGCTTTCCCTACTTTCAAAATATCATTATTCTCTTCTAGGGTGATATTTGTAGAAACTCCTTGTAAGACACTTCAAACTCTAGGTCTTTTATTTGGTTATCATCATAACGTTTTTTTCGACTCTGAGATGTTCTTATGTGTTGTTGAATAGATCTGTCATTTTATTCCATTTCATCAACAAGATCAGATCCTAAGAGCTTTCTTTCCCCAACTTCATCCCAACAAGTTGGAGTTCTACACTTATTTCCATAGAGGGATTCATAAGGAGCCATCTGAATACTGGAGTAAAATCTATTCTTGTAAGAAAATTCCACCAAAGGTAGGTGTTGATCCCAATAACCTTTAAAATCCATAGAGAAAGCTCTCAGTATGTCTTATAGAGTTTGAATTGTCCTCTCAGACTGACCATCTATCTAAGTATGATAAGAATTTTTGAAACTTAACTCTATATCTATAGCCTACTGAAGACTTCACTAGAACTTCGAGGTAAACCTCAGATCCCAATCAGATATAATGTAAAGTGGTACTCCATGCAATCTTACCATATACTTTACATATATCCTAAAAATATGATCAAGATAGAAATAATCTCTAATATCAATGAAGTAAGAAGGCTTTGTAAAGTGATCAACTTTAACCCATATAGCATTATGGCCTTTATATTTTTTGAGAATTCCAGCGACATTGTACATAGTGATATTTTATCATTTTCATTTGGGTATGGGTAATGGTTGTTACATCCCCTTAGACTTCTGTATATTATCCTTAACTTGATGAAAAACCATGCAACGAGAGACATATTTGGAAACATATCTTTTCATGACATTCCATGAGAAATACTCTTTCATGTCCTTGTATATCTTTGTGCTTCCAGGGTGAATATAGAATGAAGAATTGTGAGCATCATCCAATAGCTCCTTCTTTAATTCTGATATGGGAGGAATACAAACCCAATTCCCAAACCCTATTATTCCATTATAATCAAGGTTTAATTTAAGAAAATTTATCACCTTCTTTTTTAGCTCTACATCTTTCTTTTGCACCTCCTTAATCTTCACTTTTATATATGGTTGAACATTCACATGATAAAGATAATATTTCTCCCCTTCCTTTAAAATTTCAAGATCCATTCTTTTTAAATCCATAAATATTGGATCTTTTGTGATCCTCATCATAGATAGGCTATCACGGTCCTTTTGACTCAAAGAATCTTATACTGTGTTCTCTTTCCTAGTGTGGTAATGTATTGATCAGTAATAATCTTTTATCAACTCTAACCATCTTCTTTGGTTCATATTCAACTCATTTTGTGTGAAAATATACATCACACTTTTATGATCAGTATAAATATCACACCTTTCACCATAAAGATAATGCCTCCATATATTTAATGCAAAGATTACCGTAGCTAACTCTAAATCTTGAGTTGGGTAATTTTTCTCATGGATTTTCAATTGTCACAAGGTATAATCTATCACCATATCATTTTGTATGAGAACAAATCCCAACCCCTTTTTTGAGGCATCACTTTATATCAAAAAAATTTCTCTACTACAAGGTAGTGTGAGTACAAGTGCACTGGCTAAATTTACTTTTAGATCTTTGAAATTATCTTCACATTCCTCCATCCACATGAACATAACTCCTTACCGAGTCAACTTGGTGAGTGTATTAGATAATAAATAAAAAATATTTCACAAAACATCAATAATATCCAACCAAACTAAGAAAACTTCAGATCTCAGTTATTGTTGTTGGTATCTAACAACTTTCAATAACTTCTATTTTTTGATGGATCCATATATATCCCATATTTTGACATCATGTGACCCAAAAATTAAACTTTATAAATCCAAAATTCACACTTGGTAAATTTTTCATAAATATTATCCTTTATCAGGTTGTTCAGTTCAATTCTAAAGTGATCTTTATGTTCTTACCTACTATTCAAATAGACAAGAATATCATCTATATTGACTACCACAAACTGATCAAGATAGTCTCTAAATACTCTATTCATTAGATCTATGAAGATAGTGGGGGAATTAGTAAGACCAAAAGGCATCACTATAAACTCATAGTGTCCATACCTTGTATGTAATGTCATATTTGGTATGTCCTCCTTCTTGACCCTAAATTTATGATATCTTGAATGAAGATAAATATTAGAAAAGTATTGAAATCCATGTAGTTGGTCAAAAAAATTATCAATATAGGGAAGAATATATTTTTTTCTTGATAGTGATCTTGTTAAGTTCTCGATAATCAATGAAGATTCTCATTGATCCATCTTTCTTCTTAACAAAAAGAACAGGTGCACCCCAAGGTGATAAACTAGGGTGGATGAATCCCTTGTGAAGATTCTATTGGAGTTGATTCTTCATTTCATTCAACTCAATTGGGTCCATTCTATAAGGTGTCCTTGAAATATGAATAACACCCAGTATGAGTTCTACTGAAAACTTAACTTCACAATTTGGTAAAATAACTAGTAGTTCTTCTAGAAAGATATCATCAAACTCCCGTAAAATGGGTGTATTCTTAATTGTGAGTTTATCCCCAACTATTTGTTATAGATAACCTTCATTTATAGGGATCAAGACCCATAATATGGAATAAATTTATACTAGAAGGTTATATTCATCCTTTCATCGGTAGATGATCATAGATTGATCTAGAATATAAAATATGACTTCTCTTCCTTGAAAATTGATATGAGATCCATATAGTGAAAGCCAATACATGCCAAGAATTGCACCAAATTATACTATAGTAAGGATAGAAATATTTTTAGGAAGCACTTTCCCACAAACTCCAACTGGAGACGAATTATAAACTTTTGATTTGACTGTTTTTCCATTATAAGTTGTCATAGCTAACTCAACATCGAATTATTGAGGTAATACAGTGATACACTTAGAAAATTCTTCAAAAATAAAAGATTGGGTGGATAAATAATCAAATAAAACATTTTCTACTTTATATTGCATGGTAAGTATACCTTTCACCACTTTATTATTGTACTCCACTTCGCTGATAGTGGTTGCATTTGACTTTCCTTTGTCTTTAGCCTTAAGAGTTTTCTAACATTGATCATCATCAATAACCCTAGGATTAGGGCATTGATTGGCATAATGAGACATTTACTTGAACTTGTAACATTGAACTGTAGGAGGTGCATTTTCTGTAGGCTTTTCTCTATTCGCATCATTAGACATAGTTTCTCCATCACTTCGGCATTCAACTGCCTGATGACCTTCTTTTCCACACTAATAACATTTACTAGTCCCTTTAATACAATTTCCTATATTTTTCTTTCTATACTCTGAATATAAGGGAAATTCCACCTACTTTTTAGTGTGCTCTTTAAATTTTCCCTTGAATTCAACTTTTCTCTTCTTATCAAAACCATACGACTGATGGGTTACTCTAATCTCCATCTCAACCTTGAGATCACATCAAACGATTTCTTCGTATCTATTTAATTCCATTATGGATAATTTCCTTCAGAGACTTGGTTTTAATCCCCAAAATAATCAATCAATTTTACACTTAGGTTTGATAATAATTCTAGAAGCATACCTTGCAAGTCTTATAAAATTTTCTCTGTAGTTACCAATAGATAATCATCCTTTTTCTTAAGTTCAAGGAACTTCTTATCCATATTTGTTCTAAGAATATGAGGAAATTACTTATTAAAAAATAAATTCTTGAACTCATCCCATTCCATGGATTCAATTTCATCTCATTTCCTTCTATTCTTGATAAGATTCCACCATTGACCAACCTCATCTTCCAAATGATAGACTACTAAGAAGACGTTATCATGTTCTGAACATTGGATAACTAAAAATATATTTTTAGTTGTACTGATCCATTGTTTAGCTACTAATGGATATGAATACCCCATGAAAGAAGGTGGATGTTGCCTCATGAAGGACTCAACATAATGTTTTTCCCTCCTTTACTTGTTCGAAAGTCCTACGTGATTCATATCTTGAGAATGTTGTGTGAGAATAGCTATAAGATTTTTCATTCTAGCTCCCATAACATTTTGTTTCTCAGAATAACTGTAAAGACCCGTAAAATTCAAGGGAAATTTTTTTTCTTAATTTTCTTTGGGATTTTACAAGAACACAGTTTCTGACAGCACCTAATTCCGAGGCCCGGTGTGCCCGGAATCTTTTTCTGAAGTTTTTCTCGGGTACGTTAAGTGAACGAACAAGTGGGTTTTTATAACTTTTGAACCGGTGCTCGGAATCGAATTTTGAGGGCACCGATGGAATCGCAGCGCCAGTAATTTCGTAGAAACGCCTTTTCCGGAGTTGCATTTTCTCAGGTGTGGTTTTTAATTTTTGGGGTTAAGTTAAGGAATAAAATAAAAGTGGTGCAACCGATTTTTATTTTATTTTGCTTAACCTAAGTTAAGTGGATGATGTGGGACCCACAATATCCTACCCACTTGGTAGAATATTTGTGAGGTGGGGCCCACATGAGCCCCACTGTTTCTTTTCTTCCTAAACCCCCTTCCTTTAATTAAGTAACTCACCCACACCCCCCTTCTTAATGAAGTCAACCCTTGCATTTAATCTGGATAAGAAACGCCTCATTAATTTGGCGGTTTAAGCATTGCAATTAATTCACTTAATTGTTTGATTTGTTTTTGAATTTTAAAATGCGTGGATTGAGAAATAAAATAAGACAACTCTTGTTTTATTAGTCTGGTTGTGTTGAGAGGGTTTGGGAGAAATCACTCAAGCCGTGAAGCACTCCTTCCTTGACGAAGAATGCGAAGAACGCGAAGAACACGAAAAACACGAAGAATGAGAAGAACGCGAAGAACGCCGACCTCCGACGAATGTTGATAAGAACGCCGGATCCTCGGAGATCGACGAAGCGACGCCGACGAATCCTTTCTCCGTGACGCGACAATCCTCCTTCTGCGACGCTTCTTCTGTGACGTTCCTTCTACCGCGACAATCTTCGAATCATCGACGCTTGAGGTAGGGGTTTTGGTTCAATTAAATCTATGTGATTTATATCCTCGGCATGTGTTTAAAATTTTTCGGAAGCCTTTTTAAACTGCTAACGCGGTGGGTGAGGACCAACGAACAAGTCCGAACCCACTGTTTCTTCGTTCTTGGTGTGCGGATCGGCAGGTGATGACGAAGCAGGCCGCAAGGTCGTTTTGAGGTCTTCCCAGTGAAGAACCTGTCCCGGGAGGGCCGTTGGTGAAGACGGCAGGCAAAACTGACCACCAGAGATCGTCCGATGGTCCTCGGAAAACACCACCGGCGGCCAGAGGCGGCGGCGCTCAGCGCGCCGCCGGGAAGGGCCGTCGCGGCTGAAGCCGTGGCGGCAGTCCGCTGCTCCCGTGACCACATGGGACTGAGGGAGGTGGGACGCGGCACTCGGCCGCGTCTGTTAGCAAGAGGCGGCCCCCCTGCAGGGTCGCGGTTTCATTCAAGGGGGCGGCGCCCCTTTGCGCGGCCGCTTGGCCAGCGCCAGCACGCCGGGCCGAGGCGCCCGGCTGGGCCGCGCCCAAGCGATCTGGACCCGGACCCGGGTCGGGTCGGCCCGGTTCGGGCCGACCCAGGGGGTACCGGGCCCCAACCCCCTAATACTGAACTTTTTCGGTCTGTTGCCCATAACTTGGGCTACGGACCTCCGATCGATGCACCGTCAGTTGCGTAGAGATCCTTGGATCGAGATGGTCATTTCAGTGTATTATACTCAAGGTTTGGGAGTACTTTGTGTTCGTCCAGGTTAGTTCATACACGAAACCAACCGGGCCCTCGGAGCGGAAACGCTTATAACTTGAGTTCCGGACGTCCGATTGACGTGCCACCGACTTTGTTGGATTCCTCTTAATGAGATGGACCTTTTGGATTACTCCGCTCGAGGTTTGGACGTAGTTGGAGTATGGTCGGGTTGGTTTTGACTTAAAAACCAACCGGGCCCCTGGAATGAAAAAGCCAATAACTCTCAGACCGGGCGTCCGATTGACGCGCCGTCTGTGACTTTGAGTTCCTGTTGACGATACAAAACTTTTGGATACATCAAATCCAGAATATGTGTCAGTTGATGTATCATCCCCTTGGCTCATGGAGCAGACCCTCCCGAACGAGCTTGCTGTGTGCGGGAACCATAGAGCTGGCGGCGACTGCGACGACGATGAAGAATTTACAGAAATAATCTGTGGATTCGACGGCAACGACTACAGCACTCAGCGATCCTACGTGGATCAGTGCTACCGATCCTGTGTGGGTCATCACTCAGCGGTCCTGTGTGGGCCAGCGCCTACAGATCATGTGTGGGTCTGATCCTGTGTGGGTCATTGCGGGGGTTAGTTACCTATCGATCCTTTGTGGAACATTGCGGGGGTTAGTTACATATCGATCCTTTGTGGGTCATTGCGGGGGTTAATACCTATCGATCCTATGTGGGTCCGACGGCATATATGAATCAGTGGAAATATCTGATCAACTCTATCGTCTTACGAAAAAGTATACCTGTGTGAGCTGAATCTTGTTTTGCTTTCCTATGTGGATTGTCTTGTGCTATCCTGTGTGGACGTGATCAAACTTGGGCTCAGATGTTGGAGCCGAACTGGAATTGGTGACTTAGGTATATGTATGGGCATATACCTAAGAAGTGTCATATGTTACTTCATGATTGTATCTTTCCTTTGTGGATTATCCTTTGTGGATTCTGGGAGACCTTCGGGGGTCTCGGGGTCCCTACTGAGTAGCTTATACTCACCCCTGCACGGGATATGCCCACACTACGTTGTGTTGGTTGGAGACGATAGACAGCGCTGACCGTGGTTGAGGTACGAGGAGCAGGTTGGTACCCGGAGGTGGACCACTGGATGAGGCATACTCGGAGCGGACGGCTGGACCCGAGGAGCTGTGGAGGCTATCTGTACCCACCCTTCAGGTGGGACTTCCAGTGGACGGCTCGACGCTGTGACTTTACTTTTCAGTTGCATTACTCTATTTTTCAGTGGTACTTTACTTTCGGTTTGGGTTTATATCCTGGATCACTTACTTTTCTGCACTTACTGTTATACCCAGTTTTTACTTTGTGTTTACTTCGGCTTGCTTGCTTTGTGGTGTTTGTTTACTTTACAAAGGCAATGCCTTCCCTTTTTACTGGGAATTACGCCTTGGTGCTAGTCGCCAGCCCCTGGCCTATAGAAGGCGGGCTTGGGGTAGTCACAGACTCTGATCTTTTTCTATGTGAAGCATTAGTGTTAAGAGTATTGAGTGTGGTTATCAGTCCAGGGAGTCCAGTGTTGGTACGGCGGCCGACGTATCCGTACACAGGGACCCTGACTTCTGATTTCCAACTTAATACATGAAAACATTGATTGCATGTGTGTTTCAAGTTTTCTTTGTGATTACTTTGTGTCAGCTCACCAGGTATACTGTTCTGACCGTGGCGCACCTGTCTCTTTTCAGGATGTCCCCACGATGATAGCCAGCTACGGTTCTGAGCGTTGTGCGTGACGACAGCCCACCGAGCGACGAGGCCTCGATACAGGGCCCTTTGACAGTAGAGGCACTGGCGGTACCTCTACCCATTGAGCCACCGATGCTACCAGCCCCATCCGCTGACGATCCACGTCTCCTTAGTGCACTACAAGAGTTTCAGCGTCAGCGACCGGCCAGGTTCCGCGGGGAGACGGACCCTCAGGCAGCCGAGGATTGGATGGAGGCTGTTGTACAAGTTTTCTGGTTAGTGAGGACACTAGCAGACCTCATGGTGATCCTCGCAGCGAGCCTCTTGCACGCGGTAGCAGGAAGATGGTGGAGCTTGATGCTCCAGGTTCACGACGAGGCATCTCTCTTCTGGACGTACTTTGAGAGCCTCTTCTGCTCAGAGTTCATCCTAGCCACCCTCTGTGCGGTGCGCATCCAGGAGCTTCTTCAGCTGCGGTAGGGCAGCTTGACGGTCGCCCAGTACTCGGTGAGATTTACCGACCTCGCGCGCTATTCGACGGACATGGTATGGGACCCATTCTTCCGGGACTGGACCTTTGAGCAGGGATTGAGGCATGAGATCAGGGCATCGCTGATCTCCCTCAGCATTCCGACATAGATAGGGGTACTGGAGTGATCCCTTCTGATCGAGAGCTTCCTTGCTGAGCCTACATCAGCAGTGAGACCTACCGCAGGATGGCACGTAGTAGAGTCTTCTGCAATAGGCAGTCGACAGATGACTCATGGGTCCAGGCAGACCAGACCCTCAGGAAGACAACCTCAGGACGCTGGCTCAGTGGTGCGGGGCACACAGCGCGGAGCTAGTCTTTCAAGAGGCAGACAGTGTTGCGCATGCGGCGGGCAGGGCCACATGGCTCGTGACTGCCCGAGCCGCCATGTAGAGGAGCAACAGACGGTTGAGTTAACACCCAGGCAGAGGCAGAGGGTCGACCGTGGCGGTTCGCAGGGAGCAGGCGGACGAGGCAGAGGAGCTGGCCGAGCAGCAGGTGGTGGGCGACGCTTTGAGGCTCTACCACCACCACCACTAGGAGGTCAACCCCGACCACAGGGAGTTGGCGGGAAGAGACAGGCACAGCTCCAGGAAGCGGAAGCCTACGACCACGGCGTGCCCGATATGATTCGAGGTACTATTTGTTTCTATTCCACCCTTGTTGTAGTTCTTATAGACACAAGAGCGAGTCATTCCTTCATAGTCGCTGCCCTTGTTCGGAGCTCAGAGATTCCGACAGAGCCGTTGGCTCGATCCTTACGGCTAGAGACTCCTATGGGAGAAGACTCGACGATTACGTACTGGTTCCAGCAGTGTGAACTTACTCTAGGAGGTGAGAGCTTCGGCTGGGATCTTCTTGTAGCGGCATTGAGGCCTTACAACGTAATCTTGGGCATGGATTGGTTATCTACAGTCCATGCTCAGATTGACTGCATTAGGCGCAAGGTGCGGTGTGTACGCACCAACGGGAGAAGGTTCACCTTCACTGGAGAGAAGGGATCCTTCACAGCACAGGATGGACTCTCGCAGAGGAGAGGACAGCCCATCACTCATCATTTGGCTAGCCTCATCCTAGGAGCAGTTGACGTGTGGAGTCCTGGTTTTCCTGTAGTGGTGGATCAGTATGCGGGCGTTTTTCCCGACGATGTTCCAGGACTACCTCCTCGCAGAGAGGTAGAATTTTATATTGAAATGTACCCCGGGATAGCCCCGATATCCACCCCAGCATATCAGATGGCCCCTGCTGAGCTTCGAGATCTACGGGTACAGTTAGAGGACTTCCAGGGAAAGGGATTCATCTGACCCAGTGTTTTACCCTGGGCTTCCCCGATATTGTTCACCAAGAAGGCGGACAGGAGCTTGCGACTTTGTGTCGACTATCGTCACCTGAACCAGGTGACCATGAGGAACAAGTCTCCACTATCGAGGATTGACGATCTCTTCGATCAGCTCAAGGGATCATGGTGGTTCTCGAAGATAGGCCTCCGGTCAGGTTATCACCAGCTCAGAGTTCGGGACAAGGACGTGCAGAAGACGGCCTTCAGGTGTCGGTATGGCAACTATGATTTCTTGGTTATGCCTTTTGGCGTAACCAATGATCCAGCAGTGTTCATGGCCCTCATGAACAGGATCTTTCAGCCATACCTCGATCGATTTTTCATGGTCTTCATCGACGACATATTGATATACTCGACCACTGAGGAGGATCACGCCTACCACTTTCGGGTTGTACTGGACACACTCTGAGAGCACCAGCTTTATGGAAAGCTCTCGAAGTGTCAGTTCTGGATATGTGAGGTCCACTTCTTGGGACACATCATCTATGAGGCAGGAGTTTCGGTGGATCCTGCGAAGATCGATGCAGTGCAAGCTTGGGAGCCACCCAGGAGCGTGACGGAGGTGCGGAGTTTCTTGGGTCTAGCTGGATACTACCAGAGATTTGTTCCAGACTTCTCCAGAGTTGTGGCACCACTCTCAGCTTTGACGAAGAAGGGTAAACCCTTTGTGTGGTCAGACAGATGTCAGTAGAGCTTCCAGGAGCTGAGACAGATATTGACCAGCGCTCCTATCTTGAGGATACCGGAGGAGGGAGTTGGGTACGTAGTTTACTGCGATGCATCAGGGTACGGACTCAGATGTGTCCTGATTTAGGAGCAGTCCTTGATCACCTATGGATCATGATAGTTGAGGTAGCATGAGAAGAACTATGCTACCCATGACCTGGATTTAGCATCAGTGGTCTTCGCTCTGAAGATGTGGCGACACTATCTGATGGGCGAGTGCTTTACAATCTATTATGACCATCAGAGTCTTAGGTACATCTTCTCGCAGAAGGACCTGAACCTAAGACAGTGGTGATGGCTCGAGTTCCTCCAGGACTATGACTTTGAGATAGTATATACTCCTGGGAAGGGAAACGTAGTAGCCGATGCTCTCAGTAGGAGTACAGGCATCCAGCTACTTGGGGAGGCGACAGAGCAGCTAGCCACTTTGCAGATATCCTTTGTGGATATAGATGGAGAAACCTTTCTTCAGTCACTCACAGTCACTCCTCCACTACTGCAGCGGGTTAGAGAGGCCCAGCATGGGGACACCGACTATGAGACGCAGCGTGCGCAGATATCATCAGGACAAGAACCTGATGGTTTCTCCTTAGGCGGAGAGCACGACGTTCTTTTCAGAGGACGTACCTTGGTACCAGTTTCTTTACGGGAGGAGGTGCTGAGAGAGTTTCACACTTATCCTTTGGCGGTACATCCTATAGTGGAGAAGATGTACTAGTATCTCAGATGACAACACTGGTGGCCAGGAATGATGAAGGTTGTGGCAGAGTTCATTTCTCGATGCCTCACCTTCCAGCAGGTGAAGGCAGAGCACCAGGTACCAGCAGGCCTGGTGCAGCCCTTGGAGGTCCCGGAGTGGAAGTGGGACGACATATCTATGGACTTCGTGACTGGACTTCCATGCACTTCCAGAGGTCACGACTCCATTTGGGTGATTGTCGACCGACTCACCAAGTCGGATCACTTCTTACCCATCAGAGAGCAGGGCTCAGTGGAGAGCTTCGGACGTCTCTACGTTCAGGAGATTGTACGGCTTCATGGTGTGCCATCATCTATCGTCTCTGATCGAGATGCTCGCTTTACTTCCCGAATTTGGAAGGGGTTACAGGAGGCTTTCGGGATGCAGCTACGTCTAAGTACTGCCTTTCACCCTCAGACAGATGGTCAGACGGAGAGGACCGTTTAGACTCTCGAGGACATGCTCCGCGCATGTGTCCTCGACTTTGGTCACAGCTGGGAGGACCACCTACCCTTGGTGGAGTTCGCGTACAAAAACAGCTACCACTCCACCATCGGGATGGCACCATACGAGGCGTTGTACGACCGACCTTGCAGATCTCCTCTATGCTGGACAGACCCTGGGGAGTCAGCACTTGTGGGACCAGAGATGGTCCAGGCCATGACAAAGAAGGTCCAGGTCATCCAGGAGAGGATGAGGATAGCTCAGAGCCAGAAGAAGTCTTATGCTAACAGGAGGCAGAGGCCACTGGAGTTTGAGGATGGCGACCACGTCTTCTTGCGGGTCTCACCTTGACGTGGATTACGGATATTTGGCCGATGCAGCAAGTTATCTCCGCGCTTCACCGGACCATTCCAGGTTCTCAGAAGGATTGGCGAGGTGGCTTATTGCCTGGATCTTCCACCTCAGTTGCACCGAATGCACGACGTCTTTCACATATCTCAGCTGAGGAGATACGTGCATGACCCGATGCATATCATTGACCATGGAGAGCTGGACATTGATGATGGGACGACTTTTGCGGAGGTCCGAGTGGAGATTGAGGATCGACAGGAGCGTGTCCTATATGGACGGTCGATTCCCCTAGTGCGCATCAGATGTCAGCACGGGAACCTCCTGGAGAGCACTTGGGAGCGGGAGTCTCATATGAGTGCTCAGTACCCACATTTGTTTCCCTAGTTTTTGATGTATCTTTACGGGGACATAAATCCTTGAGGTGGGAGTAATTTAAAGACCCGTAAAATTCAAGGGGATTTTTTTTCTTAATTTTCATTGGGATTTTACAATAACGCAGGTTCTGACGATGCCTAATTCTGAGGCCCGGTGTGCCCGGAATCTTTTTCCAAAGTTTAGCTCGGGTACGTTCAGTGAACGAACGAGCGGGTTTTTCTAACTTTTGAACAGGTGCTCGGAATCGAATTCCGAGGGCACCTATGGAATCGTAGCACCGTTAATTTCTTAGAAACACCTTTTAAGGAGTTGCGTTTGCTCGGGTGTGGTTTTTAATTTTTGGGGTTAAGTTAAGGAATAAAATAAAAGTGGTGCAGCCGATTTTTTATTTTATTTTTCTTAACCTAAGTTAAGTGGATGATGTGGGACCCACAATATCCTACCCACTTGGTAGGATATTTGTGAGGTGGGGCCCACACGAGCCCCACCGTTTCTTTTCTTCCTAAACCCCCCTCCTTTAATTAAGTAACGCACTCGCACCCCCCTTCTTAATGAATTCAACCCTTGCATTTAATCTGGATAAGAAACGCCTCATTAATTTGGTGGTTTAGGCGTTAAAATTAATTCACTTAATGAAGTCAACCCTTCTGTGATGCTTCTTCCGTGACGTTCCTTCTCCCGCGACAATCTTCGAATCATCGACGCTTGAGGTAGGGGTTTTGGTTCAAGTAAATCTATGTGATTTATATCCTCGGCATGTGGTTAAAATTTGTCGGAAGCCTTATTAAACTGCTAACGCGGTGGGTGTGGACCAACGAACAAGTCCGAACCCACAGTTTCTTTGTTCTTGGTGTGCGGATCAGAGGGCGACGACGAAGCAGGCTGTAAGGGTGTTTTGAGGTCTTTGTAGTGAAGAACCGGTCCTGGGAGGGCCGTTGGTGAAGACGGCAGGCAAAACTGACCACCGGAGCTCGTCCGGTGGTCCGCGGAAAACACCCCCGGCGCGCCGCCGGGAAGGGCCGCCACAGCTGAAACCGTGGTGGCAGGCCGTTGGTCCCGCGACCGCACGGGACTGAGGGAGGCGGGACGCGGCGCTCGGCCGCGTCCGTTGTCAAGGGGCGGCCCCCACGCGGGGCAGCGGTTTCATTCAAGGGGGTGACGCCCCTTTGCGCGGCCTCTTGGCCAGCGCCAGTGCGTCGGGCCGAGCCGCCCGACCGTACCACCAGGACGGTCCGGGCCGCGCCCAAGCGGGCCGGACCCGGTTCACGTCGACCTGGTTCGTTCCAACCCAGGGGGTACCGGGCCGGATCGGACCAGGCCCGAACGCCCTAATACCGGACTTTTTCGGTCTGTTGCCCATAACTTGGGCTAAGGACCTCCGATCGACGCACCGTCAGTTGCGTAGCGATCCTTGGATCGAGACAGTAATTTTGGTATATTATGCTCAAGGTTTGGGAGTACTTTGGGTTCGGCCAGGTCGGTTCGTACACGAAACCAACCGGACCCTCGGAGCGGAAACTCTTATAACTTGAGTTCCAGATGTCCGATTGATGTGCCGTCAACTTTGTTGGATTCCTCTTAGTGAGACGGGCCTTTTGGATTAATCCGCTCGAGGTTTGGACGTAGTTGGAGTACATTCAGGTTGGTTTTGACTTAAAAATCAATCGGGCCCCTGGAATGAAAAAGCCAATAACTCTCAGATCGGGCGTCTGATTGACGCGCCGTCTGTGACGTTGAGTTCCTGTTGACGATACAGAACTTTTGGATACATCAACTCCGGACTATGTGTCAGTTGATGTATCATCCCCTTAGCTCGTGGAGCAGACCCTCCCGAACGAGCTTGCTGTGTGCGGGAACCCTAGAGGTGGCTGCGACTGCGACGATGATGAATACTGTACAGAAATCCTCCGTGGATTCGACGGTGACGGCTACAGCACTCAGCGATCCTACGTGGATCAGTGCTACCAATCCTGTGTGGGTCAGATCCTTTGTGGGTCAGCGCTCAACGGTCCTATGTGGGCCAGCGCCTACAGATCCTGTGTGGGTCCGATCCTGTGTGGGTTATTGCAGGGGTTAGTTACATATATATCCTTTGTGGGTCATTGCGGGGGTTAGTTACCTATCGATCCTTTGTGGGTCATTGCAGGGGTTAGTACCTATCGATCATGTGTGGGTCCAACGACTTAGATGAATCAGTGGCAATATCTGATCATCTCTATCGTCTTACAAAGAAGTATACATGTGTGAGCTGAATCTTGTTTTGCTTTCCTATGTGGATTGTGTTGTGCTATCCTGTGTGGACGTGATCGAACTTGGGCTCAGATGTTGGAGCCGAACTGGAATTGGTGACTTAGGTATATGTATGGGCATATACCTAAGCAGTGTCGGATGTTACTTCGTGATTGTATCTTTCCTTTGTGGATTATCCTTTGTGGATTCTGGGAGTCCTTAGGGGGGTCTCGGGGTCCCTACTGAGTAGTTATACTCACCCCTGCACGGGCTATGTTCGCACTACATTGTGTTGGTTACAGACGACAGACAGCGCTAATCATGGTTGAGGTACGAGGAGCAGGTCGGTACCTGGAGGTGGACCACTGGGTGGGGCGTACTCGGAGCGGACGACTGGACCCGAGGAGCTGTGGAGGCTATATGTACCCACCCTTCAGGTGGGACTTCCAGTGGACGGTTCAACGCTGCGGATTTACTTTTCAGTTGTTGTACTCCCTTTTTCTGTTGTACTTTACTTTCAGTTTGGGTTTGTATCCTGGCCCACTTACTTTTCCGCACTTGCTGTTATACCCATTTTTTACATAGTGCTTACTTCTGTTTGCTTACTCTGTGGTGTTTGTTTACTTTACAAAGGCAATGCCTTCCCTTTTTACCGGGAATTACGCCTTGGTGCTAGTCGCCAGCCCCTGGCCTATGGAAGGCGGGATTGGGGTAGTCACAGCACGGGCTCCAAGGACGGGTCATGATAAGAACAATAATTTCATTGCCCACCGCATTCAACATTTACGCGGTTCCTTCAGGTTCTATATATTGACTAAAAATAAGAATCATAGAGTTAAAAACACTAATAATAATGGGAAAACCACATAATCGAGAAAAAAATTACAATTTAGAAAAATTTATGTTTTATCCTAGGTTATTCATGATAATTTATAAAGAACTATGATTGTAACCTATACTTAATCAAATCCTTTGGGTTCTTACTAAGGTTCTCTCATCCTAGTTTCCAAAGTTTAACTATACCTTTCCTTAGATACCAACTATAATGACCCGTACATTACATACATTGATATTACTTCAAAGTTGAAGAAAATTAATTATAAATTATAAAACAGTCATGATGGGGCCATATAGGTATAGTGTCTTTATAAACTAGGAAACATAAACAACTGGTTCATAAGACATCTTCATTGTCTCCCACTAATTTTATCATAATTAGACCCCATTTGACATATCTTACTTAATGCTCTTCTTTATAATCTATGGAAAAGAAACATATGAAAGGGTGATCTCATATTCTTATTAAGGGTAAAAAAGGGAGATATCAATCATATTTTAATAATAAGACATAGGAACTAACATTTGAAAATATTACCCTGTATATGAAATATCATGATATCATGCCATGGGAAAAATCATGAAAGTTCATAAGAATTAATGAACAAAATACCAAAATTCTTAATGTAATACATAAAGTTTTTAGTCAAACAAATAGGAATATAAAATCATTTCATATTAGTCAAGACTCATTTCTAAGACCATTATAACGTACAAATTCCATTTGTGACTGAGTTCACTCCTCGTTCCAACACTGTATTACTGAACTGAGATCATTTCCCATTCCATCCATGTTTATAACATGAGATATAAATATTTACCCAATTCATTTGAGGTATATTTATGTCCCACCCATCTTATAACTAAATCATTCTTACGTGTTCCAAAAAAACATAAATCATTCATCATAGCATAACCTACAGAATAAAATGGGTTTCTTGAACATCATTTCACCATAATCCATATAAAACAAATGGATTTCATAAATACCATTTCAACATAAAAACAATCAAATCACAGTAATAATAGGGATATAAACATAACCCTATTATATAATTTCATTTAATATGGAAAATAATTTTGATAAAACACTTCAAATTAATTCTTGTGGAAAATATCCTTTCTTCTTCAAAAAATGTTTTCTTTTCTCAAAGTGCTATGAAATTTTAAAAGAAAAGAATTTAATTGAAAATAAACTTGAAATGTTTTAAAATAATCTTCATTTAAATAAGGTGTTATGAAATCATAAAAATCCATTCATGTTGTATAAGTTAAAAAAATATTATCCTCATACTTTTGCTGGAAAACTCAAAAAGTGCCTCGTATCGAATAACAACAAAAGATTACTGCATACCATTTGATAAAAATTTACCAATGGGTAAAATTGACTTTAAAAAAATATAATAATATATATAATATTACATATTTAGGAAAAATGGATGAGGATGATAAATATACCCCAGTAAATACTTACGTATAAACAATCTTAGATAATAATGAGATTGCGAAATTATCTCTTACCTTAGGTCTGATATCCTTTGAATGTATTTGAACCTCCAGTATAATGGTTTAGATAATTTCATTAACTTATTACATAATGATATTAATTTTTATGATATCATATATGTTCATATTATCATCTTTTTTTAATAACCTTTCATTATTACTTGTTATTTAGGTATTAATTGCTTTATTTTATTATGCATGTTTTGTCAAATAAGTTCTGGCTATCATTATTAGGTCATAGTTGTATCATTAAAAAAATATTTTAACATAATATATAACATATTTACTTATCATGTACATTTATATAATCTTTTTTTAATGAAAATCATTTAAAATGAATCACATCACATTATGGACACGGTAGGCCATACGTACGTATGAGCGATGCTGTCATCCCCATAATTGTTGAATGGAATTGAATTGAATGGTGTATAATATTTAAGAATAAATATCATGTTATAATAATCATATATATTTATTTTTTCCATTATTTTACCTATCCAAGTAATGTGGTGGTGAAAAACATATTACACCATGGCGTGGAGATGGTAAACTGTACGTACACACGCTTGGTGATTTTGTTTTTCATAGGATGGAAGGAAATTGGAATAATGTAGTTCAATAATCATAATAAATTCTAAGTATATAAGTGATATTGGAGTTATTAATTTATAATTAAATAACTCATGGAGAGGAATTAAAAGAAGAAATAAGTTTGAAACAATCGATAGTGGAGATTACCTCTTATTTGATGTGCTTCCTATAAATCTCTTCTTAAAGCACTAAAGTTGGTCTTTGAAGAAGAGAAGAACCAATAGAATGTAACAATAGAAGTTCATAAGGTAAAATTGTAGGGTATTTATGAGCTTTAAGGATTAAAGTGAAGTGAATTGGTGAGGGAGGAGGTTCCCTTTTATAATTGAGGTGAGGGGCCCTTTAGGGATCTCCAAAAATATTAACTTATAATAAAATCAAACCCCATACGAAAACCTAAAAATAATCCCAATTTATAATATGATATGATATAGGGTTTTAATATCATCAAAAAATAGATCTTAGACAAGTTTTTCTATCAATTTAAACCTTATTATTTTAATTAACACTTAAATGTTCTATTTAATTTTTAACTAGGGTTAAAAATATTTCAATATTAAAAGGGTGAAATATTTACTTATTTGATATAAATTAGACCATAAATAAATACCTTAAAAAAATTTAGACCATATAATAATTATTCTATCTTTTTTAAAAATGTTTTATGATTTTTAAATAATTTAATAGAACATTATTTTGATAAACAGTCAATGGTGTCAATTTGGACATTATTCAATTCATTAATTTTTAAAAATATTAATATTACATTTTAACTTCAAAAAAAATATTTTATTATATTCTCAAGATGTCAATGTAATATATAAAATTCATTAGAAATATTAATTATTCTAAAATATATTTATTTCAATATTTTTAATAACATTTATTTGTTATCTCTATTAATAAAATTATTACTAAATAAATTTTTTTGTAATTATTTAATAAAAACATTTGTTGAATAAGAATTAAAAATAAAGTGCTATTATGAAGATAAGTCTACTATATTTTATAATAATAATTTTAGAATAATTTATCTTCTGTAAAATCCATCATTTAAATTGTTATACTTATTATATTATGAATGTGAAAACTTTAACATCACTTTAAATAAAATAATATAAGTTTTACAATCTCTTATATAAGTCTCTAAATGTTCACTATCACCATTAATATTTTTTCAAGTGTTTAGTTTTTATTCGCTAATAATATTCCACAATTAATTAACTAAATAAATCTTTCAATTTTACATAAATAGAAATGGTGGTTCAAAAGAATATTTTTTAAAAAATCATGCTTTACATTTCAATTGATGGAAACACTTTAACCAAATGGATTAATAAACATTTTATATAAACCAATTTATATAAATTCATATGGCATGTATAAAATAGTTTACAAACAATTTGAATATAATCAAATATAAACAAATTAGAAACATGGTCATCTTTCAAGAGGTACGATAGTTCCAAGTTATGGGATTCCCTCACACTCAAATAGTTATCTTGAAAATATGTGCACACATGTCCCTCAGACACTGGTCAAAGAGGACTCATCACCCTCCCATCAAGGATGTGACCTGCTGCATATATATTGTTAGTGTTTTAAAGCGTCAAGAGAGTGTTATCCCGAATAAATAACTAACTACAAAGTCTTGTATGTTCTCTATCAAAATTTCAATAATGTGAAATTTATTTCAAACCTATTTAAATACAATTGAACCAATTTTTTCCATTTCAATATTCCAATTTACATTTAAAAACCAAAAGGGATTTTAATCAAGCATGTCTATTCCAAGATAAATCCATTGGGTTTCTATAAAAACCATTTTTATTCCATTTCCTCAAATAAAAATTTGAAATTAATTTCACAAATCAAATCCGCAAAAAAAATCACAATTTAAATTCAACAATTTAAATATCCATGATTTTCAATCAAAATCTACAACCACACACCAATTCAATGGAATTGGGGGGGTCCCAATTCATGCCAAATCAAAACCAAATTCCTGATTCATTAGAATTGAGTTTTTAATTAATTTATAAAAATAAAAATTAATCTTAAATCAAGTAATTTAATGTTAATCAAATTGGCCATCATAAACGGAACCACCTACCTCGGGGGTCATGGGAACTACAAACACAAAGCCCTAAATGGGAAACCACAATGAAGGACACCAACAAAAAAGATCCAAGAATCAAACCTAAATTCAAGATACTAAATAATGGTGATTAGATCTTAAAAAAATGGAGATACATTAACCCTTAGGTAGGAGAGAGGAGAGAGAAGGATAAAGAGAATGGGAAGAGGAAAGTTACCAAGATAGAGATCAAACATTGTTCTACTATCTTTAATTCACTTCTTTAGGGTTTTATAGGTTATAAAATAACCTCTTGGTATCCAAAAGGAATAAAAAATTGTATTAGGGTTGTACAAGACCATAAGTCACTTAAACCAAGGGTTCTGGGATTAAAAAAAATCAGATTAATTAAATCGTGTATCCATGGTTATCTGGGTAGGCTTGTATGGTTAGAAAAACTGTGTGCCCTAACCACACACCCAATGCTTTATGGTTGCACAGTTTCTCATTGGTGGGCATGTAGTTTGTCAAATCATGTTCCAACCATGAAAAGTCTCACAATTTGGTTTTTCATAGTTTTCATTATAAGGGTTCATGGTTTGGGAAAACCATGATCCAACCATAAAAATCCCAAAATCCCTTCAAATTTTCCAAGATTTCACTGAAAGCACCCCTAAATGAAACCCAACAAAATCATGACAAAAAGAGGGGTTTATGAATACATGAAAAAAATAACAGGATGTTATAACCACCCCATCATAGAAACTTTCTATCCCTTAAAACATGTTAAGAAGCTTACATGTCAAAAATATGAGGCCACTTCTCTCTCATAAATGACTTCCCATACCACATATCATGAGAATAATAATCATGATACCATAGAAATTGGACTAAAGGTATCATCCTCTCATGAAGTACCTTGGTTTCAGAATCAACTATCCTAACTAGATGCTTAGTCACAAATGAATCATGCTCAACATCAAGATCACTCTAACTCAGAACAAGAGATTAATCAGAATGATACTTCCATAGTTGTGGCACTTGGAACATGTCATTTATCAACGTTTTATATGGTAGAAGTGCTAAATGGTAATACACTTACCCCACATTCTCAATAACCTCAAACATTCTCACAAACCAAGGAATAATTTTCCCTTTCATCCCAAGTCATCGATGACCCAAATGAGGTGAAACTTTCAAGAACAATTGGTCAGAAACATAAAATTACAATGGTCAATGATGATGATTTGTAGAAGACTTATACCACCTCTGTGTTGTCAACATTATATGATGAATCAACTGAATCTTTTCTATCAACTCTTGAACCAAGCATGGTCCAACCAAGTAACCTTCACTAATATCTGACCAACACAACAAAGATACATAAGTTCAGATGTATAAGGCCTAAAAAATATCAATTCTAATCACAGACTGTTAACTATTATTATAATAAAACTCAACCATCCCCATATGGTCATCTTAAGCCCCACCAAAGTCAATAACATAGGGGGTGTAACATATCCTCATGAATCTATATATATTTTTCTATCTGGACATTCGACTATGGATGGTATGCTATACTCAAATGGACATGAGACCCCAGTTCCTTCTGAATGCCTCTCCAAAAGCAAGAAGTGAACCGGGGATCTCTGTCAGAGCCTATAGCATAGTGAACTCTATTAAAATGAATAATTTATTTTAGATAGATATTTAACAACTCCTCAACTTTGGTTGTATCACAAATGAATGTAAAGTGATATGATTCATTCAGCCTATCAATCAAAACCCATTTCACATTATTCACTCTCGGGGTATGCAACAACCCAACCATAAAGTCCATAGAGAACTCATACCACTTCTAAGGTTGCACTAGAAGTGGATGAAGAAAACCTAATGGCCTCTGGTGATCTACCTTGACCTTTTGAAACATATAAAAATGAGATACAAAATCATCAATTCCCATCTCATACATAGCCACCAGAATCATCACTGAATGTCATAGAACAACTCTGCGGTTCCTAGGTGCATAGACCACTGGAAATTATGGAAATACCCCAATACAACATTCCTCACTGATAAAAGAAAAATAATGTGATTCTAAAAATATAGAATACCCTTTATTGAGAATGACCACTTAGTAATGGTATCCCCATCATAAAGAGAGCCTCCAATACTATGGAACTCATTATCAATCTACAGTTCCAAAAGGATCAACTTGAGAAGAGTAGATGTCAACTGAACACTGGCCCAAGAAACCCCAATCCTTGACTCTCGATATCCAATATAGAACTATTCAAAAAGATCCATCAAGTTACACTATTATGAAGATTCCTTCACAGATAGGGTTGGAAGTTTGGTTCTCAATGCATCTATGATGACATTATCTTTCCCCAAGTATTATCATTAAGGAATTATTAAAGGTGGATTCCCTGATGACTAACATAACTTGGAAGGGAGTAAACTTTTCTTGGAATGATAAACATTAGAGTTACGTAGTGGATCTAAAATTTATTTTAAACTCTACACTGGTGTTGAATTTCCTAGCATCCAGGCATAGCTATGTGGTATTTTGTGAAGCATCGGGTTTAGTTTTGAGCTATTTTATTATGCAAGGTGATCATGTCATTTCTTATGTCTCTCGTCAGTGTAGGACACATGGCAGAAATCAATTTTTCATGAAACTTCCTAGATAATCCAATAAACCCAATAATCTCCATGTATTAAATACATTTCATGGTTTATACCATGTCATAACAACCATAAAAATCTCAGGATCAATTGATATACCATATTTCGACACCACAGTTCCTAAGAACATAACTTCTAAAATCTATAAATATAATTTCAATATATTGGCATAAAGTTGGTGATTTTTAAACAATTATAGAACTGCTCTCAAATGATGGACATGATCCTCCTTGGATTTATAGTAAACTAGGATTTCATCAAAAAATACTACCATGAACATATGAGATACTCATGGAAGATCCTATTCATGAAAGTTGTAAAAACTAAAGGAAAATTGGTTAGACGAAATGAACTAACAAGGTACTCATAATGGACCTACCTTCTCCAAAAGGTGGGTTTCTAAATTTCATGTTCATTGATTCTCAACTGATGATAACTAGATCAAAGACAAATATTTGGGAACCACTTTTCCCCATTTAACTCATCCAAAAAATCATCAATCTATGGAAACAGATAATTGTTATTTACTGTAGCTCAATTGAGTTTTCAATAATCAACACATAGGCAAAGTGACCCATAAAAAATCTTAATAAAGAGAACCAGTGCCACCCAAGGTGACACACTCGAGCATATAAAGCCTTTATCTTGATGATAATACAACTAAGACTTTAACTCTTTAATTTTAGTTGGTGCCATGTGGTAAGAAGGAATAGAAACTAGTTGAGTACCAGACACTAAATTGATAGAAAACACTACCACCCTTACCAATGGAAAACTAGATAAGTTAGAATAAAAAACATTGGGAAGCTCAATAACAACTAGAGAGAGATAAACACTCAAAGATTCTTGATTTATGTCAAAATAAATCATTGATATTACTTTCCCCAACTCTGGACAATAAGTCCCGACTCTACTCAACCTCGGGTCCCATTCTCCTTGAAAGATATGACAAACCCCATCAGGTGTAGATAAGGAGACCCATCTAAGATAAAAATCAATCACGGTTTGTTGGAAATGAGCAAATCCATTCTGAAAATGATGTCTAGTGGGTTCATGTAGAGAACCAGAAAATCCCAAACCATCTCAACATCTAATAGAGAGAAAACACAAGCAAGACTACAGAGACCCTTCTCTCTCTTTACTCTGAGGGGTGTAGCAATATCCATCACATAAGATGAAATATCTATAGGAATATTTAGAAGATTAACAATATGGGTTGAAATGAATGAATGAGATGAACTAGTATCAAACAAATAAGGAACTAATGATGAATCTATAGTGATGGTACCTCTCACAATCACTAGACCTATATCTACTTCCTCTAGAGACTCTTCCACTACCTAAAGGATCATTATTCTAGATTACTTTGGTTGGATACCCTTTTTTCATTAATAATATTACCTCACTGTTGTTTTAGATGTTGATGATGTTCCTGTGCCACTACACAGAGTGTAATAGACTTGGTATAACTTTTGAAAGTGTCATGAACATTCGTACGATCCATATTCATTAGGTTCCTCATTAAAAACCCTATTTGAGTACCCTATATTTTTACACTGGTATGAAATAAAAGGGCCTCTCCTAGGCACTATTATAGATCTAGAAAAACCCTTCTGTCGAGAACCACCATGAGAATCCTCATGCTTTTTATTCCCTTTATAGGATTTCCCAGAATTACTATTGGGAGAAAAAGGAAGTCCCTTCTACACTAACTTGATATCCAGGTCCATTTCGACCATCAACACACTATTCAAAACATCACCATAAGATATAGGCTTTAACATGAAAACATGAGAATGAATATTAGATCGAATTCACATCTCAAACTATCTTGTCTTTTTTTCAAATAAACAAACAGTCCTAAAAATCAGTGCAGAATCCAACAAATTTCATTTTGAATCAAGAGAAGATCCCCAAACTAGTAATAAAATGTCCACACCATCAGAAGAGTGTGCCCAGGTCCGCACCAAGTCACCAACAAGCACCATTGAACCAGATCCATGGAACTCTCAAAAGTACAAATGAGACTAGATCTGAAAGTATGGGCCCTCCTACCGCCAATCGATGCCTCATTCATAACCAACCGAAGGAACCAACGGCTAGAAAATCAGAACTAAATGCTCATTCAACCACCTAAATCCCCCTTCAACACCTTCAAACTCACCAGATCAAGCTGTGCCAAACCAAAAGTCTCCAAACTAGTCCTCTATCATCCGAGGAGGTCAATGCCTTACTTTTCCATCACGAACCACACCTAAAGAAACACCCTCACAATGTCACCACCGCTAAGAATCAGATGAATTCCAAACACCACATGAGGGACTGTTTCCCTCTGGAATTTGGGATGACCTCCTTGATTAAAGGTTCAAACATTCCAAATGGTTTCTAACGGGTTTGTTCGTAGAACCGAAAACAGACAATGATTCTACATCTATTTGGACCTACTTTCCAAAGGTAGGTGCTCATTAGTTGTGGACTAATGAGGCTTAGGAATTTGCATTGGTCGAGAGGATGGGAGGTCGGACTCATCACACCTTTTTTAGGGGAATTATTGTCTACTCTGGGACCCTCTTTATAGATTTAAGTTATGTTCATGAATCCTTATTACATTACCAAGTATAAAATGAGCTTTCCTTTAGATCTGACAATCAATGATTGATATATAGGAAATTTAGAAAATCTTTTATATGTATTTGAGGTTCTTCATTGATATAGAATCATATGTATTTGTTATAGATTCTTAGTCAATGGTATCCTTTGATACGTAAAAGTATCTTAGTTATTATGATGACCATACTGGTTTTAAAGCCACTCAGTGGGACACTTGAAGTTTATTGTCATTCAGAAGGACATGAATTATTTCAAAGTTGTGATCATACCCGTAGATGGGCTGCCTACGTATCCTTTATTTTGGAAAAGGAATCAGAACCCACGTAGTTCAAGTAAGGGAGTATGATGTTTATGATTGATGGATCAAAGAAGGATGTCATAATTACTTTTACACTCTAAGCTCACGTGAGTCATGCTCGGTGTGAGAAACAAGAGGTATTGGTAAAAACTAGACAATTGTGCCATGAAATATGCAACCATAAGAAATAATGTGGGGCTTATGTATGTATGACTGCCCAGATAAATGAAGATTAGGATTTACTTCAGGGAAGAAATCTAGGAACAGGGTCCATAAAGGTATATGTGCTTCATGGATATTTGAATACTCTAACTTGGGGCTTACTCCTGAAAAGGACACCCAAATTAGGAGAGGAATTATGGTTGGGTTTTACTCCTAAGAAGGAAGCCCAGATCAAAAGTAAATTAGGACTGGTTAAGAGAAAATTAAGGGACTTGGGGCTTACTCCTAAGGAGGATGCCAATATTTGAGACTGGGGATTATTCCTGAAAAGGAGGCCTAGGTTAATGAGGACTTGGGGCTTACTCCTAAGGAGGATGCCCATAATTTTGAGAATTATGACCGGGGCTTATTCCTGAAAAGGAGGCCCAGGTTAATGAGGAATTGGGGCTTAATCTTAAGGAGGATGCCCATATTTGGGAATTTTAATATTGGGGCTTAATCTTGAAAAGGATGCCCATATTAGGGGACTTGGGGATTACTCCTGAAAAGGATGCCCATGTTTGAGAATTATAGTTGGGGCTTACTCCTAAGGAGGATGCCCAGATTTGGGAATTTAAAGATTGGGGATTACTCCTAAAAAGGATGCCCAGATTAGGGGACTTGAGGCTTACTCCTGAAAAGGATGCCCAGAATTAATGGGAATTATGACTGGGACTTACTCTTGAAAAGGAATCCCATTTTAAGGGGTTCTCTCATCTTTAAAGGATGAGGTTGAATGAATGAAATCTCAATATTTAGTGACAAAAAGATGTGAAAATCACTAGGTTTTTAGAAATGTTCCACGGAGTTCCTTTCAGATACGGAATCCAAATCAAGAAATCATGCCATAAATGGATTTGAAGAGTTTCTTGAAGACTGAATCTTGAATAGGAGAGGTGGAACGGCATAAGAGGGGTTAAATGGGAAATAAAGGAACCCAAAAAGGCAGGGGCATGCAAGTCCTGGCAAGTACGCAAGTACTGCGTGGGTGCGCAAGTCCTGGTCGCGCAGGTATACCTGCACGGCACATGGGTACTTGCGCGTTTGTAAACCATCATGGTAATACTTGGGCGATCCTTGACCAATGCCTTTAGAATTATCCTGAGGTACTTCAAAAAGAGAGGCGCTCAAGTTTTGGTGAGGAAGTAGAGCGGTGCTCAAGTATGTTCATTTCCCTTAAATGTAAAAGACCTTAGGCACGCAAGTGTTAGTGAATTCTAACACTTATACCTTACTCCTCTTGTTTAGACCTTCCATTCTAGGTAAAGAATTACCTTAGAAGTGTTCGGAAGACCTGAAGAAGTGACTTGGGCGTTCAGAGCTCTAAATCTGAATTCTAGAAAAATTCCTCCTTCAAATGGGGGGCCCATAGGGTCTATTTATAGGCTGGAGAAGACCCCGGGCGGTTATCCTTTAGGGTGTGCAAGTCACTTGCGCGACCATTAGGTGGCGCGCAAGTATACTTGCACGAAAGTGATGGAACTTGCACAACCCCTGTTCTTTTGAAGCCTCGTTCATGCCTTTGTTGATTTTTGATGTTTTCTTCAAAGGATGCATCAATTTGTGCTAAGTCATTTCCCTTTCCATTCTTTTAGACAATGTGATGAAAAATGAGTGTCAACAAAATTCCCCCCTCAGAGTTGGATCCGAAAGAAATGAGGATGTGACTCTGAGAAAAAGAAGAAAACCAAAGGAAAAGCGGCGCACAAGTGTTGATGGTGCAGAGGGCAGCGCGCAAGTGTGAGTCGTGCAGGGCTGGAGCGCGTGGGATGGAGCGCTCTATCTGTAGGCACACAGGTGGGTAGCATGGCCTATAAATATGAGGCCCCATTTCTATACAAAGCATCTGGATTTAAAACCTTCGAGCTCTCTCCACGCAGGTCACCTTCACCACGCAAGTTCCTCTGTTTTATGATGTTTCTTTACTGTCGCGCTGTTGTATAGGTATTTGGAATTGCGCAGTGATACTTGCACGCCAAAAACATGCACGGCACATCCATACTTGCACATCAAAATTAGACTTGCGCGACTTAATTCCTTAGCCATTTTTTTCAAATTTCTTCACAAAGTTTATGAAAAATCAACTTACTTAAGAGTTAATTATTCAACTCTTGTGCAGATCTAATGGCTCCCAAGAGAATCGGAACGGCTGATGAACTGGCTAGAAAGCGGATTGATTACATGATGAACATTTTTGGCCATGATTACTATGATATCTGTGATAGAACTCTCCCAGATTTGGCTAAGTACATAAAGAAATATCATCTTAATTTCCCACAGAGCATCTACCTGCCTCTATATGGTCATGGTCATCTACAAGGAGTCAATGTTCCAGATGCAAATAATTATATGCCTGAGATGCAGCTGCACTGCTACTCCTCTATTTCGGTTATGCTGTGCATTAAGAGCAACAACATTGGAGTGAACTTTCAAATTTTTCCTGCATACTATTTCCTTGCAGATATGAAAATGGAAAACCCAAGGGCTGAAATGTTTTCCATTGTCGGTTGGTGGAGAGAAGACAAACATGGAATTAGAGAAATATCTGAAAAAAAGTACTCTCTCCAAATGGCACTTTACTTCCAATCCTTTATTCTCAAATCCATGTATCCATCTTCCAAGTCTCTTGGACAGAAACAGAGTCACTGTTTGATCAGTAGAAAATTTTCTCAAACCGCACTTAAGAACATTCTTTTACAATTGTTCCAAGAAGAGCTGGTATCACTGCATCTCTTATGGTATCTAGTTGAATGAATGAATTCCAGGTGACTGCTGATGAAGCTCGGGATTCCGTAAATCAAATGAAGAGTTATGTTGAAAGTCTTTTGTAATTCCTGAAAAAGAGAAGAGACTCCAGTCAGTGGATGTCCTTCTAATTATTGTGCATCAATGAAAAACACTTTCACCTTCAATCATTTGTACATACATTATCTTTTGATATCTGCTTTAAATTTTACCTAAGCCAATGGGCCTAGTAAGCATAGTTTTATTTTTTACTAGGATTAGTGTAAATAACCCTACAAACTTTGAATCTTTTAATTGATCAATATTACCTAAATCATACAAAATGTATGTTTAGTGAGCTGGAACTTGACTTTTATTCATATTTCCTTTGTCTTTTGTGGGCAGTTTAAAGTCATGCACATCATACATAAATAGGATAATGTTTAAGGTCGAAATAGATTTGACCGAATGAATTAGAATTGACTCAATTACTTGACAATTCATGTGAAAACATAGTACCATACTCAAGTATGATGGAAAACATGTAAACTATGACTTAAGAATATTTAAACATGAGGAATGATATGAAAAAGAGCTAAAAGTAATTAGAAGAAGTAGTTCCCTAGAATAAAGTTACCATTATTTAACAAAACTGTTAGGGGGTTGAATTATGCAAGGCCACCTAAGGGCATTGGCTGCATAGTTAAATAAATAATATCTTTTTGCTAACAAGTCTGTTATGTAGACTGTTTATGAAAGGCCACCTAAGGGCATGTGCGGCATAGTCAGGAAAAAGAACTCTCATAAATTTTCTTTCCTAGTGCTAAAAGCCAGTAAAATTTTATGGAGATTCAAATTTTCCAAAGTATAGAGTTTGCTATATGGAAAGAGGTACTTGAATATGGAGAAGATATTTCCCAAAAATATTATCGAAAAACTTGATGGATATCACTCCTACGAAGTTCTGACCCAAACGTAGGGAAGGAGAATATAAACCATAGACTTGAATACTTTCAGATCATGAAAAAGGATATGGGACAAATATGTTAAGGAAGGCTACTTTTGCGGATCCCTACATACTGTCATTTAAGACCAACAAGGACAAAAGATGATTTATTCCCAAGAATGAAGTTACCAGTATTTAACAAACCCATTAGGGGGTTTAATTATGCAGGGCCACCTAAGGGAATTGGCTGCATAGTCAAATAATAGTATCTTTTGGCTGACAAATCTGTTATGGAGACTGTTTATGCAAGGCCGCCTAAGGGCACGTACTGCATAGTCAGGAAAAATAACTCTCAGAAGTTTGACATTTTTGTGACTAGAAGTCAAGAAAAGGTTTATGAAGATCTGAAAATATTTAAGGTTAGGATTATGACACATAAAGATGGGTATTTTCCAATATATACAGAGATACACAGATCAATGATAACCATAATAATGTTGTGGCTGGGTCCTAAATGGAAATGTTGGACTTCACTACGTATCCCATAAGGATGGGAATCAAGCCATATGTAGTTCTTGAACTACAGTTTAACATCATGTGGGAAAAAAGGATTAGAGATCTTAGTTTATGGTCATAGAACTTGAACCATTATAAGAAATACATAGTGTGTGTTTTCATGGGGACTTTTCAGCCAAGGGATTGAAAGTGGAATTTGGGGTTAGGCCCAAAGACTTGGGGCTGGATTCGAGGGACACTCAAACGTTCTTACGTATCCCATAAGGATGGGAATCAAGCCCACGTAGTTCTATAAATACCCTTTGTACAAATTTGGTTCGTACATGTGAAGGGTGAAAGGGGACTTTAGTGCAATGATGATTTAACCCAAGATAAAAGGTTCAGGTATTTCCATGTATGCACGTAGTCTTTGAAATGAAACATGATTTAAAATAAATGTAAATAATTATTCCCTCTGAGGTGATGGTGTCAAAGAATATTGTAGTTTATTGTCATACTGGACAAAAGTGTTGTATAGTTTAACGTCGTATAGAAAGGACGAAAGTGAACCAATGTAAAGATATTGATTCTAGAGGCAGTTTCACGAATCAACATCGTATGAGATGGAGGTGAACCGATGTGAAGAGATTGACTTTGGGATTGAAACTTGGGAGGTTTCCTACATACCCATCCTAGAAGGCAAGGATCAAAGTCTGCGTAGTTCAATTAAAGAATGAATTAGTGATCAAGATGTTCTTGGGGACAATGACCTAAAATGTGGTGTTGGTACTTACACATGGTTAGTAGACCAGAGAGAGTGTTATGGTTGAAGTTTTCTCTAAGCTCACGTGAGTCATACTCAGTGTGAGAAACAAGAGGTAGAAACAACCCTAAAGATAAACAGTTTAATGTCATGTAGGACATATAAAGGGACTATGCAGTTTAAAGTCTTGCAGTTAGGACTATTTGTGCTGCATAGTTTAGTGTCATGTAGCAGGGACAAATCACAGTTTAATGTCATGTAGGACGTATTAAAGGACTTTCTGTATAGTTTAGCGTCATATAGTTAGGACGATGGGGATAGTATATTTTAATGTCATGTTGGATAAAAGGGGAACTGTGCAGTTTAATTTCATGCAGTGAGGACAAAAGAGTACACCATTTAACGTCATGTTGGACGTATTAGGGACTTTTTCACAGTTTTAACGTCATGTTGGATGAAAAAGGGACGATACAGTTTAAAATCATGTTGGACGAAAGTGTGAATAGTTTACGGTCATATGCATGGACCGTGGATAGTGATGCGGTTTAACGTCTTGCTAGACGTCACAGTTTAACGTCGTGTGGGACGAAAGGATACAAACAGTTTAAGGTCATATGTATGGATCGTGGATGGTGCAGTTTAATGTCTTACTGGATGTAAGGGACTTGCAAATATTTTAGGGCCATATGATGGACCGTGGTGCAGTTTAAGGTCATACTAGACAGAGGTGCAGTTTAAGGTCATGCAGGACCGTGGTGCAGTTTAAGTTCATACAGGACCGTGGTGCAGTTTAAGGTCATACAGGACCATGGTGTAGTTTAAGGTCATACCGAACCATGGTGCAGTGTAAGGTCATACAGGACCGTGGTGAAGAATTTTGTGTTCATACAAAATATTTCTTCAGAAATCTGGCATTGGTTGGAGTAGTGATGAGTTCTCCATCCATTGATATTAATGAATAAGCTCCATTGGAGTAGACCTTATGTATTGAGTAAGGTCCTTCCTATTTTGGCTCAAGCTTGGGAGGTTTCTTTCCTGGTATCATTGGAGTTCTGAAAACTAATACCAATTCTCCCTGAGTGAATGAATGAAGATGAACTTTTTTGTTAAAAGCTTGTGCTATTCGATTCTAATAGACTTCCAAGTGGTGCAAAGTGCACAATCTTTTCTCATCTAATCGTTCCAATTCATTCAATAACTTTTGAGATTGTTCATCTATAGATGATTGATCACAAATGGAAACTCTGAGCGAGGGTAATTGAACTTCAATTGGAAAGACTGCTTTTGTTCCATATACCAATGAATATGGAGTTGATTCTGTTGCAGTGCGGGTGGTAGTCCGATAAGCCCATAAAGCATGAAAGAGTTTATCAGGCCATGACTTCTTATCTTTATCCACCATATTTTGCAGTATATTTGATAGAGTCTTATTGAAGGATTCTATCTGGACATTGGCCGCTGGATGATACCGAGATGAATGGTTGGATTTAATGTTGTATTCTTGATACAATTTCTTTACCTCAGATGAACAGAAGTTAGTGCCATTGTCCATCAATATGGTATGAGGGAAACCAAATCTGGTAATGATGTTAGACTTGATGAATCTAACAATGCATTTAGAACTGATTTCCTTGAGAGGTATTACCTCTACCCATTTGGAAAAGAAATCAGTAGCAGTAAGAATATACTTAAACTGCTTGGTCGTAGCTGAAGGGTAAGGCCCCACCACATCCCTTCCCCATGTGGCAAATGGCCATGAATATTTAGCTGTATGTAGCAACTATAGAGGTTGATGAATGAAGTTGGCACGTACTTGACATGAATGACACTTCTTTGTAAAATCAACACAATCTTGTATCATTGAAGGCAAAAAGTATCCAAGCCTTCAAATCTGATCAGATAGTCTATGTCCATACTGGTGGGCACCACAGATTCCTGCATGCACTTCTTTCATGACAGCCATTGTCTCTTCCCCATCAATGCATCTGAAGATAACTCCATCAAAACCACATTTGTAGAGAATTTTCTCTAAGTGATCTAGGCTATCATAAAGAGTAAAATTGACCACACGTCGCCAGATTTGTTCTTTCTCGGCTCTATCAGGTGGAAGTGTTCCATTTTGAAGGTATTCCCTGATAGGTGACATTCATCCTGTAGTATGACCATACGGTTCAGGAATGAGACTAATTTCATTAATTTCATCTGTTCTGATTCGAACATAAGGTGAAATTGCATGACAGTGGGAAATCACTACTGGAAAACTGCTCTATACCCACGGTTTTTTGCAAAACCGTGGGTATAGGGTACCTATATACCCACGGTTTTTGAAAACCATGGGTATAGGGGTAGTATGTGAACCTATACCCATGGTTGTGCAAAAAAATGTGGGTATAGTTTTCTTTTAAGACCTATACCCATGGTTTTGGAGAAAACCGTGGGTATAGGGTATTTTCCGAAAACCTATACTAACAGTTCTTGAAAACCGTAGGTATTGCGGTTTTTTTTTGAAGACCTATACCCACGGTTCTCTAGAACTGTGGGTATAGCATTCCTGCGTTATGGAGGGGAAAGAAAATTAGGCGGGCCACACAAAAAAATTTGGCGGGAAGACATTTATTTATGGTTTACATTAGTATATTTACGTAAATATAAATATTTAATTTCAAAAATTCAGTAGCTTGGTTGGTGTACTAATTGTCGCGTGTGTTGTAGGTCACCGGTTCAAATACCCCTGGCCGCATTTTTTGAATTTAAATAACCATGTGGATAAAATTAATATAAATACGCAAATGTAAGTTTATATAATAAAATCAAATGTAGCTCAGTTGGTTCGATGGTGGGGAGCGTCTGCGATACTTACTGCCAGGCATGGTTAAAATCCCGTTGTGCGCTTTTTTTGAATATAAATACCTTATATTAATAGATAAAGGTAGATATATGTATATATTATAAATAAAAACTTCAGCTCGTTTGGTCTATTGGTGTGATGCGTTCGGGAGGCTCCGTGGGAGGTTGCGAGTTCGATTCGCAGTTCCAACATTTTTAGATTTGCGGTATTGAATTAATATAATACAGTAGATATATATATATATATATATATATACCAGAAGTGGAATTTGCTGGGTTGGTTAAGTAACCTGGTCCCTTGCTGGGTGTCGCAGGATCAAACCTGTAGGACTGCTAAATTTTTTAAAAAAGAAATCCCTATGGTTTTCAAACCGTGGGGAATTTCATTGCCAGCATGTCCATTACAGGTCACGCTAGTGGCCATCCTATGCCCACAATTTCTCCAAATTGTGGGTATAGGTAAAAACCCTATCCCAACGCCACTCAGCCCCACGGTTCCCAAAACCGTGGGTATAGGCTATACCCACGGTTTTTCGGGCTATACCCACGGTTCAAAACCGTGGGTATAGAGCACTTTTCCAGTAGTGAATATTGATGGTTGTCTCATCCCGATTTGGATCTGACAGAGCTGTGGCTATATTAGCCAGTGCATCGGCTTGATCATTTTGTGATCGTGGGACATAAGAAAATGTCAGTTCCGAATGGAATTCCTCCATTAGCTCTCTGACGTAATCATACAAAAGGGATTAGTTCTTCTTTTATTATGGAATAATCCACATTGACTTGTTTGATTACCAGGTCTGAATCACATTTCACCTTTAAGTGATTCACTTGTGCTTGAAGCACCAATTCCAAACCTGTGATGAGAGCTTGGTATTCTGCTTTATTATTGGTACCACCTTCCCATAATAAGAAGGACTAAGGTAGCACTGCCTTTTCTGGAGAAATGAGAACAATTCCTAAGCCAACTTTGTTGAATTTGGGATTTTTCCATTTTTCTCCTTGTTGGACTTCTGGAAGCACCATCAAAGTACATTTCCCATGTCTGAGGACTATCCTGAATAGAGAAGACTTCCTCATCAGGGAGTTCAATATCTAAAGATGTTTCTTCCACTGAAGGATGTTCATCCAGGAAATCAGTCAGAGCTTGGACCTTTATTGCCTTTTGAGACACATATTGAATGTCAAATTGCTGCAAAATAACTGCCCACCTTGCCAGACGTCCTGTAAGCATTGGACGACTAAGGATAAATTTGAGCGGGTTATTGCGAGATACCAATTGGACCTCGTGATGTTGCAGGTAGTGTCTCAACATCTGAACTGTAAAGATTAATTCCATGCAGCACTTCTCAATACTCGAATACCGGGTTTCTGCTTCAATCATAGTCTGACTGAGGTAGTAGAGGCTGTTTTCATTCCCAGCATCATTCTTCTGAGCAAGAAAGGCACCCAATGATCTCTCTAGAGCGGTCACGTAGAGGATAAGTGGTCTTTCTTCAACAGGTGGCATGAGTACTGGTGGACTCAAGAGGTATTTCTTGAGAATATCGAATAATTCTTGACATTCTTCAGTCCACTGGTAAGTGACTCCCTTCTTCATCAATTTGGTGAAGGGTAAACTTTTGCCTGCTAAATTGGTGATGAAACGCCGAATATAGGCTAAGTGTCCTTGAAGTCCTCTCAATTATTTCAAATTTCAAGGAGGTGACATACCAAGGATTGACTTGGTCTTCTCCGGATCAACTTCAATACCACGATGGCGTACAACAAAGCTGAGAAATTTTCCTGAGCTAACCCCAAAATCACATTTTAAGGGGTTCATCTTCAAATTATGTTGTCGAAGCTTGCGGAATATGACTTCCAAATCAGCCAAGTGATTAGAATGTTGTTTGGATTTAACCACCAAATCGTCTACATAGCATTCAACAAACTTCCCTAAGAATGGTTTGAAGATACGATGCATGGCATGCTAATATGTTGTTCCTGCATTCTTTAAGCCAAAGGGTATTACCCGGTAGCAAAACACCCCCTGAGGGGATCTGAAGGCTGTGGATTCCTCATCTTCTGGGGCCATTTAGATTTGATTATATTCGGAATATCCATCCATGAAAGAAAGTGATTCATAGACAGCCGTTGCATCAATTAAAAGTTTTGTAATCGGAACTGGGAAATCATCCTTGGGACAATGCCAATTAAGATCTCTGAAATCAATGCAAACTCTAATTTTTTCATTCTTCTTCTTCACAGGGACAATATTATCCAACCACTTGGGATATTGAACTTCTTTGACGAAGTTAGCTTTGATAATCTTATCCACTTCAGCTTCAATTTTGAAAGCATAAGTTCATTGTGTTCTTCTTGCGGCTTTCTTAAGTCCTCGATGTTCTTCTGGTAAACTCAAATGATGAGTAGCCACGTCAGGATCAAGCCCGAGAATTTCTGTATAGTTCCAAGAAAATATATCTTAATTTTGCTTTAGAAAGGAAATATACATCTCTTGTTCTTCAAGAGTCATGGTCGCACTGATTAAAGTGGGGCGTGGATCTTCTTTTGTACCCAGATTTATTTCTCTGAGTTCATCCACTGTAGAAGACATCTCTATTTGAGCTTTCATCATTGCCTGGTGGGTTACCAGTTTCTTCCATGTTGTCTGGCTCGATTTCCATAATTGACATTATGGATCATTCCATAAGAGTATTTTGATTTGGGTCTACCCTATAAATTTGACTGATAGGCAACACATAATCTGTACTCACATGCGCAAATGGATTTACTGGAATCTTTTCCAAACCATATGGAGCATTAACTTTGGTAATCTCCCTGGTTGTGGATTTATCTTTTCCCTTCATGTGATAGAATTCCACCTTAATGTATTGAGACTCACATGTCTTGAACGGGGCCTTATGACCATACAATGTCCCAACTTGACCATCAAAACAATATTTGAGACATTGATGGTATGATGAAGGGATAGCCACATGTTGATGTAGCCAGGGTCTTCCAAGCAAGATGTTGAACGCTGAGTCTTGATCAACAACCATGAAATCTGAATTGGATACAAGATCTCCAAACTGATTTCTGAGTGTAACTTCGCCCAGTGTTTCTTGTTCATTTTTATCATATCCTTGTAACATAATGGTAGAAGGAGATAAATCAGATTCTGTGAGGCCCAGTCGACGAAGTGTACGGATGGGCATGAGGTTGACTCCTGAACCATTGTCAATGAAAGTTCTTTGGATGTCTATGACATTGACCTTGCCAGATAAGTACAAAGGTATAATATGTCCATGCACGAAATCATCTTCATCTTCATCAGTGAATGATATCACTACATGGCATTCCGCAGGATTATTCTCTACGTGATAGACTTCAGCTGCAGCAATTTCAGTTTCAAACTCCTGAGGACTTGACAAAGCCAAAATGAGTGCCTCCTAAAGATCCTTTAACAAATTCAAAGAATCCAGAATTGATAACTTGTCCGGTACTTGGGCCAGGTGTTTCAATACATCATACTTTTGATCCAGAGGTCTGTATTTACCAATAGGAACATGTGGTTTAGCAGGTTCCTTGGAAGCAGATGCTTTGGAAGTTGATGCATCTTGTATTGGGATAGGAGTTGGAAATATTCCTGGTTTTGGAAGATTAGACCGATTAGATCCATTTGCTTGCTGAGTGGAAGAAGATGTAACCTTCAACCGGTCTTCCAGAATAACTGTGCCAGGACTGAATTTGCTATTGGTGGAAGAACTTGCTTGTTCTTGTTGAGCTCGCTGAAGGGCTCTGCCACGAGTTTCTGCTGCGTACACAGTTCTAGCAGAGGTAGAATTGGAATAGTGGCTTCTGAAAGATCCAAGTCTTCCCCTGTATCCTGATCCTCTAGAACTTCCTCTGATTCCTCTATTTGATATAGTGAATTCGGTCTCATTATAATCGAAACTGCAACTGGCATACGGATTTGTTAATTGAATCATATTAACAGAACCGAAAATCAATTCTTCATACGATGAAGACTCTTCCTGACTAGCCAATTTAGGCTGTGTCATTTGATGGGGCAGTTCCCGTTGATTTGAAGTAGATGGCATGAAGTTTTCCAAGGTCAAAGACATCTTAGGCTTTGACATGTACTCATATTATTCTGATTCTTTTTCTTTCTTTGAATCATGCCGTTTCTTTGAGGATTTCCCTCTGATGAAGAGGGTTTTCCTGCGACATTCATAGTAGAAGGTACAATTGGTTTCTTCAATTGTGTTCGAAAAATAGCATGAGTTCGGTTGATTGTCTTTCTAATGATCCAATCATCATATTTTTGTGCATTTTTGCTTTTGACTTCTAGTCACTCGCCTTCCTCCTCTGGAACTGTAGCAGTTACACATGCTACCTGAGATGAAGAACCTTTTAGTTTGACATGTCCCGAGTCGACCATCTTTTACATGAGATCTTTGAAGACAAAACACTCCTGGATGGGATGTCCCAGCATCTGATGAAATGGGAAATAATTGGGACGGTCTTCATCTTCTTCCTTGTTTGGACTTTTGAGCCTTGGCAACTGAACCAAATTATTTTCCAGAGCCGAAATGAAGTATCCAGGAACTTGTTCATTTCGGAAAGAGTATGTTTTGGTTTTCATATCCTCAAATTGTTTTCTTCTTTGATCTCTTTGATTGTCTTGAAAAAACGGCCTTTGTTTTTGGCACTCAAGAGGTGGAGCCCTTCGAGAAGATGAAGGTTTTGAAGTAGAAGTAGGTACAGGTGCTTGTTTAAGCATAACTATAACAGTCTCTGCTTTACCCATTATCCTTCCTGGATCTGATGGAATTACACGAGATTTAGCCTTATTCTGTATAAGAGAATCTTCAATTTGTTGAGCGATTGAAGTAAGGTCTCGAAACCCTCCTTTGTATTTCACAGGGATCAACGGCGTGCGTAATTCTTCATGCAGATTTGCCACACAGACTGGCAACAGTTCCTCTTGAGGGAGTGCTAGGCTTAGGGAATATGTTAACCCCTTCCAGTGAGAAATGAAATCATAGAATCTTTCATTCTCCCTTTGCTTACAGTTTGTAAGATCGAAAACTGTTGTATTTGGCAAAGTTGAGCTGAATTGAAGAAGAAATCGTTGACGGAGATCTTCCAATCCGGTAATTGACCAGGATTTCAAGCTTGTATACCAGAAAAAAGATGGTCCTTGCAAGGTTTGCACGAAGCATCTGAGTTTCACTGCTTATTGTTGCTCCGAAGTTCCCATCATGGGATCGCAACAAGACACGTAATGTGTCAAATGCTATTCAGGATCGCCTGATCCATTGAAAATAAGGAATACAGGGTTCCCAAAATTTGATGGGGGAGAGATTGAATCTACCCATTCAGGGTAAGATTTATTTTCCGGTTGAACCTTCACATGCTTTCCTTCCATAGCTTCCAACCGAGCTGTTAATGACTCAATAGTAGTTATTAACTTTTGAGAAACATCCAGTTGAGCTTGAATCTGAACAGGTGCACTGACTAGAGCTTGGACAGGTATGGCAGCCGGTACTACAACTTCTGGCAGCACTGCCAATTGTTATTGCACTTGACCCATAGGATTAGACTTGTGAGGGTGTACGGATAAAGGAGGATATTCTTGATCCATCTCAGTAACTGCAAAAAAATCCCTTAGCTGACTGACTCCATCACGCTTAGGAGGAAGACTACCCTGAAGTAGTTTTTCATTCATCCTCCTCAATTCCTTCATTTCTTCCTCCTGTTGCGCAAATATTTTCTCTAGTGAGAGTGATTAGCCCTCTCTAGAGGGAGGATATGTAACCTGATTCATTACCTTTCCCTTGTTTGATCCCTTTCGGAGAGGTGGAAGTGGGTTATTTGAAGGAACACCCATATTTTGGGTAAACCTTTGATTTCATGTATGCACACCTTCTTCATTTGTGTCTCTGCGTACAACTTCCTAAATAGGAACCTCTTCATCTGATCCCTCCGAGTTAGCCTCATCTGGTGGATCAACAACAACGGAATTGATGACATTGATTGATGCATAATGCATCACATCCCTTCTATCATCATTTCTATGATATTATCTCCTTCCATGTCTTTTATGAGACATTGCCTTTTGTTGATTCAATCCCTCAGGAACTTCTTAACGAACCGTAATTTGGAGAGAATCTCCTGATAATTTGTCTCTTCATTCCTCTTGTGGATTCTTCCCCAATCGAGAAAAGACCGACTTTCTATGAGGAGGGGTTTGATGATTTGAAAAAGTCCCCAGTCCGGTGGACTGGGGCTGTTCATGTTGTCTTTTCTCAACTCCTCGAATCCTATTTGTTGATTTAGAGGGTTGGTTTAAAAGAGTCCCTAGTCTGGTGAGATGGGGTGTCTCTTGACATGCTATGTCTAATAATTTCTTAAAATATCTCCTGATCTTGCGGACCTTGGTCCAGAAATTAGCTGTATGTATCAATCGACATCCACTTTTATCACCCAGTTCAAAAGACCGTTGGATTATTTCTGACACTTCTGTCACTTGGCGATGTGCTTGCTCCAAACGAGAGGTATGTTCAATATTCTCGTTTGCTTGATGCAGGAGTAATTCAACAACTTGTTCTCTGTATTCTTGATTTTGAGAGGAACTAGTTGAAGCATGTTCTTGGGCAAGCTTTTGATTACAAACAAAGCCAGGTATCCATAGCTGGCCATGGGCAATAACATTGCATGAGACCATTTTCAGCAGGCATTGCTGACTGGAGAGCACTGTGAAATGCAGTGATCCATGAACACCCCATCCTCTGACATGAATACCGGATGGGGCATTGGAAATTAACTGGCGCAACTTTCTTAGTGCGCCAAGGCATGAACGCTGAAGGGATCTCTACTACTTTTCAGCCTTCGGATATCGAGAGAATGATAGAGATTCCAAGTCAATTTGGCATTGTAACCCTTCTATTATCTTAATATGATTTTCATATTCATCATAAGATAATACTTTCTTCTTTAACTGACAAAGAGTTTTCCATATGTTGAGACGAATATCATGAATTCCATCTTCTGTCAACATTTCTGGAATGTCATACTGAGAGTCAGCCAGAGGCCAAAACATGACTGGCACTTCACCTTTCGCCAGTTGTTTTCTCATGTTCAGCATTTCCGCTTTATCATTTAATGAATATTATTCTGCCTGTTTTGACCAGAGATGTTGCTTCCTTGTTTCTTGATTTTATTCAACAGGATTGGTAGAGAAATCACTGATTAAACTAGAAGATGCATGACTTATGGGTGGTTCAGAGAATGACCTACACCCTGGGCTATCTTCCGATTGAGAAAGTATTTCACCTGCCAGCAATGAAACATCAGACATGACTGGTTTCGCATTTTTAAGTGCCTTAAGATAAGAGGTCTTTCTCAGCACTACATTTTCCACTGGAGCATTTTCTGGGCAATGTGCATCACTACTGCGGAGAGGAATTTCGTAGCGAAATTTATCATCATGGGGAGGACCGCCATGGTGGGTTACAGCAAAAGATGATATCTCTTTCTCCTTGGTCTTCTGGCCACACAGATAGTTCCTGTGGCTCGCATATGAAGATTAAACTTCGAGATCGACCAAATTATCATGAAGCAAGCCTTCATGAGGAAGTGTTTGTTGAAGACCTTCGGAATTAATGTTCCCACTATTGGGAAATGAGGGAGTAGAATCTTGAATTCCAACAGATAACTGTCTGAGGGCTTCAAGAACTCCAGCATTGAGCAAGGCCTTGTTACAGATTGGTTCTTGATCTCTTGTCTGTGTTGGGCAGGTCTTTTTCTTAGATGCCTTCTTACTCACCTTAGAAACCACTTGTTGATGAAAGTGGCTACTTTGAGCATGTGTATGTGCCTGATCAGGAGAGATGGTCAGGTTAGGCTGACGATCTCCACTCAAATCAGGTGTATGTGCCTGACTTGGTTGTCCGTATGATATAGGGGAGTATTCCCCACAACCCTCTTGGACTGGAAAAGATGTGTGTGTCTGTTCCGGAGTGAACTTTTGATGTGTCACTCTACTGGTAGGGATAGATTTATGTGTCTTTCCCTGAGATTCCGCTGAAGCTGTTATAATATCCGGACAAGCATCCAGGATATGAGCAGGAATTTGCTTCTGCTCTTTCACCATTGATAGAATATTCTTGGTGACTTCAGCTGCCAGAATGGGGATATGTGTCCATTCCGTGCTTGGAGTAGGTCTATGTGTCTGATCCTGTCCTCCTTTTCCTGTCAGTGAATCCTGACAGTACTCAAGTGTAGGAGCAGAGAGTTGAGTCTGCCTCCTGTTTGTCACCGGAGCTTTCCGAATGACTTCTCCGAATGCTACCAAGCGAGACAGTTGGTAGGGTTGATCAATACTAGCAGGTGTATGTGCCTGCTGATTGCACTTTGCTGAACATGGTTGACGATATCCATCATATGTAGTCAAACGAGCCTGTTGACTAGCAGGTGATGTATAAACAGGTGTATGTTCCTGCCTATAGTACTCCGCCAGAATTATCTGGCGGGATTGGCGTGACGCTGCCAGATGAGTCTGCTGGACAATAGAATTAAAACGGGCAGGTGTGTGTGCATGATCATTGCTTTCCACCAAGTTAGGTTGTTGGACTTCTTCGGAGATGGCAGAGATGATAACCTGCTCACTGTTGACTAGATTTCGCCTCTGGCGATTCGTCTTGCCTGCTCGGGTTCGAGGAACCTGATCCGAATGCCTGGAGTCGGTACCCTCATCATGTTGAGGGCGCACTGCTGCACGAGTCTGGCAGCGATTGTTGGTGGGATCCCTCGGGAAGGACCATGTCTGCTTGAATTAAGGCCCTGAGGGACCTGCTCATTCACCTCCCCAGAATAAGGGATTGAATGGTGATTGTGTTCCAGGGATAACGACCCGAAACGGTTGGAGACGGTGGTTAGAACCGCCTATTTCTTGATCACTGTTCGTCGCTGTCCAGACGACCAGGGTGAGTTATTCACTTGGAGGGCTTGGAGGGTAGCCTCCAGAGTTGGAATGGTACCGTGTTGACGGTACTCCTTAACCAGTGCGTTTGATACCCAACGTTGAAGACACTGAGTAGGTGATATTGTCCTCAGAGCAGACGACGATCCAGCAGGAGTAGCAGCAGTGACATTCGCAGCAGCGGTATTCACAGGTGTGAACTTAAGAGCAGCCATTTCATAGAATACAGAAAATTTTTGGAAAAAAGAGTGTCTGTTTGATATAACAGACATAATCAAGATAAATTCAGCCACTACATCTTTTGGATGAGCACATATGTCAATGATTGTTTTTTTGTTGGCCCTCTCATTGAGTTTTAAATATGGGCCTAACAAATAAGGAAAACATCATTTTAACTTGGTTAAGGATTCACGTCGGGTTCACCATTTTTTGTTTCCCTATGGAATTGGGGATAACCTCCTTGATTAAAGGTTCAAACATTCCAATCGGTTTCTAACGGGTTTGTTTGTAGAACCGGAAATAGACAATGATTCCACATCCATTTGGACCTACTTTCTAGGTAGGCACTCATTAGTTGTGGACTGATGAGGCTTAGGAATTTGCATTGGTCGAGAGGATGGGAGGTCAGGCTCATCACACCTTTTTGAGGGGAATTATTGTCTACTCCGGGACTCTCTTTATAGATTAAAGTTATGTTCGTGAATCCTTATTACATTACCAAGTATAAAATGAGCTTTCCTTTATATCTGACAATCAATGATTAATATGTAGGAAATTTAGAGAATCTTTTATATGTATTTGAGTTTCTTCATTGATAGAGAATCATCTGTATTTGTTAGAGATTCTTAGTCAATGGTATCCTTTGATACGTAAAAATCTCTTAGTCATTATGATGACCATACTGGTTTTAAAGCCACTCAGTGGGGCACTTAAAGTTTATTTTCATTCAGAATGACATGAATTATTTCAAAGTTGGGATCATACCCGCAGATGAGCTGCCTACATATCCTTTATTTTGGAAAAGGAATCAGAACCCACATATTTCAAGTAAGGTAGTATGATGTTTATGATTGATGGCTCAAAGAAGGATGTCATAATTACTTTTACACTCTAAGCTCACGTGAGTCATGCTCAGTATGAGAAACAAGAGGTATTGGTAAAAACCAGACAATTGTGCCATGAAAGATGCAATCATAAGAAATAATGTGGGGCTTATGTATGTATGACTCCCCAGATAAATGAAGATTAGGATTTACTTCAGGGAAGAAATCTAGGAACAGGGTCTATAAAGGTATATGTGCTTCATGGAGATTTGAATACTCTAACTTGGGGATTACTGTTGAAAAGGAGGCCCAAATTAGGAGACTAATTATGATTGGTTTTTAATCTTGAGAAGGAAGCCCAGATCAAAAGTAAATTAGGACTGGTTAAGAGAAAATTAAGGGACTTGGGGATTACTCTTAAGGAGTATGCCAATATTTGAGACTGGGGATTATTCCTGAAAAGGAGGCCCAGGTTAATGAGGACTTGGGGCTTACTCCTAAGGTGGATGCCCATACTTTGAGAATTATGACTGGGGATTATTCCTGAAAAGGAGGCCCAGGTTAATGAGGACTCGAGGCTTACTCCTAATGAGGATGCCTAGATTTTGTAATTTTAAGATTGGGGCTTACTTCTGAAAAGGATGCCCAGATTAGGGGACTTGGGGCTTAATCCTAAAAAGGATGCCCAGGTTTGAGAATTATAGTTGGGGCTTACTCCTAAGGAGGATTCTCAGATTTGGGAAGTTTAAGATTGGGGCTTACTCCTGAAAAGGATGCCCAAATTAGGGGACTTGGGTCTTACTCCTGAAAAGGATGCCCAGAATTAATGGGAATTATGACTGGGACTTACTCCTGAAAAGGAATCCCATTTTAAGGGGTTCTCTCATCTTTAAAGGATGAGGTTGAATGAATGAAATCTCAATCTTTAGTGACAAAAGGATGTGAAAATCACTAGGTTTTGAGAAATGTTCCACGGAGTTCCTTTCAGATAAGGAATCTGAATCAAGAAGTCCTGCCATAAATGGCTTTGAAGAGTGTCTTGAAGACTGAATCTTGAATAGGAGAGGTGGAACGGCATAAGAGGGGTTAAATGGGAAATAAAGGCACCCAAAAAGGCATGGGCACACAAGTCCTGGCAGGCACGCAAGTGCTGCGTGGGCGCGCAAGTCCTGTTCGTGCAGGTATACCTACGGAACACATGGGTGCTTGCGCATTTGTAAACCATCATGGTAATACTTGGGCGATCCTTGACCAATGCCTTTAGAATTATCCTGAGGCACTTCCAAAAGAGAGGTTCTCAAGTTTTGGTTAGTAAGTAGAGCGGCGCTCAAGTATGTTCATTTCCTTTAAGGGTAAAACACCTTAGGCACGCAAGTGTTAGTGAATTCTAACACTTAGAACTTACTCCTCTTGTTTAGACCTTCCATTCTAGGTAAAGAATTACCTTAGAAGTGTTCGGAAGACCTGAAGAAGAGACTTGGGCGTTCAGAGCTCTAAATCTGAATTCTTGAAAAATTACTCCTTCAAATGGGGGGCCCACAGGGTCTATTTATAGGCTGGAGAAGACCCCGGGCGGTTATCCTTTAGGGCGTGCAAGTCACTTGTGTGACCATTAGGTGGCGCGCAAGTATACTTGCGCGACAGTGATGGAACTTGCGCGACCCTTGTGCTTTTGAAGCCTTGTTCATGCCTTTGTCGATTTTTGATGTTTTCTTCAAAGGATGCATCAATTTGTGCTAAGTCATTTCCCTTTCCATTCTTTTAGACATTGTAACGAAAAAGAAGCATCAATAGGGACCATATTTAAATAAGATCTGGAAATGAGGGGGGCCACACCATTAGATCTACGAGTCATCAAAGCCGTCGAGACTGCCAGGCAGAGGACGATGTCGAGAAGGATGCGGGAGAAGGCTTCTGAGAAGAATTTAAAAAGCGACTGAACTTTATCTGACATCGAGGAGTAAGAATAAAAGGGGAATTCTTCAAATTCACTAAAGAAATCATAGGGAGAAGCTCAAAAACTAAAAGGAGGAACCGCAAACCCTAGAGTCGGTGTCTAGGTGAATGCGGAGGAATCTTTTCCCTTTTGTTCTTAAAAATATCTTGTCTTCATCTTCTCATTTGATACAATCTTAAGTGAATACTACATAAGCTCTGGGAATCAATTCGTATATTCTATGATGGTCCTGTCAACCTTCTTGAGTTTAAAAAACTCAGTACCCTTGGCCAAAGCCATTTACTCTGGATAGATCTATTTAGTGAAAATATCCTTGAATTCATTTCACTCTAATCCCTCATGCTTCTTCATCATCACCATCATTTCCCACCATCTAGTCGGTCTCTCCAGCATAAAGGTGGCACACTTTACTTGGATTTAATCAAGTGTAACATGAACTCAAAAAAACTCTCAATCCTTCTTAACCATTCCTCAACATCTTGAGGGTTATTATATACTTTGAATTATGGTGGATTCTGAAAAATAAACTACTGATCATGATTTTGGAAAACATCCCTCTGAGCTTTCACAATTGGAGCCTGAATGAGAACTGATGGTGGGGAATATACCATATCTTGGTTCGTACACACAACCAACTCAGCCTTGCTTGGATTCATGAAAGGATTTTATACATGTGGTTTATTAGAATCATCTTCTTTGATCCAATTCAAATTTATTTTTAGATTCATTATGCTACAAAACATTAGTAGAAAACATTGAAGATGTCAGAATGTTACACGGAACAAGTCTTTAACAAGATCAACATGGAAAATTAATACCAACATATTGATAAAAAAAGACTTGTATTTCAATATATCCAAATCCAAAGTAGGTAAAAGAAAATCACTATTACTGAAGATATATTTACCAAAATACACCTTTTTAATTAAGTATCATTACAATGAGAGATGGTCAAGAACTTTGTTGAAAATACCTCATATGGCCCAATAATAATACACAATCGCACACTAACATCAATTCAAGATGCTTAACCTGCACATTTCATACCACTTTGTCATGAACCAGACTAGATACCCTGTTACCCTAACACCAAATCCAAAACTGACAAAGGACAAGGGGCATTCACAATACCCATGGGTTGGATACTAGCACCTGTCCTCATACAAAATAGAAGCAGGAATGAATTCTACACAAACACAATGGACGAATAAAAAATAAGTCAGTATGCATACAAAAAAAACTCCATAAGGAGAACTATACCTGATATCAAATAGGCATATAAAAACCCCAAAGTACATAATCAAAGTACAAGAAATAAGGATAATAACCCAAGTCCTAGAGGACACAACTCTACAAGCCTAAGGATCAATAACTAGAACCACCTCTAAGTGGCACTTTACCCTTACTCGAACCTATATGAATATAATCTATAAACAGCCAAATAAATGGGTAGGGTGTGGGATAAAATTATAGTAGGTTATCACCAAGTATTTTATAATAATATTCTATAATTAATTAACCAAATAAAGATTTTAATTTTAAATAAACAGACATGGAAGTTCCAAATAATATTGAAAACAAATAATGATTTACATTTGAATTGATGGAAATAATTTAACCAAATGGATTAGTAACAATTTTATATAAAAAAAATTATATAAATTCACAAGGAATGTGTAAAAAAGTTTAAAAACACTGGAATATATTAAAATATAAACAAATTAGAATCATGGTCATCTACCAAGAGGTACGATGGTTCTAGGTTATGGGATTCCCTCACACTCTAGTAGTTATCTTGACAATATGTGTACACACGTCCCTCAGACACTGTTCAAAGAGGAATCATTTCCATCCCATTGGGGATGTGACATGATGCATTTATATTGTTAGCGCTATAAATCATCAAGAGAGTGATATACTGAATAACTCACTAACTAGCTAGGTTTTTATATCCTCTAACAACATTTCAATAATTGGAAATTTATTTCAAAACTATTCCAAACACAATTCAACCCATTTTTTCCATTTTAATATAAAAATTTCCATTTAAAAATTAAAACAAGATTTTAATAAAATCATTCCTTTTCAAAGATAAAATCGATGAGTTTATATTAAAACCATTTTAATAAATTTCCTCAAATTAAAATTCAAAATAAATTTCTCAATTCAATTTCATAATTTAAATTACACAATTTAAATTTCCATAATTTTCCATCAAATTCCATAAACTCGCCCCAATTCAATGGAATTGGGGATTTTCCCAAATTTATGCCAAATCAAAATCAGATCACCAATTCATTGGAATTGGAATTTTAATAAATCAATTGAAATAAATTTAAACATAAATCAAGAAATTTAAGGTTAATCAAATTATCCATCATAAACGAAACCACCTGCCTTAGGATCATGGGATCTTGAAAAAAACAACCCAAATGGGATTATCCAATAAAGGGTGTTATAAAAAAAGATCAAAGAATTAAACCAATATTCAAGATCTGAAACAATGGGAATTTGATCCTCCAACAACATGGAGATATATTAAAACTTATGAAAGGGAGTGGATAGAATAGGAGAAATAGAATAGGAAGAGGACAACTACAAAGAAAGAGATCAAACACCATTCTATTTGCTTCAATTAACTTCTAGAGGGGTTTGGAGGGGCCAAAATCACCTCTTGGGAGCTTCTAAGGAATAAGAAATTATATTAGGGTCTCACAGGCCCATCAGAAGCATAAAAAAAGGTTTTTGGGATTTTAAAAATAATTTTTAGATTAATTAAATCCCATACATGCAGTTATCTAGGCAGGGCCGCATGATTAGACAAACTGTGTTCCCTAGCCATGTGTCCTCTACTTTAGGGTTTCATGGTTTCTCCATAGTGGGGGCACAATTTGTCAAACCTTGTTCAAACCATGAACATCACAAAATAAATTCATAATTTCCAATATTTCAACCAAAGCACCCCAAAAGGAAACCCAACTAAAGCACGATCAAAAAGGGGTTTAGGAATACCGGAAAATTGTAACATGATTTACACACATGAAGCACGTATGGATAAAAATATTATTATAGAGTTCAAAACCATATCTTAATTATAGTTTATTATACCCATGATATTTATGTTATTATCTAGTGGTGATCAAGAGTTTTGATATAGGTATTGTGGTGGCATGATATGGGTATTTTTTGAGTATTCAGGTCATAGTTGATATAAAAATTTCCAAAAATAGAGATCTTAATGTATTAATTATATTTTAGATATAATTTCTAAAGACTTACCTTAATTGAATAGATTCTTTATGTGTATATTTTTAGGAATCTAGGGTGCATGAAGGAGATTGAAAACACTATATGTGATACTTCATTGTGGAATTTGGTTTACTTCATAGTAGATGATATTTATTACATGATGGACTATAGATCCCTTTATAGTGGATGATATCAATTTCTAGGTGGACCATGAATTCCTTTAAAAAAGACTATGGTCCCCACTATAATTTACTATCTCTTTTCATTTTCCACATAATCATTCTCAAGACAGATAACTTATGACACAATCTGCATGCATTATGTATTGCATACATACATATGATCATTAAATCCATACATGGTGTAAAAAGTATTAAAAAAAATTCAGTTATTTTTTCAATAAATTTTATTATTTAGTCTCATTTTGATGAATTTTATAAATGTAAAGAGGATTTAGGTGATTTTGGGTGAAGACGGAATGGAGAAAGTGAAGTAACCATGTGCTGAGAGAGCACTGAGTACCCAATTGGGTGGTTCTAAGTACTCCATGACACCCTAGTGGCTGTTAGGTCATCTTCAGCATTGTTGAGTACCCTGTAGACCTTGACTTGGTACTTAGTGGAACTGAAGGTTGTTTTTTAATATGATGGTAGAATTGTCTTTTTTTTTACTTTTTTCTTCTATGGATTTACTTCTTGGCCTAGTATTTAACTATCATTTTCTATCATTTGATCCTTCAATGGTGTTATCCTTTTTATTCCCTCATTCCAAATGAATCCCTTGTCTATCCTAAGCTGGAGGACCTTGAAGTGTTCATAGGATTCCTTATTTGGATTTTTTTAGGTGGTCTCACATTAGGTCTTCTATGCTTCTTCTAATTCCTTCCTACTAGTGACTCATTTATCTTTTTATTTCAAATCTTGGTTTTGAAAAAAATATTTTATTCCTTTGTTTTATCCATTTTAAATTTTTTGAGAACCCTGGATAAGTGAATCATAGGTAATAATAATTATTCTCTTCCTAAATATGATTCCAATATTGGGAAGTGATGAAAAAACTAAAGATATATCATGTAGGGTTGGTTAATTGACTTGGTGGGGGGAATACCCTCTTATCAGAGACCAAATAGGCGTTTTTCAATAAATAATATAGGTGAACCTATTATTCCACTCATACACAAAGAGTGATAGACTAAAAATGATTTTTGGATAAGTGAAACTACTTATATATTTTTAAATCTTGTCTAATAAATGTTTTCAAAAATATTCTATTAAAAATGATTTTTTTGGATGACTTGATTTATATTTTCCATGTTAGGATTCAATTCCTATGATTTTATATGTATTATACCATGTTATACTTGGGATTAACATACTTATTATTTTATTTATGTTTAATAAGATATGAAAATAGAACATTCATACTATATATTTCTATCAACTATGGTTTAAGATGTATTCTCACCTTGTACTTCATATTTTGGATTCCAACAATGTCATGTAGCCTATGATTTATCCCGTCACCCATGTTGGAAATGTTAGTATATATATATATATATATTATTGTATTTGAGTTTGATTAGGTGCCTAAATTTTTATTAACATGTTGTTACTATGGGATGGTATCCCAATGCCATGAATTGGTATTCATCTTCCCCTTTTACTAAATGAAAGCTCTATAATATTTCCTCGATTAAGAATGCATAGTTTCCTTTACCCTAGTTTGGGTAGCTAAATTACTAACTTGGAAGACACACGCACACTGTTATCCCAACTGAGTTAAATACCCTGAGAGGGGGTTGAATCAGGTTATGAAATATTAAAACAATTATCCCTTTGGATCATTTATTGTCATTAAAAAACACTCTTCTCTCCCTTTCACATAACAATTTATGAAAAGAAATGAAATCATGCATGAGACATAGTGTTTTTTACTTGGTTTACTCTCACTAGGCTATGCCTAAGGAGCATACAATGGAAATATGTTGATGTACCAAATTTATTATGACTCACTACAAATTCATGGTTTGGGATACATCACTTATATGCCCAGGCTCACTAACCTTACAATGTTTGGAGCAGACTCATTGTCCCTATTGGTTTACAACCAATTTGAAAGCTCACTCCTCTCTCAACTAAAGTGTGTTCACTACTCCTCCAAAATAATCTCTTGTTGTTTTGAATCAATCATAATTGTTTCCAACATATATTAGTATTTTTTGGAGTCTTATTTTCATATGGTAGTTTTAATCAAAAATTTTTTACACTTTTAGTTTGTGAAAATTTATTTTGTGAACTATTTTAGACCCTTCACAAACTTCCATGTACCCTCCACAAACTGCCTTGAATCCTCCGCAAACTACCTTACACTGTGTGGAATGAGTGATTCGTGAAAAACATTTTCTTTATGGACCACCTCATATTTTCAGATGGATAATGCCTTGTGATACACTAATTATTTGTATCCCCTTTTTCTTTACGAGCTACTGAACCCCGCAAACCCCTTCCATGAATTATCCCCGTGTACTGTCTCCTTCCCGAAATTTCTCCCTCATGATACTCTTCTCCTTCACAGAATCCTTTATTGTGAACTACTTAAGACTCACCCAAATTATTCTAGTGATGATATTATCTAATGAAATTATCTCTCCCTAATGATGTGATGAGGGTCCTTTTTATTGGAAAATAAATACTGCAAAATCTTCTAATCACAAATACCCAAAACACCAATGTGGTACAGTCTTCACCATGAACTTGCTATGCAGTCCACATAATGCCTTTGTCCTTTGAGGAAGACAATGTCATTTGCAAACAAAAAAACCTTTTTGTATCCTTAAATCACCAACTCAATCTACAAATGATGAGCCCCCTGCAAATGATGACCCTCCCATGAATGAAGAGCCTCCAAAAAATAGATTTTTCAACATAGTTCGTATAGTGTGCTTCACAGCTTCCATAGCATAGAGCCCTTTACAGAAGGCTTAATTCACTTCCTCCATTCCCAAATTGATAGATTCCTTTGCGGTTCAGCATACCTACTTTACAACATACATAGCATAGCTACACTACTATTTGATCCACGAACTCCGCGCTTTGTGGTTATTTCGCTTTGTCAATAAAAACAATCACCCCAAAAACACCGAGGAAACACCTTGAGAGATATTTTCCCAACACACACACACACAATAAATGATATAATGGTGTAAAAATATCTATGTGTGCATGTGTGGGTGTGTGTGCACACAGTATATACAGGTGTGCACGCAACCTCCTTTCACAGATGACGTAAATAATGTGATTCAAATTTCGGAAATGCCTAAAGCAGGCATGCTTGGTTAGGAACCACTTGGTATAATGGTTTTGTTATTATATTTAATATCCATGTTGAATTGTTTATTTAAGTATATATTTAATTCTACTTATCTCTTATAGCTTGGTATTGTTTCCATGTATACTCTAGTTTTTGATAGATGGTTAAGGAGTGGGGTGGTGACTATCTACTTGGAAGTGTTTCATTCAGGGCCTATACATGTCCTTATAGTGAACATTGTAGATCCCTTTTTACATGAAATTTGTAAAGAAAATGATCCCATTCACAGTGCTAGTTACACTTGGATTTGGGATCACAAGTTGAGTCTTGTATACCTTTTGTGGGATAAGCAAGGAAGGTGATCATGGGTTGTCCTTGGATGTCTTCATGAGAGTTCTCATCATGAGACCCTTCTTTTTGGTTCTTAAGTCCATTTTTTTCTTACACACTTCGTTTATACATTGATTTGGTATAATTTTACAACCTATAGATTATATAGATGTTTTTTTGGCCTTTTATGTATATAATTTCAATTAATATCATATTATTCATTTAGTATAATTTATTTTACTCACCTGCTTCCATTGGTTAACAAACTCTTCAATCAATATAATTAGTTTTATAGTGGATCATTCTAAATATTGGAATTAACCACTACTACAAAACAGACCATCAATAGCACTGACTTTTATCAGCACTAGCAAAAAGAACTCATAACAGAGTCCTTTATCAATGCTTTTGTGTAGCGTTGATAAAAGGTGCTCTTTATTAGTGTTTTATTTTTAGTGTTGATTAAGTGTAGGATTTATGAGTGCTTTTCTAGCACTGATAATGGTCTAGAATAAAATGAAATAACTAAAAAAAATTAACATTTTTTAATTAAATAATTATTAATAAAAATGAATAAATTGAATATATATAAATATATATATAAATTATAAATACTAATAAATAGTATATTATATGTGTGTGTGTGTGTTTAAAATGAATAAAATGAAATAATTAAACAAATAAAAATAAAAAATGAGTAAATTAAGAAAAATATTAAACATTTTATTAATTAAATAATTATTGATAAAAAGATTAAATTGAATATAAATATATATAGATTATAAATATTAATAAATAGTATAAATTAAATATAGATATATAAAATTAAAAAAAATTAATAATTAAACAAAAAAAGGATAAATTGTAATAATTAAACTAAAATATTAAAGACGGATAAATTGTAATAATTGAACTGAAAAATAAAAAATGAATAAATTAAAAGATTTATTAATGAAACAAATATTAATATATAAAAATAATATGTTTAATATATATATTAATTATAAATAGTAATAAATAAAATATATTAAATGTAAATATATAGAAAATGAATAAAATGTATTAATTAAAAACATATTAATGTATTATTCATTTTAAATGTTGCTTTATTTTTCAATTTAACATATATCAAACATGTGTTACGTTAATTTCACATACATATGCAAAATTAATGCTTTTTATATATAAAGCACACACACAAATATTTATGGGATTAATAAAATCTTATATAGAAACACATACACCTAATGTTTATGTAATTTATTCAATTTTTAGTATATTTTTCAATTTCATTATAACATGATACATTTAATATATTATGTTTTTAATCGGTCAATTTTTATTATTTATTTTTAATATTATTACAATTAGGTATTATTTATTCATTTTTAATATTTTTTTTGAATTTAATCATTTTATATTATTTATTTGTATATATTTATTTACTATGTTTTTGTATTTTCAATATATATTATTATTTAATTCAATATATATCCATATTTTTTAAATAATTTATATTTAATTAAACAAACTTATCATTTTTTTAATATTATTAAAATGTACTGATTTTTAATTATTCAATTTCACTCATTTTTGAAATACATGTATTTAAGATTATATATTCATTAATAATGTTAAAAATATAATTGTAAATAAATATTTTAGATAAATATATTTAAATATGTATATTTACTGTATTTATAAATTTATATATTTAAAATAATTATAAATAAATGAATAATGTTTTTTTAAAAGTATTTGTATAATTATAAATAAATAATTATATATATATATATATATAATTATAAAATTATAATAAATTTATTTAAATAATGAATATACTATATTTTTCTTTATATTTATATTAATGTTTATTTTTATTTTTCATATATATATAATTATATAAATATATATATTGATATAAATATATAAATATTTTTTAAAAAGTATTCATATATTTATAAATAAATAATTATATATTTAAAAAATTATGAAATTATAATAAATATATTTAATTAATGAATATATTTACTATTTTTATATTTTTATTTATATTTATACATATTTATTAAAGATATATATACAACGATATAAATATATACAATGATATAAATATATTTATAATTATAAAATTATAATAAATATATTAACATTATTTATATTTATATATATTTTTTATATATATAATTATATAAATATATATAATGATTTAAATATATTTATAAATGTATATTTACTATATTTATAAAATTATATATTTATAATTATAAATAAAACATATAATTTTTTATAAAAAGTATTTATGTAATTATTAATAAATAATTATATATTTAAATAATTATAAAATTGTAATAAATAAATATATAATTATAAAAATATATTTAAAATTATTTTTATTTATAAATAAAATTATAAATTCTTTATCAGCGCTAAAAATGTTGATAAAGATGCCTTTTATCAGTGATTACCAATTTAGCACCAATAAAATGTATATTTATCAGTGTTTTCTTACAAGCACTCATAAAAGCGTCCCTAATATATTTAAAAGAACCCTAACCACAACTGATTCATCTATGATTCTTAAGCTCTAGTAGAAGTTCTATGCTACTGGAACTCTTCCTCTATGTTCTCTCAGAAGAATCAAGGCTAAAATCCAAGGTATGTTATTTTTTCTTTTTCCTCTACCGTTGATTACTTATTTGGGTTCTGCGGTTTACATCTTTTCACTATTCTCAACCATGACGAACCCTACTTCTCTTCTCCCATAACACTAGTAATAATTGTTCTATCTCATTCTTTCTCATTGTTACAATTCTTATCGCCACCTTCACTCATGGCTCTTGCCATAGTTTTGGGGACTTATTATTTCCATCATTGCAGTATTTACGACTTCCCATAGAACAAGATCTTTTGTTATAGAGTAATTAAAGGATGTTTGGTTCAAAACATTATTGTGCATTGATAAGGGAGTCATCCCATCAATTTCTCTAATTGACTCTTGATTTTTACAAACATGTTCATATCACAAACAATAACTAATTAGACCATTACCTACTTAATATGTAATTCAATGGTATTTATTAAAATCATTTGAGTTTTCCCAAAAACATTATAGAACAAAATATGGATTCTGACTTGAAATATTTTGTTGGAAGTACCAAGGCCTCCATGTATTTTTTCCATGGCTTTAGGTCTCTCTGTGATGTCTGTTAACAATACAAGAGTCCTAATTCCCTCAAACAACACTATTATAGGCCACTGTGATTTATATTTCACATGTTCCTTACTTTTTTTAAAATAATACCACATTGATAGGTATATTTAATTATATATATGACAATATTATATGATTTTCAATTTCATGTAATGTTTTTAATGAAAATCTTGTTCAAACCATATTGTTTCTCACCTTCTATAATTTGATTTTATGGTATTTTATTTTCTTTTTTTGTTTTTTTATTAAAGTGATAAAAAATGAACACTTATGTTTAGTGAATTATATTTTTGAAATGTAATATATTAGAATATATAATTAAAATTTCATTTAGGATATTTTTTAATATGAGTGGGTTAATAGTATACATGGGATAAACATATTTTTAAAAAATAATAAGTGCAAGGTTTTTTTAAACAAAATTGTCTTTAGTTTTTATTCTAATTTGATGTAACAAATAGTTTCTCATTAAATATTTAAATTAATTAATTATTTCCTTTAAGGAAAAGTTTATCTATATTTATTTCACAATATTTAGGTCGTATAGGATACATAATAGTTTATAATATATGCCTTTTAGATTACTTTTTCAAAATAGATAATTTATTGTTTATTAACCGTTGAAATATCTTATTAATGATTTAAATAATTCAATACTAATTAAATAAATACATTTATAAGGGTTTTAGATTGGTTTTGAACATAATCAATGATAGTTAATGGTTTTAATTATGTTAGATTTGAGAAAACATGGGTTATATAGAATCTTGATCAATTATTATGTACTATAGATAATATATTAGAAGTACTTAAGTGATTATCATGTTTTATTATTAAAATAAAGAATTTTATTTTTAAGATATCAAATTAGTTATAGTTTTTATATATGTTTTTAGTATTTTATTTTCCATATTAAATGCTTCATAATATATTTTTATAGTATAAATACATTCTTCAAATTATTTTACTATAATTATACACAAATATGGTTTTAATAAGATAATGCTTCATAGGTTGAGGTTCATGTCATCAGGTCTGAAGTTGGCATGCTAATGATCTAGGTTGGAAAATGAGCTATAGATCTCTACCTGAAACATACACTAAGATTAGATATCCTTTATCACAATGGATCAGAGGTTAAGATATAGACCAGAGGGTTAATTAATGTAGTGACTTGGAAGGATTGCGATCTATCAGGAGTAATTTATCTTTGGAAATCACTAGGGTTTCTCAAGAACCTGAATGAGTGTGAGAATGGGGAAGCTAAATTATCAAACGATCCTTGAAAAGGACAACCTGTAAGGGTAATCAATTCAACTAATAGTAGCTGGAAACATAACAACATCAATGAGACTATACAATCCACGTGCCACGTTGAACATCCCATGCATCATACGAGGGCCTATGGATGGCCAGAATGAGGCCATTCAGAATGTTAATCAATGGATCATGAGTGCTATAAAAAGGATTAATGAGATGGAAAGGGATCACTCTACTAGATCATTGCATTAGGTGGACTAAAAAATGGATCAATTAAAAAAAATCCAAGACCCCCAAATGAATATCATAGTTAATAGATACCATAAGAAGCATTCCATGAAATATATTTTGATAAAATACAATAATAATTTGCATGCATGAGTTATACACGTGAAATAAAAATGGTAAAATTATAATGAAAATATTAATATGGAAATTAAATTCCCAATTTCTATATATATTATTCATGTGTGAGTTTGTGTGTATGCATATATATTATATATTAATTGTGTGCACATGCACACACATGCAAAAATATGCTTATTTTTGTGTGTCTTAAAATGTTTTTAAGGTTAAATGGATAATAAAAATTATGATTAATGTTATCAAATATTGTTATAATTTTATAAGATTTATGATGTTTTTGTAAAATACAATTGTGTTTTTCTTTCCTAAGGGAACCAATTATGTTAATACTTCTCCATATTTTCAAATTCACTTAGAAAAATTCCCATGTTATATCCATTTCACGATTTAGATACAATAAGTACCTATGATGGTTATCCCTAACAGATAGTCTTGGATGCTAGGGTTTTAAGGACGTATCTCATGGTACCTATGATGTGGTTATTTCCAGAGGGATCTAAATAATTTTTTCTCCTCCTATGGTTCAAACATTAACCTCTTATTAGTGAAATGATTTGAATATCAGATAATAACCATGGTATAAATGTATGGTATGATTAGTATAATTAACTGGTATGAAATGAAGTCAATACCTTTGATTATCATGGTTTCATGGTAAGTACACAATGACTTTACTTACATGTGTATTTTGAGTGTTACTAATTTGAACATATACTCAAATATATGAATTGTTTTATATTTTAGGGTCCCTATTAGTATTTAATTGTTTATTTTTATACTCACACCCTACACATGAACCTCAATGGATATAGAGCTCTTATATTTGAGATTCAGGTGAGGGAAAAAGGCTATTAACATAGATTAGAGTCAGTGCAGCTCAGTGGGGATGATTTGATGTTATCATAGAAGTGTTAGGTACCTTTTATCATTTTGATATCATATTTGAAATTTTAAATTAAGATTTAGTAATTTAGAAAGTTTTAAGGATACAACTGTCATCCTTGCTAGTTTCATCTCTAGTGCAGTTATTATTATAATTTGTTTACTGAGAATCATCCCCCATATATTCTATGTTTCTTATACCACTCTGAGTAGTAGTCATCCAAAATGATTACCAATATGCAGTATGGGAAGAATACTTCTCAGAGTAGTTCAAGAAACATAGGTGCATTCCCAGAAGAGATGGAGGATGAGTCTCAAGAAACAAAATTCAATAATAAATATTCAAGAGTTGAAGCTGATAAGGACGAAATTTATCTATAACTTTCACCTTTGGAAGAATTCAAAGGATAACACCTACCATATTAGATCAATTCTTTTCTTAAATTCAATTACCCACTTCAAAATTTATGCATGCAAATCATTTGAAAATAGATATGAAGAAAAATTTATAGATTTCATCAAGTTTTCAATAGAGCATGTATATGACCCTTCTAAAATATATTTTCTATGTTTATGTTGTTTTTATTCAAGACCAATTAAATGTTTGACTACTCATGCTGACAATGTCTTTTGTACATGATGATGTTACCAATAATAAGGAAGAATATACTATTGATGATGAAACTAAAGAATTATTAGGAGATCAACACCATGTTCCTAAAAAAATAACAACGAAACAACATCACAGTGTTGAATAAAATTGTATAGGCGAGAATTCAAGGTATAAAATTTGAGGTTGGTTGGAATCAATGTGGCCAACCTATTGAACACAACAAGTCAATGTTCATTAGTTATGTTGGGGTCACAATGAGGATGAATGCACCAATTAATATCTATTTTTGGCTCCATGTACAACCTGTAACAAAGGAAACCCTTTGGAATAATATAATGGTAGTGTTACGATATACTTTATATATTTTTCCAAAAAATTATATAATGAAATTTTGATTTAATTTTCATTATTCCTTGCCAAATTTGTTTATTTTAGAAAATTTTAGTAAGAAATTTGTCTTAATGGTCACTAGAAAAACCCATATAGGATTCCAAACTCTTCTTACCAAGTTAAATCTTAGGGATGTTGAGGGTAAAGTAAATCCACACCCAACAGTTAATTATTAACACATTATAAAGTAAGAAACACAAACTGATTTCATCAATCGATGCAATGAGAAGTCATTTTAGGTGAATTTCATTTGATAATATATTATTTTAAATTATTCATTTTACCCAATTTTATTAAAAAAATTAATATATGAAACAAAAAAAGAGTGTTGAAAATAATGAATTTGCATAAAAAACAATATACCCTAATAAAAAAAAAAGCAAGTATGAGGTATGCTTCACTAGAGAATAAATTGGTATGTATTTTAAATCAATAATAAATTTTTTATATGATATGAAACAACATATGTTATTTTTTTATATGTATATTGATGAATCCAAATTGGAAGACACTTCTATCCCACACCATGTTCTATGTAAGGAGGCTCACATAAATAAGAATAGTAAACTAGTTGATGAAATCACAAAAGTAGCATGGGAAACATGTGTATGTATGAAATAATAATAAATAATTATGATTTATAATAGTATTACATAAAAATATCTATTTATATTCATATTTTTATATAGTTTAGACACAAGAATCGGTAGTAAATATACCAAAAGAAAAACTACTTTCATTAACTTTGAAGCGGCCCGAACAATATGGCAGCGTTAGAGGATTAGGTTTTGGAGTGTCTCCTCAAACATATCTCAAGAAGATAAAACCAAAAGAAGATATATATAATATGGTGAAAGGATTGTAGGAAAAAATTTCTTACTTAAAAGGTATTATTGTCCAATCTGGTTTGGTAGACCAATGTATGAGAAATAATTAAAGAGAACCAACAGTGGAACAAAGATCTGCACATGAACCAAATAACCCCACTAGATTTGAGGCTAGTCATTCCCCTCAACTGCATACCTTACCTGAGGTAATCAATTCTTTTATTAATCTTTCTTTTATATGTTAATAAAAAAACTTTTGATTACTTTAAATTACTAAAATAATGTAGGGTATAGTTTTATGTGATTTAAATCGATCAACACCCATGAACCACCTTTTTGGGAGGGGTAAAATGTATAATATATTAGGAGACAAGACACACCAGAAATACCTCCAAAAAGATCACATGAGAGTGTGGATTGAGGTATATCATGATCCGACTACTGAGTTTCATGTTCTACTTGATGATCTGGATATTACAATGTTCAATGATGTTATTGTAACTTTCATAACATGGTTGTCTAATCTTGTAAAGATACATGAGGTATGTCTTTAAAAAAATTATATGAAAAAGTTGTAATAGTTAATGAAAAATGTTTGAAGTGGGGTATGTTGTTATAGATGGATAAATCAATGGAGAAACATAAAGTCAGATCAAGACAACCTATTGAATTGACCAAGATATCAAAATGAACTTCTAGGAGTACCTTCTCCCTAACAGTTCCAGAGCAACATTTATTATCATTACAATTTCATGTAGAGAAAACATTTAAAGATAAAAATATATCTTACATTTCATTTGAAAAGAAATAAATGGAACTTTTTTGAAAAAAATAATTGATCTCAAGACTATAAATAATATTCTCAAGCATGAGTCTCAGTTATGAATACATACATAAGGTACATTTTCATAATACATCTTTCCAAATAGTGAGCTAATATGTTTATTAAATTTAATAACTATTCATAATTTATACAAGAGTTTATATTACTACTATATAATGGAAAAACTACATAAAGAACAATTTGGAATCATCGATTTGTGTATCATTTCCATGGAAAAACTTAATTTGGATAAGGAAGAAATTGATAAGAAAAGTGATGAGCTACTTGAAGCATTTGAGAAAAAAATATCAGATGATAGACTATTTTTTATGCCTATAATGCATATGTAAAACTCTAAAATCTAATAACATAAAATATATTTTTAATGTTTTGGAATTACTCATTTTTTTTTATTTTTTTAGGAGCACTAGATGTTGATCATAGTCATTATGGATACCAAAAATATTTATTTTTTTAGATCCAATGAAAATATATCCAACCAACCAACCACACATTATGTGTATTGTGAATTTTTAATACACTGAAATAAACATTTTATAGATAAAATTCAAATTTTATGTTTCAATATGTGTTTTAAAATGAATATTGTTATGATAGGGTGGTCACAAAATATTGGATAAATAATTCCATGAATTCGGTGACTGAAAAGATAGAGACAGTGGATTAATAAAAATGGAAATAGATTAAGGTATATATAGAAATATTTGAATATAAAAACATATTTCAAGATAAATTAATTATTTTGGTCAATGTTTCTTCAATTTATAAAGAAAGATAATGGCAAAAATTGTGGATATTATGTTTCTAAATTTATGAGAGAGATCATAAAGCATGAAAATACCAACATCCCACAACATGTAATTTATAAAGGTAATTAAAATTTCATTAAATATATTTCTTAATAATTTGTTTTTCTATATTTTATTATTATTATCAAGATTACTAACAACCCTCATACTCAAAAAGATGAAGTATATTTGTTTAGGGATGACTGGGCATCGTACATGTTATCAAAATGTTTTCCAACAACAAATTTAGGTGATTACATGCTATGTTTGTGTGAGATTTGACCTTAGAAATATATTTGGGGTGTAAAGCATTAATGTCAGATTGCTTTTATATATATATAAATATATATATATATATATATATATATATATTGGTCTATTACTGAAAGATAAATATAATGCGGTAAATTTACTTATTTAGAAGTTGTGACATGAAAACAATAAAATTTTTGGGAAATAGAGGAGGTAGAGGTGGAGGTATAGGTGTTGTTAGAGTCAAAGACCAAGGTGGAGGAGGAGGCATAGGTGGATACTAAGGTAGAGGAGGAGACAAATCACTAGATTTAAAACATTAATATTGTTGGTAAATAGAGTATAATGGGGATCATACAAAGGTTTTATTTGAGAAAAATTGTTAAAAAGTGTGCAAAACACTTTTCACTTAATATAAGAGACTTTTTTGAAGTGATTCAGGTGGATTGTTGAAAAAAAATCACCACTTGTTTAAGTGACTTTATACAGAAGTATAAGTGGAGAACTTTTTTTCAGAATCAAAACAAACACCAAATATTTTTTAAAATTTTTTATCATAGGTTAAAATTTCTATTATCACATTCCAAGTAATATCAAGTATTTCTAAAACATGAAAGAAACCCCTCAATAAGAAAAAATGAACAAAATAAAAAAAATTGAAGCAGTTTCTTACCCATGTCTTCTCTACACTACAAAAAAGGGTCATAGTAGTGAAGTGAATAGTCACTTTAAAGTCATACAAAAAATACAATAATAAAATATGTATATAATTCAACTAAAATTTTTGAATAAATATGTGTGTAATCAACCATAAAATCTAGCTGGTGTATGAGAGAACTATTGAAGGACAATTGGCATTGAGATATTGTGGTCATCAAGGAGGTATTGTGTAAAAGGAAACATGAAATCAAATGAAAAGAAAATTTCATATGAAGGAATCCTTAAAAATGAAAAACCTTCTTCAAATGAAATAATAAATCACCAAAAATACAAAAAAAATCCCTTTGAAAATGAAGCTAGTATCTTGATACAAAACTTCAAAAAAAATACAAAATTTCATCGACTAAATCAAGAATTTTCTAAAAAGAACAATAAATTGGTTTTACTTTGGTGGGTGGTGTAATTATTTGGGCTATTCTATAATCAATTATATTCATGATATGATATCACAATTCTTGTGAAATCCATACAATCGGAATTCATTATGCATGTGCACATTAATTATGTAAAATGATCCATGTTCACAATATCATTAATAAAAAACTAAACATCATTATCAATAAAAAATAAATGAGAATATGGATATTACCATTTTTATGAACAAATAATTATGATTTTATGTTATAGTTTATCATCACTCAAAATATAGAAAAATATATACTAATCTATATCATAATCCAAGAACACTTAATGGATGCAATAGATATTAGTGTCATTTGGATACTATAAAGGGTTGTACTGGGCTTTAATACTGTCAAAAAGGGGTAAACAATTTATAATGGAGTTTAGTGTCTTCTAAAAATATATAATGGGTAACACTAAATATTTTTCTATCAATGAAGGTAAAAAATTTATCATGGAGTTTGTACTCTATATGATGGTGAAAGGGTAAGATAGATTTTATCATGTTCCATAAAAAACATATATAAATATTTATTTTAGTTCAATAAAAGAATAGTGATAGGTTTACACTATTTTTTAATGTTTTCTAGGAATAAATGACTTCATCCACAAGGGATATTCACTCTGGTACTATGATTATGCACTCAGCATGGATGATTCACTCACAATAATAGGATTTTATTTTTATTCTCCAATTAATTCAACATTATGGGTTATCAAACTGAAATATTGTTAGATGTCCTATAGTTTTGAATGCATTATAGGATAAAAATACATGGTGGAATCAACCATACCTCAAACTAATAAGCAGTTTTCCTGATATGACTCAAATTATGTGGTTTTAGTTTAAAATTGGCATTTTATTAATGTATTATTTGATATTTGTGTTTAAATTATTTCTTTATAGTATTAATAACATAAGAATTATTTTATTATACAGGTGGATTATTTTTCTCAAGTTTGGGTGGTTTGTTCGAAGATGCTCAAGCTTCTGAGAGACTGGAATTCAAGTCTGCAATTGAGATAACAACAATAAGGAAATAGGTCAACAATTTGTACAACACTCAGGAAAATGTCAATTACTACAACTTATTTAGTTAATTTTTTCACCATTTTATCTTCTATTTTTTAGTTAATTTCCTTATCATTTTAATTTTTTTTCACAGATCTTTTGGGATGTCATATTTTTTCATCAATCACCTACAACGTGCCAAAAAAGATAGAACATGGTGCTTTGGTATAAGTAATTTAAAGCATCATGTGGTTTCTTATTCCATACAAATGGAACATTTATTTATTTTCTATCTTGGTGAAGATTTTTGAAATAAAAAAAACGCATCATATACCCAATCATCAGCACCTCAATCTGACACACGATGTGACCAGTATAACTCTAACAAATTTTTTTTAGTTTATAATTTACATTTTAGTTCAAAACACACATCACATACTCAAAACCTAGAAAAAACATTAATATTGTTTTGATACTTTAGGGGAAAAAATCTATACGTCATTTTTAACGTGTAGGAATCAACCACACCTCAATTAGATACTTGATGTCCTCAGTATGACTCAAAGTTTCTATTATCAATTTTAAAAAGAAATTTAAGTTCACAAAACATCACTCACTAAAAAAAACAAACGTTCTTGTATTTTATTGATAAATTTGGAAAACTATTTGTATGTCATTTGTGTAATTTAAGAGTTAGTCTCATGTCAAACCGGAACATAATGTGACAATTATGACTCAAAGTGCATGTTTCTAGTTTAAAATGACATTTTTTGTAAAAAAAAATGACATAATCAAATCAAGAAAACACATTCATACTGTTTTTATAATTTAGTAAAACTATCCATAAGTCACTTGGAACTTTTATAAATAATTCAAACCTCATTTTGACACACAATGTGGCCGTTATGACTCAAAGTGAATATTTTTATTTAAAATTGACATTAATTTTACTAAAAGGAAAAATAAGATTTTAAAAAATAAGAAAACACATTTATACTATTTGGGTACATTAGTAAAATGATCCATAAGTCATTTTTAATGTGTATGAGTTATATAAAACTCAATATGATACATTAGGTTCTCGGTATAAATCAAAGTGTCCGTTATCAGTTTAAAAGTGACATTTTTGTTGAGATGGTATATGAGTATGATATACTCTATAATACCAAATGTAGGATTGAAATAACAGAGATATGGTATGGAGTATCTAAAGATGCTCAATATACAAGAGGGGGTGAATTTTATACTTTAAAAAATTCCTTGGGAACTTTTAAAGATGGTTATGTTTAGCAAGGTTAAACAAGGTAATTCACAAAACCTCTAGTTCTACACACTTGCTTGATTCCAGAAATATTATTCTGAGAATGTGATTCCAAAAAAGTGATTCCGGAAATGAAACTTAATGAAAGTTTACAAATATGAAAATTCTACCTTAAAGCTTATAGAATCTAACTAAATCAGAGTACAAGTATAAGGAAGTATAAGATAGTTATACTTTCCTCAACAATAAAAATGCAACTGAAAACTTGAAATAAACAAGTAACAAGTAGTAAGTATTTTAACCCAAAGAGAAGGGTATCCAAGAACCTTGAATAAAGTTCCCTTGATTTATACTTTCAAGAAAGTCTGTCTTACCCACACCAGGGTAATCCCCCGATACGAAGATCGGATTCTGTCTTGTTATCCCCGCACGCCCTCAACTTCAAGGTAGTCGACACCTCTGTCTTCCTCAGCAAGGAAGCCCTCAACTTCAAGGTAGTTGGCACCTCTGTCTTCCTATCCCCGGAATCCCTCGATTGTACACACCAACAATTGTATTCGCACAAAACAAATCTGAACAAGACGTTCAGTACGCACTAAGCATGAGAGACTCTCTCTAGAAATCACTTCAACATCATGTAATCTCTAGAGTCATCAAACAGTGTTGAGCTCTTTCAAATGAGCTCATATTTATAGGCAAGGCTTCAACGGTAGGATCCATCCTCCAACGGTCATATTTTTCCTTGAATTTTGGAGGGACTTGTACACGTGTCACTCAAACAATGGTTGGTTAGTAACTAAAATCACGACATCATTTTATAACAAAACAAGTATAAGAAAAAAATATGGTTACATAACTAAAATCCAATATTCGGAATGTAAGAAAATTAAAATTCAGATTCTAAACAAAATTGAATTTGGAGTCTATAATACAAGGATATTTGGATTCTGTTTTATAGTAATTCGGAACCTGAACTCTATAGAATTTTGGAGTCTGAATTTCAAAGAAATTTGAAATCTGGATTCACAAGAATTTGGAACCTGAACTTACAAAGTTCGGAGTCAGAGTTCATGAGAATTTAGAGTCAGAACTCATAAGATTTTAGAGTCTGTATTCAGAGAACTCGAAGTCATAACTCAGAGAAGTTTGTAACCAGAATTCATATTCAGAATTCAGAGTCAGAACTCAGAGGAGTTCGAATCCAGAATTCGTAATCAGAATTCAGAGTTAGAACTCAGAAGAGTTCATATACAGAATTCAGAGTCAGAACTTAGAAGAGTTCATATACAGAATTTGTAATCAGAATTCAGAGTCATAACTCAAGAGATTTTGTATCCAAAATTCGTAATCAGAATTCGAAGTCATAACATAGAAGAGTTCATATCCAGAATTCGTAATCAGAATTCAGAGACAGAACTCAGAAGAGTTCCTAACCAGAATTCTAAGAATTCAGATCATAAAACAGAATGCTTCATATCTAGGTAATTATAATATTCTGAGGTTTTGGTTTCAAACCGAATTTTACACTTATAAAAATTATGATATGAGCAATGAAAACATGATAAGGATAAATTTCCTTGGGGAAGGAAATTTTTCTTTATAGAAGTAAAACTCGGGGTAAAAAGAGATTTGTCTTGAGATAAGGTGTTTGTGATTTTCAAAACAATAAGGAATGGTAAAGTCATAAAGAAACCTAAAGACTTAAAAATCTCCCCCAAGTATGAAGGAATGGAAAATTCATAAGGAAACCTTATTGACTCAACAATCTCCCCCTTTTTGGAAAGCACAAACATTCTTACAAAAAATAATATAAGGAATTAGAAAATATTTTAATATACTTTGCAAATAAAACTTATCTCCCTTTATTCATGGACAATGGTGAATACGAATAACTCCCCCTTAGGCTTTGAAACACTAAGCATCATATTCTAGATTTCCAAAATAAAAATTTTCATTATCTTGAGTATGGAAATATTCGTAATGAGAACCCCCCCCCTTAGATAAACCCCCCCTTACTTGGAGATATTTCTTCTTTACTTAGAATTCTTTTTCCTTCTCCCCCTTTGTGATTTTCAAAAAGAGTTTGAGGTAATGGAAAAAAATATAGTACCTGAAATATTATTACAAACATCCAAACAAAAACGTGCAACCACAATTTCATTAAGATTGGAAGAATTTATACATGGGAAAAAAATACAACAAAAGATCAGATTGAGCTATTTTACTTCCTTCTCCTTGGGTATTAACTTCTTTACTATGGTTTTCAGCTTCTTTAGCTCCTTGTGATCTTCCTATGCTTTCTTCTCTAAGGATTTGATCCTATCATCCTGAGCCTTCAGAGTCTCTACATTAACCTTCAATAAGTCATCTTACTTCACTAACTTCTCTTCAATCTTGATCCGGATATCCCTTTCTGTTTTCCAAATTTGGACAACATAATTCAACTTCCCATTTAGAAATTTGACATCCTGAATCCGAATATTCTGCTCAAGAGTTAGCTTTTTCTCAAATCTATTTGTGAGATCCTTGATTTTTTTGTCTTGAGTATCAAAAGATTCCTTAACATCATTTTGAAAGTCATCAAGCTCTCTCAAATCTTCAAAAAAATTATTTGACCAGCTAACCATTTTATTGCAAGATTTTATGTGGGATTCATAGTTAATAAGGGAGTTCTTGTAATCATCCTCAATATTTATGCACCTATCCATCACCATGGATACAGAATCTGATTTTTGATTCATGTTATGCTAGAGCATCTGATATCTGGAGTCAATGGTTGGAAAGATCAGAATTGTGTCAATAAGCTTCTTCAGAGATTGAATGAAAAAATCATGTCCCAGAGCTGATGATTCTGAATCTAACACTTTGGTTGTTGATGGTTCTTCCTCTAGCTCAACCAGCTTCCTCTTAGAAGATCCTCTAGTTTCCTTCTTCCTTATAATTTCTTTGGTTGGGGTATCAACAACCACTTGTTTCCCCTTGTTGGTTTTTGGAACAGCTTCTTCATCTAGAGACTCATGCTCACTTTCAGACGACTGAACAATCTTATCTTCATCAATTTATTCTTTCTCGGCTCCTGCCTTAACATCCTCTAGATGAATAAAATGATGATTATAGCTTTCTTCCTCGTATAATTTTTTCACTTCCTCTTCAGCCTTCTCATCAATTCCAGGAGTAGCAAGTTTCAAAGATCCGGCTTGAGAAGTCTGGATTGAAAATTTTTCGGAAGCACTTACCTTCTCATGAAAGTCTTCTACTTGCTTTATCAGATCAGTCATATCTTCAGTGCTTTCAGCTTCTTGTACTTCTTCCCCAGCTTCCTTTTCTTCGACAACCTTCTCTAGTACTTTTTTCGGAGTCATTAACTTCTTCCCTGGAGTCTTAGGTAATGGTTCTACTAAGAAATATTTCGGTACAGGAATGTTCTTGGAATCTATTTCAGTATCCCTTAGAAGGGATTGAACAATTTCAGACTCAAACATTTTCTTCTTAAGCTTCTTCTCTTTGGATTGCTTCTCAAGCTCTTCAGCAGTATTTTCTTTTAAAGCCTTGTCCTCAGCAGGATCTAGACCAAACTATGGTTCTCCTTCCTTCCAATTCTTTTTATCCTCCCTCCATTTGGCTACTACCTCATCCAAATAGGCTTTCTGCTTCTTGGGATTTGGAGGTGCGGTTTGAGCTTCCTTAGCTTTAGGGGTTTCACCTTCAACTTCTACTTCCTTCAATTTTATTTTCATTCCAGCCTTGTTTGATGGTTCAGCCTCTTCCGCATTCTTCGGAATGGCTTATGTTTCTTCCACTGGTAGATCATAAAACTCTCCGGAATCTTTAGAAAAGCCAACATTCATTATTTTAAAAGTTTCATCACTAACTAACATAACTTTTCAATTCCTTGGCTTGGAACTGCAAGGAATCTTGAAGGACTCAAGACATCAAACAATCAACTTGGAGAGTAGGGAAGGATACATGATTATCTGTGCTCTCAAATTCACATTCTTGATATTCTCTATCGTAATGATAATATGCTTCATCATATTGATCTTCCTTAGATTTACCAAAAAATCCAAGATATACATATCACTTTTATTTAGGGTGTCATTGTCACCCTTTCTCGGTACGATAAAACCCTGAACCCATAACTCAAGGATCCGATTATTGGTAGATAAGTGAGAAATCCTTGTAGTCTTGACATCTATAAGTCCAAGACACTCCATTGCTTTTACCTTGATAAAACTTCCTTGAACATACGGTAACTTGTGAGAACAAAATTCTGCTTCTCCTTCATAGGATAACCCTACCAAGATATCAGCCTTGGTGTATGAAAGTTTATATGTTTTTTCATAACTCTTGAAGGAAAACTTTTCTCTGCCATCTTCCTTGAAAAAACAAATTGATTCATAAAATTCTATCAGCAGATCCAGATACACTACATCCTGATCTCCCGACTTTGATATGAAAACGCTTTACCATCCATTTAGCTTTATGTTTTTGGAGATAATGGAATCATACTTATTGAAGAAGTTAGAATGCACCAACCTATCCTTGTAAACTTGCCACTCCGCAATCGTCTTGACAGTAGACATATCTTGAGAAGGAACTTCACCAGAAATTCGAAATTGAGAAACCTTTGAAAATCTGGAATAGGCTTTTGAAGGAGGCAGAGCTTCGACACACAAAATTTTGAAAACCGATGTGGGAGAACCATCGGAGGTCCCATTTTTATAGGTGTTGAAGTGACATTTGAACTTCTCATCTCAATCCAATGGCTGAGAATTCTTCTGATCAGATATGATGTTTTAAATGATAGCTGCAAAGAAAATTTGGTAGGATCCGATCTTTTGAGGTTTTTAAAATAAAACATTTGGATTTAATAAAACTAGAATCCGAGAAATTTTAAAAACAAAAGAAACTACCAGCAAGTAAAAGGTGATTACTAAAACACAAGAAAGAATCATACCTTTCAGATTTCTAGGAAGATTATTCGTATTTGAGGAAAAATTATTCTTGAAAAACTTTAGATTCTGAAAAAAAACTTGACTACAAAAAATTACTTTAATGCGAAGATAAAAAAAATTGAGTACGAAAATTTTCATTACGAAAATATTTAGTATGAAAAACTCCATTAAGAAAATTTTGAGTATGAAAAACTTTATTACGAAAATTTTAAGTATGAAAATATTCATTATGAAAATTTCAAGTACAAAAATCATCATTATGAAAATTTCAAGTACGAAAAACTTCATTACGAAAAACATGAAAAACTTTATTATGAAAAACATGAAAAACTTCATTACGAAAAACATGAAAAACTTCATTTTGAAAAATATGAAAAACTTAATTACGAAAAATATGAAAAAATTCATTACGAAAAATATGAAAAACTATCAAACAAATGTACTCCCCCTATGAAAAGGAGTTTATTACTGTAAGGAGATTATTTTCAAAAGGAAGTTAATAAGGAGAATTACCTTATGGTTATCATTACTAAATTCTGTTTAATGTATTAAAATCTATCAGAGTGTAAATATTTTGTAAAAATATCAGCAAGTTGATCTTGCATTCTGATAAATTGAAGAATGATATCTCCTTTTAGTGTGTGGTCCCTAAGAAAGTGATGCCTAATATCTATGTGCTTTGCACGAGAGTGATGTGCAGAGTTTTTACTAAGGGAAATGGCACCTGTATTATCACACAAAATTTTTGTTTTGGTAAAACTCATACCATAGTATGTGAGTGTGTGTTGCATCCACAACACTTGAGCAAAACAACTTCCAACTGCTACATATTCAGCTTCAACTATGGAAAGTGCTGCTGAGTGTTGCTTCTTGCATGACCAAGAAACTAATGAATCTCCTAAGAAATGACAAGTTATGGATGTAATCTTTCTATCCATTCTACATCCACCAAAGTCAGCATCTGAAAATCTTTTTAAAACAAAATCATTTCCAGAAGTATAAAAGATTCCTAAATCCATGGTTCCCTTTAAGTAGCGAAAAATTCTTTTCGCTGCCTTTAAATGAGATTCCTTATGATTTTATTGATATCTTGCATATAAGCATTCTGAAAACATTAACTTTGGACGACTATATGTCAAGTAAAGTAGACTTCCTATCATACCTCTAAAAGATGTTTGATCTACTAGTTTCCTAGCTTCATCAAGATCAAGTGTGTTTGAGGTACCAATGGGAGTAATTATACTCTTAGTGTTGTCATATCCATACTTTTTAAGAAGATCTTTAATATACTTATGTTGGGATATATAGATTCCTTTTGGTTTTTGAGAGATTTGAAAACCAAGGAAAAATGTTAACTCATCCATCATACTCATTTCAAACTCATATTTCATTAGATTCGCTAAATAATCAGTCAAATATTGCTGAGTTAAACCAAATATAATGTCATCAACATAAATTTGAACAATCAAAACATTTTTCTTATCTTTCTTTATAAAAAGGGTTGGATCTACATTTCCCTTAACATAATTATTTTGAAGAAAAAATCTTGTAATTCTATCATACCAAGCTCGAGGGACTTGTTTAATTCCATACAAAGCTTTGGTAAGTCTAAAAACATGATCAGGATATTTTTTATCTTCAAAACTAGGAGGTTGTTCAACAAAAACTTCTTCTTGAACATAACCATTAAGGAAAGCACATTTCACATCCATTTGAAAAAGTTTGAAATTGAAGAATGTTGCAAAGGCAAGTAATATACGAATAGATTCAAGTCTATCTACTGGAGCATAGGTTTCTTTATAGTCTATTCACTCTTATTGATTATAGCCTTTAGCAACTAATCTAGATTTATTTCTTAAAATTATTCCACTTTCATCACACTTATTTCTGAAGGCCCATTTTACTCCAATAACAGAAGTTTCCTTAGGTATTTCAACCAAGGTCTAGACTTTATTTATTTCGAATTCATTTAGTTCATCTTGCATTGATTTAATCCAATCATCATCACCTAAAGATTTATCAGTGATTTTTGGTTCTAATTGGGAAAATAATGCTAGATATTCTACTTAATTTCTTAAGGAACTTCTAGTCCTTACAGGTTGATTTACATCTCCAATGATACTATCACTAGGATGATTCTTTAGATGCAACTGATTTGGGTTTTGTAAAACATGTTCATCAACATATGGTAGAAAATATTCTGGGGTAAATGTTTCAGAAGTATCTTCTTATACATTTTCCTTATCAGAAAGATATTTTAAAAAAGGTTGATAATCAGTTTTTGAAAACACATCCGTGGATGTAGGTTGGGGTTTTTTAAAAACAAAAGGATCAGTTTCATCAAATTTGACATGTACTGTTTCTTCAACAGTACAAGTATTTTTATTGAAAACTCTATAAGCCTTAGAAGTTGTGTAGTATCCTAAGAAAATTCCTTCATCGGATTTTGGTGCGAATTTATGTAGATTATATTTAGTATTCAGGATGAATATCTTGCAACAAAAAACCTTAAAGTATAAAAGTATAGGTTTTCTACCATTCCATAACTCATAAAGAGTTTTATTAAGAAAAGGTCTAATTAAAACTTGATTTATAGTATAACAAGCAGTACTTACAACTTCAGTCCAAAAATGCTTGGCTACATAATACTCTCTCAACATGGTTCTAGTTATCTCTTAAAGAATTCTATTTCTTCTTTCAACAACACAATTTTGTTGAGGTGTTCTGGGTGCTGAGAAGTTATGAGTAATTCCTTTTCTACTACAAAAAGTTTCAAAATTAGAATTTTGAAATTCTCCACCATAATCACTATGAATAGTTTTCAATGGAAGATTTTTCTCATTTTTAACTTGGGATATAAAAATTTTGAAATAAGAAAAATCTTTATACTTATTTGCTAGAAAATAGACCCACGTAAATCTAGTGTAATCATCAACTAAAGCAAATACATGATACTTTCCCCCAATGATTTCAGTTTGTGTTGGACCAAAGAGATCCATATGCACTAACTGTAATGCATCAGTAGTTGAGACTTCACCGACTGATTTAAAACTTGATTTATGTTGCTTTCTATATTGACAAGGGTCACAAACTTTTGAAGAATCAAATCTAAGATCTGGTAGATTCTTCACTAATCTTTTCTTAGAAATTTTGCATAAGTTTATAAGGTTATAGTGTCCTAACCTTCTATGCCACAACCAAGAATGATCTTCCATTTCCCTAAGGCAAGGTAGATCTTGGCTCCTAAGGTCTTCTAAGTTTAGTGTGTAAACATTCTCTTTTCTATGGGCAGAAAGAATAAACTCTTCCTTGGAATTGTGTACTAAGCACTTTTCATTCCTAAAATTTATAAGGTAACCTTCATCACATAATTTATTTATGCTAATGAGGTTGTGCTTAAGACCCTTAACAAATAAAACATTTGAAATCAAAGTTTTTCCAAGAAGAACAATGTTACATATACCAATAATTTATCCCTAAGCATTATCTCTGAAAGTTACTTTTCCTCATTTCGTTTTGATAATATTTTCAAAATATTTGTTGTTACCAGTCATATGTCGGGAACATCCACTATCCATGTACCAAGTATTGATGTTTTTACATTCTCTATTTTCCTGAAAATAAGAAAAAGTTAGGTTTTCGGAATCCAAACTTTATTGGATCCGAAAATCTCAGAAAGAAAAATTTTAGGCACCCGCATCTTTTTAGAAAAAATAGGCTTTATAAAATCCTAAAGACTAAGTTTTGTTTCAGGAATAATTTTTTTCCCAGTGTCCACCACACTGACACTTAGTGCAGAATGGATCACTTTGAAAAAAAAACTAATTGTTACTAAAAATCGGTTTAGAACCATTATAACCAAAACTAGAAAAATTCCTTAGAGTTTGGATTTGAGAATACATTTTATCAAAATTTTCCTTACCTAAGGTAAAGTTTTAAAAACACTTCCTCAAGGAAAAGATTTCATATTTTTGAGTTTGATAACCAAGTACTTGTCTTCTAAAACATTTTATTTGGAACTAGAGCTAGTCTCGATAACACTTTTCTTAGAAATTACATTTTCTAGATCTTTAGAAAGTTTATTCTTCTCAGAATTTAATTCCTCAAGATTTTTTTAAATACTTTCGAAATAAACATTTTTCTTATCAATATCTTTAGAAAGATCTGATATTTCCTTAGTAATAATAGAATTCCTGGATTTTTTCTTATCAAGCTTTTTCATGAGTTTTGAATTATCAATCTCAAAAAGTTTGGAAAACCTAGAAACTTTTTCATAGGTAGGTAAAATATTATCTTCATCAGAAGAAGATTCTTCATCTGAAGAGTTATAAGATTTATCATTACTATTGTTTGAATTTAAAGAAACATTGGTCATTGATTCATCATTGTGTACCTTAGCAATTAAAAAATGATTGTCAATAGGTATTCTGGCTATTAGACCAAGATTCTTCTGTCCAGAAGATTCATAATCTGAAGATTCATCTGAAGAGTCACCACCACTGGCACTCTAAGTGTCATTAGCTTTCAAGACTTTCTTAGCTTTATTCTTGTAGTACTTATTTCTGTTTCTTTCAGAATGATTTTCCTTTATTTCTTTTCTCTTAAACATAGGACAATCAGGTCTTATATGTCTAGCTCTCTTGTATTCATAACATGTAACTTCTGAATCTTTCTTATCTTTCCTTTCTTTCTTCTTGTATCTGGATTGAAAGTTCCTCTGTCCAGCTATCTTTTTCATCCTTCGAGCAAGATTGGCTAATTCATTCTCTGAGGATTCACTTCCACTAGATTCATATTGGATAACAACCTTCTTAGACTTGGATCTGGTAACTCTCTCAAGAGTCTTAGCTTTCATATGATTAGAAGTTGTAGTAAAAGTAACATTTCCATTCACATTCTTCTTCTTTACATTATCAGCATCTCTCTTCATTCTAGTCTCATACTGAAGAAGAGTTACAAACAACTCATCAAGAGTAATCTGAGTAACTTTTCTGTTCTCATCAATAGCAGTTCTCTTGGATTCCCACTCATTGGGCATGATGTCTATGATCTTATTAACTTGAGATTCATCATCTAATCCTTTCTCACCCATGGATTGTAAACTATTCACAATAGTCATGAATCTTTGTTGCACCTTACATATGGGTTCTCCATAAGGAAAGTTAAAGCCATGGTATTCAACTCTGAGCATGGCTCTTCTAGTTTCAATAACTTTGGAAGTTCCAAAGTATGTAACTTCAAGTTTCTTCCATATACAATTTGCTGCTTCACAAGATAAAATTTGGCTACATATATTTCTATTCATGGAGTAAATCAAAGTATTGTGTACCTTATAATTTAGTTGATATTCATGATTTTCTTGATTGGTAAAGGTACTAACTTCTTTGTCATGGATTTTATATCCTCCAGTAAATATAAAAAAATTATCAACTCCAGTATTGATAATGAATGTCTTCATATGATCTCTCCAATATTCATAGTCATTTCCATCAAAGATGGGTGGTCTAGTTGGATTGAGATTGTCTATGGAACCAAAATTGATTTCTACCATCTTTAAGAAAAATCTTTCCACACAAACTTGTTAGTAGTAAAAGTTTGTAAACAAGGAATATATTCCTAAGCAAGGAAAATATAGAACAATAGTGTCTCTAAGCAAATATGAATCCGAACTATATGAGTCTGAAAAACTGATTCCGGAAAAGAATAAGATTAATTCTCTTCTGAATCTAATTGTGAGATTAATTCAGATTGAAACAATCCTTTGATACCAATTGTTTAATTGGTACACGGTTCAAGGTCACCTCCTCTGATACCAATTGTTGAGATGGTATGTGAGTATGATATACTCTATAATACCAAATGTAGGATCAAAATAATAGAGACAATGTATGGAGTATCTAAAGATTCTCAATATACAAGAGGGGGGTGAATTGTATACTTTTAAAAATTCCTTTGGAACTTTTAAAGATGGTTATGTTTAACAAGGTTAAACAAGGTAATTCACAAAACCTCTAGTTCTATACACTTCCTTGATTCCAGAAATATTATTCCAAGAATATGATTCCAGAAAAGTGATTCCAGAAATGAAACTTAATGAAAGTTTACAAAGATAAATATTCTACCTTAAAGCGTATAGAATCTAACGAAATCAAAGTAAAAGTATAAGGAAGTATAAGATAGTTATACTTTCCTCAACAATACAAATGCAGGGGAAAACCTGAAATAAAAAAGTAACAAGTATTAAGTCTTTTAACCCAAATAGAAGGGTATCCAATAACCTTGGATAAAGGTCCCTTGATTTATACTTTGAAGAAAGTTTGTCTAACCCACACCAGGGTAAGCCCCGTATACAAAGATCGGAGTCTGTCTTGTTATCCCCGCAAGCCCTCAACTTCAAATTATTCAGCACCTTTGTCTTCCTTAGCAAGGAAGCCCTCAACTTCAAGGTATCCAGCACCTCTGTCTTCCTATCCCTGGAAGCCCTCGATTGTACACAACAACAATCGAAGTCGTACAAAGAAAATATGAACAAGACTTTCAATATGCACTAAGCATGAGAGTCTCTCTATAGAAATCACTTCAACATCATGTAATATCTATAGTCATCAAACAGTGTTGAGCTCTTTCAAATGAGCTCATATTTATAGGCAAGGATTCAACGGTCGGATCCCTCCTCCAACGGTCATATTTTTCCTTGAATTACAGAGGGACCTGTACACATGTCACTCAAACAACGATTAGTTAGTAACTGAAAGCATGCCATCGTTTTATAACAAAACAAGTTTAAGAAAAAATATGGTTACATAACTAAAATCCAATATTCGGAATGTAATAAAATTAAAATTCAGAGTCTAACCAAAATTGAATTCAGAGTCTATAATATAAGGATATTCAGATTCTATTTTCTAGGAATTTGGAACCTGAAATCTATAGAATTCCAGAGTCTGAATTTCAAGGAAATTCAAAGTCTGGATTCACAAGAATTCGGAACTTGAACTTAAAAAGTTCGGAGTCAGAGTTCATGAGAATTTGGAGTCAAAACTCATAAGAGTTTGGAGTCTTTATTCAGAGAACTCGGAGTCAGAACTCAGAGAAGTTTGTAACCAGAATTCGTATTCGGAATTCAGAGTTAGAACTCAGAGGAGTACGTATCAAGAATTCGTAATCAGAATTCAGAGTCAAAACTCAGAAGAGTTCATATCTAGAATTTGTAATCATAATTCGGAGTCATAACTTAGAAGAGTTTGTATCTAGAATTCATAATCAGAATTCATAGTCAGAACTCAGAAGAGTTTGTATCTAGAATTCGTAATCATAATTTAGAGTCAGAACTTAGAAGATTTTGTATCTATAATTCATAATCAGAATTTGGAGTCAGAACTCAGAAGAGTTCGTAACCAGAATTATGAGAATTAGGATCCTAAAACAGAATGCTTCCTATCTAGGTACTTATAGGACCCCAAGTTTTTGGTTTCAAACCGAATTTTATGCTTAGAAAAATTATGATATGATAAATGAAAACATGATAAGGATAAATTTCCTTGGGGAAGGAAATTTTTCCTTAGAGAATTAAAACTTAGGTTAAAAAGATATTTGTCTTGAGATAAGGTGTTTGTGATTTTCAAAACAAGAAGGAATGGTAAAGTCATAAGGAAACCTAAAGATTTAACAATCTTCCCTAAGTATGAAGGAATGGAAAAGTCATAAGGAAACCTTATTGACTCAACAATTCTATTACGAAAAGGTGTCACTCAAGGAAAATCAAGTAAACACACTCATATTATCTTTATAATTTAGTAAAATTATTCATAATTCATTTATGTCGTGTAGTAATTAGTCTCACATCAAACCTACACATGATGTGACCATTATGAACCAAAGTGTGTGTTTCCAGTTTAAAAAGACATTTTAGTAAAAAAAACACAAGTGGTGTACTCAAAAATGAAAAAAAAACATTAGGATTATTTTGATACTTCATAAAAATGATCCACAATTCATTTGGGATGTGGATGAATCCACCAAACCTCAATATGATGTATAGTGTGACTGGTATGACTCCTGGTGTGTCTTCTTATTTAAAATTGACATTAATTTTATTAAAAAAGAAAATTAACATACTCAAAATCAAGAAAATGCATTAATATTGTTTTTATAATTTAGATAAATGATCCATAAGTCATTTTTGACTTATAGGAATCAACTTCACCTCAATATTATATATGATGTGCCTGATATGACTCAAATTGTCCATTATCAATTTAAAATTGACATTTTAGTTCAAAAAATTTCCCTCACAAAAAATTGAGAAAACACACTCATATTGTCTTGATAATTTAGTAAAACAATTCACAATTAATTTTTTATGTGTAGGAATCTGTTTCACATGAAACTCACACACGATATGACCTGTATAACTCAAAGTGCATGTTTCTACTTTAAAATGACATTCTAGTAAAAAACCCAAGTGGCATACTCAAAATCGAGGAAATGAATTTAGATTGTTTTGATAATTTAAAAAATGATCCATAAGTAATTTTGGATGTGTAAGAATCAACCAAACTTTAATACAATTCATGATGTGACCATTATGACTCTAAGTACATCTTTTTAATAAATAAGTTTCATTTTAGTTTAAAATGTGCCTCACATCGCCAAAACCAAGAAAACGATCCTATATTTTTTTTATAATTATACATGAAATTAATTAATTAATTAATTTCCTTATTATCTATATATTATACATATTTAGTAAATTTTCACATAGTCAATTCTTGAAAATGAACAATAAATGGTGTGACGCATAATAATCAATCGCAACTCAATCTGATACACACTTTTCCTTGTATAATTGAATGTTTAGTTTAAAATTAACAATTTATATTTAATTTATTTATTTATATTATTACTAAAATAAGAATTTTTTTCTTATATAGGTGGATTATTTTTCCCAAGTAGAGGTGGTTTTTTCTTTTATACAAATGTGTTCTTTTTCCCTATAATAGTGTTTTTTCTTATATTTTTGTTGTAAATTTTATTTCATTTAAATTATTTATTTTTATCTGATTTTTATAATTTATGGTGTTATAGTGTGATGTTATAGCACACTATAATATGTCCTATTTATAGTGTTGTTGTGTACTATAACAACACATTTCAGTATTCCTCTTTATCACTACTACTAAATGCATTAATAAAGAGACCCTTTATCAGCACTTCTACAAGCCCTGATAAAGGTATCCTTTATGAGTGATTCTAAAAGAACTTATAAATGGACCCTTTATCAACTATTTTAGAAGGTATTATAAATTAATCCTTTATCAATTATTGTAGAAGCACTCATAAAGGGGTCCTTTATTAGCAGTAAATAAAAGCCCTGATTAATGGTGTCTTTTATCAGCGCTTCTAAAATCACTGATAAAGTGGTACTTTATCAGTTCTTTTTTAGCACTCATAAAGGAATCATTTATAATTTATTTTTTATCACTAATAAAATCCTAGGTAATTTAACCATGATTCGGTAGTCAGTGATTTTTTAGTGTTGAAAAAGGTCTATTCTAGCTCGGTTAATGGCCTCTTTTGTAGTAGTGAACCCAACTGTATTATTTTAACATCTTAAGGGGGAAAACCATATACCACCCAAAATTTATTCAACACCATAACTTAATTACACTATCTCACTACAAGAAGATAACACATTCAACATAAATTATTTTTCATTTTTAACAACGGTTAAAAAGAAAAATTAATACAATTGATATTAAATGAAAAGATTCAACATTGATTTTAAAAAAAATTAACATTTAAAGTTACTTTCAACATCACTAATTATTAAAACTGAAATTTAAATATTGACTAAATATAGATATATAGAGACTTTAAACATTAGTTTTCAAAATAAATAATGTTTAAAGTGACTTCCAATGTCAATTTTTATGAAAAATGAGATTAAAAATATATTTAAATATTATTTTCAATAATAACCAATGTTAAATGAATCATTTGACATCATTTTTATAACAAACATTGAAATATAGAATAAATATATATGGAGTGGATTTGAATATCTGTTTTTATAATAACTAACATCGAATTTGATTTTCAATATCGATTATTATAAAAATATAAGTTGAAATTTTGACTAAATATAGATATAAAGAGACTTTTTATATTAGTTTATATGAAAAACTATCATTGAAATTCAATTTCAAAATTATTTTTTTTGAAAACTAATGTTTAAAATGAGTTTCAACATTAGCTTTTATAATAACTAATATAGAAACATATTTATTTATTTTAATATATAAAAATATAATACCCCATACTTTATAAATTGAAATCTAGCAGAATAAAATAGAAGAAAACCATAACAATCAACTATTAAAAACTCAATGGAAACTTTCGTATGTCCTCATTTGTAAAGATAATATACACAAGTAACATTTAAATATACATATAAAAATTAATAAATCCAATAATATAGTCTATAAATAATTCTCAAAGGTGGTTTAATTCATCTATAAAATACAATAAAACATCATCAAAAGCCTAAAAAACAAAAAAAGGCATACTTTTTTAAAACATAAGAGTTTTAATAGAATTAGCCTTGTGAATATTTATTACCGTTCTAGTCATGATAGTCTTAAAAATGTATAATAAAAAATAATAACCAAATTTAACATGTGATTTTTTTTAAAAGGTTGGGGTCAAAGGCTCATTTTATTATTAAAGTAAAGCAAAGACCTCTTTTTTCTAGGTAGTGGGAGACCCATTACATAGCCTGAAGGACCAGTGGGCTTGTAGCCCATTACATGTCCAGTAGGCCCAAATTTTTTGTCCCAAGGCTCATTCTATGAATAGTACCGCTATAATTACCACCTACTACAGTACCCGCCACTGCTATAGTATCATTCACCGCTACAGTATCTGCCACCGCTATAGTGCATGTTGTTGCTACAATGCCTATGTTGCTACAGTACCGCTACAGTACTGCTGCATTACCTACGCCCAATGGGTTTTGAACCCCCATTTTTCATATAGGATTACGGGGTGCTTACCACTAATCCAAAACCCAAATACACCAAATTTAACATTTACTCTTTAATGATGATTTTTTATGAAGGGACACTTTGAAAATGAGAAACACTATATAAGAAATTCAAAACATGTATTAAATATTATGAAAATTTTCTACCTGGACTTGCACACAATTAATTTCATTTTGATTATTTGTCAAAAAGTAACCCAAAATAAAAATTCTCAATGACCTAGTGTATTTTAATATATTAATTACCAAAAAATATACTATAGAAAATTCAATATTAAATAACTAATAGAATAGTAAAAACTCATGAATTCAAAAAACCTCAAAAAAATCCTGAAATTCACCTAGTAAAGAGCCTAACCAATATATTATGCATTTATGTTGGTAAAATATATATAATTTTAAATGTACACTATAATATAAAAATTTCATCATGAAAGAAATTATATAGAATAATAGTTCATAATTATATAAGTCTTCTTAAGAAATTTAGGAATAGAAGAAAGCAACACAAAAAATTTATGATTTCCAATCATTCAAATATAGATTTAGTTCTAGTAGGATTGTATATTTTTTTCAAATCCATTGAAATATATTCCATATCAATACAAAAATAAACATAAGGTCACTCATTTTGTATACAAATAGTGTGAATATAGATAATTAGACAAGTAATAAATTAAATAAATATAATTTATATTTAATTAATGAAATGAAAATTGAAATTGAAATTTTATTATATGGAAAAAACTCTAAAATGGGCACCATGATCATATTACTAATAAAAATCAAATATTTCTTTTTTAAACATTCTTCATGGATAATATCTCTCATATATATTGGAAATCAATAGAAATAAATTTAAATCCCTCAATATAAAATAATTTAAAATTTATTTTGTTTGACCTTGATAAATCTTCGAATTTTATGAAGGTTTTGGTTCCTAATTTTGTTTTTATTTTTCAATGGTTTCAATGATTCTAGATACTTATATATATAGTAAATTTAAGAAAAATTACAATTAATTGAAAATTAAAAGAAAAGAAAAATTGGAAAAACAATATATACCTTATATGTCAAATAAACAAAGTGACTATATGGACATAGTAAAAAATGATCCATACTCTATCCAACTATAGACACCTTTTTTTAGGAAATGAAATTGAATCAGTTAAATCAATAATATAATGTAATTATATTCTTACTTGATTTGATGATATAATCTGATGATGCACATAACCTCCTGATTATGTATGATTACATACACTACATAATGTATATGGGAATCCCTAGTATGCAACTCACATTATATAGTCTGTTATTAATGAGGAGGCATAGGATTTGGATAGGAATGCCATGACTATCTCTCAATTTCTACGAACATAGATTATAGATATTATTTAATTTTCTTGTCTATCAACCGATTTATTTCTTGATGCCCAGGCTTCAAGGAAGTTATTTTTCTATCTAATATACCCCCCCTTTATGACATACCTTGATGTCAAAAACAATTTTTGATATTAACACACACCTCTTATCATCTTCTACATCATGAGTGTTCTTTCTTACCTAAAGTATTTAAAAATTCCCATCACAGCCTTAGGGATAGAGGCCCCTAATGTCACTTTCTACTCAAGGGAATCCTGAAATTCCACATGTAGATATTATATTAGTGATATATTTAAAAAATAATAATATTTGAGAAAAATAATAATTAAATTATTATACTCATATTGAATACTTTTTTTAATGAATTAGTTAGAAAATTACCCTTTTTTATCATCCACACCCTTTTAAAGTTTTAATAATGAGTAATGGGAGAGGGGGACCAAACTAATACTATACAATGATATTACTAGATTTGGATCTTAATTCATCAAAATTTTCAGAAATAATTTTCTCCTATATTAAAGGATACCCTCTATATGAAAATGTATGAGGGTATTAATTATATAGCTTGATCTCTTAATGAGGTCTCTTAGATTCCAATTACTTAAGAATAAATTAATAAGTTAGCATGTAAATAAAAAATTATTATATAAATGGATTTTACAAATAAAAATTATCATACCAGAAAATATTCCTCTTACCGACTGGTGAAAAAATTCTAAAATGTCTTTATATCAAAAAAATCATATTTGAGGCATGAATTTGTATCCCATTTCTCCCTAGAAATATAAACTGAAGTCGAATTTGATTTAAAATCCTTAAATGTAATTACTAAAAACATCCATCATTTATTAATTTATTTCATATTAGGAAAGTTTAATGTCATTTATAATTGAATATATCAAATGTTATTTATATGAAATATATAATATTAAAACCATTAGAAAAATTAGTTGAGATATTTTAATAATATGCACTCCAAAAACTAATATTTAATTATTTGGTTAACACTCCTCTTATTAAGAAATAATATGTTAATCATACATCAAATCTGCATATCCATGAAACTCTTAAACTATTTTATATTTTTGTCAATAGTTTAATTGTTATCATCAAATTAAATTATCATCCTTTACTCTCCATGAGTGAGTGGAATTTTTAATTATTGTGGAATGACATGTCTACTAACTTTGGGTATCATCTTATCTAGATATGAATAACACTCCAAAATAGTCATATCACCAATAGTGATGTAAATAATTTTAACAAACATAATATTATATTCATTAAATAATTTAATTATTATAGATATATTTATTTGAAGAAATATACGAATCCCTCGATAAATATTCCATTTCCAATGTGTCTTCCATTTAAATAGATCAATGCTTCTTAAATAAAATTCTATATACCTATATTTTATTAGAATTAAATTATTAATAGATATAAAAATATTAATTTTTTATAATATAAAGAAAACAATATTTATTATGTTGACTATTACATCTAAAGAAAATTTCATATCTAAAAAAGATTAAAACAAATAAATATTTGCATAAAAACAATGATGTTGGGATTATTTAAGAAAAAATGTGCAAATAAAACTGATGAATATACAAATTAATACAAAAAAATGGCAGAAATGATCAACATGTAATAGATTAAAATATAAAAGTTAAAAAGAATGATGTTTTTCATGTGTATGCTTAAAAAATAATGATTCTGGACTTATTAAAAAAATTGGAAGTAAAATTGATGAATATAAAAATAAATATAAGAATGACATAAATGATCATGATATATATATTTAAATTTATACATTAAAAAGAGAGTGCTTTTACATGTGTAAGATTTAAATAAAAATAATTTTTTCTTTCTTCATCAATCTACATTTTTCTAACTAAAATTGATAAATATAAAAATTAATACAAAAATGGAAGAAATGATCGACATATATAGTTTTAAATACCCAATTTTAAAAAATAAAGTTATTACTTATGTAAGTTTCATAAAAAATTAATGATGTCATTTTTCATCGACAAAAAAAATGTTTTATTGAAACTCTTGAATATTAAAATTAATACAAAAAATAAAATAAATGAACATTATTAATAGATTTAAATAGATATGTTCAAAAATTGTATCTTTAGATATTTATGTTTCATAAAAAATAATGATTCCAAGATTATTCAAATAAAAAAAATTACTAAAACTGATGAATATTAAATTTATTAAAAAAATATATAAATGACCAACATCTATTGATTTAAATATCCAAAATAAAAAACAATGTTTCTACATGTGTATGTTTCAAAGAAATAAAAAATAAAAGATAGATATTTATTAGAATAATTAAGATAGTAACAAAAAAATTTCCCATATCCATTTTATGTGATTATTTAATATAACATGGGAATTTTCTACAATGAGATCATTATTATCCTTAGGTAATCAAGTAATAGATGAAGAAATATCACATAATTCCACAACATCATCATCCGTGTCACCAAAAATAATTTCATTCACTTTTAAAATGATGGACCATTATTCATTTGATGGTCTTATAACATGAAATATTTTTGTTGCTTACATCACCAGGATAAATGGTTCTTTACTACAAAATATTTTCAAATCAATAAGTATAAATCCATAATATTCATGTCCCACACCACTATTACTACCATCTCAGTTACACTTAAACATCTATACTCAAAATTTAGAATATTAAAATTACTATATTCCTGTACAACATCAAAATATGTTGTTGACACTGAAATTGGATTTTTATTTTTTTACTAAAAAATTAATTACTTCAATGATGACTATTAAAAACATTTTTTATCAATACTCTTGTTTCCTGATTTTTTTTATTTAAAATGGTTATCTATTAATTTTAAAACCTGACCATGTGATCACATTAACACATGGTATCCCTGGTAATCATTTCAAGGTATATCATATAGATAAATAGGTGTTGAATTTCTGTTTAATCCATTAAACAAATGTATTTTTATTCTCATTAATCAACCACTTTTCAATTATTTCAGGATACCATACCTTGAATTTAGAAATATGTGATCATATATATTGTTAAACCTAACATATGTTGTTCCAAATATATAAATGTGCATACATCACTTCATCACACATAATTAACTTTACTTTTAATCCATGGATCCCCTTACCATCACTATTGATTTCTAGATTTTGATATATATATATAGAGTCCAATATGCCCTATTTCATATAATTAATCATTAAATAACTCAAAAACCTCCTTTTATATATATTTACGATCAATAGAGGCCTCTGTTTTAGCCGGATTTTATATATATAACTTCATAATTTTAATATATCCTTAAAAACTAATACAACCAATGTTAATATATAGGCCTATATATACTTATCTCTTATAATAAAAGAATCTAAAGATTGAACATTATATTAACAAATAATGTTATAAAATAAATTTTTAGTTTATAATTTATGGGGAAAACTTATTTATCTAACATGTTTAAAAAATTTGGATCCATGAATTTTCTCTAAAAGGAATTTAAATGGTATCATGAATTGGTGATATATTTTTTGATAGGCATGAAAAATATTCCACATAATGAAACTAGTAGTAGTTATTACATTAATACATGTCCATAAATATATTTCATGTACATTAACTTTAACTCATTAAATGACACTAAAGTTTCCACATTTAAATAGTACCCGATATATACTTTAATAGCAAACATACATTAAAAATGTTATATATTCACTCTTTCTTAACATGTGAAAATCCATAGGTAAATATATTCTTCTTCATTTCATAGTGGGATCTAAGTACAAATGTATTACCATATATATTTATTATAATCTTGTATGAAATTTATCTTTTTTATGTTTCCCTTCATTTCTAACAATTTTCCGATCAAACATTCACATATGATTTTCTCAACATGAAAAACATCATTTTTATGTTTTACCTTTAAAAATATCTAATGGGGTAGATAAAATAAGAATGAATATTTATTCCATGTATTTTTTTGATCCCCCAAACTTTCTACCTTCCCAAATGTGACACTAATGTTTTTTATCTTGCTATAATATTTTTTGGTTGACATTGGTTGTGGTGGGAAGTCATACTCTTGTAAACCATTAAATTTATTTTATAGTTTTTTATAAGGGTGATATATTCAAAAACCAATATGATTACCCATGTACACTATGTTTCTTCCATCCAATAATTATTGATTTTAAGTCCATTTTTTCAAATTATAAATGATTTATGTACATTAATACTGTATTCAGATGTGTTTTCATATCCATAAAAGTCATTTATTGTGAATATTACCATAACAAGAAAAAGAAAAAAGTATGTCTTGTATGCATCAACCAATTAATCACTATACACCCATATAAATTTCAAATCATTAATTATTGGTGATAGATAAACATCAATATCATTTCTATGCTTTTTTTGTCAAAAAATCATAAAGATTATCATAACATATTTTTTTCTTCATACATATATATGAGGATAGGTTATAAACTGCCAATATAAAAATCTATGAACTATATTGGATATTAAGTCTATGATATGGATTCATTAAATCTATTAATAGTCCCATTATGATATTTCTAACATCTTTTCCAAAAATAGGAAATTATTTATGAAATATCTTTCATTATGGTGAATCAGCAGGGTGACTTCCATTTTATTAAAGATTTTATCATCTTCATTCCATCTCTGTAGCTTTGAATCATTTGAATATTTAAATAAATGCTTCAAATATAGAATTATTATAAGATATCATATTTCCTAAGTAGTAATTATTGTTCTTGTCATTGATAATGAATCAAATTTGGATCACTCATCAATTTTATATAAGATGCCTCATATTTAAGATATTTTGGAAAACAATTATATCCCTTCTTATCATTGGGAAAATTATGTATTATCTAATATCTCGGTCCCATTAGAAATATTATTTATTCATCATAATTATAATCCATAAGATTTTTTCCATTTTGAAATAACCCATTCGAAAGGTCAAGAAATTCAGAAAAACTTTTTTAGTGCAACTATTTCTTGCTTTTAAGTTAACCAATTTCAGTACTACTAAAATTATAAATTTAGTACAACCTAGGAATAAGTATTTTTTCATCATCTATATAAAATCGTTCAAATTTTTTTCTAAATGGTTTTAATGCATATATCATTAATTAATTCATAAATATAACCCTCCATCTCATAAGAAATATCTTCATTAATGTTCAACCTTGATTTCTTTGTTAGTTCACCATTTAATATATATCGTGTATAACTACGATTAGAAACATATAAAATTATATGGTCTTTGATTTATCTAGACCATAACATCCTCATATTCAAACACTTCATTCATGGATTGAAAAACATATCTCTATATTCAAGAATAAATTTATAAATTCCAACGAGTTGTTAACCCCTTTCAAAAATTCATCATTAGTTCTTCATGTGTTTTTCCAGTTATTATCTATTATTTACCAAAAATAAAAATAAAAATTATTAATATATTAAAACCTAAAAATATTTAAACATTTATATAAATAGATAAATTTAAAACACATAAACATATAAATATATAAACATATAAATATATAAACATATAAACATATAAACATATAAACAAATAAACATATAAACATGTATTAATTTAAAATATATATACTAAAATATATAAAAACACATATAAATAAAATATTTAAAAATAAAACATTATTAATATAATACATAAAAAAATAAATAATATATAAAAAATATTAAATCACACACAAAAAAACATCAAAGTACACCCTGAATATGAGTAATATATACAAAAAAAAATTATACAAAAACTCATAAAAATTTATATAAACATTTAATCATGAAAAATAATCTAGTAATAATGTATTCAAAAATATTTATATAAACAAAATATCAACGATTCAGCTAATATAAAATTTAATAAAACATAAAATTATAAAAAAAATTATAAACATATAATCATGTAAACTAATAGACACTTATACAAATGTAAATTTATAAAAATTTATATAAAAATTTCATCATGAATAAAAATCTAAAAATGGATACAATATAAACTTATAAATATATAATAAAAAATCATTATACAATATAAACATGGAAATATATAAATAAATTAATACAATATTTATATCAATAATAAATAAATGAATACAATTTAATACTCACAAACAAGTAATAAATAATCTAAACATAGAAAATAAAAATTTAATCCATAAAAAATAGATATGTATGTAGAAGATCTATGAACAAGAGAGGAAAAATAGTGGTATATGAATGATATATTTCACACAATAGAGGATAACTAAAGCTAAAAGGGGAGATTGAAGATCATTGATGGTGGAATTTAGATTAGAGATGTGGAACACTAATTTGGTTTATGGAATTCAGCTAGTGGTGCTAGAATGAGTCCAAAGTAGTTGGAACACATATAAGGGAGGAGGAATGCTAGAAAAGAAAGTGTAATATGACATAAGGAATAAGACAAAGGGTTCATGTGAGTCATATAGCTCTAGGTTTTAAGAAATTAGGCATCAATATAATTAAGAGAAAATAAAGCCATATGTGTTATAATTTTTCAAAATATTATTAATATTAGTTATATAATAACCAATGTTAAATCCTAAAATGACAGGGTTTTACAATATTTTATATATATATTTGATGGTAAAACCCATTGATAATGTGTTTCAACATATGTTATTAATATAATTTATTCTAAAATCATTTTTAATGTCATTTATATAATAACCAATATTAAAACCCCATTGAAAAATCTATATTTTATACTAGTGTTTGATAATAGGGAGGTTCACCTGAGGGGTTATGATGGATTAGTCTAGGTACTATTTAGGTATTAGAGTCATGTTCATTACACATGGAATCCCAAACCCATACTTATAATGATTATTCTAGAAGTGTTAAAATGGATAAGAGATGGTTATTTATGGAAAATGTGATCCATAAGGCTTACATGAAAAAGAGAGGGGAATCAAACCCCATTATCAAAAAGGTGAAGATCCCATGGAAATACCCTTCCACATGGAATGATAATCACTACCAAATTGAACCATTATAGAAATGGTATAAATGGGTTTTGTGTTTTCATCCAATGTACTTGGAAGTGGAAGAAAACCCTTGTATTCCAAATATATCCTCAGTAGAATCAACATGAATGGTTTTATGAAGAAATAAAATAATGGTATCATTGAGTAATATATATTTTACAGTACATGGTAGGATTTATTAAAATAATAGTAGTAGAAAACCTATGATTCTAACCTCAAAGGGGATACATCAGCCAAATGATCCTAGTTTATATCTTGAGGATTCCCATATACCGAGAGGGGCTCTGACCCCTTCACAAGTCGTAAGTAATGATGCTAAGGGAAGGAATACAGCTTTATAATGATTGAATAAAACTTGTATAACACAACATTATGGATCACATCCTGTTATATATCTTCCCTTGATAATCTTAATTTTATAAAGAGCGTTAGCTAAATGAAACCTATCAGGTTTCATATCATGGAACCCATGCATCACTTCATGTGATAGAATTCATTAAACTCATTGAATAAATATAAAATCCAAAAATTTACCAACACATTTTTTCATAATTTATGAAACTATGTGGTATTTAAGTGGTGATACAATATATTAAGAACACACTATGTTGGACAAAACATAGTCTTAGGTTTCCTTACATGAATACAAAACTAGGTTGGAACCACTGCATTCTCATTCTAAATCTTAAGAATACATTGGAACTAATGTATCCTTATGAAATATGCATCATATTCATGTCATTTTAGTGCAAATCCAACAATCTTTCACATACATTAAAAATTATAAGGTCTTTATTCAAAACATCAAAACTATTTGTGGATCCAGCCAAACTCTTTTAGATAAAATGGTCAATCTATCTTCATTTTGGAATAAATACTTTCCAAAAAAACATAATCTATATAAAAAGTCTTAACTGTGTAACCCTATGATTATTAGTAGCATTAAAAAAATATTAAATCCCAATTTTTTAAATGTATGTAAAGAGTGGCCTCTTGGAATGAATCGGTGCTTATTAAGATACTAAGATGGATGGTGTGATCTCAGACAAAATTTTCATATCTGTATATGAATATATCCACCACAAGAAGTATCATATATGTTATAGATATACGTATATGATCCATTTACCATGATATCTAGGGACCACTAGACTTGGAACAATGTCAATCTAGTATAGTAAACATCACAATTTCTTGATTATCTGAAAAAGATCGGCGTAGTTGATGAATACATCACATGAAATTAATCTAGTTCATAAGATCATCACATGCCACTCATCCATTTAGTTGTAAAAATATCATGTGACTCAAATAATAATGAATATGTATTTCCTTTCTCCAATTCAATCAATGGACTGATGTTTTCACTTTTCATATAATTGGATAGATCCCATTATGGTTATGATCCAACCGATGACATGATTAAATAAATAGTAAATCAACCATTGATTATATAATTCACAAGTATTTTCATAAAAAAAAGTATCAAAGTATGAAAGTTCTCATGTTAGGTATCTCTCCAACCTCATGTAAGAAGGATTTATTATAATCATACACCCCTAAGTATATCGGTGACTATAAAATTCAATGATATATACTTCATGGGTTAGTACAAATAATATGTATCAACTTATTATCTCATGAGTCCACTACTCATGAAAACCTTGACATATTATCGCAAGCCATACTACTCTATGATGATCATCAATTTGGGAAAAATCAAATTCATAATTTGAGGGGAAATTATGATTCAATAGTTCATGTAAATTACATTGAAGAACGTATGAATAGATTATAAATGAAGATTTATTTTATTATAATAATATGATATATTATAAAACTATTAAATAAATACTTAAGTATCAGATAAAAATATATTCTACATAGCCCTCATGCTTCTACTGCTCTAATGATTTCATTAATGGATCTAATACATTTTCATCTATATCCACTGAAAAGATCCTAAAATCACCCCTATCAATGATCTCTTGTATAATATGGTGCTTTCAAAGGATTCTTGGCCCTTAGGTGATACAAAATCCCTTTAACCTGAGTAATAACTTCATTATTATCACAAAACAAATCTCAATTTCTTCCTTGATTCTAGGAACCACCCTTAGATAAGAGATCAAATTCCTAATCCAAGTATATTCCTTCAAAGTATCTAATGTAGTAATATATTCCACCTATATTATTGAGTTTTTGATGTTGGGTTTTTTTGGAACCCTTCCAACTGATAGATCCACTATTATAGAAAAAAACTAGGTTGAGATTTCATATCATCTCTCTTATATTGGAAACTTGTATCCATGTAACCTTTTACAGAGAGCCCATCATCTTCACCAAATCTCAAGAACATATCTATAGTTATACTCAAGTACTTAAGAATTTTCTTCATAGAAATCCAATGAATTTATCTAGGATTATATTGGTATATACAAGTTATACTTAGATCATATATGACACCAGGTTGAGTATACAACATGGTAAACATGAAATATCTTGTTGAAGACATATAAAGAATTATATCTATCATTTTTAACTCATTAGAAGGATCCTAAATCTTCCTAAAATTAATTCCATGAAATAATGGTAAAAACCCCTTATTAGAGTTCTCCATGATAAACTACTTTATCACTTCACCAATGTATGTGTCCTAAATGAGTCTAAGTAGCCTCTTAGGAATATCTATATAGATCTTAATTCCCAATATGTAAGTTGATTCACCCATGTCTTTCATCAAGAATAATTTACCCAACCACGCCTTCATAGAGTGAAGATTCTGGATACCATTCTCAATAAGTAGTATTTCAACTATATAAAATATCATAAATAGTACGATTCTTCCATTAATACACTTTTATACCCCTGGATAATCATTATTTTTTATGAAAGAAAAATATTTGATTTAATACTAAAATCAAATATCCCAACTAGGAAAAGATTTAACCAATCCATAAATGGACCACTATGTACTTCATAGTTCAGTAGTCTCATTTGGCACCTCAAAACCTCCAGGTTGTATCATATAAACCTCTTTGCCTAAATTTTCATTAATAAAAATGAATTTTACATCTAATTGATATATCTCATAATCAAGGTAAGATGCTATACTGAGAATATCAAAATGGAATTTATCATTTAAAAAGAAGAAAAAGGTTCTTTATAGTCAATACCATGGATTTTCTTGCAACCTTTTGAATCTAGGTACACTTTAGAGGTTGAAACTCTACCATCCATGCTGATTTTCTTATGTAAATACCATTTTCACCCAATGTGTATCACCCATTCTGGTGAATATTCTAACTTTTAAATGAGGATAGTGTACATAGTATCCATATCATATTAAATAGATTTTAACTATTTATCATAAAAAATCCATATGGCCTCTCGGTAGGTAGTATGTTCTTCTCTAGTGAATATTAAATCCTAAACATTACCAATATTAAATCCATATCACATGAGATATTGATGAATCCTACTAGAAATTAAAGGTTCCTATGTTCATTGATTTGGTTCCTCTTAATAAACTCTTTAGGGAACAATATTAACCTCCATATGAATAATACTCTATTTTTTTAGTTTTAAACTTTTCCAAGTCCATCTTTCCTCCCACTGACTCTTTGAATTCTAGATTCCTAGTCAAGAAAAACACCACAAATAAAAAAATTACTTTGTATTTAGTAGGATTATAGAAATAATATCCCATGGTTTCCATTAGTATAACCAATAAATAAGAATTTTTTTGATTTGGAGTTTAGATTATTTGAATCCAAATGTCATACAAATTCTTTTAATCCCAAAATAATTTTAAAATATATAATGGTACATTTCCCATATCATATATCATTTGGTATTTTTATAACTAATTTATATAGAACATGGTTTATTTGAAACAGAATAATATAGAGAGAATATCCCTATAATGAAATTGGAAGGTCACATTAAATCATTATTGATCTAACCATGCCTAGCAAGGTATGATTCCCCCTCTCAAACACACTATTCCATTGTAGTGTTCTGAGAGGAGTGAGTTGTGAATCAATTTTATAAAACCTTGGATAATAAATGAATTAAATTTATAATTATTAACCAACCTAATTTAATTGGAGGATCCTTATAATTTTTCCCAGTTGATTCCGTACTTTTTTTATAAATTTTTTGAAATTTTCAAAATCCATATACTTTTGTTTCATTAGAAACAAAGATCCGTATAAACTAAATTCATCAGTTCAAGTAATGAACTACCAAAAACCACCACTTTATTTTGTACTCATTTGTCCACATACATCATTATGTATGAGATCCAATAGTCCAATATACCTTTCAACTTTTCCCCTAAAATTTTATTTTCTCATCTTTCATAATAAATACTATTTAAAATTCTCAAATGAATCATAATTGAATTGTCCTAATAATTTATATTTATGGAGTATTTGGAAGTGTTTCTAATTTATATATACCAGGTGAAAATTCCATAAGTAGTTGAAGTCACACTATATTTTCGCCTTTGATAAATTATGAATTTTATTTTTGACCACCTTTTGTTTCTATCTTTTCTTGGGCTATTTTGGGGAATTTTGGCAGTTCTTGTGGTGTTTGGGTAGGTTCATGGTTGGAGCATGGTTATTAGAAACCATTCATATTTTATAGGAAACTATGCAGTATGTTGAGGCTATCTAGGATGGTAGAGAATGAGTATCCCATGGTTTGGGTTAAACGTATGACCTTCTCTAGAAATCGTGCATCTTAGGGTAGTGGTGTTTTACATAGTTAGTTTAAAGTTTATCAAACCGTGTGACCAATCCATGGAGGACTTTAGAGAGAGACAATAATCTTCACACTATTGGTTTATGGTTTGTATAATGGTGTGATGAAACCATGTTGATGGTTTTTAATGACCCATAAATTTGTTTTTTATTCTGACTTTCCACCCAAGTCCCTCATTATTTCACCTGTGTCATAGAGTCTTAAATATAAGGATTTACCTTGATAAAATTGGTGATTTAATCCTATATGGAGAGTTTTTATGTTTATTCCATGGGTAGTGGATCTCTAAAATGAAAGGTATGTGTTTTCTCTTCACCCATTCTTCATCGTACTTCCATATCTCCTCTTCCCTCCATGAATGGAGTGATAGATATGGAATTACATGACCAAATCTATGATTTTGGGTATGATATAATGGAAATTATTATAGATAGATTAAAGGATATGGAGATATAATATGATATTTTATATATTGGTTTTTTTTCTTTGGGAACATTGCTATCGAAGTAGGTGGCTTCATAAGTTTTCTTTTCTCTATAAACATGTGATACATGTGAAGGTTTTACTAGTTTTTCTTAAGTGATTTCTAAATCGTGTAATGATTCCATGAAATTATAATTGAATGATTTAAATATTTGAAGAACATTTCCTAAACCATGGGTTTTAATTGAAATGGAAAGGTAAGTGAAAAGGGTTTTTTGTAACATCCTCATATTTCAATATATAAGTTTTTCATTAAATAATACTGAGTTCAATATATTTCTTCACACACATTAACATGATGGTCATGATAAATTATTAAATTAAATTAATAATAATTAAAATATCATTATGATAACATATATATGATATAAAATATTAAAATTATTAAAATTAGAAAACTTGTATGAAATAATATGAGAGACACTTAATGTTTAAGAAGTTTATTTTTTATTTAAAATAAATTTTCATATTTTTATATTTTACACTAAAAGTTAAATATATAAATGTTATAAATAGATATTGATAAAATTAAATATATTTATTAATTTATAATATAAAAATTTACTTAGTATTTTTTTATTTTTTATTTTTGAAAATATCCATTTTTAGTAGAAAAAGAAATTTTAAAAAAAAATTATAATTTCCATGAATTTATAAATATATAATAACTAATTATATGGTCAAAAAACCATATAATTGATAAAATATTGAATTTTAGATATTATTTGAACTTAGAGAACCCATGAAATTGTTTTTTAGAACTAATATAAAAGGTTACTTTAATAAAGAAAACAGTTTAATGTATTTTCTTTCAATTAATTAATATTTTTGTAAAATAAGGTTATGGATTGATTTTAATGTAACGTAACCTTTATTTTATTTAAAATTAATCAATTTATTTCATAAAAATAATTTAAATCAATAATTGTCACTCACATAAATTTTATACTTACAACTATGATTCTTTAAAAAATAGTTTTTTAGTGTTAAACTTGTTAATTTTAAAATTAACATTTATTAATAATATTAATTTTAATTTATAAAATTAATTTAATATCTAGGATTATAATAATAAAATTAATTATCAAGATAAATATTAATAAATAACATTTTAATTGATTAATATGGGTGAAAAGAAAAGTTACTTAGTTAAAAGTATGCTTGGGTAATGTGAAAAGTAAAAGGAAATGCCCATAAATCACTCATGATAGTATCCAAAATGGGTGGAAGGGAATATTTCAAACCTTAAAATCACCTAGACTCAATATTTATAAAATATGTGAGTCTTTTACATATAATAGTGTAAATAAATAATATAATAAGTGAATGTGTTTCCAAAACTACCCTTCCCTTTACTTTTAAAAGGACACACATAGAAAACTTCATTAAAACCCAATAGATTTTAATTTCTTACTAAAAATATACAATTTTGTTTATCCATGAACAATATCCCATTAACTATATATTTTTTCACCCTTAATTAACCTATGTCCTTCATTTCATAGGATAATTCCAAATAAAATCAAAGTTCCTAACTTGAGTATTACTCTCCTATTAATCATTATTTTTAATTTTAATCTTCCTAATATTCCTCTATGTTGATAATATAATTAATTAAATATAATATTTATACTTAAATATCATTATATTAATTTCACAAAAAAAATCTCATTCATTCCATGACATACACTAAAGAAATAAACACATCGATTGTGAGTATGTGGGGACTACCGCCTCCATGACACGATGCAGTTCAATTTTCATCATCACCACTTATGGATGGAATAAAAGATTCATTTTATGAATAATTATTTTTTATATTTCACTTATTATTTTCTTAAATGGTTATTTTTTCATTTAACTTCATTCAATCCATTTATTAAAGAATGAGATCATTAATCATGTGTATGTGTGGACTACCACCTCTATGAACGAAGTGTCTCATTTGTCTTAACCACTTAACATGTATAGAACTAAAAGTATAATTATAAAACTAAAATTAATTTAATATTATTATTTTAATTTTGTAATTACAATTTTTCATTTACATTCACTCTATTTATTTGTTGAGAAATGGGTTCGTTAATCATGAGTACGTGCAGACTACCACCTCCACGAATGAAGAATTTAATTTTTCAACAAAATAAATCATTAGTAGTTTTAAAAATGTATTTTATGGATATATATTTTATATATTACACTTATATTATTCTTTAAATTATTTAAAATATGTTTTATCACTTTATTACTTGTTCGATCATCATGACACACTTTTGTTTCTCTCAGTTTTACACCTGCTTGAGAAATATTATAATGTTTGTATAGTGAATGATTAAGGATAGTTATATAATATTAATGAAATTAAATTATAAGATATTAAATTTGTTTTAAAAAAATCAGTTATAATATTAATATCTAAATAAGTTAATAATATGTCATCTCTGTTCATAAAAAATTTACGAAACAAGTATGTCTTCGACATCATCTTCAATATTTGTAACTAAAAATATCATTGGATGAAAGTGGAACATTATAAATAAAAATGTGATATATATTTAATAACCATAGGTAATATTTGAATTATGAAACTAGTTTCTAAGATTAATTATTAACATTAACATTACAAATAATGTGTATGACATTTTAAAGTGTAATAAACCAATGTAAAAAAATAAGCTATAATAAACAATTATATTTAGAGTAAATAATTATAAATGAAGTATATAAAAGGTTTATAGAGGAGATTAATGTTCTAAAATATATTATAAATAATTATTTTTGTTTTATAGAAAGTTATAGTGTGATCAATTAAGCAATGAAATAATGTAAGGTACTTTTGTCTCAAACACCATTCATTGAGACACATTTTAGTTTATATACCAATCTGATTTTATATGGTGTATATAATACCAAATTGTTATTTTATCATGAAATATATTATAATAATTTTAATTTTGGTTCATTTTAAATCTCTTTATCCTTCAAGGGTTGTGATTAAAATTCTACTCAAGTCGTAATTGTTTTCTAAACTCAAGTCCGTTTTTCTATGAGTCATGAAATCTCTTTGTGATCTTGATACTCCTTGTCTATTCTTCCCGCAATTATCTTATAAAATTGTATATTTACTTTTTCTATGGATATATAACTTATATCCATTAATATCCTTTACACTTTTTATATGTTTCCTCAAATGAAATCAGGATTTTGATAAGAATAATTTATATACTTTCTAATGGATGATTTTCTTCCATGTCCATGTTTTACCTAACAAAAGTGTGATTTATAAACCTAATATGTTTCATCTCAAGTTACCTTTTTGTTTCCATTATCCTGTTTTAAAATAAATTTTTTATTATCCTTTTTAATATGTGGGTGTCAAGAAATTTTTTTAAAGTATTTTTAATGTTTTCCACATGGATAGTTTAAAAAAGGGTTTCCTTTCAAGTAATGATATATTTTTTTAAAAAGTATTGTATAAATATTTTTTAATTTATTTTCATTATAATTGAATTTAAATATTTTTTTTGAAATAAAATCATTTTAACATTTTCTATATGGGTCATTTTCAATAGAAGGAATCTCTATTACATGTTTCCATGTGAGCACATCTTTCCACATAATTTGTAATTTTCTAACATACTTCCTCTATACTCTTATATGTTTTCAAAATGAAATTTATTATTCTTATGTTTTTATAACATCTTTTTAAATGTGTTCATAGTGTAAGGTAAATTATTATTTTTAAAATAATTTTTTCTAATGCTTCTAAGAATGTTCTTCATATATGGGGTATTCTTGATCAAGGTTGTTATTAAAATGAAACCATCCATATTATTTATCTATATCACCAATGAAATTATATTTTAAATCTATGGTATGATCCAACACTAATTTTACCTTCCCTAGTCATCCACATGTAAATTCATGATTTTCATCCAATGGCTTCCTCTGTGATTAGCATATGTTCTATTACTTTTATTGAAGGGTGTTCACCTAGATTCCCAATACATTGATTGATTAGGGAAATTGTTGTCTAAACCATATATCCATTTTCTATACAATGTAAATTCTATAGGGTTAATCATATTTTTTTAGTGTTTTTTACTTATAATTATGCTTAAAGTCATTAGAAATCCATTTAAATTTCATGCATTTTTATGATATGTTGAATGAAACCATGTGGGATAAATATGTTTTATTTTCATTATGTAATAGGTGGGCCTAGAATTATATAGCTCTATAATTTATTGGATCATGTTTTCATATCATGAGATAACACGGTTCAGGGGTTGTGATCCTAGCCAACTATGGTGCATGTATAGTTATCATATCAAACTATGTTTTGTAAATGAGGTAGGGAGAGTTGACTTATGCTATGATGTCGAGTTTATGTTCTTTAAAAATTTCCCATAATTCCATGATATTTTGTTATGATCATCATTTAATCCATGTAGATAGGATATCAACTCTTTATTATGTGATTCTATGCTTACGATCATCCTCATTAATGATATCATGTTACTCTTCATGTCTCTCAGTTTATGATTTATTATTATGTTTGTCATTACTGATCATTTAAGATCACCCCTTTATTATGTTTCCATTTCCTTAGGTTTTGAAATAATGTATTAAGTATGCTAACACTATAATATTATATTTTCTTGATAGTTTATGGGTGATTTTGAAGACTCATTATGGATTTATTAGATTAGTATATAGTTAAAAAAATAGTGTATATTTAATTAGAAGACTTTATATTTTTTAGTAGGGATTTTTCTTAATTATCAGAAACTATAAATTAAAAGGCCCTTAGTTTATAAATGTGAGAAATATATTGTAATAATATATGTTTTTAGCATCCTTCCTTGAGTGCCACTAAACTATGCCCTGAGATGATAGGACACGGGACCTCAAGCATGCCTCCCCAAACACTAGAGGCTGACGAGTAGTATAGAGGGTCTAGGGTGTGTCCATGGGGATATGATTCTCTCATAGATCAGAGTGTGCATAGTGGTAAAAAAATGATAATAAATAGTGGAATCATAAATAAAAATATACAGAAGTAGAAATGTTGAAATAAAGTATGCAAGAGAAATTGATAGCTGGTGAAAGAAGAATAAAAATAATAGACATAAAAATGATGAAGATAATATGTCATGTATATATAAAAAATTTGAGTACGAGGAGCTGAGGATTACAAGAATATACTATATACTGAAAAAAAATACAAAAAGGGAAAAAATACAACTATAATCATCTCAAGAATTGGCTCGTTCCTCTACCCCATGCTTTATCCTAAATTTGTAAATCAATCAAGCATTGAAATCCACACACTTCACTTTATCCATACATGAAATCATGAAATCTACTTAATTACTAAAAGTGCATGATCGGGGTGTGAGATAAAAATCTCAGAAGGCCGGAACTCATGGTTTTTATGCCAACCCATTTCATAAAATAAATAAATGAAAGTGTTCTATAATTGTAAAAAAATCGAAATAAAAAATAAATAATAATCACCTAAATTTGGATTTCTAAAAGGACACCCAACCATTACAACCTACTTTGGCTAATCTGGATGTCTGAATAGAGGTACCTATGCATGTAATAATTGTATACAAGGGCCTTTGTAAACAAATAAACTAAAGAAGTCCTACAATAAAGATTATGATTTAGCTTGGGGTCTTATTCTCATGTTATCATGCAATTGAACTCATAATAACACTAATAATAAAGGATGTATCTCATATGAAACAACAACCAGCAATCCATCAAATCTAATGGTGGAGTCTCGATCTTATCAAAGTAGATCTAAATATAATTTTGAGGGTCGATATAGGAACATCTGATATGACCAATGTCATCGAGTTCATCCAAGGTAACTATTTCCTCTAGAATTGGGGATGACCTCTTTGGTTTAAGGTTCAAACATTCCAAGCAGTTTCTAACGGGTTTGTTTGTAGAACCGGAAACATCCAATGATTCTATATCCATTTGGACCTACTTTCCAAAGGTAGGTGCTCATTAGTTGTGAACTGATAAGGCTTAAGAATTTGCATTGGTCGAGAGGATGGGAGGTCGGACTCATCACACCTTTTTTAGGGGAATTATTGTCTATTTTGGGACTCTCTTTATAGATTTAAGTTATGTTCGTGAATCCTTATTAAATTACCAAGTATAAGAATGATATTTCCTTTAGATCTGAAAATCAATGATTGATATGTAAGAAATTTAGATAATCTTTTATATGTATTCGAGGTTCTTCATCGATAGAGAAACATCTGTATTTGTTAGAGATTCTTAGTCAATGGTATCCTTTAATACATTATATAAAATTTTCTTGGTCATTATGATGACCATACTAGTTTTAAAGCCACTCAGTGGGGAACTTGAAGTTTATTGTCATTCAGAAGGAAATGGATTATTTCATAGTTGGGATCGTACCCTCAAATGGGCTACCTACGTATCCTTTATTTAGAAAAGTAATCAAAACCCACGTAGTTCGAGTAAAGGAGTATGATGTTTATGTATGATTGATGGATCAAAGAAAGATGTCATAATTACTTTTACGCTCTAAGCTCACGTGAGCCATGCTCGGTGTGAGAAACAAGAGGTATTGGTAAAACCAGACAATTGTGTCATGAAAGATGAAATCATAAGAAATGATATGGGGATTATGTATGTATGACTGCCCAAATAGATAGAGATCGGGACTTATTTCAGAGAAGAAGTCCAAGGGTCCATAAAGGTATATGTGTTTTTATGGAGATTTGGATACACTAACTTGGGGCTTACTCCTGAGAAAGATGCCCAAATCAGGAGGGACTAATGATTGGGTTTTATTCCTGAGAAGGAAGCCCAGATCAAAAGTAAATTAAGACTGGTTAAGAGAAATTAATACTGGGGCTTACTCCTGAGAAGGAGGCCCAGGTTAAAGGAATTTGAAAACTGGGGCTTGCTCCTAAGGAGGAGGCCCAGGTTAAGGGATTTTTAGAATTAAGGAACTTGTGGCTTACTCCTAAGGAGGATGCCCAAATTTGGGGACTTTGAGACTGGGGCTTACTCCTGAGGAGGATGCCTAGGTTAAGGGAATTATGACTAGGGCTTACTCCTAAGGAGGATGCCCAGGTTAGGAGAATTTGGACTGGGGCTTACTTCTGAGAAAGAGGCCCAGGTTAAGGATTCTCTCATCTTAAAGGATGAGGTTGAATGAATGAAATCTCTAACCTTAGTGACATAAAGATATGTAAATCACTAAGTTTTGAGATATGTTCCACAGAATTTATTTTAGATAAGGAAGCCAACAAGGGAACCATGCTGAAGAAAATGGCTTTAAAGAGGGTTTTGAAGGATGAATCTTGAATAGGAGAGGTGGATAGGCATAGGAGAGGTGGAATGGGCAGGAAGGGCACCCAAAAAGAGGTGGGCACAAGTCCTGCGTGGGCGCGCAAGTGCTGGTCGCACAGGTATACCTGCGCGACACAAGGGTACTTGCGTGGAGGTCCACCCTTAAGGTAATACTTGGGTGAGGCTTGGATCAAGTCTTTAGTACTATCCCTAGAGGCTTCCAGAAAAGAGGCATGCAAGTTCTGTTTAAGGGGTAAGGTGGCGCGCAAGTGTGGTCATTTCCCTTAAAGGATGGCCACTTAGGCGCACAAGTGTTGATGAGTTTCAACACTTAGGCCTTCCTCCCTCTCTTTAGATCTTCCATTCTAGGTAAGAAATTACCTTAGAAGTGTTCGGAAGCTTCGAGAAGAGACTAGGGCGCTGGGAGATCAAATATGAGTTTTTGGAATTTTTTCCTTCTTCAAATGGGGGGCCCATAGGAGGTATTTATAGGCTACAGAAGACCCTGGGTGAAAATTCAAAGAGGGCGCAGAAGTCACCTACGCGACCAGTGGGAGGCGCGTAAGTATACTTGCGCGACCTTGGTGAAACTTGCGTGACCCAAGTGCATTTGAATCTTTGTTCATGCCTTTGTCAATTTTTGATATTTCTTCAAAGGATGAATCACTTTGGGTTCAAGTTATTTCCATTTTCAATTCTTTTGGACTCTGTGACGGAAAGGATCGTCAAAAAAAGTCCCCCTCAGAGTTGGATCCGAAAGAAATGAGGATGTGACTCTAAGAAAAAATAACAAAACCAAGGAACATGCGGCGCGCAAGTGTTGAGCGCGTCGAGGGCTGTGCGTAAGTGTTCAGCTGTGCAGGGGTCGGCGCGCAAGGGTGCGGCCTGGCCTATATATACGTGTTCATTCCTCGCCCAAAGCACCGAATTTCAAGCTTTCGAGCTCTCACTACGCAAGTTACCTTTACCGCATAGGTTGCTCTGTTTTCCACTGTTTCTTTGCTACCGCGCTGCTGTAGAGGTATTTGGACTTGCGCGGTGATACCTGCGCGCCAAGACTTGTGTGACACACTTATACTTGCGCACCAATTTTGGGACTTGCGCGCCTTAATTCCTTAGCCATTTTTTTCACTTTTCTTCAGAAATTTTATGAAAAATCAACTCACTTAAGAGTTAATTATTCGACCTTTGTGCAAATTCAATGGATCCTAGAAGAATCACAATGGATGATGAACTGGCTAGTAAGAAGATTGATGACATGATGAACATTTTTGGTCATGATTACTATGACATCTGCGACAACACTCTCCCAGATTTGGCTAAGTACTTGAAGAAATATCATCTTAATTTCCCACAGAGTATCTACCTGCCTCTGTATGGTCATGGTCATATGCAAGGAGTCAACGTTCTAGATGCAAAGAACTATCTTCCTGAGATGGAACTTCACTTTTACTCCTTTATTTATGTTATGTTGTTCATTAGGAGCAATAACAATGGTGTGAACTTTCAAATTTTTCTTCCATGTCATTTCCTTGCAGATATGAAAATGGAAAAGCCATGGGATGAAATGTTTTCTGCTGCTGGTTGGTGGAGAGAAGACAATCATGGCATTAGAACAATATCTAAAAAGAGTACTCTCTCCAAATGGATCTTTACTTCCAATGCTTCATTCTCAAATCCATGTATCCATCTTCCAAGTCTCTTGGATAGAAACAGAGTCACTGTTTTATCAGTAGAAAATTTTCTCAAACCGCACTCAAGAACATTCTTTTACAATTGTTCCAAGAAGAGCTGGTATCACTGCATCTCTTATTGTATCTAGTTGAATGAATGAATTCTAGGTGGTTTTTGATGAATCTCTGGATGTCACAAATCAAGTGAAGAGTTATGTTGATAGCCTTTTGTAATTCTTGTAAAAGAGAAGAGAATCCAGTATGTGAATGTTCTTCTAATTCTTGTGCATCAAATGGAAAAATGCTTTCATTTTCAATCATTTGTGCATGCATTTTTCTACTACCTACTTTAAATTTTTACCTAAGCCAATGGGCCTAGTAATCATAGATTGATTTTTGTTAGGATTATTAGAAATAACCCTACAAACTTTAAATCTTTAAATTTCTCAATATTACCTAAATCATACGAAATGTATGTTTAGTGATCTGTAACTTGACGTTTATTAAAATTTCCCTTGTCTTTTGTGGGAAGTTTAAATTCATGCACGTCGGACATAAAAGGGCTAATGTTTAAGGTCGAAATAGATTTTACCGAATGGATTAAAATTGACTCAATTACTTGACAATTTATCTGAAAACATATTACCACACTCAATTATGAAAGAAAATATGTAAACTATGACTTAAAAAAATTTGAATCTGAGGAATGATATGAAAAAGGGCTAAAAAGATTTAAAATAAGTAGTTCCCAAAAATGAAGTTACCATTATTTAACAAACCCGTTAGGGGGTTGAATTATATAGGGCCGCCTAAGGGAATTGGATGCATAGTCAAATAATAGCATCTTTTGGTTGACATGTCTGTTATGTAGACTACTTATGTAAGGCCACCTAAGGGCACGTGATGCATATTTAGGCAAAATAACTCTCAGAAATTTACTTTTCTACTGATAAAAAGCCAGTGAAAGTTTATGGGGATTCAAATTTTCCAAATCATAGAGTTTGCTATATGGAGAGAGGTACTTGAATATGGAGAAGATATTTCCAAACAAGATTGTCTAAGAACTGGATGAATTTCACTCTTACGAAGTTCTGACCCAAGTGTAGGGAAGAGAAATATAATCCATAGACTTGAATACTTTCATATCATGAAAAAGAGTATGAGACAAATATATTAAGGATGGTTATTTTTGCGGATCCCTACATATTTTTGTTAAGACAACTAAGGAAATAACAGGTTTTGTTCCCAAGAATGAAGTTACCACTATTTAACCAACCTGTTAGGGGGTTGAATTATGCAAGGCCACCTAAGGTCATTGGCCTCATATTCAAATAATAGAATCTTTTGGATGAAAAGTATGTTATGTGGAATACTTATGAAAGGCCGCCTAAGGGAACGTGCTTCATGGTCAAGCAAAATAACTCTCAGGTTTCAGACATTTTGTGACCAGAAGTCGAGAAAAGTGTTATGAAGATCTAAAAATACTTAAGGTTAGTATTATGACACATAAAAATGAGTATTGTACAATGTATGTAGAGATAAACAGATCAATGCTAACCATAATAATGTTGTGGTTGGGTCCTGAATTGAAATATTGGACTTCACTACGTATTCCATAAGGATGGGAATCAAGCCATATGTAGTTCTTGAAATACAGTTTAACGTCATGTGGGACGAAAGTATGGAAGATCTTATTTTAGGGTTATAGAACTTGGACCATAATAATGAATACACAGTGTGTGTTTTCACAGGGACTTTTCATTCAGAGGACTGAAAGTGGAATTTGGGGTTAGGCCCAAAAGACTTGGGGCGGGATTTGAGGGACACTCAAACATTCTTACATATCCCATAAGGATGGGAATCAAGCCCACGTAGTTCTAGAAATACCCTCTATACAGATTTGGTTCGTACAAGTGAAGGGTGAAACGGGGACTTTAGTGCAATAATGGTTTGAACTAAGATAAAAGGCTCAGGCATTGCCATGTACGCATGTAATCTTTGGAAAATAACATGATTGGAGATCAATGTAAATAATTATTCCCTCTCAGGTGAGGGTATCAAAGAATATTGTAGTTTATTGTCATACAGGACAAAAAATTCTGTACATTTTAACATCATATAGCAAGGACAAAGTTGAACCAATGTAAAGATATTGATTCTGGGGGCGGTTTCATGAATCAACATTGTATAAGATGGAAGTGAACTGACATGAAGGGATTGGTTTTGGGATTGAAACTTGGGAGGTTGCCTACGCACCCAGCCTAGAAGGCAAGTCAAAGTCCGCGTAGTTCAATTAAAAAATGAATTAGTGATCAAGTTGTTCTTGGGGACAACGTCCTAAAAATGATGTTGGGACTTACGCATGGTTAGCGGCCCATAGAAGGTGTTATGGTTGAAGTTTACTCTAAGCTCACATGAGTCATACTCTATGTGAGAAATAAGAGGTAGTGACAACCCTAACGATGCACAGTTTAATGTCATGTAGGACATATGAAGGGACTATGCAATTTAAAGTCTTGCAGTGAGGACTATTGGTGTTGCATAGTTTAGTGTCATGTAACAGGGACAAAATATAGTTTAACGTCATGTAGGAAATATTAAGGGATTTCTGTATAGTTTAGCATCATGTAGTTAGGACGATGGGGACAATACAGTTTAATGTCATGTTGGACAAAAGGGGGACTGTGCAGTTTAATGTCATGCAGTAAGGACAAAAGAGGACACAGTTTAATGTCATGTTGGACGTATTAGGGATTTTTTCACAATTTAGCGTCATGTTGGATGATGGAAAAGGGATGATATAGTTTAACGTCATGTTGGACGAAAGTGAGAATAGTTTAAGGTCATATGCATGGACCGTAATGGTGCAGTTTAACGCCTTTCTGGACATGAAGCATGAAAATAGTTTAAGGTCATATGCATGGACCATAATTAATGTATTTTATGTTTATACAAAATACTTCTTCAGAAATCTGGCATTGGTTGGAGTAGTGATGATTTCTCCATCCATTGAGATTAAAGAATAAGCTCTATTGGAATAGACCTTATGTATTGAGTAAGGTCCTTCCTATTTTAGTTCAATCTTGGGATGTTTCTTTCCTGGTATCATTGGAGTTATGAGAACCAATACCAATTCTACCTGAATTAATGAATGAAGATGAACTTTTTTATTGAAATATCATGCTATTCGATTCTGATAGACTTCCAAGTGATGCAGGGTGCACAAACTTTTCTCATCTAACCATTCCAATTCATCCAATCGCTTTTGATATTGTTCATCTGTAGATGATTGATCACACATGGCTACTCTAAGTGAAGGTAATTGAACCTCAATTGGAAAGACTTCTTTCGTTCCATATACCTATGAATATGGAGTTGACCGCGTTGCAGTGCGGGTGGTGGTCCGATAAGCCCATAAAGCATGAAAGAGTATATGAGGCCATGACTTCTTATCTTTATCCACCATCTTTTGCAGTATGTTTGAAAGAGTCTTGTTTAAGGCTTCTATCTAGACATTGGTCAATGCATGATACCAAGATGAATGACTAGATTTGATGTTGTATTCTTGATACAACTTCCTCACCTCGGATGAACAGAAGTTGGTGCCATTGTCCGTCAATATGGTATGAGGGACACCAAATCTGGTAATGATGTTAGACTTGATGAAGCTAACAATTCTTTTAGAACTAACTTCTTTGAGAGTTATTTCCTCTGTCCATTTGGAAAAGAAGTCAGTAGAAGTAAGAATATACTTAAACTTCTTGGCTATAGCTGAAGGGTAAGGTCCCACCACATCTATTCCCCATGTGGCAAATGGCCACGAGTATTTAGCTGTATGAAGCAACTCTGGGGGCTGATGAATGAAGTTGGCATGTACTTGGAATGAATGAAACTTCTTTGTGAAATCAACACAATCTTGTATCATTGAAGGCCAAAAGTATCCAAGCCTTCGAATTTGATCAGACAGTCTATGTCCAGACCGGTGGGCACCACAAACTCCTGCATGCACTTCTTTCATGAAAGCCATTGTCTCTTCACCATCAATTCATCTGAAGAGAATTCCATCAAAACCACGCTTGTAGAGAATTTTCTCTAGGTGATCTAGGCTATCATAAAGAGTAAAATTGACCACACGACTCCAGACTTGTTCTTTCCCGGCTCTATCAGGTGGAAGTGTTCCATTTTGAAGGTATTCCCTGATAGGTTTCATCCATCCTTTAGTATGACCATATGGTTCAGGAATGGGACTAATTTCATTTATTTCCTCTGTTCTGGTTTGAACATAAAGTGAAATTGTACGACGATGGGCAATACTGATGCTTTTCTTGTCCCGATTTGGATCTTCCAGAGCTGTGGCTATATTAGCCAGTGCATCAGCTTGGGCATTTTGTGATCACGGGACATAAGAAAATGTCAGTTTTGTAGGAAATTCCACCATTATCTCTCTGACATATTCATACAAAGGGATTAGTTCTTCTTTTCTGATGGCATAATCCCCATTGACTTGTTTGATTACCAGGTCTGAATCACCTTTCACCTTTAAGTGATTCACATGTTATTGAAGCGCCAACTCCAAGCCTGTGATGAGAGCTTGGTATTCCACTTCATTATTTGTACCGCCTCCCAACAATGAGAAGGAATAGGGTAACACTTCCTTTTCTGGATAAATGAGCACAATTCCTAACCCAACTTTGTTGAATTTAGGATTTTCCATTTTCCTCCCTGTTGGACTTCTGGAATCACCATCAAAGTATATTTCCCATGTTTGAAGACTATATTGAATAAAGAAGACTTATTCATCAGGAAGTTCAATATCTGAAGATGTATCTTCTACTGAAGGGTGTTCAGCAAGGAAATCAGCTAAAGCTTGGCCCTTTATTGTCATTTGAGACACATATTGGATATCAAATTGCTACAAAATAACTGCCAACCTTTCCAGACGTCATGTAAGCATTGGACGACTAAGGATGAATTTGAGTGGATTATTGTGAGATACCAATTAGACCTCGTGATGTTGAAGGTAGTGTCTCAACTTCTGAATCACAAAAATTAATGCTAGGAAACACTTCTCAATACTTGAGTATCGGGTTTCTTCTTCAAGCATAGTCCAACTGAGATAGTAGAGGCTGTTTTCATTCCCAGCATCATTATTCTGAGCAAGAAAGGAACCTAGTGATCACTCCAAAGTTGTCACATACAAGATAATTAGTCTTCCTTCAACAGGTGGCATAAGTATCGATAGACTCAAGAGGTATTTTATGAGAATATCAAATGTTTCTTGACATTCTTCAGTCCACTGGTAAGTAACTCCCTTCTTCATCAACTTGGTGAAGGGTAAACTTTTTCCTTCCAAATTGGCGATAAAACGCCCAATATAGGCTAAGTGTCCTTGAAGCCCTCTCAATTATTTCAAATTTCGAGGAGGTAACATACCAAGGATTGACTTTGTCTTCTCAGAATCGACTTCAATACCACGATGGCGTACAAAAAAGCTGAGAAATTTTCCTGAGGTTACCCCAAAAGCACATTTTAAGGGGTTCATCTTCAAATTATGTTGTTGAAGTTTGTGGAATATGATTTCCAAATCATCCAAGTGATTATAACTTTGTTTAGATATAACCACAAAATCGTCCACGTAACATTCAATGAACTTCCCTAAAAAGGGTTTGAAGATCTGATGCATGGCACGCTGATATGTTGCGCCTGCATTCTTTAGGACAAAGGGCATTACCCAATAGTAGAACACACCCTGAGGGGCTCTGAAGGCTGTATATTCTTCATCTTCTGGAGCCATTTGGATTTGATTATACCCAAAATATCCATCCATGAAGGAAAGTGCTTCATAGCCAGCTGTTGCATCAATTAAGAGTTCTGTGATCAGAACTGGAAAATCATCCTTAGGACAATGTCGATTAAGATCTCAGAAATCAATGCAAACTCTAATTTTTCCATTATTCTTCTTCACATGGACAATATTAGCCAACCATTTAGGATATTTAACTTCTCTTATGAAGTTATCTTTGATAAGATTATCCACTTCAGATTTAATTTTGGAAGCATAAGTTGGGTGTGTTCTTCTTGCGGCTTGCTTGAATCCTCGATGTTCTTCCGGAAAACCCAAACAATGAGTAGCAACATCAGGATCAAGGCCTAGAATATCTGTATAGTTCCATGCAAATATATCTCAATTTTTCTTTAAAAATGAAACACACATCTCTTGCTCTTCAAGAGTCATGGTCTCACTAATTAAAGTGGGGAGTGGATCTTCTTTTGTACCCAGATTTATTTCTATGAGTTCATCCACGGTGGTAGAGATACCCTCTTCAAATGATGGAGGAGCATCCCTGAGATCTTCCTCTTCTTCTTCAACATGTGTTATTTCTTCTGTTTCTACTTTCATAGTAGATGATGAAGTAGAATTTTCATGATCATAAGGGATATTAAAATTTGACCATCTTGAAGAAGAGGCTTCCATTTCTGAACCTATTGATGATGAAGGGTCTTCCTTGGGTAATAAAGAGGAGATTATGGATTGATAATTGACATCATCATTCACCTATGACATTGCTATAACTTCTTCTGGCCTGGTTGGAGAAGTATAGACTTTCTGGATTTCAGCAGATGAAATGATGACATCCCCATTTGAGCTTTCATCATTGCTTGGTGAATCACAAATTTCTCCCATGCTGTCTGGATTGATTACCGTAATGGACATTATGGATGTTTCCATAAGAGTATTTGTATTTGGGTCTATCCTGTCAATTTGACTGATAGGCAACACATAATATGTACTCACATGTGTAAATGGATTTACTGGAATCTTTTCCAAACCATATGGAGCATTAACTTTGGTAATATCCCTTGTTGTGGATTTCTCCTTTCCCTTCATGTGATAGAATTCCACCTCAATGTATTGAGATTCACATTTCTTGAATGGGGCCTTATCACCATACAATGTCCCAACTTGACCATCGAAACAATACTTAAGACATTGATGGTATGATGAAGGGATATCCGCATGTTGATGTAGCCAGGGTCTTCCGAGAAAGATGTTAAAGGCTGAGTCTTGATCAACAACCATGAAATCTGAATTGGATACAAGATCTCCAAACTGAGTTCTGAGTATAATCTCACCCAATGGTTCTTGTTCATTTTTATCATATCCTTGTAACATCATAGTAGAAGGAGATAAATCAGATTCCGTGAGGCCCAATCGATGAAGTGTACGAATGGGCATGAGGTTTACTCCTGAACCATTATCAATGAATGCTCTTCAGATTTCTACACCATTGACCTTTCCAGATAAGTACAAAGGTCTAATATGTCCATGTATGACATCATGTTCATCTTCATCTGTGAAAGATATCACTACATGGAATTCTAAAAGATTATTCTCTACATGGTAGGCTTTAGCTGCAGTGATTTTAGTTTCAAACTCCTGAGGACTTGACAAAGCCTCAATAAGTGCCTCCCGAAGATCCTTTGATAAATTCAAGGAATCCAGAATTGATAACTTGGCTGGTACTTGGTCCAAGTGTTTCAATACATCATACTTTTGATCCAAAGGTCTGTGTTTTCCAACAGGAACATGTGGTTTAGCAGGTGCCTTGGAAGTTGATCCTTTGGAATTTGATGCATCTTGTATCGGGGTAGGAGTTGGTAATACTCCTGGCTTTGAAATATTAGACCGAATAGGTCTATTTCTTACTGAGAGGAAGAAGGTGTAACTTCCAACCGATCCTCCAGAATAACTGTGCCAGGACTGAATCTGCCTTGTGTGGAAGAACTTGCTTGTTCTTATTGAGCTCATTGAAGGGCTCTGCCATGAGTTTCTACCGCATACACAGTTCTAGCAGGGGTAGAATTGGAATAGTGGCATATGAAAGATCCAAGTCTTCCTCTGGAACTTCCTCTGATTCCTCTGTTTGATACAGGGAACCCAGGTTCATCGAGATCGAAATTGTGATTGGCATAAGGATCTGTTAAGTGAATCATGTTAAAAGAACCAAATATTAAATCTTCATCCGATGAAGACTCTGCCTGAATAGCCAATTTGGGATGTGTCGTTTGGTGGGATGGTGCCCATGGCTTTGAAGTAGATGGCATAAAATCTTCCAGAGTCAAAGACAACTTGGGCTTTGACATGATTTCATCTTCTTCTGATTTCTCTTCTTTCTTTGAATTATGTCGTTTCTTTGAGGATTTTCCCTCTGATGAAGAGGGTTTTGTTTGGAATTCATGGCAGAATACATAATTGGTTTCTTCAATTGTGTTCTCAAAATATAATGAGTTCGGTTGATTGTTTTTCTGACCATCTAATCATCATATTTTTGCACATTTTTTTTATTGACTTCTTGCCACTCACCTTCCTCCTCTGGATCTGTAGCAGTAACACATGCTACCTGAGCTGAAGAACCTTTCAGTTTAACTTGTCCTGAGTCGACTATTTTTTGCAGAAGGTCCTTGAAGACAAAACACTCCTAGATGGGATGCCCCAACATCTGATGAAATGGGAAATAATTGGGATGGTCCTCATCTCCTTCCTTGTTGGACTCTTGAGCCTTGGCAATTGGACCAAATTATTTTCTAGAGCCGAAATGAAGTAGCCAGGAACTTGTTCATTTCAGAAAGATTAAACTTTACTCTTCAAATCCTCAAATTGTTTCCATATTTTATCTATTTGATCATCTTGATGAAACGCCCTCTGTTGTTGGCACTTAGGAGGTGGATCCCTTTGAGAAGATAAAGGCCTTGAAGTAGAAGCAGGTACAGGTGCTTGTTTAAGCATAATTGTAGTAGTCTCTGCTTTACCCATTCTCCTTCCTGGAGCTGATAGAATTACACGAGTTTTATCCTTAGTCTTCATAAGAGAATATTCAATCTCTTATGTGATCAAAGTAAGGTCTCGAAACCCTCCTTTGTATTTCACAGGAATCAACGGCGTGCGTAAATCATTACGCAGATTTTCCACATAGATTGGCAATAATTCCTCTTGAGGGAGTGCTAAGCACAGGGAATATGTTAATCCCTTCCAACGAGCAATGAAATCTAAAACCCTTTCATTCTCCCTTTTCTTACAGTTTTTAAGATAAAAAACTATTATCTTTAGCAACATTGAGCTGAACTGAAGAAGAAATTTTTGGCGAAGATCCTCCCATCTGGTAATTGACCGGGATTGCAAGCTTGTGTACCAGACAAAGGCATGCCCTTGTAATAACACCTGAGCTTAACTGCTTCTTGTTGCTGAAGGGTTCCCATAATAGGATCACAATGAGAAATAAAATGTGTTAAGTGTTTCTCTGGGTCTCCCAAACCATTAAATATTGGGAATGTGGTACTTGAAAAATTTGATGGGGGAGGAATTGCATCAACCCATTCAGGGTAAGCTCTCTTTTCTGGATGAATTTGAGCACGCTTTCCCTCCATAGCCTCCAACCGAGCTATTAATGACTCAATAGTAGTTATTAACTTTTGAGAAACATTTGGTTGAGCTTGGACCTGAATAGGTGGAATAACTGGAGCTTGGGAAGATGTGGCAGCTGGTACTGCAACCGATAGAAGCACTATCGATTGTTGTTGCACCTGACCAGTAAGATTAGAACTATGAGGGTGTACTGAAAAAGGAGGATATTCTTGATCCATCTCAATAGTTGCAACAAATTCCCTTGGATGACTGACTCCAACACGCTTAAGAGGAAGACGACCCTGAAGTAGTTCTACATTCATCCTCCTCAATTCCTTCATTTCTTCCTCCTTTTATGAAAATATTTTCTCTAATGAGAGTGATTGGCCTTCTCCAGATGAAGGGTATGTAACCTGATTCTTTCCCTTTCCTTTGTTGGATCCCTTTTGGAGACGGGGAAGTGGGTTACTTTAAGTAACACCCAGATTCTGGGTAAGCCTTTGATTTCGTATACGCACACCTTCTTCATTTGTGTCTGTGCATACAACTTCTTGAGCAGGAACTTCTTCATCTGATCCCTCTGAGTGAGCTTCATCTGGTGGATCAGCAACAACGACATTAATGACATTAATTGATTCATAATGCATTTTATCTCTTCTATCAGTATTTCTATGATAATGTATTCTTCCATGTCCCTGATGAGACATTTCCTTTTGTTGATTTGATCCCTCAGGAACTTCTTGACGAACCGTAATTTGGAGGGAATCTCATGATAATTTGGATCTTCGTTCCTCTTGGGGCTTCTTCCCTAATCGAGAGTAGACTGACTTTATTTGAGGAAGAGATTGTGGATTTGAAAAAGTCCCCAGTCCACTGGACTGGGGCTGTTCCTGCTCAACTCCTAGAATCCTATTTGTTGATTCCGGGGGTTGGGTTAAAAGAGTCCCAAGTCTGGAAAGATGAGGTGGTTCTTGACATGCTATATCTGAGACTTTCTTGAAATATCTTCTGATCTTGTAGACTTTAGTCCAGAAATTGGCTGGATGCATCAACCTGCATCCACTTTTATCACCCGGCTCAAAAGACCGTTGGATGATTTCTAACACTTCTATCACTTGATGATGTGCTTGCTCTAAACGAAAGGCATGTTCAATATTCTCGTTTGCTTGATGCAGGAGTAATTCAACAACTTGTTCTCTATATTCTTGATTTTGAGAAGAACTAGTTGAGGCATGTTCTTGAGAAAGCCTTTGCTTACAAACAAAGCCAATTGACTGTGGCCGGCCATGGGAAATAACATTGCATGAGACCATTTTCGACGGGATTTGCTAACTGGAGAGTACAGTGAAATGTAGTGCTCCATGAACACCCCATCCCCTGATATGAATACCAGATGGGGTATTGGAAATTAACTGGTGCAATCTTCTTAGTGCGCCAAGGCATGAATGCTGAAGGGATCTCTGCTGCTTTTCAGCCTTCAGATATTGATAAACTGAGAGAGATGTCAATTCAATTTGGTATTATAACCCTTCTATTATCTTGATATGATTTTCATATTCATCATAAGATAATATTTTCTTTTTCAATTGACAAATAGTTTTCCATATGTTGAGACGAATATCATGAATTCCATTTTCCATCAACATCTCTGGAATTTCATACTGAGAATCATCCAGAGGCCAAAACATGACAGGCACTTCACCTTTTTCCAACTGTTTTCTCATATTCAGTACTTCCTCTTTATCATTTGACGAAGATTCTTCTACCTGATTAGACCAGAGCTGGTGCTTCCTTGTTGCTTCATCGGATTCAACAAGATCGGTAGAGAATTCACTGATCAAAATAGAAGATGAATGACCCAGGGGTGGTTCGGAGAATGACCTACACCCCGGGCTATCTTCTGATTGAGAAAGTATTTCACCTGCTAGTGGTAAAGCATCATACATGACTGGCTTTACGTTTGCAAGTGCCTCAAGATAAGAGGGCTTTCTCATCACTACATTGTCCATTGGAGCATTTTCCTAGCAATGTGTATTATAACCGCAGAGAGGACTTTCACAGCTAAATTCATCATCATGGGGAGGACCACCATGGTGGGTTACAGAAAAAAGATGAAACATTTTTCTCCTTGGTCTTCTGACCACACAGAGGGTTCCTGTGGCTCTCATCTGAAGATAAAACTTCGAGATTGACCGAATTGTCATGAATAAATCCTTCATGAGGAAGTGTCTGATAAAGACCTTCAGAATTAAAGTTCCCACTATTGGGAAATGAGGGAGTAGAATCCTGAATTCCAACAGAAAATTGTCTAAGTGCATCGAAAACTCAGCATAGAGCAATGCCTTATTATAAATAGGCTCTTGATTTCTTGACTGTGTTGGGAGGGTCTTCTTTTTAGATGCCTTATTACTCACTTTAGAAACCACTTTTTGACAAAAGTGGTCATTATGGGAAGGTGTATGTGCCTGCTCAGGAGAAATGATCAGGTTATGCTGATTATCTCTGCACAAATCAGGTGTATGTGCCTGCTCAAAAGAAATGATCAGGTTAGGCTGATTATCTCCACTCAAATCAGGTGTATGTGCCTGCTCAGGAGAAATGATCAGGTTAGGCTGATTATCTCCATTCAAATCAGGTGTATGTGCCTGACTTGGTTGTCTGTATGATATGGGGGAGTACGCCCCACAACCCTCTTGGACTGGAACAGAGGTGTGTGTCTGTTCTGAAGTGAACTGTTGATGAGTCACTCCATTGGTAGGGATAGATTTATGTGTCTTTCCCTGATATGTTGTTGAAGCTGTTATAATATCCTGACAGGCATCCAGAATATGAGCAGGGATTTGCTTCTGCTCTTTCTCCATTGACAGAATGTGCTTGGTGACTTCAGCTATCAGAATGGGGATATACGTCCATTCCGTGCTTGGAGTAGGTGTGTGTTCCTGCTCCTGTACTCCTTTTCCTATCAGTGAATCCTGATAGTACTCAATTGTGGGGGCAGAGAGTTGATTCTGCATCATGTTTGTCGCTGGAGCTTTCCGACTGACTTATCCAAATGCTACCAAACGAGACTGTTGGTAGTCTTGATCAATACTAGTAGGTGTATGTGCCTACTGATTGCACTCCACCAAACGTGGTTGATGAGCTTCCTTCAATACCGACAGATGAGGCTACTGGCAGGATTGATGAGTGTAAGTAGGTGTATGGGCATGTTTACCAGTTGTCAACACATTGGGTTAGCGGGATCCATCGTATGTAGTCAGACAAGCCTGCTGACTAGCTGATGATTTATAAATAGGTGTATGCTCTTGTCTATAGTACTCCTCCAGAATTTCCTGGTGGGATTGGTGTGCTGCTGCCAAACGATTCTGCTAGACAGCGGAATTAAAACGGATAGGTGTGTGTTCCCGCTCGTTGCTTTCCACCAAGTTAGGTTGGTGGACTTCTCCGGATATGGAAGAGATGAGAACCTGCTCACTGTTGACCGGATTTTGCCTCTGGTAGTTCATCTTGTCTGCTCGGGTTTGAGGAACCTAAGCCGAATTCCTGGAGATGATACCCTCATCATGTTAAGGGCGCACTGTCGCACGAGTCTGACGGCGATTGTTGATGGGATCCCTTGGGAAGGACTCATGTCTCCTTGAATTAAGCCCCTGAGGGACCTGCTCATTCACCTCCCCAGAATATAGGAGTAAATGGTGATTGAGTTCCAGGGATAACGACCCGAAACAATTGGAGACAGTGGTTGGTACCACCTGCTTCTTGATCGCTAGTCATCGCTGTCCAGACGACCAGGGTGAATTATTGACTTGGAGGGCTTGTCGAGCAGCCTCCAGAGTCGAAATAGTATCGTTTTGATGGTACTCCTTAACCAACGCATTTGATACCCAGCATTGAAGATGTTGAGTAGGTGATATCATCCTCAGAGCGGACGACGATCCAGCAGGATTAGCAGTAGAGGCCTTCCCAGCAGAAGTATTCACAGCAAAAGTATTCACAGGTGTGAACTTAAGAGAAGCCATTTCTGTAACGCAGAAGATCTTGGAAAAAAGTGACTGTTTAATATAACAGACGTAATCAAGATAAGTCTGGCCACTACATCTCTTGGATAAGCACATATGTTATTGATTGTCTTATTGGCCCTCTCATTGAGTATAAATAGGGGCTTAACAAATAGGTAAAACATCATTTTAACTTGGTTAAGGATTCACGTCGGGTTCACCATTTTTTGTTTCCTCTGGAATTGGGTATGACCTCGTTGGTTTAAGTTTCAAACATTCCAAGTGGTTTCTAATAGTTTTGTTCGTAGAATCAGAAACATCCAATGATTCTATATCCATTTGGACCTACTTTCCAAAGGTAGGTGCTCATTAGTTGTGAACTGATAAGGCTTAAGAATTTGCATTGGTCGAGAGGATGGGAGGTCAGACTCATCACACATTTTTTAGGGGAATTATTGTCTACTCTGGGAGTCTCTTTATAGATTTAAGTTATGTTTGTGAATCCTTATTAAATTACCAAGTATAAGAATGAGCTTTCCTTTAGATCTGACAATCAATGATTGATATGTAGGAAATTTAGAGAATCTTTTATATGTATTCGAGGTTCTTCATCGATAGAGAATCATCTATATTTGTTAGAGATTCTTAGTCAATGGTATCCTTTAATACATTATATAAAAGTCTCTTGGTCATTATGATGACCATACTGGTTTTAAATCCACTCAGTGGGGCACTTGAAGTTTATTGTCATTCAGAAGGACATGGATTATTTCAGAGTTGGGATCGTACCCTCAGATGGGCTACCTACGTATCCTTTATTTAAAAAAGGAATCAGAACCCACGTAGTTTGAGTAAATGAGTATGATGTTTATGTATGATTGATGGCTCAAAGAAAGATGTCATAATTACTTTTACGCTCTAAGGTCACATGAGTCATGCTCGGTGTGAGAAACAAGAGGTATTGGTAAAACCAAACAATTGTGCCATGAAAGATGCAATCATAAGAAATGATATGGGGCTTATGTATGTATGACTGCCCAAATAGATAGAGATCAGGACTTATTTCAGAGAAGAAGTCCAGGAACAGGGTCCATAAAGGTATATGTTCTTTTATAGAGACTTGGATACTCTAACTTGGGGATTACTCTTGAGAAAGATGCCCAAATTAAGAGGGACTTATGATTGGGTTTTATTCCTGAGAAGAAAGCCCAGATCAAAAGTAAATTAAGACTGGTTAAGAGAAATTAAGACTAGGGCTTACTCTTGAGAAGGAGGCTCGGGTTAAAGGAATTTGAAAACTAGGGCTTACTCCTAAGGAGGAGGCCCAGGTTAAGGGATTTTTAGAATTAAGGGACATGGGGCTTACTCCTAAGGAGGATGCCCAAATTTGGGGACTTTGAGACTGGGGATTACTCCTGAGGAGGATGCCTAGGTTAAGAAAATTATGATTGGGGCTTACTCCTAAGGAGGATGCCCAGGTTAGGAGAATTTGGACTGGGGCTTACTCTTGAGAAAGAGGCCCAGGTTAAGGATTCTCTCATCTTAAAGGATGAGGTTGAATGAATGAAATCTCTAACCTTAGTGACATAAAGATATGTAAATCACTAAGTTTTAAGAGATGTTCCACATAATTACTTTCAGATAAGGAATCCAACAAGGTAACCATGCCAAAGAAAATGTCTTTAAAGAGGGTTTTGAAGGCTGAATCTTGAATAGGAGAGGTGGATAGGCATAGGAGAGGTGGAATGGGTAGGAAGGGCACCCAAAAAAGAGTGGGGCGTGCAAGTCCTGCATGGGCGCGCAAGTGCTGGTCGCGTAGGTATACCTGCGCGACACATGGGTACTTGCGCGGCAGTCCACCCTTAAGGTAATAATTGGGTGAGGCTTGGCTCAAGCCTTTAGTACTATCCCTAGAGGCTTCCAGAAAATAGGCTCGCAAGTTCTGTTGAAGGGGTAAGGCGGCGCGCAAGTGTGTCCATTTCCTTTAAGGGATGGCCACTTAGGCGCGCAAGTGTTGATGAGTTTCAACACTTAGTCCTTCCTCCCTCTCTTTAGATCTTCCATTCTAGGTAAGAAATTACCTTAGAAGTGTTTGGAAGCTTCGAGAAGATACTAGGGTGCTGGGAGCTCAAATTTGAGTTTCTGGAATTTTTTCCTTCTTTGAATGGGGGGCCCACAGGGGGTATTTATAGGCTAGAGATGTCCCTGGGAGAAAATTCAAAGAGGGCGCACAAGTCACCTGCGCGACCACTAGGAGGTGCACAAGTATACCTGCGTGACCTTGGTGGAACTTGCGTGACCCAAGTGCATTTGAATCTTTGTTCATGCCTTTGTCAATTTTTGATGTTCCTTCAAAGGTTGAATCACTTTGGGTTCAAGGTATTTCACTTTTCAATTCGTTTGGACTCTGTGATGGAAAGGAGCGTCAACAGTAACATATATGGTGTCCATTATGTCACTTAAGACATGGTGAACTCTGAGTCCATACTAAGTATCTAACATAGGGGACTAGGTATCACTCGGAGCATGGCATATCCATATTTCTCACAAGTCCATCCTCAGTTTCTCCCCTAGGGAACCAGTTTCACTCCCGAGTATATGTAAAAAACCTAAAGATCCCATACCTACAAAGACAAAGTATCTCTCAGGATGCATCTAGTAGATCCAATTGAGCATGTTGAGTACATCTGTGGTGTCCAAAAGTTGGGACCCATGTTCTCTACCAATCTGTAGCTAGTGGTCCATTTCAACCAAGGCACATCATATGGAATAATATATATATCTACATGTCATCAAAGGTACAATAAGAACATATAATAACGAGCTATCCAAATGATATATTTCAAACCATTAAACATGGAATAAGGAATTAAGCACAAAAATAAGCTTAAGCCTCCAAGTCATGTTCACTAGACACATGCAATAAGCATAATAAATGGAATACAAACATAATACTAAGGCATTGTCATAACATATATGTAAAGTAATGACACATGGTATGAAGCAAGGAATTCAACCCACTTTCATAAACAAGTCAAATTCAAGGCATTTGGATCTGATTGTGAAGCATTAAGCACAAAATATTAAATATAAGGTGTGATGCATTAAGATCATGGAATACTCTCATGGACAACCCTTTACCATAATTAAAATTATAATTTAAGGAATTAAATTAGTATTCATCTCACAAATGTAAATTTAACCATTTAAGGCATGGGAAATCATTCATTAAGGTGGGAACACCTAAAGGGGTGGATAATGACCAAGATAACGACCAACGGATGGGTTTCGCTATAAGGAGAGGTCACATAGGTCATGTAAAACAATTTTAATTAATTTACTAAAAATAAAAAATCATTTATAGAAGTTTAGGGAAATAGGAACAATGACACATTATTTATAAATCAGTGAAACGACGATAAATAGACTAGACCACCTACCTCAACGTAGTAGCACTCCACTTGTCGATTATGGAGTCTTGATTTGACCTTGAATGTAAGAAATAAGATGTTTTCTCAAATGACCCAAAAATAGAGAAAAATATTTCATACCAAAATAATTAAAAGGAAAAAAGAGGAACCTTGAAGCATATTAGAGAAGAAGAAATAGTTTACTGAGATGGATCCAACACTTCTGATAGTGATAGAAACAGTTTCTAGATAAAGGAGATGGATCAAACCATATAAAGGAGGGAAAGAAGGAGATGGAACACCAAGGGGGAGGAAAAATCCCACTAGAGAGGTATAGAAAAAGAATATAGGGGGTTTCAAACATTTATTAATGGTAGAATGAGTATTTCACCCACACAGGAGGGGTCTTATGGTTTGGCTGCACAGTTGGCCAAACCGTGCGACAGGTTATGATTCAAGGGGGAACACCACATGGTTAAGTGCACAATTTGACTAACCATGTGAAAATCATATGAAATCCCTCTATCCAAAAACTATAGGTAATTTCATGGTCATGTTACCTAGGTCACATAGTAGTAGACAAACCATGCGGACCCCACGTTCCCACTATCTACAACAACACGGTTTAGGGAAACCATGCAAGTTGGGCTGCACAGTTTCCTCTAATTGAGTATCCCATTATACCTCTTCCCATTTTGATGATATGAACTTCGAACGATCCCTAGATGCATCCAATACCTCATTTAACCTTGAAAGAATAATTATTAGGATATTTTAAAGGAATTTAAACCGAAATTTAACTGTTCTATCATTTAATAAAATCTAGGAAATTAAAACCTTTGATCCTTACGAAAACTCATCCCTGAGTTGCCCTTCCGAAGGGGGTACAATTTCATATGAAAAGAGGACTAGTCACTTTGCACGTACATAAACCTCCTGCTCCCAGGTCTCTTATTGTACTCATATGTGCTTCCATAAAACCTATACCATGGGAACTTACCTACCTCAGAGAACCTTTGTTCTATGGTTGATGATAAGTATTGGATGCTCCTCGAATGATTAATCCACTTAAATATCTATCTCCTTAGCGTAAAGTGAATGAGATTTATTGGTATGATACTGTAGAAGTTAATATATGTATAATATTTCATGCATGGAATGGTACCTCTATGGTAACAACAATCAATTATCTACCAACTCAACCCTCTCCACTATCTTGAAAGGCCTGAAATAACAAGGTGGCAACATTCCATGTCTCCTGATTCGTTTGTGACCCAATGTGGGTGATGCAAGAAGAAAGACTTGATGTCCCACATCGAACTCCATAGGTCTATGGAGAAGATCAATATTAGACTTTTGAAAAGAATTATTTATATCCATACGCTTCTGAATTAGCTGGACTTTCTATTATGTATCCTGAATGAGATGAGGACCTAGTAAAGCTACCTCACCTTCTTCTAGCCAGCATAGAGGTGAATGAAATGGTCTACCATAGAGGCCCTCATATTAAGCTAACATAAATTTTGCTTGAAATATATTATTGTATTAAAACTAAAATATGAGAATATTTTTCTCCCATGAACCCCCAAAATCAAGTATGCATGCCTGTAGCATATCCTCTAACACTCTTATGGTCTACTCAGACTACCTGTCAGTCTAAGGGTGATATGAAGTACTCGAGATCACATGTGAACCCATTTCATTTCACAACCCTTTCCAGAACCATGATTTGAACTGAGTGTCTTGGTCTGAAATTATAGAATTGGATATCCCATGTAGTCTTATTATATCCCAGATGTACAGAATTCCTAACTCATCAAAATATAAGGTTTCCCAAATTGGTAGGAAGTTAGAAACATTGATCAGCCTATTGAAGATCACCCATACTGCATCCCTGCCTCGAGGAGATATCGATAATATATTCATGAATTTTATGGTGACATAATTATATTTAAACTCAGGAATGGAGAGAGGATTTAGAAGTCCATTAGTCTATTGGTTCTCTTCTTTGACCTACTGATAGGTGGAGCACTGAGTAATGAAACCTTCTATCCACCTCTTTATACCTGGCCAATAGTACTAAAGATGTGCATCTATATACATATTGGTGAGACTAGGGTGAACTTCCCATATAGAGGCATGTTTTCTTATCATCATCTCTTCCCATATATCAAAATTCACCCATACATTGCCACAAAAGAGTAGAGTTTTACTACTATCAACAACCCAACTAGGAGGCGAGTTCAATCCTATGATGCTCTCCCTCAAAATTAGGCCTTTTTAATATGATAAATTTATCATTAGAACCCATTATAGAAGGTTTGAGGACACTCTTAGATCTACTAGAACTGATTTCCCATGATATTACTAAACCTCCCGGTGCATCTCATAAAATATATCCATTAGCATCCACGCGTTGTGGTCCTCCATGACAACTTACGTCTGATTCTTTTGGATCAATGAATCGGCTATAGAATTTCCCTTTCAAGGTGTGTAAGAAAGATAAAAGTTGAAGGAATTCATGTATTATGGCCACCTATGACACCTCAGAACCACATTTTTCTATTTGGAGATATATTTGAGACTTTTATGATCCATGTAGACAACAAATCGCTCTAAAAACAAGTAGTGTCTCCAACAATGTAGAGAGTGAACCAAAACTGCTAGCTCGAGGTCATGCATTGGATAATTCTTATCATGAGGCCTCCACTAGTGGGATTCATATGATATGACTTGATCAACCTGCATCATAACTGTACCAATCCAAATTCATGAAGAATCACAATACACTATATAACTCCTACTTAGATTAGGAAGAATCATAATCAGCAGTGACAAGAGTCTTCCCTTTAAATTCTTAAAAGTTATATCATATTCTTCATAACAGAGGAACTACACATTATTCTTAGTCATGGATGTAAGAGGTGCTGCTAAGCATGAGAATTATTGACTTAACTCCTTATAATAGACATCTAACCCCAAGAAGATTCATATGTCAAACACATTATTGGGATGATCCTAGGAAGCCAAGAAACTCACCTTCTTTGGGTCAACTGATGCACCTACCTCAGATATGATATGACCCAAGAAGTAAACTTTACTGATCCAAAAGTGGAATTTACAGAGATTCACATATATCTAGTTCCCTCTCTATGAACTCTGCACAATCTCAAGATGATTGACATGGTCATGTCTGGTGTACAAGTACACTAAGATATATTCTACAAAGAATACCATAAATGTATCAAGATACAGGTGAAATCCCAATTCATCAAATCCATAAAGACTAAAGAAGTGTTCTTTATATCAAATGAAATAAAAAATTCTCATACAGGTCGTACCTACTCTGGAACACTATATTCAATATATTTGATAGACTCACATGAACCTGATGGTAGCCCAACCTCAAATCTATATTAGAGAAAATAATTCCTCCTTAGATCTAGTAAAATAGGTTTCCTATACAAGGTAGTGTATATTGATACTTTACTATAAGATGATTCAATAGATAGTAATCCATGAACAATATAATAGTTCCATCCTCCTTGGTGAAAAAGATTAGTAAACCTCATGGCGATTTGGTGGGTTTGATAAAACCCTTAGACTCAATATCTGCATACTACTTTTTGAGTTCCTAGATCTCTGTAGGTTCCATCCTATATGGAATAATGGACATGACTCCTACCCTTGACACTATATCTATGGTGAAATAAACCACTCTCTTAGGAGGTAAACTAGAGAAATCATAAGGGAACATTTCCCTAAAATGATCCACAATAGGAGGGAAATCTACTAATTACATTCCCTAATCTCTCATAAAGAGACTCTCTATCTGATCTATCACTCTTCCAATCCTAGTTCAGTTAGTTCTAGATCGATCTTCTTAGATATCCCATTAACCCTTGTGAATATATACATTGCGCTTAGGAGATTTAAAATACACTATGTGATGATAGAAATTTTCTTGGGCATGATAAGGCACAAGCCAGTCCATACCAAGAATGACGTCAAAGCTGGTCATCTCGAGGATGAAGGAACTCCATAAGAAATGACACCCACCTATTTTAAGGGGGAACTCCTAAAATTATCATATTCCCTCTGTTATGACCCCTAACAACATGTCAAGAGACATGAATCCATATAAATACTCCATTTCAAGAACAAGGACTTCCACAACCATAACAGATTTGAAAGAGTGTGATGCACCTATATCAAAAAGGGAAGAAACTAAATTAGAGGTTATAAGAAGAATAAATCTATCCGTACATGGACCTGGACTCTTCTCCTTGATTGTAGGATTCACTTCATAAATATGGCATGAACTGCGACCTTGATATGTTGCCTGACTAGCCTTAGTAGATCCACTCTGCTGACATTGGAGCTCTAGGGCCTGACTTCATTGATCACGACCACTACCACCTTGGCCTGATTAGCCAGTACAATACCAACTCACACCCTATCATGGAGTTAAATATCCCATACCTGATAGAGGTTCTAGTATAGATCCCCTCTCACTAGATACTGAAGTAAAATAATGGTAGAAATGCTAAAGGTGGCCTATCCTGCACAATATCAGCACTCAATTGGGTTCCTTGTGCACTGGGACTTCTTATGGATTGGAATTCCAAACTGTTGACATGCTATAGAACTATTGTTACATGTCACATGGATAGAACCTCCCCCCACATGCACCCTCAAAATGGTGCTTTCCAATACCAGAAGAACTGTTTCCCTGCCTGAAACTGGACCTCCCTAGATCACATAGCCAGCTTCTCAAAGATTTTGTTCTATAATCAAGACTTGGTTCACTATATATATAATAGTCATAAAAAAGAAGATGTTCATCTATGATCAGACAATATAACTAATCCCATCCTCAAAATGACTCGTATTTGTCAAATCCTCACCAGTCAGATTTGGAGGGAAACATTGGAGCTTGGTGAAGTGAGCAGAATATTCTAGCACAATCATAGATCCCTGTTAAAGATGCATGAACTCCTTAGTGTGATCCACCGTTAGAGTCTATGATAAGAATTGATCATAGATGGTCATCTGGAAGTCTATCCAGACCATGCCCTGATGACGCTCAGACTAAGATATGACATCCCACCAATTCTCAGAGGAGTCACACATCGTGGAGGTAGGGAGCTCGACCCTTCACTCTAGAGGTATCTCAAGATGGTTAAATATAGATACCATGGACTCTAGCCATGATTCTATAGCATTAGGTTCTCCATCCCCCAAGAAGGTCGGAGGATTCTGCTGCTAGAAGTCCTGAGTCGTATCTTCCACAGTAGGGGTAGGCGGGGGAGCACCCCGAACAGACAGCATGAACTGTAGGAAAATGTCCTGAAACTGAGCATTAATGCCAAGTGGAAGATCAATAGGAGGTTACTCAAGTAGAACTACATGATGTATAAGGAGTGGATGATATCACACTACCTATGTAAGGTTCTCATCGCCACTCTCTTGGAATACAAGACAAGGATTTCATTGTGGAATATATCTAAAATTTAAAATCACATGCCTCATATAGGATTTAAAATATATATGGAAAGAAGATAAGGAAAATGATAAATAAGGGAAGTTACAAGGCCTCCCTAAATGTGAAAAAACTCATAGCTTACTCCTATAGTAAGGTTTAGGTTACCAAAAACATATTAGGATCACTAAGAACATAAGAGGCATGGCCTACTACCCATTTCCATGGTTATTAATAGGTCAAGTCCTCACAATTCTCATTTTCAAGGACTATTTCAGTTTAAAGGGAAATTTTACCTTTAATTCCATTATACATTTAACCCCCTTTAAATTTTTTTGAATTAGGTGGATCATCATTCCAATTCATTAGGTCTCATACACCTCATGATTTGAAATTTACATCCACTTAATCCAAACAATAACATATCCTTGAATGGTGAATTGACACACTTACATAATTATAATGAAATAGGTAGTACAAGGCACATTAAATAAGGCACAATAAGAAATCACATGAAAAATATTAAATGAAAACTAAAAGTATACATGGCATGGCATAATGCATGGATTTTTAATCCCTATGCTTCTTGGTATGATTAATTTTATGATACGACCTCATATAATTAGACTAAAATAGAATAAATCATTGTTTCAACAATACCAATATGATAACATCATAAATAAAGTGTGTCACCCAATAGTGAAGTCATATCAATTATAAATGGAATAATCAACAACTATATTTTTTCATCCTAGGAAATTTTGGTTTCCCTTGTACATGGGTTAGAAATGTCTAAGCATAGGGTAAGGTCCAAATTCTAATTTCCTAGTCTCATGTATAATTCCCAAATAGTAATAGAAAAGAAAAATTAAACTTTGATACAACTTCATAGAATCTTTACCTGAGTTCCACTAAATTGTTCCCCAAGAAAGTGGGCCACAATACCTCAAGCACACCTACCTGAATGCCAAAGGCTGATGACCAGTAGTGAGGGCCTTGGGTATATTTGTGGGAAGACTATTCCCTCATAGATTAGAGTGTTCACAATAGTAAAAAGTATAATAAATAAAATAATCATAAATATAAACATAAATCAGTGGAAATATAAAAATAAATCATGCAAGAGAAATTTATAACTCTGGGAAGAAGAATAAAAATAGTAGATACAAAAAATAATGAAGATGATATTGTTTTCGACGCTTTCTTCGGGGTGCGCGTCGTTATGCTGCAATGCACTGGTTTTTTCCCCACATTCCAGCTTTCCAAAGGTGGGTGACATTTGTCTCTTATTTAGGTACATTTTCTCCTTGATCGAAATGGGATGATGGGATTTTGGCCTCTCCTTCTGTGGATTCCTCCTTAGAATTCATCACTTAGTTCGGGTCTCCCTTAAATATTAAGATGTTGTTTGTGAAACTCTTCCCCAGTTCCATATATTCATGGATTTTGGTTAATTAAACTTATTCTATTAGGACATTCCATGGGGTCAAGTCAGGGAATAAACCTTCGATTAGGGGAGTAGTCATGTTGGACATCGCTGGCATGTATGGATGCTGAAACACTGATATGCCTGGGTTTCTTCCCCTTATGATATGGCCTCTTGAGGGAGCAGAAGCCCAAGGAATCCCAAGTCGAGTGCGGGGAATTATATGTCATAGGCATTTATTTGAGGTTTTCCTCAGCTTCCCATGTTTAACATAGGATATTCTGTGATTTTAACATCTAGCATAGATGGTTACACCAACGACGTGTCTTCCAAGGTTTTCCTCGGGTATCTCATGTTTAACAAAAGGTAATCCATGAGTTTAATGTCTTGCAGAGACAGAATTATAGTGATCATAACATCCCATAGAGACAGATCGGATTGGTACATCCCTATAAGGGAGCATTTGTAAGGTTTACCAGATGATGGACTAGAACGTCCAATAAGGATGGATCTGAGGTGTTGCGTCCCATAGAGGGAAGATATCACACTGTGAAGGTTGATCTAGACACCACTAAGGGAAGATCAGGGAAAGTGAACCCCAGAAAGGGGAACACCAAGGTTTAACATTGGATGGGATTGAACCTCAGGGAGGTTTCCTACGTACCTTTTGTAGACGATAGGGATCAAAACCCACATAGTTAAAAGGGGTGATGAATTAGGGTGTACACAAAGGACAACTTCCCAAAGACATGCTAGGACTTATGCATGGATAATGGTCCATCGCAATAGGAACACTCTGTTGTACCTCTCGTACCCCTCGTGGTTTAATTTTCATGATCACAATCACCCTCTTATTTATCTAATCTTGTTTTAAGTGTTTTTGGATGATAGGCATAATTTCAGGTTTCCAAGGAATTGGGCCAAGAAGGCCAAGAAGGCAAAAAGCCAAAGTGGACTGAATTTCAGTCCACCGGCCAACCGGTGGCTTCACCACCAGCCAGCCGATGGACCCTGGACAGAAGGATGAGCCACTGCCTCAGCACCGGCCAGCCGGTGTCACCCAGATTGAACAGTGTTTGCTACTGCCTAAGCACCGGCCAACCGGTGGCCTCCTCACCGGCCAGCCGTTGGAGCCTGAGCCCGATCCCTCTTCCATTTTGCAAGCATCGGCCAACCGGTGGCCCTGTACCGGTCAGCCGGTGGCGGCAGTCAAACTAGCCGTTGGGCTTTTGACCAGCCTGTCCACTTGGCCTCCAACGGCTCTGAAGCCCTTTCCAACGGCTCCGAAGACCTCCAAAGGCCATATGAGGGTTCCCCCTCTATAAATAAAGGACTAGGAAGCCTCAGAAAAATACCAGAACCATAACCAAGCCACGGAAGCCCACGGGACACATTTCTCATCATTTGGCGAACCTCTGGCGGATTCTTCCAAGGAACTCCAATAGCTCCAACTCACTTCCACATCCAAGGAGCACCACCAAAGAATCTTGGGTGCGCTCTTCATCAGCTCCATCAATCCATTGGCGCCCAAGGCTTCTCCCATTACGGTTTTTATTGCTTTATTTATTTTGAGCATCAAATTGGGTTTGTGCCTACAAACCCCCAACTCTTTCTCTCTCCCTTTCATTTGGGTTCTCACACCACCTTCAAGGTGTGAAGAGGTTAGTCAAGCCTTTCCTTTTAAAAGGCTTGAGTCAAAGGTGAGCTAGCCTTCACCCGTAAAAAGGCTAGTGGGTTTCTTGCTCAAACCATTAAAAAGCAAGCTGTAATAGGTGAGCTAGCCTTCACCTGTAAAAAGGCTAGTGGGTTTCTTGCTACAACCATTGAAAACCAAGCGGTAGTAAATATCTCAACGGTTGAGTTGGGAGCAGAGACGTAGGTCGGGTTTTAGGCCGAACTCCGTTATCAATTCTTGTGTCTTGCCTCTTTATTTCCGCTGCACTTTTAACTTTGATTTTAAATTGTTAATTAATTTTTAAAAGACAATTCACCCCCCCTCTTGCCATCACTCCTTTCTTTCTCCGCCCAACAATTGGTATCAGAGGCAAAATTTGAGTAATACCCTAACCGGTTTCAAATTCAAGATCTTTTTTTTGATGGATTCAACTTCTTTCGCCCCCGAAGGCTATTCCTTGGGTCGTGCTCCATTTTTTGATGGAACCGACTATAATTATTGGAAAACCCGCATGACCACTTTTCTTAGAAGTATAGGTTATCCCATTTATAAAATTGTCATGCATGGTTACACTCTTTCCTCTCCCGATGAATCCAAATGGACCCAAGCCGATATTAAAAATTTAGAGCTTGATGGAAAATCCATGAATGCTCTCCATTGCGGCCTTGATCGTAATGAATTCAATCGAGTTTCCACATGCACCTCATCACATGAAATCTGGAAACTTTTGGAGGTTACCCATGAGGGGACCAACAAAGTCAAGGATACTCGATTGGACATATACCGTCAAGATTTTGAGTCTTTTACCATGCATCCATCCGAATCTATTAATGAAATGTTTACACGTTTTACTGATGTTTGCAATGGGAGAAAGTCCCTTGGTGATGATGTTTCTGCAGAGACGATGGTTAAGAAGATCCTTTGGATCTTACCAAGCTCATGGGCTCCAAAGGTAACGGCAATCCAAGAAGCAAAGGACATCAAAAACATGCCGGTAGAAGAGCTCATCGGATCCCTAATGACCTACGAGATCACCGTGAGGAGGCAAGCTGAAAAGGAAGGCAAACTGATCAAAACTCCAAAGAACATCGCCTTCAAAGTTCAACAAGAAGAAAGATCCTCCTCCTCATCATCTTCCTCTTCAAGCGGCGATTCCGAAATGGAGAACCTTGCCCGCAAAATGCACAAATTCATGAAGAAACACAAGAAGAAGAAATCCCGCAAGGCCCGCAAGGCTCAACCCAACGAAAAATCTGAGCCCAAGGTAACATGTTACGGGTGCGGCGAGAAAGGCCATTACAAGCCCGATTGCCCACTCAACAAGAAAAAGGCCAAGCAAAAGGAAAAGAAAAAGGCTTTCAAGGCCACATGGAGTGATAGCTCCACATCCTCCTCCTCCTCCTCGAGCGACAACGGTAACAAATGCCTAATGGCATTCCATGAGGTAACTTCTTCCGACTCCTCATCCACTAGTTCTTCCAATTCTTTTAATAATTTATCCTATGAGGATCTCCAATATGCTAGAGATCAATTGGAGGAAGGTTTTCACGAACTTTCTTCCAAATTCGTTTCTTTAAAAAAGAATTTCAAAAAACTCTCTTCCGAAAAAGAACAACTTCTCAAAGAGAAGGAAGAGCTGTCCCTCAAAATCCAAAATCTTCCCGATGTTGATTCCATGGAATCAACCATCAAAGATCTAAGGGAAACTCTAGCCAAGTTCACCCAAGGGGAACAAAATTTGAACAATTTTCTTGGTTCCCAACGCATATCTAGAACCACCGAAGGGCTTGGCTATTCCAAGCAAGCTTCCTCTTCCCATGCTCCAACTATTTTTGTAAGGGGGAGATCTCAAAACAAATTTTGCAATTATTGTAAAAAACCCGGGAACTTAATTTATGAGTGCAATTGCAAAAATGCCCGGTATGGTAGGCCCAAAACTATTTTCTTCAATGATGAATTTTATAGTAGAAGACCCACCACTAGACAAGTGTGGATTTAAAAATCCCTTCTAGCGAGTCTCACCGGACCGAAATTTGTCTCGGTTTCAAAAACCTCTCCCCGGTGATTTGTTGTTTTTAGGGGGAGTTAGGATCGTTTTAGTCTTTTTAATTTTCGATTCAAACTTTCAATTTTAACTCTTGGTATCAAATTTTTTAATTCTAAATTGTTATTCAATTTTTCATTTCAAAATTTTCAATTCAATTTTTCATTTCAAAACTTTAAATTCAAACTTTCAATTTCAAATTAAGCCCTTTTTACTTCAATTTCAAATTTTTGATTCAAAACTTTCAATTCAAATTTCAAAAATTTCAATTGGTCTAAAATCTCTATCTTGTTTTTCAACTCATTCCCTCAATCAAGTTTTATGCCCCGTGCTATTTTGATAATCACAAAGGGGGAGAATTTCTTGGTTGATTGGGGGAAAAATCTTTTAAAGCATGCCTCTCATTTCAGCCTTTTACATTGCTTGTTTTGGGGATTGTGATCATCAAAATAGGGGGAGATTGTTGTACCTCTCGTACCCCTCGTGGTTTAATTTTCATGATCACAATCACCCTCTTATTTATCTAATCTTGTTTTAAGTGTTTTTGGATGATAGGCATAATTTCAGGTTGCCAAGGAATTGGGCCAAGAAGGCCAAGAAGGAAAAAAGCCAAAGTGGACTGAATTTCAGTCCACCGGCCAACCAGTGGCTTCACCACCGGCCAGCCGATGGACCCTGGACAGAAGGCTGAGCCACTGCCTCAGCACCGGCCAGCCGGTGTCACCCAGATTGAACAGTGTTTGCTACTGCCTAAGCACCGGCCAACCGGTGGCCTCCTCACCGGCCAGCCGGTGGAGCCTGAGCCCGAGCCCTCTTCCATTTTGCAAGCACCGGCCAACCGGTGGCCCTGTACCGGTCAGCCGGTGGCGGCAGTCAAACTAGCCGTTGGGCTTTTGACCAGCCTGTCCACTTGGCCTCCAACGGCTCCGAAGCCCTTTACAACGGCTCCGAAGACCTCCAAAGGCCATATGAGGGTTCCCCCTCTATAAATAAAGGACTAGGAAGCCTCGGAAAAATACCGGAACCATAACAAAGCCACGGAAGCCCACGGGACACATTTCTCATCATTTGGCGAACCTCCGGCGGATTCTTCCAAGGAACTCCAATAGCTCCAACTCACTTCCACATCCAAGGAGCACCACCAAAGAAGCTTGGGTGCGCTCTTCATCAGCTCCATCAATCCATTGGCGCCCAAGGCTTCTCCCATTATGGTTTTTATTGCTTTATTTATTTTGAGCATCAAATTGGGTTTGTGCCTACAAACCCCCAACTCTTTCTCTCTCCCTTTCATTTGGGTTCTCACACCACCTTCAAGGTGTGAAGAGGTTAGTCAAGCCTTTCCTTTTAAAAGGCTTGAGTCAAAGGTGAGCTAGCCTTCACCCGTAAAAAGGCTAGTGGGTTTCTTGCTCAAAACATTAAAAATCAAGCTGTAATAGGTGAGCTAGCCTTCACCTGTAAAAAGGCTAGTGGGTTTCTTGCTACAACCATTGAAAAGCAAGCGGTAGTAAATCTCTCAACGGTTGAGTTGGGAGCGGAGACGTAGGCCGGGTTTTAGGCCGAACTCCGTTATCAATTCTTGTGTCTTGCCTCTTTATTTCCGCTGCACTTTTAACTTTGATTTTAAATTGTTAATTAATTTTTAAAAGGCAATTCACCCCCCCTCTTGCCATCACTCCTTTCTTTCTCCGCCCAACACACTCTTGGTTGGATGGTTATGGATTGTGTTTGGATTACACATGGTTATCATCCCAAATAGATGGAATGATCCCACCGGGGTGTGGCGGCCCATGTAAGAATCAAGATGGATGGTGGACGGTTGAATGAATTCAGTGAAATAAAAGGGATAGAACCAACGTGAAGATAAATATGTTTAGATTGAACCTCAGAGAGGCTTCCTACATATCCCCATGGTAAGAAATCAAAGTCCACATAGTTTAGTGGGGGTGATAGGACACCTAAGAAGGCGGCATATGGGAATAGAAGCATGGATGGGCCCTAAAGGTAGTAGAACCAATGGGTTAAGGCATGATATTTCTGAAACACAAAGGCTCGAGGGAGATACCAGGATAAGACTTGAGTGTTGGGATTAAACCTTAGTAAGGCTCCCTATGTATCCCCATGGTATGGAATCAAAGTCCACATAGTTCAGGATGGGGCATGAATCGGGGTGTAAGGAAAGGAAAGTGACCCTACGACATGTTGGGGGTTACACATGGTTAGCAGCATGAGAGTTGGTCTGATTCCACTAAGGGATGGACCAAAGACATGGGTCCCAGTAAAGGGGACACCAAAGTTTACCAATATTTGGGATTGAACCTCAGGGAGGCATCCTACATACCCTTCCATGGATATAGGGATCAAAACCCACGTAGTTCGTAAGTATACAGTTTAGTATCATGTGGGACAAAAGGGGGCATATAGTTTAACATCATGAAGGATGAGGGTGAACCTACATGAAGTGGTCAGGATCGATGGATGATGGTCTTGAACCTCAGGAAGTAGTCCTATGTACCTTGCTTGGAAAGGGAAAGGATCAAAGTCCACGTAGTTCGATGGTGAGGGATAAGGATTACACACTAAGGTAGCCTAAAAGGGTGTCATGGTTGATTCTTACTCTAAGCTCACATGAGTCATGCTCAGGGTGATAAATAAGAGGCAACAAAGACCTAATGATCGTGTCAGAAAAGGTGCATCTGCAAGGAATGGAATGGGGATTATGTGTGGTTAGCTGCCCAGGGAGATGCATATTGGGACTTACTCCAGGATGGAGGCCTAATGGGGATAAATCCCAAAGGGAGAGGGATAGGGTATCGAGAGTCCCCTAAGACCATCTCTTATATGGTCTTTGCACATGTAAGATGAAAGGAGAAGCAATGGTGCTACCTCCTACAAGAAAGTCTTGGGGATTATACCAGGATGGTTTCCCTCACCCATAGACAAATTTCATTCCATGCAAGGATGATCTCATTCCATGTGAGAAAGATCTCACTCCTGTGGATACTATTAAGCATAGAAAATGTCTGAGGTGGGGCACCCCATGTATATCGCATGGGGAGAGAATATAGTTTAATGTCATTTTTTAGGGATAATGATTATTGGAATCTTAACGTACTTCAGATCGGATGATGGGGATTCACTCCCCACCCCTAGTACTTATATAACCTGTTCACGTTAACCCTTGGTGAAGAGAAGACACTGATAATGCTGTGGTGATATGGGGTTGTGGAGTGATCCATTGAGGTGCTCACGTTAGCGTGGCTATGCGAAGAAGCAATAGTTGTTAGTATGCCTATGAGAATAAGCATTATATAGTGAAACGTGGTATCAAGTGTCACTCTAGGGACCTTGAAATAACTCTGTGAAATCTTGGGGGGTAGCACTGAATGAGGGTTCATATGAAGGGACCTTATGGGGCTCTAGTGATCCAAAAAGTGGAGAGACTTCACAAAGGGGTATTCTTCGCGAAGTGGAGTGGTCTAGCCTAGGCATGGAGTGTACATGAGTGTAAAGATTTCTTTATGAAGTGAAATTTCTTTCATGAAGTAGGACTTTGAAAAGTATGGGTGCCTTGAAAAGTGCGTCATTGCAAAGCAATGTACTTCATGAAGTACAATGATCATGTCCTAGCATGGGGTTCACATGTGTATATAAGGTACTTCACAAAGCATGAGTGATTTTTAGAGATGTGATTTCCCATAGGGGTATTCTTCCTTTGTGATGGCCTATGGGATTCATGAAGGGAATCACTACTTGATGAGGGGTTGAATATGAGAAAAGGGAAAGGTATTTCACAATGCTCAAATACCTTGAAGAGTTCATTTTCTCAATGTTTCGCAGAGTAGAGGGTGATTCGTGATTTGAGAGATAAGAAGGCGAAAGGTAAGAGTATCAGTCCTTTGGGTTTTGGGGAATTTTGGTATTTATAGGCAAGAGGCAGCGCAAAGCTTAGTGGTCGGTTCATAAAGGAATTGGACCTCAAAATCAGAAGAAGATCCATCAAGTTCCTCAAACTTGCAGATATCTCCATCAGCCGCTGCGTGGTGCTCGCAGAGGGATCTCTATAGTACATTGTAGTCCTAGAGTTCTCCGTTAGATACTTCGTGGTGGTGTCGAGCACTCTCTCAAGTGTGTCATATTCATGGAGTGATCCATCAGCTACTCCACGACGACCATAAAGGAATATTTTCCTCCTGCTTCATGTCAATCGTATATCTGTAGGAGCTTTGCGAGTATTCTCTGTGAGGCTACTCTACGAGGCAGGATTCCTTGGAATTTTTGGGGGGTTTGTTTACCCAAGGAACAAATTTTGGTTTCAAAAAAATACCCCCATCAGAATGGGATCCGAGTAGAAACGAGGGTCTGATTTTGAGGGTACTTCACCAAAATTACAGTAGATCACGAAGAAAAAAATGTGAAGTAGGGGCACAAAGCATGGGTTGAGTGTGTCGTAGAGCATGTGATGTTCCACGGAGCTCAGTGGTCATCGTCTATAAATAGAGGGAAACGACTGCTAGTTTTTCCTCATTTTATTCCAATGTTCCATTCATTCTCTCTCAATTCATGAAGCTCCATGCAATCCTTGATCTTACTTTGCGAATCTAGACTCTGCGGACTAGTTTTGTAAAAAAATACTTAGTGATCTATTACACCGTGATCCTGGGATGATTTTCACCATGCATTAGGTCTTTGACTCCATGAATGCACACTTTGCAGTCCAATCTCTATGAGAGGGCTCCACAACTGTACTCTATGACTGAGATTTGAAACTGAGCTTCGCAAATCAGAAAATAAAAAATCTCCAAAGTCTTGATCAGAAGAAATGGCAAACCAGGAAGTTTTCTAGGTGGTCCTTGTGGTAGCTGCCTGAAGGCATGAAATGGTGGATAACATGGGTATTGGTGAATATGTGTGCAGCCACTCAGATCGTGAATCCCTGATGGCGCTTCTGACGGAGGGCCATAAGAATTATTCCCTATGCAAGAGACTAACATTGTACGGCTTCGATTTGAGGTATGAGGTCTTCATCCCATAAGATATTAGGTATTACCCAACCTATTGGTTCAGAAGCACCCCATGCCAGTATTTGTGGTCAAAGGCCACTAATGGCCATAAGTGGCCCGATCGTACATCTGTCACTACCACATGCTTATATAACTACGCCCAAGATGTTGATAGGAATGAGCTACAGGCTGAGGCATCCCCTATACAATATCACACTATCCTAAAGGAAGCTCTAAGAAATTTGGAAAAGGGTTGGACCGATGAGTGGGACCTGTGCCAGGATGGCCACTACACAGATGACTGGGCTTTGGCCTACTGGGTATGCACAACCTAGGATGAGTTTGGGGTAGAGCTGAGTTGAGTGGTCCTGTATGAGGTGGAAGGGATTCTTAATTCCATATCTACTAACCGAAGATTGTGATGTTAGAGATATTGAGAAGTTGGTTACCTAAGACAAACACCTTCCATATTCATCATGAGGAATTTGACCTCAATCTCTAGGACATCCACAATATCCTAGGATTCCTATTCTAGGGGATATTTATGAAGAATTCCTCCCAGTAGAGAATGTGTGGGGAGACACAGAGAAGATGCCAAGGCTGGAAAATGTGCTGATGGACCTGGTGTTGGGTGAGGACAAGCAATCAATAAGGGACATGCATTGCATTTTGTGGTTCAGGATCCGTTAGATAGGAGGTTCCCGGTGAGGCCTCCCACTTTCCCAAAAGGGTCCCAACATAGCAAACAACACTCATACTGGTGACTCTTGGAGGATATCCAATGGTATACATGGGGGTTTAGTGTTAACCCTAAACAGCAATCGGTGGTTAGGTTGGTTGTGTTCATCTCGGTGTTCATCTGTGGATGGATGCCGCCAGTGAGAGATATGAACATGGGTGTACGACCGAGTGATTTTATAATGGAATCCATACTAGTGACTAGGCATCAATTCAACCTTGGGATCCCAGTACTGGTGAAGTTGTACAAGATTTTGTGTCATATTAGTGAGGGGAATAAGCCACTATGACTGTGTGGGCCATTACATTTCTTTTATGGCTAGGTGGCAGTGCACGTGAGGGTTTATGAGTACTCGAACCCGATTTATTCTCGAGGGTTGAACTTCCGAACCTCTATCCTAAATGTATTGGGAAGATTTATGGCCAATATAATCCCAAAGAGCGTGCAGAACATTGTTTGAAATGAAAATGAGTTTTTCTTCCACCCATGTCCACTACTCACGGGGGAGTTCACCAACAACGGATGAGATACTACAGAGCATCGATCATACCTTCTGGCTTTCAGGGGCAGAGTTTTGGTGGTACGGGTGGACCGTGAGCCCATCTATGGGTCGTACACCCCACACTAATTTTAGAGGCAATTTTAGTGCATGCATAGGCTTACCCCGAAGCTGTATCTCAGGGTGCATCATGAGGAGAACCCTTGCATAATGAGGAAGATATGGATCATGTTCACCTGGGAGGAAGGGTAAAAGCTAAATGATCTACCTAAAACCGATGCTGCATTCAAGCCGGTGAAAGAATATGCCAAGATCTAGGAGTTGGCCTACCCAAGGGGGATTTTGAAGCGGTGAACCATCTGGGTAAATGAAAGAGTGTCTTCTTAACCCATAGGCTGGTTTCGAATAATGACAGGATCATGTACTAGTGGGAATGCAATGGTAGAGGTAAGGTAGGCACTATAATATCCTATACCAAGTTGTGAGAAAGAAGCAGTAGAAATCCCAGTAGTCCCAACTGAATAGGGTCAATAAGGGAGGAGGGCCCCTAGAGGGTTTCGCAGGATTCCCACTAAAGCACCCAGGAAGCTGCTGCGCAACATAGACATACCTCTGGATGTTGTCTTTTTGAAGGCTTGGGACAACTGGGAGGTTAACTGACAATTCCTCAGTCCTATCCAGATCTAGGAACATATCAACCACTATGGAATGGACCTTTTAGAGATTGTTCATGATGAGTCCATATTTCTAGTGTCCTAGGAAGAAGGGGAATGGTATTTCACTGTGTTGGACAACTACATGCATTCTCGGGGCACTCAACATCCAATGAAGAGTTGAGAAAAAATACTAGTAGGTCAAACATTCCCCCCTCAAGAATTGGCTACTAAGCTGAGGGAGAGCTTCCCTTTACCCAAGGAATCTGATAGCTCATGGGGAGATGAGGATGATGGGGGGAATCCTTTGGAAGAAGGTGAAGTTGGGACTTCAGAGTTGGTATATTTCTCCAAAGCTGTCGAGGTAACCTCCAGACCATTGTTTTTCACCATGATTTTATCCATGTCACCCTATATTCTCAATTGAAATTTTTTATCTAAAAGATATCCTTATGGATGATATTCCCACCCACGTGCTTGTGGATGCGGGCTCAGGATCTATACCCAAGTCGATGGTGATTGCAGAGTCAATAAGGGCTATGACAACCAGGACGGCCCTTTCAGAGTCCTCGGATTTATCGATCATATATGGGGGGAATGTTTTGGGATACCATTGATGATGACCCAATAATGGAAGAAATCCTTTGACCTTCGTAATCCCTCTTTCTCACAGAGTCTCTGGTTGTTATCTATTGAACCAAACACTGACATTTTCATCAGTTTTCTAAACAGTTCATCAAATGGAGTGGGATATAATGTAGAGGAAAAATGGGGGGCTTGAGGCCCCTATCTCAAGGGGGTACCAATTATAGTGGAATTGGATGCCTGGGTCAGCTAGACTATAGTGATCAAGGATGTGGGTGGAGCCATTAGCGGGGTGGAACCAGAGCTTGTTATGTTGAGTCTGACGATGAAGATCAACCCCATGATGTAGAGCCTATTTATCTAGTCGATGCAGAACCCAACATTCTTAACAGGACACCAGAGTAATACCATGCCGCTATGATTCTGGTAGTATTAATGGAGTACAAACCCTTTGACCCAGAGGATCGAGATGATACTTCTTTTGATCAAGAGGAAATCGAGGTCGTCTGCCACCGATCATGGAAGATGATTAAGTGATTCATTGGAGAGACCCCACATGAAAAATGGATAAACCATATGGGGAGGATTTGTTTCTAGATGTGAGAACTATGAGATGGAGGATTGGATGCCCAACATCATCATATGATTATTCTAAACTATATGGAAGAGAAAATATGGGAACATGACAATGACCTAGGTGTGGGATGACAGTAGAGGAAGTCCTTCAACATTAAGAGACTCCAAGAGGCTGGGTATGAGATCCAACATTTTAGGGTGCAGGTGAATGATAATTTCTCTTTCCTTGATGCACAATCGTGACTCAGATCACGACTGAAGCCCCAGGTGGTAGAGGCTGAAGAACAGATGAGGCGATCTTCTCAATAGATGGATATTATCTGAGCCGATGAGGATCAAGACTGGATCAAGGCTGATGAACTATGCCCCATTTTCATCGAGGAGGAGTAGGATCTTAACAGGTGACATCAGATCCTGGATTCTACAATCCAGAGAGTGGTGGAGCTGGGATGCTCCATTGAAGGGTTCAATCCATCTATTGGAGGGACCAATCCCTAGGCGTTGTAATGTGTGTGACCTCATAAACATACTTTCATGCTTTGATTTTTTTATGTTGGTTGTTTGCATGAGTACCGTTATCTATTTTGATTGTGTCATTTCTATCATATTTGTGAAATATCCAGCGGTCAATCCCTAAGATCATGTGGTTTGTGCCCAATGTGAGAAACAAGGGATGATCACATCGTTATTATTTTTGAATATGAGAGTTCCAACCAATCTCTGGTCATCCGGGGTCTGAACAACCACTCCAGGTTTCTGGGAAAAACAATTGGGGTCATTGTTAGAGAAAGAGACTCTCAAAATAGTCAACCCACCCTCTCCCAACATGCTCTAGTGCACGAGCGGGATAATTCCAGGGGTATTGGAATAAATCTGAACAAAGGGGAACAAAGAATGTGAATTATGATACCCAAAATTCAGAACATTGTAGGGATGGAATGAAAATGAAGGATAATTTTTTACCATGTTCAAAACACAGTATCTCTATTACATTAGCCTAAAATGGGGACAATGAACGAGGCCCAACCGCTGACCATGTTTGAAACATGGGGCTTGACTCAAAATTTCACCCATAGTCTTCCATAACATTGGCCTAGGATAGTAGGCGAGCCATAGGTCGAGTATTCATACTGTTAGAGGATTCCTTTAGATGTGAAATAGGACAAGGATCCAAATAAAGGGAACGTAAAGGGTGGAGGGTGGAGTGATGGGTTATTCGAATGGAGTCCAACACTCTTGAAATTATGCCACCATAATGAAAAAAAGTTAGGTGAGTGCATCAGTCTGATCAGGGATCATACTCATTTCCTGAAAGGATCTCTCTGGTGAGAACCTATAGTGGCCCATTGTTTTATGTCATGCTAATGAAGACGATAGATCCATAGTTTAACGTTGTACAGTGAGGAATGAGGAAATAAATGGTCCCAAAAGGGGGGACAAGGCTAGGATGGTTGTATTAGATGGTTTAAAAGGATGTGACTAGATCTAAGAACTAGACATCCAGATTTCACTGCGTATCCTACTAGTGTATAAATCAATCCATACATAGTTCTGCAAAAAATTTGTCATGCGGGTCTGGTCCACACACAGAGGAAGGAGGCATTTGGTATATCTTGTTTGTTCTTTTGTATCAGTGGTCTTTTTAGAGTGAATTTCCTAGGCTTATAAATTCCAGGTGTCACCGTGAGAATCAAGTCATTTGTGGGTCATGAAAAAATGACATGTTTAGATAACTGGTGCCCAAGGTGGTGTCTATTCAAGTGATAATATCACAATTTCTATGCATTTTTTTCGTCATGTGGCTGAGATGATGTTGTCGTAGTTTAGGGTCTTATGATAGGACCATACGGATCACATGACCTCATGTGCAGGTATTATACTTGACAAATCCCATAATCCTACATGATCAATGCTCGATACATGAAACAAGGGGTGATGTTAGGTTTCCCCATTACAAGAGAGCGTGTGGTAACAGGAAGGCAATGTCAGGCGGGAAATATCCCATATGCACAAACATTTATACTCGACATGTGTGAATGCATGGAGTAACAACACTAGAGTTTCGATAATCAAGAGAGTGGATAGCATCATGGTACATAAAAATCATGATATCCAATGTTTGGTACATAGTTAGTGTGGTGTGATGAGGAGGATAACTATTGACCATGTTCGAAACACATCATCTATTTCGCATTATCCTAGCATGGTGAGGAGGATGACTGTTCGCCATGATTGAAACACAAAATCTATTTCACATTATCCTATCATGGTGAGGAGGATGACTATTGACCATGCTCAAAACAAAGCATCTTCTTCACATTAGCTTGGAATAGGAACAAACAAGTGAGGGTCGACCGCTGACCATGTTCGAAACACAGGACCTATCTCAGAATGTCATCCAAAGTCTTCTAGGGTGTTGACCTAGGATAGTAGGTGAGCCAAATTGGCATGATACCAAGCCACAAAGGGGGTCCTTTAGACGTGAAAGATGATGGATATCCAAATTAAGGATGCTTGAATTGTGAGCATACTCATGCAGTTTAACGTCATGTGGTAAGACATACAGTTTAACGTCATACGAGACGACATATAGTTTAACGTCATGTGGGACTATGATGAAAAGAGGGGTACTGACTCTTGAATGGATCACATTTTGGGGATATTATAAAACCGACATGAGTGAGAACCTAAGATTCAGTGCCACACCATGTACCCCAGAGGGAAACTCAGACCAAAAGGGGGTGGAGAGATAGAGGAGATCACAGCTAGACCATAGATGGAAATTCTAGGCATTACTATATATCCCACAATAATGGGAATCAAACCACACATAGTTCTGATAAAATGGCTTGAAAAAAGGCTGATTCTTGAAGGATTGGCGTCTTCTTGGGTGAAGACATGAGATGTCCGAGCAGTTTAAGATTATGTAGCTTATATATAGGGGGTAAGAATATGTAATGTGACATTATAAAGTAATCTGATGTGAGTGAGGACTGAGAAGAAGTCCACACTACATCACATATCTCTAAAAGAATGTACATATTCAAAAGTCATGATTTCTAGATTTTAAAACTTACAATTATAGTTTAAGGTCATAGAGTTTGGACCATAGGTGCACAATTCCTCAATGAGGTTGTGAACCTTATCCAAACCCCTAAGCCCACATGAGCTATGCTCGATGTGGGAAACAAGGGGTGGAGAAGTTTTACTTCTCCACATGGAATTGTACAATAAGTGAATGGAGGTGTGGGTCAATGATGGCCCAACAATGCTAGTACATTATCTCAACATGCAAGGATGCACTGAGGAATAATGCCAAGGGTGTTGAAGTTCCGCCTGGACATAGGGGAGGGAAAAAATGATTTAGGTCATAAGACCAGTACTTGGAACCTGGTGGGGTTGGAAATAACGATGGAGGGTAACTATTGACCATGTTCAAAACACAGTATCTGTATCATGTGACCTGAAATGGGAACTAACATATGAGGGTCAACCGCTGACCATGTTCGAAACATAGGACCTATCTCAAGATGATGATCAAAAATCTCCCAAAATGTTGTTCCAAGATAGTAGGTGATCCATAGGCTAAGCATCCATACCATTAGGGGTTTCCTTCATATGTGAAAGCTGGTGAGGACCCAAGTAAATGGATATATGATGCATGAAAATTGAGTGAGAGCATTTACATATGGAATTCAACACCTTGGATCCTAAATCACGACGCTTCTAAATGTGTTTATGCGTCCATATGTAGGTTGTGGAGTCCAGTTTAAGACAAGTGACCTAAAAGGATAGGTAAAGGGGTAAAAGAGGTTCTAATGGACCTAAGGATAGGCCTAAGGGCAAGATGCCAACATAGTTTATTGTCGTGTGATTAGGACAAGTGATGAAGGTTATTGTGAGGGAGGTGCATGGAGTGGCTATTGCAAACTTGATGTGAGTGAGGACCAAGGAGGTCTATACCACGCCACCCACCTCCAAAAAAGGGCCTAGCTCAAGAGGCCAGATGAACTAGAATGGGAGAACCTGATAATTCCATGCAGTTTCATGTCATGTGGTGAGGAAAAAAGGGGGAAGGGATCTATGAAGGGGTACGTGATGTGGTAACTGTAAGCCCGATGTGAATCAGTACATAATGAGGTAGGAACTGAATCACGTGCCTCCAACATAGATCTCAGTACAAGGGGATAAAAAGGATAATTTTCAGGTTGGACCTGAGGTGAAATTCATGGGTGTTCCTATGTATCCCCTAAGGATGAGAATCAATCCGGACATAGTTCTCAAAGTGCAATGTGGTGAGAGACCAAAAATGTCAAGGGAAAACCTCTCTAGTGAGGAAGATGAAGCATCCCATAATCATCATGGGGGATCTTGAACTTATCTAGGGTAGAATCGTAGTTTGAAGTCATGCATTGAGGACATGGATACCCAGAAATGAAATGTGTGGTGCGATACATATCCTAATGTGAATGAAGATCGTAAGAGTCCACACCACACCACGTGTTCCCAGTGGGATTATTTAAACCATAGACCAGAGGTGGCCTAACTCTGGGTTGGACCCAAGGGAATGTGATCAGGCATTCCTATGTATCCCATGAGGATGGAAATCAAGACATACATAGTGAGATCAGGCGTTCCTATGTATCCCAAGGGAATTTGATCAGGCGTTCCTACATACCCCATTAGGATAGGATCAAAACACACATAGTTTTAGAAGACCCATGTATTTTAACGACATATGGTAGGGATGATCGAGAGAAGTGTCTCACAAGGGGAATGCATATGGTGTGACTGTTATAAACCTAACGTGGATGAGGACCAAAGTAGTCCATGCCAAACCACACACTCCCGAGAGAATCCTTAGGTCGAGGGACTAAAGGTGAAAACTGGTATGGGCTTGAGATGAGTTTTTGGGGCGTTCCAATATATCCCATGAGGATGGGAATCAAGAAACACATAGTTCTCAAAAAATTTGTAGTTTAACATCATGCGGTAAGGACGAGGGGGGGAAAGTTTACGGTCATAGAGCTCGTACTGAAAGAAGTGAGATCCTTCCAAGCGGCCGTAAACCTTGACTAAGTCCCTAATCACACGTGAGTTTCACTTGATGTGGGAAACAAGGTAAGAGAAGATCTTCTCAACATGTGGAATACATAGAAAGGGGAAATGATGCAGAGACTCTAATGATACCATGTAGTTGATTCATCCTCTTAACGTGAAAACGCACACTGAGAAATAACACTAAGAGTATCAAAATTACACTTGAACATGATGGAGTTGAAAAGGATATAAATCACACAACCAATACCTAAGGCTTAAAGGGGGGTTTAACAATGGAGGATAATTGTTGAACATGTTTTAAACACAACATCCATATCATGTGACCTGAAATGGGAACAACGAATGAGGTTCGACTGCTGACCTTATATGAAACATGGGACTTGTGTCAAATTGTCATTCAAGATCCTCTAGGATGTTAACCCAAGATGGTAGGAGAGAACTAAGGCCTAGAATCCATGTATTTTTAGGGTCATTTTGGATTTAAAAGATTATAGAAACCCCAAATTAATGGATACGTGAAGCATGATGATGGAATGAAAGCACGTCCATGTACAATCCAATATTCTAGGTCCCAAACCATAGTGCATTTGAGAACGTTGGCGAGGAAACCAAAAAGGTTCGGAGGCCCCAATTTGAGATAAAATGACTCAAGAATATGAGTGAAGGAAAGGGGATGGAGATCTCTCAAGAGAGAGTTACATGGCATGGTTGTTTCAAACTCGACGTGAATGAGGAAATAATCCCACACCACACTACATACCCCCTTGAAGGAATTAGGCCAAGTGGTTGGAAGGAAGAGAAAGTTTCTAAGAAATAGGGTTGGACCTGAAGGCAAAATGTCTGGGCATTCCTATGTATCCCATGAGGATGATAATCAAGCTATACGTAGTTATGAAGTGTCATGCAGTGTAACCTCATGTAGTAAGGATGAAGATAGGGGTATCTTGAAGAGGAATGTGTATGGTGTGGTGAATAACCTGATGTGAATGAGAAGATAATCCCACATATGTCGCACCATTAATATTTCTAGGATAGAAATCAGGCCAAGTGGATGAGAGAAAGAATAGATGAACCTAGGTTGGACCTAAAAAACAAAATATTTGGTCATTCCTACATATCCCATGAGGATGGTAATCAAGCCATACATAGTTCTCGAGATTTTGTGCAGTTTAACATCATGAAACAAGGACATGATAGATCTTACTTTATGGCCATAGATCTCAAACCATAGATGCCCAGTTTAATGTCATCTGTGTGGGATAGAAGGGAAGAAAAGTTGAATCACCGCACCCGTCATTTGGGAGACCATGGAAGGAAAATAAAAATTGAGGATAACTGCTGACCATGTTCACAACACAGTATCCCTCTCATGTGACCTGAAATAGGAACAAACAATTTAGCATTGACCACTGAACATATTCTCAATACGGGACTTATTTCAAATTGTCATTTAGGATCCTCTGGGATGTTGTCCCAAAATGATAGGTGAGCCAAGGTGGCATGAAACGAAGCCTCTAGGGGGTCCTTTCAGATGTGAAAGATGATGGAGACCCAAATGTCAGGACGCTTGAAGCATGGAGGTACCCGTGTTGTTTAAGGTCTTGCAGTAAGGATGCTGGATGAAAGAGGGGTGTCTCAAGGGGATGTTTGTGGCTTGGAAAAAATAGCCTAACATGAACAAGGATGCAGATTCCATACCACACCGCACATTCCTAAGTGAGAACTTAGGCCAGGAGGCTGGAAAGGTAGAGGGACCTGAGTTTGGGCCACATATGAAAATCCATAGCATTCCTATGTATCCCATGAGGATGTTAATCAATCCATATGTAGTTATAAAATGTTTTGTAGTTTAACATCATACGATAAGGATGTAGGAGATCTTAGTTTAAGGTCTTATAGATCATACCATTTTGCATTTTATCATCATGCGGGATGAGGGTGGTGGTTCAATGTCTGTCAAGATGAGTGTAGGCAGTTTAAAGTCTTGCAGGATGTTAATATAATTTAACGTCATGTGGAATGAGTGCTGGGTAGCTTTACGTTCTTTATCCTAGATGGACCACACAGTTTAACATTGTGCGTTAAAGACAGAAAGTTTTAAAGTCATGTGTAACTATTAAGTGAAATACTTCTTGAGGAATTTAGCATTGATGGGAGGATTAATACTCTCACCATCCATGGTGACCTAGGAGTATACACTATTTGGGTAAACCTTGTGAATGATATAAGGTCCCTCCCATTTGGGCTCTAGCTTTGGTGGATTTCTACCAGGTATCATTGGCGTTCTCAGGTCTAAAACCATGTCACCTTGTAAGAAAGAGCGAAGGAAAACCTTCTTATTGAAATATCTGGCTATCTTTTTCTGATGCCTTTTGAGATTGTTTAATGTATAAATCCTATTATCATCAACCGCTTCCAGTTCATCCAGATGGATTTCAACTACTTTGTCTGGTTTCTTCTGATCGTAGATGGCTATACGTAATGAAGGTAGCTGAATTTTGATGGGCAGGACTGCCTCCATTCTGTACACTATGGAATATGGGGTCACCTGAGTGGAATTATGAGTCATCGTTAGATAATCCCATAGAGAATTGGGGATGTTTTCCATCCAACTATTATTGTTCTGACCAACCATCTTATGCATAATGTTAAATAGGGTTTTTTTAATGCCTCCTTCTACCCATTTTCTTGCACATGATAGTGAGAGGTATGATTATAATGGATATTGTACTTGGAATACAAATTATTCAGATCATAAACTTAGAAGTTGGTGTCGTTATCAGTGAGGATGGCATGAGGGACTCTAAATTGGTATATGATATTGGATCTCACAAACTCAATGATATAATGGGCCTTGACTTCCTTGAGTGAAACAACCTATGCCCACTTAGAAAAGAAATCTGTAGCGGTCAGGATGAACCTACATTGGCGAGTTATCGCCGATGGATATGGTTCCACAACATCAAGTCCCCATACCACAAAGGGCCAAAAGTAATTGGTAGTGTGGAGAGGTTCTGGCAGCCGATGCACAAAATTAGCATGGATTTGGAATGCATGGAACCTCTTGGAAAACTTGATATAGTAACAGATCATGGTGGGCCAAAAATACCCCAATCTATAGATCTGATGAGAGAGTTTCAAACCTATCTAATGAGCCCTACAAGAACTGACATGAACTTCCTGCATGAGTTTAGAAATCTCACTTCCTTGAATGTAACGCAGGAGCATCCCATTGAACCCACATCTATAGTAGATCTTCTCAAGACTGAGACCACTATGGAAGGTTAACTAAACTGTGTGCCGATGGACTTGCTCACATTCAGTCTAGTCTGTAGGGAGATTACCATGCTGGATATAATTGATAAAGGTATTTTTTCAGTCAAGGGTCCCCTCCAACACCATGGTAGGGGGACCTGGAGGTCCTAATGTGGAGGCACCAGCTGTAAGGTGGATTACATGTGGGTTTTCATCATTGTTTGAAGTGACAGGAGAGATTACTCTTCGATGCGCCACATGGATAATAAAATCATCCTAGTCCATCTCTATAAGAGATGTGGCTAGGCTGGCCAAGGAATCGGTTCGACCGTTATGTGAACGAGGGACATGAGTAACTTCTGGTCGAGAAGGGAACTGGTCCATCAGTTGGTGGGTACTCTCTAACAGCGGTACGAGCTTCAAATTCCTAATGACATAGTCACCATTGATCTGCTTGATGAATATTTAGGATTCCCCTTTCACCTATAACTGGGGAACGTCAATCTCGAGGGTCATCTCAATACCAATGATCAGAGCCTGGTACTTTGCCTCATTGTTGGTACTGCCTTTTGACAACAGGGACGAGTAGGGTAGGTCATCTTGTGCAGGAATGATGAAAACGATACCAAGACCTACTCTATTTAGTCTAGGATCATTGATTCTTCTACTATTGGGGCTTCGGGAAGCACCATCAAAGTGTATTTTCCAACATGGAATGGCTTGATCTACTGAGAAGATTGCATCATCTAGAAAATCAAGATCGAGAGACTGCTCTGAGGGTGATGGATGGGTGGAAAGAAAATCTACCAAGACCTATCCCTTGATAGCCTTATAGGGAATAAACATGATGTGAAACTGTTAAAGGATCACTTCCCACCAAGCTAGATGACCTGTCAACATGGGGTAGTTTAGAATGTTCTTTAGCGGATCCACTTGGGACACTAGATATATCTCATGATTCTTTATGTAATGTTGAAATTTATACACTCTAAATACGATCACATGGAAGCTCTTCTCAATAGAGGAATATATGGTATTCAGATCGAGGAGCATGCTGATGAGTTAGTATAAACTATTCTCTATTCCCTCGTTGTTTCTTTGGGAGAGAAGGATGCTGAGAGATCGTTCTAGACAAGTCACATAAAAGACTAGTGGATTTTTGGGAATAGGTGGCATCAGAACCAGAGGCCATAGTAGGTACTACTTGATTTCCTTAAAAATGGTTTGAGACTCCTCATCCCACTGATAATCGAAACCTTTCTTCATGAGCCAGGAAAAGGGATTACACTTTCCAACTATATTTTTGATGAATCAGCATATGTAGGTTAAGTGGAGTTGGAATCCTTGGAGCTCCTGAGTGTTGATCAGATGAGACTTCTAACTGATGGCCTTAATCTTCTCCAGATTGATCTCAATGCATCTGTATCGAATAGAAAAGCCAAGAAACTTTCCAGAGGTGAACCCAAAGGCATAGTTTAAGGGGTTCATCTTCAGATGGCAGGAACAGAGGAATCCGAACAATTTATAAAGATCTCTGAGATGATCCTGACACTGGAGATATTTGACCACCAAGTCTTCCATGTAGAATTCCACTAATGTCCCAAGGATCAACTTGAATATGCGGTGAATGGAACACTAATAGGTGGAACCTAAATTCTTTAGACCGAAAGGCATTACCTAGTAATATAAAGTACCTTTTGGTTCTCTAAATTCTATAGACTCTTCATCCTCTTAGGCTATTCAGATTTGATTATATCCGGAATACCCATCCATGAAGGAGAGATGTCAAAATCCAGCAGTGGCGTCGATCAATAGATCTATCGTAGGAAGGGGAAAATCATCCTTCATAAAGTGATGGTTGAGATCCCAAAATTTAATGTAGAATCTGATATATCTGTTCTTCTTCCTAAAGGGAATGATGTTATCCACTATCTAGGGTACTGGACCTACTTGACGAAGTTGACTTTCATGAGCTTGTCAACCTCAGCCTCGACCATGGCTCCATGAGAAGGGTGCATCTTTTTGAGATTCTATTTGAACCTGCAATGATTTGCTGGAAGACCGAGGCGGTGGATAGTGACTTGAGGATCTAGCCCTAGAATCTCATTATAACTCCAAGTGAATACATCATGATATAGTCTAAGGAAATCCATGTATCCCTATTGCTCTTTGAAAGGCATAGTGGCACTGATCAACATTGGTTTCAGATCCGTCTCATTACTGAGGTTCACATGTACCAATTCATCGACTATGATGGAGACACCCTATTTTAATGTGTAATGGGAATCCTGCAAATACTATTCTTCATCCATGTAGGGGGAATCATCAGTAAGATGCAATTGTTCTGAGTCGATAGATCATGACAGGACACTGGTTCTAGCCTGAGCGGCGGTGGACACCTCATTGGGGAGCTCCTGTACTGCTGAAACCATAGAGACAAAAGCTATCAACAAGATCCCATGTTGACTTTGACCCAAGGGGGAGCATTTGATGATATCAAAGAAAAAGTGGCACATCTTTTTGAATCGGTTTATCCCAACCAGGTAAACAAGCAAGTATGACGTATTGTTGTTTCCATGGGGTAGACATCTCGATACCTTATGGGAGTAGGGGGCTTTGGGATCTCCCAAGCCTGATTTTTATAGAAATACGAGGTGATATTCCGATATTCCTTAGACTTTGGAATGCGCGTCCCTTTAATTACTGAGACAAAAAATCATTGTCCCATGTATGGGGTCATGGCTTCCAATCGGTGGATCGGGAAAATGTAGGCGTCAACCAGGTCTGTCCACAGGTTGGTTGTAGACATAGAGTGTTCAACCTCGTTAGCCTAAATATTCTTGTCCTTTTTATTGTAATAGTAGACATCCAGGTAGCGGGCTTCACACGAGGAAAAGGGAAACACATCACCTCGGATTATGCCTACTCAACCGTTGAGGGAGTACTTAAGGAATTGGTGATATGAAGAGGGTTCCACTATGTGCAGTTGGATCCATGGACTACCCATAAACACATTGTAAGTGGTTTCTTGTGATACAACCATGGACTCAGCACTGGAAACTAGGCCACCAAACTAGGTCTTCAGGCAAATTTTCTAACTGGTGTCTGCTTCATCCTATCATAACCATGAATTTTTAGGTGAGAGGGAATCAGATCAGCCTCAAACAGTCCCATATTTGGGATTTTTTTGGTCAGGATAAGGTTTATCCCAAAGCCTATGTCGACAAGTCAACGACGAACCTATACTCCATTGAAATGTCCAATGATGTATAATTGGTGGATGTGTCCCTGTATATGGGAGCTTTCATCTTCTCCAAAGAAAGAGATAACGGGCTGACATTATACATGCTTGACTGCCTCAACATAGAAGGCTTCTATGGATGCTACCTCTACCTCAAACTACTAGGGGATTCTTAAAGCCTCCTTAAGGTCTTCGTTCATATCCTCTAACAGGATAAGAGTCTCAAAGATAGATAGATTCATTGGAATGTTGGCGAGATTCTTGAGAATATCATACTTTCGTGCTAGTCATGAACTTCTACTAATAGGAGGTCACTTTGTGGCAGGAGGTATGACGGGCCCTGTTGGTTGAACTGACGACCGAATGGTGTTAGGAATGTCCTACTGATCACTAGTTGAAATGCATGGAGTGACTATAGGATGAGGGTCATATAAATGAGGCTGATCTAAAATAGAATGTGGATAATCGTAGCATGGTCATGGTGGATCTGCTTGATCAATCAATACAAACGGATTTCGAGGTGGATTTGATGAAACAAGATTAGAAGGATGCACATGCTAAGCTCTATGCTTGGCCTCCTGCCTAATATTGGTGGCATGCACAACTTGGCTAGAAGCACTGACCAATGCATTCAAGTGACTCACATAACCATGCCTCTATTAACGCTGGTGTTGGCTGGAGACATTGGGAGGATCTGTCTGGTACTCTCCATCATCAGGAACCATGTAGGGGTTTACCAGATCTATAGTATTGAACGAAGAATACCCTTAATCATCACTTGAATAATCCTCTATCACTGGGTGGATTATGGCCAAAATATCCATCTTTGGGGGCATAAAATCATTTAGTGTATGGGATGATGATATCATTGATGGGGGACTTTGATTTCCCTAGAGTCGTCGATGCTTTCGCTTTTGGGAAGAAGAAGGCTAAGATGTCGACTCAGAAGTAGAGGCTGTAGGTAACACAATTCTTTCTGAAGGCTCGGGTCAATTCAAATGTGCATGGATAATACAATGGGTATGAGAGACCACCCTGTGATCCATATAGTTATCATATTTTTGAGAACCACGATTAGAAACCTGCTTCCACTCACCATCACTATCACTGTCAGGATTTATAAACACACGTGCCACTTGTGTCGGGGTTGGACCCAACCTAACTATGTTGTTATCGATCTAGTCTTGGAGATAGTATTTAAACACATATCACTACCTAAGGGTGTGCCCAGGGATCCGGTTATAGGGGAAGTAACTAGGGTGATCAGTGAGATCCACCTTTTCGGGCCTCCTATATTCTAGCATTCATCGGATTCCCTGGTCCAAGGCACTTTAGAAACAACCAGGGACCTGAGCCTCATTAAATTATTAGGCCCGATTCCTTCTATATGCGAAGGGGGATCTAGGATCCTATCCATTACAAGGGGTTGGAAGAGCCTTTCGAGGAGCTAGAACCTAATTATCTTTCCTAGGTGGCGGTGGAACATTACGGAGGGGAACCTACAGATTCTGAGGTGGGCACTACTGGGTCGGAGACTGGGCCTAAGGTGGTGGGCCTCATTGAGGCTGTGGAGGTGGTTCCACTAGTAGTAAATCCAACTACCTGGGGGCCTCTATTTGTGCTACCATAATGGGATCATCCTTAGCAGCTCTTCTTGCGGGAACTACATGAGGCAATGGACATGCCTGTTTGGCTTGCTACCAGGCTTCCTCTAGGTGCTGGGCTTTGTTATAGAAATCTTGAAATCCCCTAGGGTGGTTCTAAGTGATTAGATAAGGGAAAAATTTAGTTTTAAAATTCCCCACACACATTGTTAGATTTTTTTTTTGAGTCAGTGGCATATCAAGGGAGTATGTGAGGCCTTTCCACATGGCGACAAAGCCGATGACGTGATCGTCAGGCCTCTTCTTGCACTTGAAGTGTTCAACAGTACTCATCTTCTAGGTGGTGAAATTTAACTAGTAGAGAAACTGACTGTGAAGATCCTCTCAACTGGATACTAACCCAATGAGTAGGTGGTTGTACCAAATGAATGCAGGCCCTTCCAGTATCTATACGAAACATCGGAGCTTGGCGGCCTCCTTCTACACTGGAGTTCCCAATATGGGTCCACAGCTTGAAATAAAGAGGTCCAGATGTTGCAGCGGATCACCTGTCCCATTAAAGGGGGAGAAGGTAGGATTTCTGAAACCACGGGGAACTGGAATATCATCCACCCATGCTAGATACAACTTTCCATCAGGAAGGATCACCACTTGTCAGGTTTCCAAATCCTATATGCGAGAAATGAGAATAGACATTAGATAATCTTGGTGGGGATTCCTGTCTTGATGAGGATCTCTGACCACCAGTGTGTTGGTAGGTTCTTCAACATGATAAGAAGGCCCAATGTCTTGTAGAGTGGCTGGTGGGTTTACTTGTGGGGCCACTAGAGGGATGACCTATGGAGAAGTTGGGGGAACCTGAGCTGGGTTCTGAGGAAGGTTATTGCACAAGTTAGGTTGATTTTGTGATTCATATTGTGACCTCTTTCCATAAACTCTAGCATCTACTCTATCTATATGGGCAGGATAGTCAAGGTCACCCACCAGAAACTCGCTCAGGGAAGGCTATACATGCCCCTACTACCCTGGTCGAGGATTACCATAATCCGGTCATCGTTCCATAGCTCATTTGGTGAGAAGGTCATCGACCATCTTTTTATGTTCTGTGAGTTGCTGACACAAAATGAACTTTTCAAGGTCACCTTCTGTCTTTTTCACTAAGATAAATGGGTCAGAGGGTTTGATGGTCCCAGCATGCTCTTTACCCTTATTGGGGTCCTGACTGAAGGATAATGACTCAAATGGTGCAGGAAGTTCCATTAGGTTTCTTTGCTGGCGATTAACCTTTCCCAAAGGATCCAACTAGTGTGGAACCCCCTTATGGGGTAAGTTATCTTCAATTAGTCACAACTCAGTATCTTCCTCTAATAGTTCATCCATGTTAACTGTGACTGTACTTGAACTAATATCCTCAATATCACCTAGAAAGTTAGGTTGGCGTCGAATAGGACTAAAATTAAGGGCAACATACTACCACCAACCACGGATCTAGACATGGGGTTAAGCCTCCTTAATAATTATGTGGAGCACTGTAAAGCTCTGGATGCATCATTACTGGAGGGTTGATGATGACCGGGAGAATCAGGACAATGATCCACAAGGAGCGCAGTCAAGTCAACCATGAGGCATTACTGGCTATTGTATTCAAAGTGTTTCTGGATCTTGGGGTAATCCAACCGTTGATGGTAGAGATAGATGTGTGTTTCCCAGAGAGTTTGGTGGAAGCACATGACCTCCTCTTGGGTGAGAGATTTTGGAATAATGAATCCTTCTATTGTAATAGTCTAGAAAATCTCTAGTAACTAGTACACTATAAGGATGCCCCACAAGATCCTTGGCTCAAACTCGGGATCTGGGCCTTGGTTTCCCCATTCATCAGTTGGGGGCGGTTGAGGGACTGGTAATGGAACTAAATCGGACCGTTGCGATGGTAAACTGTCCAGTGGAGAGTAAAACTCATGGGATGACAAGACTAAACATCTTGGGATGTCTTATGATGAATGCATTGATTGTTCCACCTCATCTTTGTAAGATGGAATAACAACCAATGCTTCTCGTGTTGGGGTTGTGGTCATTAACGGTGGGTCATGTTGTTTATCTCCCTCTATTGGTCCCCAGGATAACTCTTTGTGATCTTTGGTTGAGGTAGAGAATGATCATGTTGATGATAGGGAGGATTGCACATCCAGGCCCTGGAAAGGGGCCAAATATTTCTCCTCTTGTATGTATATTCATAGGGATATAGGGATCTGGTGGACCTCACTTTCTGGAAGGATGAGGATTATATGCCTTATTCCTGCCCCATCCACTGACATAAAATATTGGGGTGAGGGTTCTATCACCGAATCGCACTCCGCTTTAGAATCTGAAAAGCATACGAGTTTAATCACAGTCTGAAACTTCTCAATATTCTTCCTTTGGTGATGGCGACCCACCCTCCTACCTCAGGATGGTTCTTTAGGATAGGGTAGGTTTTCTTCATGAGGAGGACCTTCAACCTAACTAGTATTGGGGCTGAGAGGAATTCCTCCTGGGTGATTCGGGGTGTGAGGAGCACTCGGAAACACATCAAATGGAATGCGGGGAGGGCCTCTATGTCCACTAGCTGGTGGGGGGGACCTCCTCAAGAATTTTTAGAGATGGTAGGACCTCCACTAGAGATGGTGGGAGCATGGTTAGTGCTTTATTTTTTTTTACCTTGGTAGTGATCATATGAGGGGAACCTTCATATCGGTCAAACTGAACATGGGGAAGACCTCCACATTAGACGCCAATAAAGAGGGGTATACCTTTGCTTCTTTGATTTTCAGTGTGGGGAGGATCATTGTTGGCTGTGGTAAGAACATGGGGAAGGCCTCCATGTTTATGGTTGACCGGGAAAGGAGGATCTTCGCATCGGCGACCTTACGACAGGAGGAATAGCTCCATACCTGGGATCACGGGTGAAAAAGAAACCTATATGCTGGATGTCAGTGTGGCGTGGAGTGCCTTCTCTTGGATTGATGGTGGCATGGGGAGGACCTCTGTACCGAGCTTAAGAGTGGGGGAGACTTCAATCTCATTGATTGTGGAATAGGGATGACCTCTGCACTAGATTTCATCACCGTGGGTCGGCCCGCGATGGGTACTACCTGTGCCGGCGACCAAGAGATTCATCCCAACCTACCCATGGGGCGGTTGGGGCCTTGATCTGGTTCAGGCGTATAAGTTCTCATGTTTAATATAAACAGGGCATTGATAGTATGCATCAGCAGTGGCATGTGTCACTATAGTCGTTGATGATGTTTCCCTCTAGTGGGTGTCCTCTTCATATTTCATCCAATGTTGGCATCAGGTTAACCAGACTGAGGTCGGTGGTGTACGTGCGTAACTCACTTTCTTCTTAGCCTGTGGGATCGGGTGGTGGTGCTGGTTCAGTCTGGTGGGATCCCTCCTTGGTGGCCCTTGGGATGGGATCATAGTCGAGCTGGCCCAGACTTACCTTACCTCATTGGTGTAAGGTAGCGAGTCATTAATGTGTTTTGGGGAGAGACTCCCGAAATGGTTGTAGGTTGGAGTGGGGATCAGTGGCTCCATGTGTGGCCATTGGGGGTGGTGGCGATGGCGAGGCCCATAATCCTCTAGGTCCTAACAGGCCATATCCAAAGTTGGTATAATCCCTTATTCCCCATACCTTCAGATGAGGGTGTTGATCACCCTCCATTGAAAGAGTTCACATGGTGAGATAGGGCATGGGTGCCCATGATCCGTGGATGTGGAGGCCATTGTAGAAGATATAGATCCACACAAGATTATTGCATTGGTGTTTCCTCATCCCCTTCATTGGTGGGTGGGTGGTGATCGATTTCTAAACATAGCATCTTGGGTCCTGCAAAGCAGAAAGATTCGACCATTAGCACTGAAAGGAGGAAGGAGGCGTCCAATTCCCCAATTCCATTCCTTCTCCCATGATTAGTAAGCAGGATCCACACTAAAAATGTCATAGATCAGGATGACCAATGTTAAACTACCCAATATCTGGTGAGTTTCATGCTAGACCCACTATTTTCTTGGTAGGACCTGTCACTAGATAGCTGGATCCATTGACACGCTTATCTACTAATGTCTCAAAAGCTACTAATCTCCACATTGAGGAAAAGAATTCATGTCGAGTTCACCAGTTCTATTTTCAATGGTTTCTCCAGGGCATGCGCTATCATGATGCGATGTGCTGGTTGTTGCCCCACATTCCCACTTTCCAAAGGCAGGAGACATTCATCACTTATTTAGGTATGTTTTCTCCTTGATCAAAACGGGATGATGGGGTGTCGATCTCTCCTTCTGTGGATTCCTCCACAAAATTCATCGTCTAGTCTGGGTCTCCCTTAAAGATTAAGATGTTGTTTTTGAAACTCTTCCTTGGTGAAATATATTCATGGAAAATGATTAATTACATGGCTTCTGTTAGGAAATTCCAAGGGGTTAAGTTAGAGAAGAAACCTTCGATCCGGGGAGTAGTCATGTTCGACATCACTGGCATGTCTGAACGTTGAAACACTAATACGCCTGGGTTACTTCCCCATATTATAGGGCCTCTAAAGGGTGTAAAATCTCGAGTCATCCCACGTCAAGTGTGGGTAATTATATGTCATTGGCATTTCCCTGAGGTTTTCCTCAGCTTCCCATGTTTAACACAGGGTATGCCACGAGTTTAACATTTAGTGGAGATGGTTATGCCAAAGTCATTTCTTCTGAGGTTTTCCTCAGGCATCTCATGTTTAACATGAGGTAAGCCGTGAGTTTAACATCTTGTAGAGACAGAATGAGAGTTATCAGAACATCCCATAGAGACGGATCAGATTGGTACATCCCTAGAAGGGAGCATCTGTAAGGTTTATCAGATGATGGACCATAATGACCAATGAGGACAGATCTGAGGTGGTTCATCCCATAGAGGGAATATATCACACCGTGAAGGTTGATCTAGACAACACTAGAGGTGGATCAAGGAAAGTGCACCCCAAAAGGGGTAACACCAAGGTTGACCATTTGTTGGGATTGAACCTTAGGGAGGTTTCCTATGTACCATGTGTAGATGACAGGGATCAAAACCCACATAGTTTGAAGGGGTGATGAATTGGGCTGTACACAAAGGAAAACAACCTCGAGACATGTTGGGGCTTATGCATATATAGTGGCCCATTTCAAGAGGAACACTCTTGGTTGGATGGATATGGATTGTGTGGGGCATACGCATGGTTAGCTACCCAAATGGATATCATGATCCCATAGGGATGTGATGACTCATGTAATAATAAATATGGATGGTGGAGGGTTGAATAAAGTTAGTGAAATGAAATGGATGGAACCAACATGAAGATAACATCATTGGTCTTGAACCTCAGAGAGGATTCCTACTTATCCCCATGGCAAGGAATCAAAGTCCACATAGTTCAGTGGGGTTATGGGACACCTTAGGAGGAAGCCAATGAGAATGAATGCATGGATAAGACCTAAAGGTAGTAGAACCAACAGGTTAAGGCATGATCTTCCTGACTGAAAATTAAATTTTTATTATAAAATCACTTTTTAGGAAAAGTGAGAAACCAGTCCTAGTTAATCTGGAGGTGAAGCCTCATAGGAGAAAGCAAAGCCATCAAAGCAAAGCCTTAGCATATTAGTGCTTTCCTCTCTGTAAAGATTCCAGTTCATAAGACATACCTTCATTTCCGGGTCGTTGCCAATAACATCTTCAAGACGACATGCCATTTTATTCCAGGTTTGAACATACTCTTCTTTGCTGATTTTCCCATCATTGAAGCCTCTCATCAGGATCATATCTTGTTTTTTGATCCAATTATCTTGCTCGCTATTGACCACCACTTGAATAGGTCTCCCCATTATCTCCGCCTCTTATTGTGGTATGTTGACATAAAGAAATTCCTCCACTATCTCCCCATTATCTTCGCCTCCACTATCTTCCTAAAACACAAAGTCTTGAGGGAGAGACTAGGATGGGACATGAGTGATGGGATTGAACTTCAAGGAGGATTATTACATATATTTTTGGAAGAGAAACAAATTCCACATAGTTCAGGATGGGGTATGGAATCGGGGTGTATTCAAAGGACGGTGACCCAACTACATGTTGGGGGTTATGCGTGGTTAGCAGCCTGAGAGTTGGTCTGACGCCACTAAGGGATAGACCAAAGATGTAGGTCCCATAAAAGGGGACACAGAAGTTTACCGGTGTTTGGGGTTTAACCTCAGGGAGTCTTTCTACATACCTTTCCTAGGAGATAGGGATCCAAACCCATGTAGTTCATAAGCATATCGTTTAGCGTAATGTGAGATGAAAAGGGGAATACAGTTTAATGTCATGTAGGATGAGGGTGAACCGATGTGAAGTGATCAGGACCAATGGATGATGGACTTGAACCTCAGGTAGGCATCCTACATACCTTTCTTGTAAAGGGAAATGATCAAATTCTATATAGTTCAGTGTAGAGGGATGGGGATTACACACTAAGGCGGCCCAAAAAGGGTGTCATGGTCGATGCTTACTCTAAGTTCACGTGAGTCGTGATCAGTGTGAGAAACAAGAGGAAATAAAGACCTGATGATCATTTCACGAAAGGTGTGTCCATGAGGAATTAAATAGCGCTTATGTGTGGTTAACGTCCTAGGGAGATAGAGATTGGGACTTACTCTAGGATGGAGGGACAATGGAGATAAATCCCAAAGGGAGAGTGACGAGGTATTGAGAGTCCCCTGTACCCATATATTCTCTGGTCTTTGCGCACAAAAGAAGATAGGAGGAGAAAGGGTGTTATGTCCTATAAGAAAGGCTAGGGGCTTACACCAGGATGGTTTTTCTCCCCTACAGAAAGATTTCATTCTATGCAAGGAGGATCTCACTCTATGTGAGGAAGATCGCACTCATGTGGACACTATCGGGCATGGAAAATGTCTGAGGTGGGGCAACCCATGTATATCGCATGGGGTGAGGCTACAGTTTAATATCATAGATTGGGGAATATGATGCTTGGAAGTTTAACGTCCTGCATCTCGGAAGAAGGGAATTCTCTCCCCACCCCTAGGACTTACATAACCAGCGCACTTTAAACCTTGGTGAAGGGAAGGCATCGGCAATGCCGTGATGAGATGGGGTTGTGGAGTGATCCATTGAGGGGATCACATTAGTGTGGCTATGAGAATAAGCAATAGCCTTTAACATTCCTTTGTAAAGAAGCATTGGGTAGGGAAATTTGGTTTGAAGTGTCACTCTAGGGACCTTGAAATCACTCGGTGCAAGCCTGGGGGCCTACATGGAAGGAGGTTTTGTGAAGCAAATGAGTTAATAGGAAGGGACCTTGTGGGGCTTTGGTTCTCCAAAAAGTGGAGAGACTTCTCAAAGGGGTATTCTTCATGAAGTTGAGTGTTCTAGACTAATAATAGAGTATACATACGTACAAAGAGTGCTTCATGAAGTGTAAGTGATTTCGAAAAGTAGAAATTCGTGGAGCATGGGTGCCTTTCAAAGTGAGGCATTGTGAAGCAACGTACTTCGCGAAGCACAGTGATCCTGCCTTATCATGGTGTTCACATGTTTATAGAAGGTACTTTGTGAATTATGAGTGATTTGTAGAGATGTGAGTTCCCATAGGGATCTCCTTCCATTGTGATGGCTCGTGGGCTTCACGAAGGGCATCCCTACTTGAAGATGGGTTGAATATGAGAAAAGGGAAGGGTATTTCTCAATTCTAAAATACCATAAAGAGTTTATTTTCTCAATGTTTCATAGAGAAGAGGGTGGTTCATGATTTGAGAGCTGAAAAGGATAAAGTTCAGGGTATCAGTCTTTTGAGTTTTTCAGAAGCCTGGTATTTATAGGAAAAAGGCGGTGCAAATATTAGAGGTGAGGTCACGAAGGAATTGGACCTCAAAATCAGAGGCAGGTCCATCATGTTCTTCAGACTCACAGATCTCTCTGTTAGCAGCTACGTGATGCTTATAGAGGGATCTCTCCAGTGCATCATAGTTGCGGAGTTCTCCATCAGCTACTTTGTAGTGGCGTAGAGCACTCACTCATGTGAATCGTAGTCATGGAGTGCTCTATCATCTGCTCTGTGGCAGCCAAAGAGGAGGATTTTCTTACTGCTTCACACCGATTTCAAATCCATAAGGGTTTTGCGAGGATTCTCTATGAGGCTGCTCTATGAGGCAGGCTTCCTTGGAATTTCTGGGGGGTTTCCTAAGGGACACATTTTTGAACCAACAGATATGTCATGTATCTATAAAAAATGTGATTAAAAGAAGATGGGGATTACAATCATATACTACATACTGAAAAAAATATACAAAAAGGAAAAAACTTATACTACAAGCATCTAGAGCATGGGATTGGTCCTCTACCCCATGCTCTATCCTAAAGTAGTAAATCAATCAAGAAATCGAATCTTGATTCTTCCCTTTATCCATACCGATGATCATGAAATCTACTAGGGTACTAAAGGCACCTGAGCAGGGTGTGAGGTACAAATATTTGTAGGCCGATACCCATGGTGTCTAGGTCAATCCATTTCGTTCAATAAATAAATTATAGTGTTCCATAATATTAAAACCATAGAAATAAATAAATAAATAATAAACATCTTACTTTGGGTTCCTAAAAGGCCACCTGAACAATGCCACCTGCTTCAGCCTAATCCATATGTCTGATTATAGGTACCTATTCATGTTCTAAATGCATTCAAGAGCCTTTATAAACAAAGAAACTAATGAAGGAATATTTCCTAAGATTTTTCTTTGGATTGGGGTTTCATTTAATATCACCATTAAAGTGAACTCATAATAACACCAATAATAAAGAATGCATCTCATATGAAACAAAAACCAACAATCCATAAAATCTAATGGTGGAGTCCCGATCCCATCCAATATGATTTAAAAAAATCCCAAGGGTCACTATGTGAATATCCAATATAACCAATGTCGTCGAGTCCATCCAAGGAAACCCATACGACATCCATTGTATCACTCAAGTAATGGTTAACTCTGATTCCATACCAAGTATCTCACATATGGGGGCAGGTATCACCCGAGGCATGGAATAACCATATTTCCCAAAAATTATTTCCTTGGTTACTCCCCTAGGTAACTAGTATCACTCAAGAGTATAAGTAAATCACCTAGAGATCCAATACCTGGAAATCCAAAGTATCGCTCCCAATATTTCTATTATATCCAACCAAGCATGGTGAGTCCATCCATAACTTCCTCAAGTTGAGAACTATGTTCTCTCCCATCCCATAACTGGTGATCCATTTCAACCAGAGCACATCACAAGGAATAGTATATATATCCACATGTCATCAAAGTCACAGAAAGAACTTATGATAAAGATCTATCCAAATAATACATTTGAAACCATTAAACATGGAATAAGGAATTAAGCATAAAAGAAATCTCAAGGCTCCAAGTCATGTTCACTTGACACAATAAATAATAGTAAGTAATGGAATATAATAATAATCCCAAGGCATTGTTATAGAATATATATAAAGTAATGGCACATGTTAAGATGAAAGGAATTCAACCAACTTTCATAAGAAAGTTAAATATAAGGCATATGGATCTGATTGTGAAGCATTAATCATAAATGTTTAAATATAAGGCATGGGGATTAAATCTCAAATACTAATCTCAAGGAAAACCCTTTATCTTAATTCAAACTATAATTTAAGGCATTAGATTAGGATGCATCTCACACATGGTGATTTAACCATTTAAGGCATGGAAAATCATCCATTAAGGTGGGAACACCCTTAGGGGTGTCCAACAACCAAGATAATGACCCATAGATGGGTTTCACCATAAGAAGAGGTCACATATTTCTTTAAATAATTAATTAAATAAGAACAACACATCATCAGAAGGATACAGTGAGCAGAACAATGATGCATCGTTTAGGAAGTGGTTAAATGAATGAAAAGATATTAGACCACCTACCTCTATGTAGTAGTGCTCCACTCATCCATTATCGAGTCTTGATTCGACCTAAAGCGTACAAATTAGAAGTATTTTTCAAAAACCCAAAAAATGGGGAAAATTCCATCCCATAAAAATAGCACAACTGATGGAAGAGGAACCTTAAAATTTATTTTAGTGGAAGAATAAGATTATCGAGATGGATCCAATGCTTCTGATGATGACAAAAATGGTTTTTGGATGAAGGATATGGATCAAATCCTATGCTGGAGGGAAAGGAGGATCTCATGCACCAAGGGGGAGATAAATTCCATTGGAGAGCTATAAGAAAATAAAATAGGTGGTTTAAACATTCATTAAGGGTATAATGGGTATGTTTCCCACATAGGAGGGGTCACAAAGTTTGGCCACAAGGTTGTCCAAACTATACGCTAACTATGCAGAAGGGTCTGCTTCAAGGGGGCACACCACATGGTTAAGGGCATGGTTTGACTAACCATGCACAAACCGTGAAAAACCCCTTTGTCTAAAACCTTCTGGTGGTCACATGGAAATGTGTCCTAGGTCACACAATTTCATACAAACCGTGTTTCCCCTAGGTGGAAACTATCTACAACTGCATGGTTTAGGGAATTCATGTGTGCTAGGATGCATGGTTTCCTCTAACTATGTGGGCCATTCTACCTCTTCCCATTTAAGGGTTCCAATCTTTGAACGAGCCTCAAACACACCTGATACCTTCTTTAACATTTTAGGAATAATTTTTAGGTCTTTTTAAATTAATTTTAACTAAAATTTAATGGTATGTACCTTTGATAAAATTGGTGATGTTACAATGTGTATTGAATACAATATTGAAAGTTATGTGTCTTCAATACTGGATTCAGGAGTGTAGGTCTGGGAGTGCTACAGTTTGTAATAGAGTAGTGTTTATATAGATTTAGATGTTAAGATATTACTAGTTGAGGATAATTTAAGTTCTAGAAATGACATCATGTGTTTATTTGATAAGGATTGTATTTTCTTCAAATATATAGATACACCTTTTGGTTTGTAGTATTGAATATTTTATGTTGTTTATAGATTATGATAAGATAAGATTAGAGGATTCCCTAGGTATAAGTCTATGTATAGGAGAACCTCTATAAATTTTGTTAAATTGGATATTTTATGGTTTTCCTATAAATTACATCCCTTCCCAGATACTAGACAGTGGACACAATTTTGGAATAGATGTATCTTGGGGTTACAACCCTGAAAAGAGTTGGTCTGGTATATCTTGGTCATAAATATGGTGCACGGTGAATGGTTCCTAACTACCCATCTATCCAGAAACTCCCAGTAGATATTCTTGGATTAATTCACATTCTCTTTACATACCATTATGAAGGATTTGAACATATTATTTTTTGAAATTTAACTAGATTATAGAACCTAATAGTAAAATGGATTTGAATAAAGTAGATTGAAGATAAAGTCTCTTAAGTTAGGGTACATTCATCATCTATGAATTATATATTCTATTATCATAATTTTCCCTTTTTAAAATTAATAATTTAAGTATTCTCATCCATAAAATTTATTTTAAAGAAATGGCCGGAGAAAGAAGGAATTAAATGGATTATATAGTGATATTACCTACTTATGTTATATTTTTAAAAGAACCTAGGATAAAAATATTTTTATTATTCCAAATCAACTATCATGAATTATTTTTATCAATGTGAACATAGTTAAATTACCTATCACTCAAAAGAATAGAATGATGGAGTCTCAAGAAAATTGGGGTGATGAAGATGATGATGGAAAAAAGATAAAATTTCATTCATGAAAAAAATGTAGGAAGAAACACACTAAGGATTTTCTCAAAGGAACTAGAAAATGTTTTACATTTGGAAAAAGAGGACAAAAATAATCTAGCAATCAAGATAAAATGAAGCATTCAATTAACCTAATAGAGGAAGAATATTTATATTTCAGTTTTACTTAAGTTATTTGTTTGAAAATTTATCTTAATTCATTTATATATTTTTAAAATCCATAATTAATGTATTTGTAATTTTTTTTGTAAGTATTTTATTTATTTGTGGAGGGGAGAATGTAACATACCAAGATTTCAGTACATATGTTTTCTTTTAAAATAATACTATGTTTGATATCATTATTCACATGCACTAAAATGCAGGTCGTGATAAATTATTAAATTAAGATAATCATCTAAAAATATCATTATGATAACATACATATGATATAAAATATTAAATTTCATTAAATTATAAAATTGGTATGAAATAATATTAGAAACACATAATGTTTAAGAAGTTCATATTTTAAAATAAAAGATTTTTTTTTGTTTTTATTTTTTATTTTATATTAAAATATAAATATATTATTCTTAGAAATATAATTAGATAAATTTAATTATTTATTAATTTATAATATCAAAATTATCTTCGAATGAATTTTGGAGTTTTTTTTGAAAATATCGTTTTTAGTTGAAAATGTGGTTTTTAAGAAAATTATAATTTTCATGATTTTATCAATATATAAGAATGACCTATAAGGTAAAAAATTATTTAAGTTATAAAATATGAAATTTTTAACGACCTAAATCTGGAGCCACTCAACTGGTACCCCATAACCAGTTCACCACATGACCTTAAGCACGTTTCCCCAAATTCCAGAGGCTTCCGACTAGCAGCGAGGGCCTTTGTGATTCATTGGGGAAACTATGCCCTCATTTGGTAAGGTATACAAAGAAAAGGAAATAATAGTCAATAGAGGAAGTAGTAAATAGCATACAACAACTGAAACTAAACAACGAAAGCAATGTATAATATAATAATGATGAAAATGATGCAGCAGGTACAAGTATCTAAGGAAAGCAGCAAACACAACAACGTGCTGAAATACAACTGAGAACAAAGTACTAAAAGTAAACAGCAACTCCAACAGCATCGCAAGCCTAAGCTCGGTCCTACGCTCTCCATCTCTAACCAGCAATCATGTACCTAAAGTAGAAGGTCCAAAATCCCTATCCACACCTACAACCATATAACCTGTTTGGGCCAAAAAGAAAGACCCAAACAGGGTGTGATACTAATCCTAGTAGGCAATCACCACAAGATTTGTTCCCTACTGTCAGTGAGAAATATAGAAAAAGTAAAGGAAATAAATGCAATTGATAAAAATAAGTACACTAGAGTAAAAAATCCTACCAATCTCCATTCACATTTATTTATTAATTTAATTCACTCATTAAATTATCAACCAAGGAATCTAGCAAACAGCTCTATATTCTCAAGGCATAGCAAGTAACACAACAGGTATCTCAGCAGACTACCTAAACAGCAAGCAGTACAAAACTCAAGCTTGTTCTTTGGCTTGGTGGACTCATCACAACCAACAAAACAATAATCATAGTGACTCTCTGGGTGGCTCAGACTAGCAGACCCCTCTAGTCAAGTAAACATACAAAGGCACAGACACTCTAGGAAGCTCTCACCATCAATTACCATGCGGTCTTGCAACGATAGCTATAGACTCTCCGAGGAATCACTTACATATAATTCCCCTATAGTCTCGATACGTAACTAAGTAAACTCTAAGTAATCATAAAGTCCCATTCCCGTAGGTCCTACGAACAATACTAAAATATAACAGGCTCTCTAGGGAATCCTTAATCGTCAATTCCCCCTTTAGTCTACCGCACCAGGTTCACAGAGCCCTGAGCAGTTTAGTCGTGCATAATCGACTGTTATCAGCCTAAGTAAGATCAAAAAACTACTTGGATAATAGCTAAAATGCATCAAAATCATATAAACATCAGGAAATACATGCAATCAACTATATCAAGGCAACCAAGCAATGCAACAAGGTCTGCCTCACAGGCAACTTAAGCCAAACGACGATAAACAGCCAAAACAAGGTAAACACACATGGGGTGATCCTCAAACATGCTAACAAGAAATTATTAATCATCTAATAACCTCAAGTATACAAGAAATATAAGGCATATAACAAAAAAGGATCAAAACCCTAACCCGAGATACCTGATACATGGGTATCCGGCACTTTTGCACCAAAAACTCAAAGACATTCAACGTAGGGCAACAAACCACCTACCTCGGTCCTAGGAGATCGATATACTTGAACCAAGAGGCTTTATTATCCTTAGAATGGTGTAGATCTACAAAAATGCACAAAACGCTCAACCCCCGATAACTTGAGAAAGAAAAGGAATTGGGAAACAAAGCTCTAGGAGAAGAGAGAGTTTACTGCTGCGGTTCCAACACATTCGACGATGGTCGATTCGGAGAATGTACAGAGGCTCAGAGTCTCAGAGAAGATCCGCGGCTGTATGGAATGCTCTCAGTCAAAGAACTTGGATAAGAAGATGGTTCTGTCGATGGGGCGCGACCCCGGTCCGTTTAATGAAAAAAAAGAAAATACACGGCGTGTACTTCTCAAGTACACGACATGTACTCAGCTTTTCTGTACTCTGATTTAAGCGGCCTCCACATCACCCCTACACACCGTGTGTGTGGTTCGGACACGGCCAGCACATAGTCTCGAGTGGTAAAGGAGTACACGGTGTGTACTCACAAAGTACACGGCGTGTACTTCAAAAATTTCCAGAAACTCCTCTTTTTCCCAAAAACGGCTAGAAAGGGAAAACATACCTAAAAAGAAGGTCCAAGTTCTTAAAAACTTCCCCCCTTAAAGAAATTCATCCTCGAATTTCCCTAACAAGGTAGTGATGAAGAAACCTTGAACAACTCTGGCCACTGTGATCGCATATCAGCCTCCATCTCCCAAGTCTCGTCCTGCACACGACCGTGCTGCCATAGCACCCATACCAGAGGAACAGACCGGCCACAGAGTACCTTTTCACCACGATCAACAATCCTGATAGGATGCTCCTCGAATGATGCATCCTGCTCCAGCTCAACCTCCTCAGGTTGAAAAACATGATACGGGTCTGATAAATAGCGTCGAAGCTGAGAAACATGGAAGACGTTGTGCATGGCCTGATATCTCTGAGGTAACTGCAACCTATAAGCAACCGACCCGACTCTATCTATGTAATGCCCCGACCCCAGTTACCCAGAGTCAGTGCATTATTACATAACATTGGTATGATCACAAGAAAGATCAAATCTCAAAAGACCAATTGGTTTAGTAGTCTTGGAAACACTATATATATTCATAAGTCTTACATTACATCATAAAATGAAAAACTACTACAACAACATATTGTCTCCATAATCCACACTCATATCCCAACATAATATCCCTGTAGGTCATTCATAATTTACTTCTTCACTTCCTGGGAAAAATAAAACATAGAAAAGGGGTGAGCTCAAATGCCCAGTAAGGATAACAATATAGAGGAAACTTTCATAAATAAGAATAAACATTTAAGGCAATGTATAAATAAAACAAAAGCCTTTTAAACTTGAACTTTTAACATAGTATGGCATAAATAAAATGATATAATGCCCTTTACTTATTCACATGGTTATTCTACTAATCGAATAATCACATGCAAAATCAATAACCACTTTTATAATGATGGAATGCATAATGCCAGACTATCATAACCACATAGCCAAGGCCTCGTGCCAAGACTACAAATAAGATTTTGTCAAGGCCATGTGCCAAGAAACTATTTTGTCTCATGAGACCTACCGATGCATCGAGGAGCTATAGCGGGCTCCACCCGTCACATATTAATTCCAATGCATTCCCATATGAAAAGGTTTAAACATAACATAAACATTCGTATTAAAACTAGCATACGAAATGTCAATACTTTCACCATAAACTATGAATGGTATAAAAATAGCACATCCACAGTCAAACATATCACAAAACCTTCAATACAATATAGAATTTTTTTATCATAATAAATCAACTTCAAATAATCTTAAAATCCATCAAAGGATGTTGACATAGATGAAATCAAAATTCTTTTTAAAGAAATATCTCCTTTTATTTTGAAATCATTTAAGATACATATAAAATAAAACATTTTCTTTGAAAATATTCTTATAAGCTTGTAAGGGAAGCTTTTAAGATTTTATAACGGCGGAAAATAGCCGCACCCGCCGTATAAGTTTAAAAAAACATTCTTACCTTAATTCTGTCGAAAAGGTTAAAAAGGACCTTGTTTTGAAAACGACGGAAATATTCCTTTATAAACCTCTTATAAAAAGTCAAACAAGGGTATAAATGACTTTAACCCATATTCTTGTAAATAATAAATATGTTTTGAAATACATTTCGAAGAAACATTGATGTGGATGATAAAGAAATCCCAGTAGATTATTACGTATAAACAACCTCGGATAATGAAGAGATTGTGAAATAACCCTTACCTTGTACTTTTCCTTGGTTGGGGTAGGTTAACCTCCTGTATAATGGTGAAATAATTGTTATTAAATTATACAAGAATCGTATATATTAATATGATATCATATATGATCTTTTAACATTGATTTGTTAATAATATCTTAGAATTATCGTCGTTTCGGGTGTTAACTTACTCATTTTCTTTTATATGTTTTGTTACATAAGCCATGTTTGTTGTATCTTATTCATATCCAGAATGATATAAAGTCCTTAAACATCATTTTTAAATCATCAAATGATAATTATACTTGAATGGATACGATGGAGAATGAATCTCATCGCGTTCGTGGAGACGGTAGTCCGTACGTACGCACGAGCGACAATATCATTCTTTTGATATTAAAATAATATATAAATGGATGGTATATCATATATAAAGAATAATTAACATGTTATATTTATTATTTACATGAGTTACACATCATTATTATACCCATCCAAATAATAATATATTGAATAACAATTACACCACGACGTGGAGACGGTAAGCCGTACGTACGCACGTATGGTGACATGTTATTCAAAGGGTGGATAGAATACTGAATATGGTTGTACCATATTTATAATAACATCAAAGTATATGTAAGATACTGGAGTTATTATTTTATAATGGTAAGAACAAAGAAAGAGGAAGTGGAAGAAGAAAGGAACTTGAAAAGGGGTGGTGAAAACATTACCTCTTCTTCGGGTCTTCCTTTTGATTTGATCAAAAGGGCTCCTTAGGTTGGATTTATGATCAAACTAAGGCCTCTAGGTTGTAGTTAGGGATGTTGGGAGAGTATTTGGGCAGAGTTTGGACGAACCAAAAGGTTTTGAAGGTGTGAAGAAATGAGAAGGAGGAGTGCCCTTTTATAAGAGGGGTGAGGGGCACCTTTGGAAAAGCTAGAAATATTAATTTATAATAAATTCATATTCGGTTTCTAATGTCTCCAAAGTTGATTATTCAAAGTTTAAGGTGGGGATAGGTCGAAAACCACTCAACCAATAGAATTTATACAGGTTTGGGTACTTATATTAACCTTATCTTTAAGTATTAACTCTAAGTTAATTAGTTTCACTTTTACAATGTCTCTTTGTATTTTTATATAATATGGTTAATAAACTTACTATATACATCCAAGAGACCCCCAAGTGGTCCATTAATGATGAACCTATCATGATATAAGTCTCTTGGCCTAACCTTAGATTTTTAGGAATTTAATATCAATTAATAAAATAATATTTGTTTTAAGAACTCTTTTATGTCAATTTTGACACTATTCAATAGTTGATTTTTGTGAAACTCATAACAGATTGATTAATTCGAACAAAGTCCATTAAATCAATCCTAATATATCATATTATCCTAGAAAATTAGTTTAATTCATTAAAAGTTTCATATTATATTTATTTGGGTATTTATAATATCAATTATTTTAATTTTTCACTATTATAGTAATTACTGCATCATCATTGTGTCATAAATAAAATAAATTATTTAATGTCTAAAAATTATAAATAAAATATCATTATGTAGGAAATCTTTTTATATTTCTAATGAATATTTATAATCTAAAATTCAACATATATAACCCTATGTAACAATTGTTTTTCTAAAAGATATATGCTTGTGTCATTTTTGTATTCATTTTAACTTAATTAAAATAAAGTGTCATTATCACTTACAAGTGGATCCATGGGGTCCCAAAATCGACCCAAAGATTCCCATGGTCGACCATGTATCATCCAATAGGGTTAAGACACGTTTTAGGGTAATTTAGTATTATTATAATATTATTTTTTAACCCTTATTTACCGGATTTACCCTTAACCATGGTAAATAAAATATTTACCGCAGTAATTATTCAAAATGTATAAAAATAAAAGTTACCTATTTACACAATTTGAACATCCTGATTCCAAATATGGAATCCATTTTCCTAAATTCAAAACACATAAGTGGCAGAAATTAATTTAAAATTAATTCCCGCTGTCAAAACAAAAAGCGTGTTTTTAAGAGATAATAACTATCAAAAGATTGACACTTGTTTATGTTCTGTTTAATTGTAAAATTATGTCCAATGACTAAAATTATATTAAATGGTAAAAATATATTCTAAATATACTTTAAAACTACTAAAATTCATAATTTATCACTATTAATTATTTTGATTAAAAAAGTTGTTTTTAATTAAAATTTAGTAATTTTCACTATTCATGAAAATATGAAAGTTATCCGAAAAGTACCAAAATTTCACCTTAGGCTAAATTAGATATTCCGAATCGAAAAATGAAGTCCATTTTGAAATATAAAATATATATAATTTTAAAAAGTAGGTATTACTATTCATAACGGCTAGTTTGATTGGTTGTTAGAACTCGGTGTTGCGTACAACACACGCTATCGCATTATTCAAAGAGAAGCGTACCGTAGAAGCTTGGGGTGTTACATTCTCCCCTCCTTCAAATAATTTCGTCCTCTAAATTTCTAGAATACTATCGCATGAAAAGACTCGGGTGGTTCTTCATCATAAGTTCCTCGGGTTCCCACGTTGCCTCTTCCATCTTATGGTTTCTCCACAAAACTTTTACCAGACGCGTCGTCCGGTTTCTCAGTACTTGTTCTCTCGTATCAAGAATCCTGACGGGCTCTTCACAATAGGAAAGATCAGGTTCCAGTTCTAATTCTTCATAGGTGAGTACATGCGTTGGATCAGGCATGTATTTCCTCAACAGAGATACGTGGAACACATCGTGAACTTTGGAGAGACTTGGCGGCATTGCCAATCGGTAAGCTACAACCCCAATTCGTTCTAGAATTTCGAAAGCTCCGATGTACCTAGGACTCAATTTACCTTTCTTACCAAAACGTATGACTCCCTTCCACGGATATACCTTCAGGAAAACATGATCACCGACTTGAAATTTCAAATCCTTCATTCGATTATCGGCATAGCCCTTCTGCCTACTTTGAGCTGCTTTGATGTGATTTTGGATTACTTTCACCTTTTCCACCGTTTCCTCCACCAGTTCTAGGCCTACAAGTTTTCTTTCACTAACGTCATCCCAACAGGTTGGTGTACGAAATATCTTTCCATATAACGCTTCATATGGTGCCATCTGAATACTCGAATAGAAGCTATTGTTATAGGAAAATTCTACCAGAGGTAAATATTGATCCCACATACCCTGAAAATCAAGTGAGCAAGATCTCAACATGTCTTATAAGGTTTGAATAGTCCGTTCTGATTGTCCGTCTGTCTGAGGGTGGTATGTAGTGCTCAAATGAAGTTCAGTATCCAGGGATTTCTGAAGACTTTTCCAGAATCTTGAAGTAAAATGGGGATCACGATCAGAAACAATCGATAGGGGTACTCCATGAAGTCTCACAACTTCATTAATATATAGTCTTGCTAGACGTTCCAGGGTTAGATCTTCTCTTATAGCAAGAAAATGTGCTGACTTGGTAATACGATCAACAATAACCCATATTGCATCGTTCCTTCTAGGAGTCTTTGGTAGCCCCATGACAAATTCCATCGTAATATTGTCCCATTTCCACTCCGGTATGGGAAGATGTTGCATGACTCCTCCAGGCTGTTGCCTTCCAGATTTCACTTGTTGACAAACCATACATCTTGACACAAAATCAGCAATCTCCCTCTTCATGTTGTCCCACCAGAAATGTTCCTTCAAATCTCTATACATTTTGGTGCTCCCAGGGTGTATAGAGAAATTGGAACTATGAGCATCATCCAGCAATTCCCTTTTTAGATCAGGTATATCGGGAACATAAAGTCTCTTCCCAAATTTCAAAATTCCATCTTCATACACAAAGTCTCTCAATCTCCCATCATTCATAGCTTTAATATTCTTTTGAAATTCTTCATCATCGGTCTGAGTACTCTTAATCCTTTCTATTAAAGATGGTTTGGAAACCATTTGAAAAAGAAATGATGTTTCGCCTTCCCTGGTTATTCCCATGTCCATCTTCACTAGATCCATGAAAATTGGATCCCTTTCAATTCTCATATTGTTCAAAACTCCACGGTCTTTTCTACTCAAAGCATCTTCCACCTTGTTTGCTTTCCCCGGGTGGTAGTGTATCGTGCAATCATAATCCTTGAGTAATTAAAGCCATCTCCTTTGCCTCATGTTGAGTTCTTTTTGTGAGAAAATATACTTCAAACTCTTGTGATCAGTATAAATCTCACATTTTTCACCATAGAGGTAGTGCCTCCATATCTTCAAAGCAAAGATCACAGCTGCTAACTCGAGATCATGAGTAGGATAGTTTTGTTCATGAATTTTCAATTGTTGTGATGCATAGGCAATAACTTTATCATTCTGCATAAGGACACAACTGAGTCCTTTCTTCGATGCATCACTATAAATAACGAACCCATCATTCCCCGATGGTAGAGTCAATATAGGAGCATTGACTAATCTTTTCTTCAGTTCTTCAAAACATTCTTCACACTCTTTTTTTCAAACAAATTTAACCCCTTTACGTGTGAGCTTCATTAATGGGTTAGCCAATCGGGCAAAATTCTGGACGAAACGTCGATAATAACCTGCCAAACCAATAAAACTGCATACCTCAGTTATACTCGTAGTTGCTGGCCATTCTTGGATTGCCTTGGTCTTAGAAGGATCAATAGAGATTCCATCTTTAGAGACAATATGGCCAAGAAAAGAAATCTCCTGAATCCAGAATTCACACTTGCTAAACTTCCCATATAATTCATGCCTCCTCAGAGTCTTCAAGATAATGCGCAAGTGATTTTCATGATCTTCGTAGGTTTTGGAGTATACCAAGATATCATCAATAAATACCACCACAAATTCATCGAGATACTCCTTGAAAACTCTATTCATCACATCCATGAATACAGAGGGTGCATTAGTCAATCCAAAAGGCATTACAGTAAACTCGTAATGCCCGTACCTGGTTCGAAATGCTGTCTTCGGAATGTCTTCCTTCTTTACACACAACTGATGGTATCCAGATCGAAGGTCAATATTTGAAAAGTATTGAGCTCCATGTAGTTGGTCAAATAAATCATCAATACGAGGTAGGGGATACTTGTTCTTTATCGTTATAGCATTGATCTCCCTGTAGTCGATACATAACCTCATAGATCCATCTTTCTTTTTAACAAAAAGAACAGGGGCTCCCCATGGAGAAACACTAGGGCGAATAAATCCCTTATTACTCAATTCCTCTAGTTGTTTCTTTAGTTCAACTAATTCTACAGTGGACATTCTATAAGGGGTCTTCGATATAGGCCTTGATCCAGGAATTAAATCAATGGAAAACTCAACTTCTCGTTCTGGAGGATGTCCAGGTAAATCTTCCGGAAATACATCTACAAATTCTTTCACAATAGGTACATCCTCTATTTGAACATTCCTTTCCTCACCCGCAGTTATTTCATTCTCTTCCTCCCCAATAATTGAATTTAGTTGAGCTATTGAGGGTGGATCTAAATAAGAATTAGGTGGTGACGATTCTGCTCTAAAGATAAGGTGTTCCTTATCATTATCATCAAGAATCGTAACCTCTTTCTTCTTACAATAAATCTTCGCATCATAGTCCGAAAGCCAGTCCATACCGAGGATTATGTCAAACTCAATCATAGGTATGACGATGAGATCAGCAGATAACGAACATTTATGTGCTCTAATGGGGACTGATTCACAAAACTTTGTTGCAATGATACTTCCCTTAGGAGTTTTAACTGACAACTCCCTTGTTAAATCAAATTGGAAATATCTAATTTTCTTAGCAAACTGGGAAGATATGAAACAATGCGATGATCCAGAATCAAGTAATGCATTTGCTAAACTTGAGGAAACCATTAAATTACCTGCCACCACGTCTTTCGGAGCTTCTACCTCAGCAGTAGTGATAGCATAAGCTTGGCCTTGATCCCTTGGCCTTTTCTGAGGTAAGTTCTCCTGACGCTTAGGACATTCATTCGCATAATGTCCCATCTCCCTGCAATTGTAGCACTGAACGTTGGTGGCTTCCTTCTTCCCTTTGCAATCACGAGCTTGGTGGCCTTTTTCACCACACTTGTAACAGACTCTCATTCCCTTCAAGCAAGCACCGGGGTGTTTCTTCCCACATTTACCACAGGATGGATATTCAAACTTTCCTTTCTTCCCCTTATTTCCATTCCCAGATTGATCAGCAGGCCTCTTCTTCTCTTGCTTTGCTTTAAAGTCATAAGACTTAGAGAATTCCTTTTCGGTCTTGATAGCACATAAGATAATGTATTCGTACGATGAAAAGGATTGTGAGACTAATGCTCGACGGATAAATGGTTTTAACCCATCAAATAAACGATAAATCTTACTTCTTTGGTTACGTATATAATCACCAGCGTACCTTGCTAACCTTGTAAAGTTAGCCTCATGCTTTGTGACATTCTCATCCTCCTTCTGTCTCAGACTTAGAAATTGTCTTTCCATATCTGCTCGATGGTCGCGAGGAAAGTATTTTTCTAAAAACAGATTTTTGAACTCCCTCCATTCCATATTTGATACTTCATCATCTTCCTTCATATTTTGAATCAATGACCACCATTGATCAGTATCTCCAGTGAGGCGGTAAACTGCCATGATAACTTTTTCCCTTTCACTGCTCCCCAAAGCCTGAAATATTTTCTCTAGGGAAAATATCCATTGCTCAGCTACTAAGGGATTTGTACTCCCATTGAACGTTGGTGGTTGTTACCTCATGAACTGATCTAACATTGATCCTCCACGCTGCGGATCAGGGTGCTCCATACGGGTAAGGTTATTATTCATAACCTGAGTAAGTTGTCCCAGTATGGTGATTAGCAGATCAGCTCCAGTTGCATCACCAGCTCCACTATAATTATCTTGAGCAGGAGGGCAATCCCTACATGGAGTGCATGCATTGATACGGTTTCCATTTCTTCCACTAGGCGCCATTTCTAAACAATGTCATAAACTAGATCAGTTTATGAATCAAAATACATAATCCCATACTTATAAAACACTTAACATAAATTGAACTATTTATGGATATAATCCATAATCATAAGAATGTTTTCTTTGAGGAAGTATATACTCATAATCCCTTCAAAATGATTTGTAAAGAAAAATAAGAGTTATCCTAAGCATATCCCCCGGGAGTGTCGTAACCAAGAGTGCAGCAAGGCCCGTTGTCGTGCACCAGTTCCCGTTCGAGTCTAGCTCAAAGCGGTGTTTTCGGGTTTTACCCCTAGGTACATCTGTGCCAGAGCCGCCTCTACCTGCTCGTATCCAGACAGGGATGTATTGCTCGGAAAACTCACAAAATCTCTACAATACCAAAATTCTAGGAAGTACTTCTATACTAATCGTCAAAGTTCATCTTAGGTCTACGTGCTCTAATCAGAGTTTATCTAAATCTAGCTTCCAAGGTTTGTACTAAACTTCCTCTGATACCAACTGTAACGCCCCGACCCCAGTTACCCAGAGTCAGTGCATTATTACATAACATTGGTATGATCACAAGAAAGATCAAATCTCGAAAGACCGATTGGTTTAGTAGTCTTGAAAACACTAGATATATTCATAAGTCTTACATTACATCATAAAATGAAAAACTACTACAACAACATATTGTCTCCATAATCCACACTCATATCCCCACATAATATCCCTGCAGGTCATTCATAATTTACTTCTTCACTTCCTGGGAAAAATAAAACATATAAAAGGGGTGAGCTCAAATGCCCAGTAAGGATAACAATATAGCGGAAACTTTCATAAATAAGAATAAACATTTAAGGCAATGTATAACTAAAACAAAAGCCTTTTAAACTTGAACTTTTAACATAGTATGGCATAAATAAAATGAGATAATGCCCTTTACTTATTCACATGGTTATTCTACTAATCGAATAATCACATGCAAAATCAATAACCACTTTCATAATGATGGAATGCATAATGCCAGACTATCATAACCACATAGCCAAGGCCTCGTGCCAAGACTACAAATAAGATTTTGTCAAGGCCTTGTGCCAAGACACTAGTTTGTCTCATGAGACCTACCGATGCATCGAGGAGCTATAGCGGGCTCCACCCGTCACATATTAAGTCCAATGCATTCCCATATGAAAAGGTTTAAACATAACATAAACATTCGTATTAAAACTAGCATACGAAATGTCAATACTTTCACCATAAACTATGAATGGTATAAAAATAGCACATCCACAGTCAAACATATCACAAAACCTTCAATACAATATAGAAGTTTTGTATCATAATAAATCAACTTCAAATAATCTTAAAATCCATCAAAGGATGTTGACATAGATGAAATCAAAATTCTTTTTAAAGAAATATCTCCTTTTATTTTGAAATCATTTAAGATCCATATAAAATAAAACATTTTCTTTGAAAATATTCTTATAAGCTTGTAAGGGAAGCTTTTAAGATTTTATAACGGCGGAAAATAGCCGCACCCGCCGTATAAGTTAAAAAAACATTCTTACCTTAATTCTGTCGAAAAGGTTAAAAAGGACCTTGTTTTGAAAACGACGGAAAGATTCCTTTATAAACCTCTTATAAAAAGTCAAACAAGGGTATAAATGACTTTAACCCATATTCTTGTAAATAATAAATATGTTTTGAAATACATTTCTAAGAAACATGGATGTGGATGATAAAGAAATCCCAGTAGATTATTACGTATAAACAACCTCGGATAATGAAGAGATTGTGAAATAACCCTTACCTTGTACTTTTCCTTGGTTGGGGTAGGTTAAACTCCTGTATAATGGTGAAATAATTGTTATTAAATTATACAAGAATCATATATATTAATATGATATCATATATGATCTTTTAACATTGATTTGTTAATAATATCTTAGAATTATCGTCGTTTCGGGTGTTAACTTACTCATTTTCTTTTATATGTTTTGTTACATAAGCCATGTTTGTTGTATCTTATTCATACCCAGAATGATATAAAGTCCTTAAACATAATTTTTAAATCATCAAATGATAATTATACTTTAATGGATACGATGGAGAATGAATCTCATCGCGTTCGTGGAGACGGTAGTCCGTACGTACGCACGAGCGACAATATATTTCTTTTGATATTAAAATAATATATAAATGGATGGTATATCATATATACAGAATCATTAACATGTTATATTTATTATTTACATGAGTTACACATCATTATTATAACCATCCAAATAATAATATATTGAATAACAATTACACCACGACGTGGAGACGGTAAGCCGTACGTACGCACGTATGGTGACATGTTATTCAAAGGGTGGATAGAATAATGAATATGGTTGTACCATATTTATAATAACATCACATTATATGTAAGATACTGGAGTTATTATTTTATAATGGTAAGAACAAAGAAAGAGGAAGTGGAAGAAGAAAGGAACTTGAAAAGGGGTGGTGAAAACATTACCTCTTCTTCGGGTTCTTCCTTTTGATTTGATCAAAAGGGCTCCTTAGGTTGGATTTCTGATCAAAATAAGGCCTCTAGATTGTAGTGAGGGATGTTGGGAGAGTATTTGGGCAGAGTTTGGCCGAACCAAAAGGCTTTTAAGGTGTGAAGAAATGAGAAGGAGGAGTGCCCTTTTATAAGAGGGGTGAGGGGCACCTTTGGAAAAGCTAGAAATATTAATTTATAATAAATTCATATTCGGTTTCTAATGGCTCCAAAGTTGATTATTAAAAGGTTAAGGTGGGTATAGGTCGAAAACCACTCAACCAATAGAATTTAGACAGGTTTGGGTACTTATATTAACCTTATCTTTAAGTATTAACTCTAAGTTAATTAGTTTCACTTTTACAATGTCTCTTTGTATTTTTATATAATATGGTTAATAAACTTACTATATACATCCAAGCGACCCCCAAGTGGTCCATTAATGATGAACCTATCATGATATAAGTCTCTTGGCCGAACCTTAGATTTTTAGGAATTTAATATCAATTAATAAAATAATATTTGTTTTAAGAACTCTTTTATGTCAATTTTGACACTATTCAATAGTTGATTTTTGTGAAACTCATAACAGATTGATTACTTCGAACAAAGTCCATTAAATCAATACTAATATATCATATTATCCTAGAAAATTAGTTTAATTCATTAAAAGTTTCATATTATATTTATTTGGGTATTTATAATATCAATTATTTTAATTTTTCACTATTATAGTAATTACTGCATCATCATTGTGTCATAAATAAAATAAATTATTTAATGTCTAAAAATTATAAATAAAATATAATTATGTAGGAAATCTTTTTATATTTCTAATGAATATTTATAATCTAAAATTCAACATATATAACCCTATGTAACAATTGTTTTTCTAAAAGATATATGCTTGTGTCATTTTTGTATTCATTTTAACTTAATTAAAATAAAGTGTCATTATCACTTACAAGTGGATCCATGGGGTCCCAAAATAGACCCAAAGATTCCCATGGTCGACCATGTATCATCCAATAGGGTTAAAACACGTTTTATGGTAATTTAGTATTATTATAATATTATTTTTTAACCCTTATTTACCGGATTTACCCTTAACCATGGTAAATAAAATATTTACCGCAGTAATTATTCAAAATGTCTAAAAATAAAAGTTACCTATTTACACAATTTGAACATCCTGATTCCAAATATGGAATCCATTTTCCTAAATTCAAAACACATAAGTGGCAGAAATTAATTTAAAATTAATTCCCGCTGTCAAAACAAAAAGCGTGTTTTTAAGAGATAATAACTATCAAAAGATTGACACTTGTTTATGTTCGTTTTAATTGTAAAATTATGTCCAATGACTAACATTATATTAAATGGTAAAAATATATTCTAAATATACTTTAAAACTACTAAAATTCATAATTTATCACTATTAATTATTTTGATTAAAAAAGTTGTTTTTAATTAAAATTTAGTAATTTTCACTATTCATGAAAATATGAAAGTTATCCGAAAAGTACCAAAATTTCACCTTAGGCTAAATTAGATATTCCGAATCGAAAAATGAAGTCCATTTTGAAATATAAAATATATATAATTTTAAAAAGTAGGTATTACTATTCATAATGGCTAGTTTGATTGGTTGTTAGAACTCGGTGTTGCGTACAACACATGCTATCGCATTATTCAAAGAGAAGCGTACCGTAGAAGCTTGGGGTGTTACAATCTAGAACCTCAAACGGCCCGACGTATCTCGGTGAAATATTACCCTGTCTCCTGATCCTCTTGTGTCCCAATCTCGGGGTAACACATAAAAAAACTTAATCTCCGACCTTGAACTCCAAAGGTCGTTTCCGCTGATCGGCATAAGACTTCTGTCGAGACTGCGTTGTAGCCATCCTCTTCTAAATCAACTCTATCTACTATGAGGTCTCCTGAACAAGACGAGGTCCCAGCAAAGCTATCTCTCCTGCCTCCAGCTAGCACAAAGGTGATCGGCATGGCCTACCGTACAAAGCCTCGTAAAGTGTCATCTGAATAGTTGTTTGAAAACTATTATTGTAGGTAAACTCCACTAGAGGTATATGCTTCTCCCAAGAACCGCCAAAGTCTATAATTCAATCTTGGATCATATCCTCAAGTACCTGGATCATGCGCTCTGACTGGCCATCTGTCTGGGGATGGTAATTTGTACTCAGAAGTACCTGTGTACCCAAGGCGCTCTGTAGCCCCTACAAGAAATGCGACGTAAAGCAGGTGTCCCTATCTGAAATGATAGTACTTGGAACCCCATGCAAGCACACAATCTCAAAGATGTACAACCTTCCAAGCTCATCGACACCGAAGGTCCCCTTTATCAGCAAGAAGTGAGAAACCTTCGTGAGCCTGTCAACGACAACCCATACCGAATTGTTCCCTATCGACGATCTTGGTAACCCTATCATGAAGTCTATCGCGACATCATTCCACTTCCACTCGGTAATGGGTAACTGCTGCAAAAGCCCTACTAGCCGCTGGTGTTCCACCTTCACCTGCTGACAGGTGGAACACCTCATGACAAAACCAGCCACATCTTTCTTCATACCTGGCCACCAGTACTGGCGGTGTAGATCACGATACATCTTGGTGATGCCAGGATGAACTTCCCAAACTGAGGGATGAAATTCTCGCATCAACTCCTCACGTATATCTGTTGGCACCCATACACATCCCTGGAAACACAAGATCTCATCCTCAGCAACAGTCCATTCGGGAAGAGGGTCCTCTCCTGACACACTTTCCCATAGGACTGGGCCTTCAGAATCTGCTAGCTGCCTCATTCGAACTCGGTCAAGAAGCGTAGAGGTAACAGCTACATAAGATAGGAAAGTCTACCCATGTTTGTCATGCACCTCCAAATGCATCTCAGAGAATAGAGTCATAAGCTGCCACTCACTGCTGGCCTCCTGAACTGCCTGTATCTGAGTCCTCCTGCTCAGTGCATCAGCCGCTGCATTGCCTTTCCCAGGCGTATAGGCAAGCTCAAAATCGAAGGACTGGAGATACTCAACCCACCTCCGCTATATCATATTCAAGTCACACTGTGTGAAGATGTACTTGAGGCTCTTGTGGTCAGTATACACCACAAAATGCTCTCCCAGAAGATAATTCCTCTAACAACGCAAAGTATGAACAACTGCAGCCAACTCCAAGTCGTGTGTAGGATAGTTCCTCTCATGTGGCCTCAACTGCCAAGATCCATATGCAATAACACGATCCTCCTTCATAAGCACTGTTCGAAGCCCGATTCCAGATGCATCACAGAAAACTGTGTAACTCTTTCCCAGCTCTGGAAAAACTAGAATCGGTGTTGAAGTCAATCTCCCCTTCAGCTCCTAAAAGGCTGAATCACAGGCTTCTGACCAAACAAACTTCACCCCCTTCTTATTCAAGCCTGTCAACAGCGCTTCTAAGCATGAGAAGTCATGTATAAACCGTCTATAGTAACCATACAGCCCTAAGAAACTTTGTACCTTGAAGACATTCTTCGGCTTCTCCTAGGTAACTACTGCTCTCACCTTCTCTGGGTCTACTGATACTCCTGTCTCTAAGATGACATGACCCAGGAAGTGAATCTCGTCCATCCAAAAGTGTCACTTTGAGAGCTTATCATATAAGTAATGCTCCCTCAGTGTACTCAAAACAATATCAAGATGGGTAGCATGGTCGTGTCGAGTGTCAGAGTACACCAAGATGTCGTCCATGAAAACCACCATGAAGGAATCCAAGTAAGGATGGAAAAATCTATTCATTAGTTCCATGAAGATAGATGGCGTGTTTGTGAGACCAAACGGCATGACTGTATACTCGTATAGACCATACCTGCTCTTGAAGGCTGTAAGAGGTATATCTGATGGTCTAACGCGTAACTGATGATAATCGGACCTCAAGTCGATCTTCGAGAACACCCTGGCTCCTCGAAGCTGATCAAAGAGGTCATTGATCCTTGGAAAGGGATATTGGTTCTTGATCGTCAACTGGTTCAGCTTCCGATAATCCACACAAAGATGAAGGGTGTCGTCTGCCTTCTTCGCAAACAGGACAGGCAAACCCCAAGGAGAAGTACTAGGTCGGATGAAACCCTTTGCCTGAAAATCCTCCAACTGCTTCTTGAGCTCCTGCAACTCAGGTGTAGCCATTCTATAAGGAAGAATGGACACTGGTGTTGCTCCTGGAACGAGCTCAATTGAGAAGTTTACCTCACGCTACGGAGGTAAACCTGAAAGTCCTCTAGAAAGACATCCCTGAAACGATCCACCACTGGAGGAAAGTCTAACTGTGAAGTCACCTAGTCATCCAGATATAGACTAGAAATCTGGGATGTAACTCCGCCTAGCCCATGATGCTCGGGTCCAGCTCTACCCGCCTGGACATCCCACTCGCCTCTATGAAGAAAGGACCCGCCGTCTGGTGATATGAAACTCACCCTGCGGCGATAGCAATTGACGACTGTCTGGAAGTGAACCAACCAGTCCATCCCGAGAATGACATCATATCCTGTCATCTCTAGGACATAGAGGTCCCATAATAAGTGACACACTACAACCTCAAGAGGTAATTCTTTTCACTGACTTATGCTAGATATCCTCGTTCCCAAGGGGATGTCAAGAGTCAACATGTCAGCAGACGAAAAGATACAGAGCCCAAGGCTCTCCACGACAGAAATAGAGATAAAGCTATGTGAAGCACCAGTATCGAAAAGAGTTGAAGATAAAATTGAGGCTACTAAAATCATACCTCGAACTGTAGAGGGTCTGGGATCCTGCTCCTGATGAATCTGCTCTACAGCAAAATTCTGGTCTGTACCGCGGCCCTGCATAGCAGCCTGAGATCCCTGTACTGCTCCTCCCTGAGTCTGACCACTGCATCCACAGCCTCTACCCTCACTACCACAAAACAGGGCAAGGCCAGCGCCACCCCTTTATCAGTGCTAACGAAAAAGCGCTGATAAAGGGACCACCTTTATCAGCGCTTTTTTTAGTAGCACTGATAAAGGGTTCGACTTCAAAAAAAATTAATTAAAAATAATATATTAATATATAAATATATCAATATAGTTATATTGATATAAATATAATATATAATTTTTAAATATATTTTAGATAAGTATAAATATACATTTACACTTAATATACTTAATATATAAGATATTTAGTGAAAATGGATTATAAAAAAATTAAAAAAATATTTTTAATTAATAATTTTCTAATTATTATGTAGTAATAGTCATTTAATAACAAATTGAAGACTAAAAAAATAAAAATTAAATAAAAAAAGATCCAAAATATGTTGAAAACACAACTCGAACTTCAAACGGCCATAACTTTTGATCCGGGTGTCCGTTTGAGCTCTACCACATATCAAATCGAAGCCTGCGACGCGCTCTACATAGTTGTGACATGGGGGGACCATGGTAAAGGTCTTTTCGAGGCCAAAAAAGTCTCAGAAGGCCTCTAAAACTGAGTTTTTAGTCGGGGTATCCCGATTTTTTAACATTTTGTGGATTTTCAGCCTCATTTAAGGGGGTATTATTGGATTTTTTTGGTGGGGACTAAATTTATTCCAATTTATTACATTAATATTGATATTATGTTTTTGAAATTTTATAGTTTTTATAATGCACTGCTATTTATAGTCAAATATATAACTATATGTACATATTTTTTATATATTCACACCTAAAAATTTAATTTTTCAAATAAATAATTAAACATATTTACATATAAAATATATTAGATTTATCTAAATAATAAATAATATCCATTTTATTTAAAATACCAATATATGAATATTTATATAACTATATATTAATATAACTATATATATATATATTAATATAACTATATATATATTAATATAACTATATATATATATTAAAATAACTATAAATATATATATTAATATAATTATATGTATGTATTAATATAACTATATATATTAATATAAATATATATTATTATACAAATAAATATATCTAAATATATATATAAATAAATAGATATATCATAAATAAGAGAACAAATCAATATAGGGCCGTGGTAAAGGCTTCAGGTGCGTAGGGGGGAGGTCTCAAGATCAAATCCGGGTGGAGGAAGGGGTGCACGTGCAAGGGTGATTTAGAGGGGCTAGTGCTAATAAAGGGTGTATGTGGTGCGTGCGGGCACTGGAGGAGCAGCAAAGCGCTGATAAAGGGGGGCTCAAGTGCTGTAAAAAGACCCCCCTTGTGATTGGCAATATTTTTTTAATTTTTTTTATTTTTTTTAATTTTTTTAGTTTTATCAGTGCTAAAAAATGCTGATAAAAGACCCTTTTATCAGCGCTTCGTTTTAGCGCTGATAAAAGGGGTCTTTATCAGCGCTTTTTAGAGCACTGATATTGGGGACCCCCCCCCCCCCATCTTCGCTGCCATTAACAGTGTTTTTCTAGCGCTGCTAAAAAACCATTTTTAGCACTGATAAAAGCCGTATTTTTAGTAGTGCCTGACCTGAATGACCTGAATAACTCCAGCCCCCAGTCTGCTGCGGAACTGGTAATCCTGCTCCTGCATGCGGAGTTGAAACTGATCCTCCTTCACTAGCCGTTGGAAGGGGAACCTTACAGAAACACTGCAGATGACCCATCTTGCTGCAAGATCGGCACTCCATTGGGTCTCTCGGGCACTGGGGATTCTTATTCCCGCTCCTCCCACACTGATAACACACCACTTGGGTGCCAGAAGGAAGATCTCATCTACCAGAAGGAACACCTCGCTTCCTCGGATCACCTCCTGTAGACTCTCGGTGGTGCTTCTTGTTGTCTTCCTGAAAAGAATCAGCCCTGGATGTTGAACCACCCTGGTCCACAACTCTAGCCTCCTTAGGTTTCTCTCCGTAATGATTGCCTGGTTGACTATCAGAGTAATAGAAGTCAACTGAAATACGTTCACTTGCGATCTGATGTTTGGTCTGAGACCTTCCTCAAACTTCCTTGATAAAAACATCTTGTCATTCCCCAGAATGGGAGTGAAATGTTGTAACTCAGTGAAGCGGGAGGAATACTCCATAACTGAGAGAGTACCCTGCTACAGGCTCATGAACTCCCTAGCTCTGTCAGCCCTCAACATCACCGGGTAGAAGTAGTCGTAGAACGTATGCTGAAATTCATCCCAAGACATAGCCTGTTGGCGCCCTATCTGTGAAACCACATCCTACCATCTCTTGGTGGAATATCGCAGCATATAAGTCACAAGCTTCACTCTCCTCTCCGGTGGCGTCTCCAGATGCTCGAAGATGGATAGCATGGATTCCAGCCATGACTCTGCAGCCTGCGGTCCTCCATCCCTTGAGAACGTGGGAGGATGCTGCTGTTGAAAAACTCGCGTCAGCTCTGCCATAGTCGGGGCAGGATGTTGAGCTCCCTGGAAGGTCTGCATGAATCTCATGAAACCCTCTCTGAACTGAGCGTCGGCACTAGTGTCTAGAATCACTGTAGGTGCCATGTATGGAATGATAGGTGGAACTAATGGTAGTCCCTGATCTACCGTATCAGGTGTACAGTCACTACTCGGTCCCTGATGTGCAACGGGAGGACGTCTTGGTTCCATAGATATGAAAGATCAAAACACACCTTCATTAACAATGAACACAGTTTCAAAATAAGAGAGTAAAATGGAACAGGAGGTAAAAACCTTTAAAATTTGGGGAAAACATGACTACATGGCGTGTAGTACTACTACATGGCGTGTTTCTTAAAAGTTTACCCTGGGCATGTACCTTGGACATACATGGTTGTGTAAACCACCTGGCTACATGGCATGTTCTTAAACTACACGGCGTGTACTAACCCTTTTCCTCCCTTCCCATTCACTCCTATACAGCTGGGAACATGGACTGTCCCAGTAGGAAACTACACGGCGTGCTTGTCCACTACACGGTGTGTCCTTAAGATCTCTCCCCTATCCGTGTTGTTAGTCACACAGACTGGTACACGGACCACTACTAAACGGCGTGTCAAAGGAGACACGGCGTGTACTTGAAATGCCTTACCTGTCCCGTGTTGTTAGTGACACAGCCTGATACATGGTCGACACCACACGACGTGTTCCAAACGGACACGGCGTGTACACTGAAGGATAACACCAACCTGTGTTGTTGACTACATGGCCGGCTACATGGTCAACTATACACGGCATGTTCCCAAGGGACACAGCGTGCACTTGAAGGAAAACCCCAGCCCATGTTATTTGTGACACGGCCGAATACCTATTCCAGACTATAAGGCGTGCTGAGCTGGTACACAGCGTGTTCCTATAAGATTTTTCCAAGACCTCGTGTCCTTACCCACACGATCAGTGACACGGCTAAAACTACATGGCCTGTATTCATAAAGTGCACGCCGTGTATTCTGGGTTTTTCCAGACAGTAACCTCATAACTACACTGGATCCCAGAAAACACAGAAAAACCAGTGTTAAGGTGCCAAATTCCGATCTGTGGGGGCCCATACTCCTCACGAATCAAAGCATGGCATCATAACCATGCATATAACAAGTAACCAATATAAAAAACTCACGACCCACCAAATTCTGATCCTCGAGGTCCCATAACACCTCTAAGACCAAAGTTTGGCATCCATGATAAAGAAGCTCTAAACAAACGATACCCTATCAACATAACAGGAATTCTATCACAGCAGATATCACAACAGCATGCATCTTTTATCACAAATTCTATCACAACAGCATGCAAATTCTAATGCAATCTAGATGACATGGAAAAATGCATGAAATGTGATTTTTTTTTAAAAAGTGCCTATATAATGCATGATATGGAATACCCTCATCTCATCGGGTTGTAACAAAATAGAACCACAATCATATAAGCAGTAACAACACAAAACAAGTGCACCACCCAACGGTGAAATCAATTAAACTGTAACATTTGCAAAACTCGAAAATTGAAATATTTGAGGTAATATAGATTTTTCCCTGTACACGGGTTCTAGAACACCTGGGCACAACTATTTACCATTTACCTATTCTGTCATATCCCTGTCTAGTGCCGCTAAATAGTAAGTCAATAGAAAAGGAAAGAAACTCATTTGATACCACTTTGTAACGACCCGAATCCGGAGCTACTCAATTGGTGCCCCATACCCGGTTCTCCACATGACCTCAAGCACGTTTCCTCAAATGCCAGAGGCTGCCGACTAGCAGCGAGGGCCTTGGTGAGTCATTGGGGAAACTATGCCCTCATTTGTTAAGGTATACAAAGAAAAGGAAATAACAGTCAATAGCAGAAGCAGTAAACAGCATAAAAAAACTAAAACTAAGCAGTGAAAGCAATGTATAATATAATAATGATGAAAATGATGTAGCAGGTACAAGTATCTAAGTAAAGAAGAAAACACAACAACGTTCTAAAATACAACTGAGAACAAAGTACTAAAAGTAAACAGCAACTCCAGCAGCATCGCAAGCCTAAGCTCAGTCCTATGCTCTACAGCTCCAACCAGCAATCATTTACCTGAAGTAGAAGGGTCACAATCCCTATCCACACCTCCAACAATATAACCTGTTTGGGCCGAAAAGCAGGACCCAAACAGGGTGTGAGACTAATCCCAGTAGGCAATCACCACAAGATTTGTGCCCTACTGTCAGTGAGCAATATAGCAAAAGTAAAAAAAATAAATGCAATAGAGAAACAGAAGTACACTAGAGTAAAAAATCCTACCAATATCCATTCACATTTATTTATTAATTTAATTCACTCATTAAATTATTAACCAAGGAATCTTGCAAACACCTCTATATTCTCAAGGCATAGTAAGTAACACAACAGGTATCTCAGCAGACTACCTAAACAGCAAGCAGTACAAAACTCAAGCTTGTTCTTTGGCTTGGTGGACTCATCACAACTAACCAAACAATAATCATAGTGACTCTCTGGGTGGCTCACACTAGAAGACCCCACTAGTCAAGTAAACATACAAATTCACAGACACTCCGGGAAGCTCTCACCATCAATTCCCCTGTGGTCTTGCAATGATAGCTATAGAATCTCTGAGGAAGCACTTACGTATAATTCCCCCTATAGTCTTGATACGTAACTAAGGACACTATAAGGAAGCACAAAGTCCCATTCCCGTAGGTCCTGTGAATGATACTAAAATATAACAGACTCTCTATGGAAGCCCTAATCATCAATTCCCCCTTTAGTCTATCGCACCAGGTTCACATAGCCCTGAGCAGTTTAGTCATGCGTAATCGACTGTTAGCAGCCTAAGTAATCTCAAAAAACTACTTGGCTAATAGCTACAATGCATCAAAAGCATATAAACAGCAGGAAATACATGAAATCAACTATATCAAGGCAGGCAAGCAATGCAACAAGGGTTGCCTCATAGGCAGCCTAAGCCAAACGACGATAAACAGGAAAAACAAGGGAAACACCCAAGGGGTGATCCTCAAGCATGATAACAAGCAATTATTAATCATCTAATAACCTCAAGTATACAAGAAATCTAAGGAAGATAAAAAACAGGATCAAAACCCTAACCCGAGATACCAGATACATGGGTATCCGGCACTTTTGCACCAAAAACTCAAAGACATTCAACATAGGGAAACAAACCACCTACCTTGATCCTAGGAGATTGATATACTTGAACCACGAGGCTTGATTCTCCTTATAACAGTGTAGATATATTAAAACACCCAAAATTCTCAACCCATGATAACTTGAGAAATAATAGGAATTGGGAAACAAAGCTCTAGGAGAAGAGAAAGTTTACCGCTGCGGTTCCAACGCAATTGACAGCGGTCGATTCGGAGAACAGACGGAGGCTCAGAGGCTCGAAGAAGATCCACAGTCGTACGAAACACTCTCGGTCAAAGAACCTGGAGAAGAAGATGGTTCTGTCGATAGGGCATGACCCCAGTCCGTTTAATGAAAAAAATACACGGCGTGTACTTCTCAAGTACACGGCGTGTACTCAGCTTTTCCGTACTCCACTTTAAGCGACCTCCACATCACCCCTACACACCGTGTGTGTGGTCCGGACACGGCCAACACACGGTCTCGAGTGGTAAAGGGGTACACGGTGTGTACTCACAAAGTACATGGCGTGTACTTCAAAAATTTCCAGAAACTCCTATTTTTCCCAAAAACGACCAGAAAGGGAAAAACGTACCTAAAAAGAAGGTCCAGTTTCTTACAAAATTAAAAAAAATACAGTTATTAATTTTAAAATATCATTTGAACTTAGAGAACCCATGACCAAAATATTTAGAAAAAAAATAAAGGATCAGATTGACAAAGAAAACTGTTTTATGTATTTTATTGTAAATAATTAATATTCGGATAAAATTCAATTATGTATTTATTTTAATGTTAAATAAATTTAGGTCATAAAAATTATTCACATTAATAATTTTAACTCACACAGAAATTTTATTCTAAAAACACAATTATCTTAAAATTTCTTTTTAAACGTTGAACAAATTAATTTTAAATTAAATTTTATTAATAATATAATTTTTAATATATAAAATTAATATAATATGAATAATTATAATAATTAAATTTAGTGGTATGATAAATATTAGTAAATAAATTTTTAATTAATTAACATGTATGAAAATAAAAGTTACCTAGGTAAACGTATACTTGGGTAAGGTGAAAAGTAAAATAAAACTAACCTAAATTTCCCATGGTTGTCTCCAAAATGAGTTCATGGGAATATGTTAAACTTTAACATGTTAAAAAATCTATATTTTTGAAGTATGGGTGTCTTTGAAATTTAATTGTGTAAATAAATAATTTAATAAGTGAATGTCTTTCCAAAACTACCCTTCCCTTCACTTATAAAAAGACACACTTACGCCCATTCTTTACACGCCCATATATTCTAATTAACCGGTGAAAATATGAAAAACATTTCTTCTTAGAAAAATATCCCATGAACCATATCCTTTTTCCACCCTTAATTATCCTGATAACTTAATTTCCAAGGATAATTCCAATGAAAATAAAAGTTCTTGGCATGAGTATTACTATCCTATTAGTCATTATTTTTAATTTTTATTTTCCTAATATTTTATAAAATTTTAATATAATTAATTAATTATTATATATATATACTAAAACTTAATTATATTAATTTCAAAATAACTTTTCATTCATACCACAACATTCACTAAAAAAGTCACATTGATCACGCGTATGTGCGGACTGCCGCCTCCATGACATGATGCATTTCGTTTTTCATCACAACCTATCTTGGATAGAATCAAGGATGAGTTTTATGAATAAATTTTTTATTTAAGTTATAAAATTCTAAAATGAACACATTTTCTTCATTTACCTTCATTTTTTCCATTCATTAAGGAATGTGATCGTAAATCATATGTATGTGAGGACTACCGCCTCCATGAATGACGTGTCTCAATTATATTAACCACATTGCATGGATAGAACTAAAATTATAATTATTAAATTAATATTAATTTTATAACATTATTAAATTTATTAAATGAAAATTTTTAATATACCATCATTCTATTTATTCATTAAGAATCGGGTTCGTTAATCATACATACATGTAGACTACCGCCTCCATGAATGAAGAATTTCATTTGTCAACACCACCCATTATTAATAGATTTAATAATGGATTTAATGGATATATATGATATATATATTACATGTATAATATTATATAAATGATTAAAACTATTTATAAAATATTTCTTACACATTCGATCATCACGACGCACTTTTGTTTTGGTTGTTTTACCTCTTACTTGAGTGAAGTTTCATTGTTTTTATTGTGAATTATTAAGGAATATTATATAATGTTAGTGAAATTTAATAATAGGTTATTAAATATTTTTTAATTAATTTAGAGTTATAATATTAACATCTAATTTTTTTTAATAATATATCATCTCCATTCTTGAAAAACTATCGTAACAAATTTGTCTCCAACATCATCTTCAAGAGTAGTAATTAGAGCTCTCATGAGATGCAAGTGGAGAATTAATTTTCATAATGGGATATATATATCTAATAATACAAGGTAATATTGGAATTATTAACTTGTAATAAAATATCAATAATCAACATTAACATTACGAATCATGTGAAAGACAATATTAAAGTGTTAACACCCAATGTTACAAATAATCTATAATAAACCACTATATTCATAGAAAATAATTATAAATTAAGTATATAAAAGTATTATAGAGATGAATAAGGTTATGAAATATATTTCTAAGATAGTTATGTTTGTTTTATGGGAAGTTAGTTTGTGATCGACTAAGTAGGGAAATAAGGTAAGATATTTTTGTCTCAAACCCCCTTCATTATGACACATTTTACTTTATTCACTAATTTAACTTTATGTGGTATATATGATACCTAATTGTTATTTTAGCATGAAATATATTTTATTTTTATTATTTTAATTTCATTTTAATATATTTCTCCTTAATTGGTTTTGATTAAAATTTTACTCATGTCATAATTTTTTTCTCGACTCAATTCATTTTTCACATGAGTCATTAAATATACTCTTGATCTTAATATTCCTAGTCTATTATTCCTGCCATTATTTTTTAACATGGTAGATTTAATTTTCATCTATTAATATTACTTATATTCATTAATATCATCATATTTTATGAAAACATTCATCAAATAAAATCATTATGTTGATAAGATTAACGCATATACTTTCCAAGGTATGTTTCTCTTACATTCACATTTTTTACCTATTGAAAGTGGGATCTATAACCCAATTACTTTTTATCTCAAGTGACCTTAAAGTTTCAATTTAAATATTTTCAAATTAATTTTTTATTTTCATTTTTATTATGTAGGTTACACAAAAGTTTTTTTAAAAAAATATATCATTTTACACAATAATTTTTTTTAAATGTTTTCTTTTAAAGTAAAGTTATAGATATTATAAAAATTAATCCATAAATAGTTTTGTAAATTTATTTTCAACTATATTTACTTTTTTTTAAAAAAATTAAATGAAAATATTTTTAACATTTTCCACATGGGTCGTTTGGAATGGATGAAATATCCTTTACATGATTCTATGTGAACATATATTTCTTCTTCTACTGTCCTTTTCTAAGAGACTTCCAATATATGCTTTCATGTTTTCAAGAAGGTAAAATGTTATTCTCAGGATTTGATAAAATCATTTTAAATTTTTTAAATTTATAATAGAAATTATTATTTTCAATTTTTCTATATTGATTCTAAGAGTGTTCTTCATGCATAGGGTGTAATTGATAAATTGTATTCATCAAATCATGCCATCCACTTTAATTTTCTAGATGGGTTATGAAATAAAATTATACATCTATGGTATGATCCATCACTAATTTTTTCTGGGAAAACAATCTAGTTATATAGGCATGATTTTTTTCAATTTCCTTCATATTTTATTGGAATATGTTTTATTAATTTGATTGAAAGGTGTTCACTGAGATTCCAAATAAATTTATTAATTGGGGAAATTATTTTACAATAGATATATCTATTTCCTATATGGTGTGAATACTATGTGTGTAATCATAGTTTTTGAGTGTTATTTGCCTATAATGGTTCTTAAAGTCATTAGATTCCCATTTATTTTCCATGGGTTAATTGTGACATGTTTATTTATGAAATCATGAATTATTATTTAGGGAACCACTTAAAAAAAATATAAACCCATTTTATTTCCATGGGTTATTAATGATATGTTTATTAAAACAATATTGTCACAACCCATCCCCCAGGGCCCATGTCGTGACTACCCCAACCCCACCTTCCATAGGCCAGGGGATGGCGACTAGCACTGGAAAGGCATATCCCTAAAACTGGGAAGGCATTGCCTTCATAACCTGTAAACTCACACAACCAAGCACACAGAAAGATACAAGCACAAAGTAAACTGTATAGTAAAAAAGAGTGTGTACAGTAAGTAAAGGGGGCCAGAATACAAGCCCAACTGAAAAGTACAAGTAAAACTTGAAAGTACAAGTAAAACTAAAAACATCTCTTGTGAACACCCACCAAGGATCCTACCTAAAGGGTAGGTACAGCTCTCAAATGGTCATCTCGGCGGTACTCCTTGTCTAAGGTCCACCTCCGAGCAGCCTCCAGTCCTGGTACCCTCATCCTTAGTCAACGTTGTATGTCTTCTACATAAGACACAACAAGGTGTGGGCATATCCCATGCAGGGGTGAGTATAACGATACTCAGTAGGGACCCCGAGACCCCCGAAGGTCTCTCAAAATCCAAAAATAATAATCCACAAAGCATGAAAACAACAGTCAACCCAACTTAGGTATATGACCATACATATACCTAAGTTATCAAGTATACCCATCTCATTTATGAGAAAACACAAGGCCCAACTCATTAGCCCAAAGCACAACTGTTCCATGAAGGAAAGAATACCACGAAGGTAACACCATAAAGGTAAGTACCACAAAGGTAATGCCACATAGAAGAATACCACAAAGGTATCACCACACAGAATAATAACACAAAGGTAAAGACTCACCTCACACCGGGTATAACTTAAGTACGGAAGTATGGATGATTATCTGTATTGCTAGATCATCTTACTTCATCGAGAAGATTTGTTGTTGACCCACATAGGATCGAAGATGACCCACACAGGATCTGAAGATGACCCGCACAAGATCTGGAGATGACCCACACAGGATCGGTATGCGCTGACCCACACAATATCACTGATCACTGACTCACACAGGATTCGAAGATGACCCACACAGGATCTGAAGACTCCTCAAGTACAGCCGCCACAGGGTTCCCGCACTAATCACTCTTGATTCTGAGAGGTTCTGATCCTCAATCCATTGGTATATACTTCAACTACCATGAATTCCCACAAAGAAGTATCCCAAAGGACTGTCATGTCATAAGGGACCCAACACGGTAGATAGCGCATCAATCGGACGCCCGGTCTGTAAGTTATTAGTGTTTTCGTTTCGAGAGCCCGGTTGGATTTGGGTTTGATACAACCAGGTCATACCCCAAATTTATCCAAAACTCAAGTGGGTTATACTAAAATTACCATCTCCATCCAAGGATTATGGCGTCGTAGACAGTTCATCAAACAGATGCCCAGTTCTCAAGATATGGCCAAAAAGGCGTCTCTGGGTCCAGCCCGACCTGGTCAGACCGACCCGACCTGACCCAACCCGGGTCTTACCCGGATGGGCTGGTCCATGGCGGGTCTGGGCCGCGGTGGGCCTGGCCCGCTGGTCCACGGTCTAGCCCGGTTTGCGAAGGGGTGTCCCGGCCCGCTGGGTGCGATGCGGCCCACTGAGGCGCTACCCGGCTGGGTACGGTCTGCCCGGCTGGGTGCGATCCTCCGTGGCGGGGCCCACCCTAGCCGCACCGGGGGGATCCCCCCCCCCCCGGATTCCCAAACTATCCATCAGATTGTTCATCCTGCTGGCACACAAGACCCGCCAGAGCGGGTCCTGCTCGGTGCGTCACGGCCGGCCAGATTCCCAACCGGTCCTCCTTCCAGCGGCGCGACGGCGCCGCTGTCCACCTGTGGCTGGCCAGGTGTCAGCCACCCTCCGGTCTCCACCGCAGTCGCTTGGCCATAGTCTCCAGCTCCAACAGTACGGGCGCACACCACCGCTTCACCATGCAGCTGGCGGTGTGTCGACCGCCACCCTACTCTGTTGCGGCCGACAGGCCACGACCTCCTCTTCCGACGACACAAACGCTTGTCGCCCTCCTTCCACATGGCCGGCCGGGTGTCAGCTTCCACATTCTTCTATGAGACATCACATCTTTTTTACAAGCCTGAAAATTATAATTCTCGCATATTCATGATCCTCAGGTTGAGATCTCTGCGTCCATATGTCGCACTCAATGAAACTTTGTGTTTTTAGCGCGCTTAATTATTTGGTGTCAAAGAACGCACAAAGAACGCGTGAAGAACGAATAAAAATGGTTATGGTAAATGTGAGGACTGATGGCCATGTTTTTTTGTCCATAATCATTGAGAATCAAGTATATGAAGAATCTACAAAATAGATTTAATCATACTTCAAATTAAACCCCCTACCTCGTTTGCTTGTTGGTGGTGGCGTGAGGAAGAGGATGAAGTCAATGAAGGGGATGTCAACGTTCGTCACTCCTGCAACACGTTTCCGATCTAGGCTCAGGCGTCTTCCTTTTTCTTGATCCGGAGAAAGTTATTTGTTGGAGGATGTTCTTCTTTGGAGGATTCTCCAGCAAAGGCCTCCTCTCCCTTTCGCCAACGGAAAAACAACCCTCAATTCCCTCAAGAAGAGTTAATAAAATAAATCTTAATTAACAAGTTGTTTCATTAATTTAGTTTTAATGAACCCTATTAATTAAAGAGATTTGTGGTTACATATTTTTTGTAACCGGGAATTTAATGCTCGGCCACCCTCGTGTGGTCCCCACCTCCACAATTCAAAAAGGAGGTTTCAAAAAAATGTGATTTGTTTTATTTTTCTTCTTCCATGAAAAACTGAAAAACTAACTTCCACCCTCAACCTACTACGGTCGAGGTGAAGGTCTCCTTAAGTGAATATCGGCGTTTCAAGTTCAACGGTGTTCTCGGATTTCAATTCCGAGCACCGGTTCAAAAGTTACAATACTCCACTCACGCATTTACTGAACGTACCAAAAAAAAGTTCAGAAATTCATTCCAGGAACACCGGGCCTCGAAATCACGCACCATCAATTTTTGAAGACTCGTAATATTTCCATATAATTAAAAAAATACATGAAAAAATCCGGGTCTTTACACATATGGTACACATATGTATTATTTCTATTATGTGATGTGTGGTTCCAGATTTATATATATCTCCAATGAATTGTTTCATGTTTCCTTATCATGAGAAATCATACTGCATGGGTAGTGAGAATGCCCAACTATAGTGTGTGGGTAGTTAGCCTAGCCAAATATCTTATGTTAACAAGGTAGGGAGTCTTGAATTATGCTATGATATCATGTTTATATTGTCACCACATTTTCTATGATGCCATGATCATATGTTATGATCATTGTTTAATATATATATATATATATATGATATCATCTCTTTATTTCAAAATTCCATTATTATGATCATTCTCATTATGATATCATGTTATGTCTCATGTCCCTCATGTTATTCTATATTATTATATTTATCCATATTGAGTGTTTGAACTCACCCCTTTCTTATGTTTCCTTTCCCCAGGTTGAAAAATAAATTATTAAGTATGCTAAGACTAGAAGAGTGACTTATGTGAATAATTTTGGGGTGATGTTTAATAATCATTATTGATTTATTATCATCTTATATAGTGGAAAAATTTCAGTTTGATTAGAAGTATTTATATTTTTTAGTTAGTGATTTTTACAAATTCTAAAAAACTCAAAACTAAAAGGTACATGGGTTGTACGTGTGAGAAATAAATTTTAATATTAGATGTGAATCAAATCCAATATTGTATGTTATGTGTTTTCAGCACCATAAATGGGTGTGTGGGTCTAGGTATTCTAAAATTAGTGTCATAGGAGTTCTTAGACAACTTTAGAGGTTAAGATGTTATCAATTGAGGATAATTTGATATCTTGAAATGAAATCAAGATTTGATATGAAAAAATATTCTATTTGTTTCAAATATATATATATATATATAAATTTAAGTTTTTAGTATTGAATATTTTATGTTGTTTGGGGATTATGACAAGAGAACATTATTTGAAGTCCTAGATATAAGTATAATTATAGGAAAACCCCCCAAAAATTTGGTAAATTGGATATTTAGGGGTTTTACTAGTAATTAAAACCCTGTCATGAAATTGGAAACTAGATATAATTTTTCACAGATGTATCTAGGGATAACAACCCCAAATAGAGTTAGTCAGGAATATCATTGTCATAATTCTGGTGCACAGTGAATGTGCCCTAACTACACACCTGGTCTGACCCTCCCATGAGATATTATTGGGTTAATCTAAATTCTCTTTACAAACCATCATCAATAATTTGAACATATGATTTTATGGAAGTTAACTTTATTATAGAATCTATTAGTTAGATGAACATAGATAACCTATATTATAGATAAAGTCTCATAAGTTAGGTTATTCACATTATTTAAGAATTATTTCTTTTAAGCTCATAGTTTTCCCTTTATATTTTTAATATTATAAGTATTCTCAACTATAAAATTTATTTTAAAGTAATGGATGGATAAAGAAGGAACCAAGATAACAGTGGATGAAATGGATAATTTAGGGATTTTCCTCATTTAAAATCTATTTTTTAAAGAAATGTGGCTAGAAATATTGTTATTATTTCAAATTAACAATCATGAATTATTATTAAAAAAGTGAACATAGATGAATTCCATATCACACCAATGAAGAGAAGGATAAAGTCTCAGGAAAATTAAGGTGATCAATAGGATGAAGGAAAAAAGATAAAATATCATTCATGTAAAAAAATATTTGAAGAAAAACATTGGGGATTGTCTCAAAGGAACTAGAAAAAATTTTATGCGTGGAAATGGAGTACAAAAATCAGCTAGATGCCAAGGGAAAATGAAAAATTTAGATAACTTGATAGAGGAAGAATATTTATCATCTTGTTTAAATAAATATATTAATTTAAAATTTTAAATGAAGTCATGTATATAGTTTTTAAATCCATAATTAATGAATTTTTTTTCAAGGGAATAATTTCTTTATCTTGGGGAGGATGTAATATCCTGATATTTCAGAATATATGTTTTCATTTAAATAATATTGAGTTATATATCTTTTTTCATAAAGATTAAAACGATTTTTGGGGTACGTTATTAAATATAATTAATCTTCTTTAAAATATCATTATGATAACATATATAAGAGATAAAATATTTTTAAAAAAATTATATAAATAGTATGAAATAATATAAGAAATAGTTAATGTTTTAGAACATTTTTTTTAAATATATGTATTCTATATTTATATTTTATATTTTATATTAAAATTTAAATATATAATGTTTAGAAATAGAATTAGATAAAATTAATTATTTTTGAATTTTGAATATAAAAATTTTCTTAGTATGAGTTTTTGATCATTTTCTGAAAAAAAAAAATCATTTTTAGTAAAAAATATGGTATTTATGGAAATTATAATTTTTGTGACTTTATCAATACATAAGAATCAACTATAAGGTAAAAAACAATTTAAGTGTTCAAAACAAAAATTAAGGAATATAATAAATAATATTAAAATATTATTTGAACATAGAGAACCCATGACCAAATTTTGTAAAACTAAAATAAAATATTACTTTAATAAAGAAAACAATTTTATGTCCTTTAATTAAATTAATTGATATTCCTTTAAAATTCAGTTATGGATTGATTTTAATGTCACATAACCTTTATTTTATTTATAATAAATTAATTTAGGTTATAAAATTTATTGACATTAATAATTTTAACTCAGAAATAATTGTTTCACTTAAAACATGATTATCTTAAAAATGGGTTTTAAGCATTGAGAACATTTATTTTAAAATTAACATTTCATAATAATAGTATTCATAATTTATACTATTAATATAATATATTTGAATATAATACTTAAATTAAATGTTAAGATGAATATTAATAGGGAAATTTTTAATTAATTAACCTGGGTGAAAATAAAAGTTACCTAGGTAAAATAACACTTGGGTAAAGTGAAAAGTAAAAGTAAAATCCCCTAAACCAAACACAGTTGCCTATTAAATTAGTTTATGGGAGTATTTTTAACCTTAATATTTCTCATGAAACCAATTATATAAATATGGGATTCTTTGACATTGAATAGGTTAAATAAATAATTTAACAAGTAAACGTGTTTCCAAAACTACCCTTCCATTCACTTATAATGGGACACACTTACACACATTCTTTACACACCCATAAATTCGAATTCATATTTAAAATTTTTCCCATTTTTTAATCCTAGATACCTATATAAGGAAACATAGCCTTTGGGAAAAAATAATTAGTGTAATACCTTCATTTCCAAGGATAATTCCAAGGGAAATTAAAGTTCTCGACATGAGTATTACTCTCCTATTTGTAATTCTTTTGAACTTTAATCTTCTTAATATTCCATAAATTTTTTAATATAAATAATTTATATCATATAAATAATAAAATTTCATTGTATTAAATACACACAAAAAATTTGTTCATTCCATAACATCCACTAAAAAATAAATGCATTGATTGTACATATGTGCGGACTACCACCTCCACAACATAATGCAGTTCAATTTTCATAATCACATATTATGGATAGAATCAAGGATGAGTATTAAGAATAATTTTTTTTCAATTATAAAATTTAGATATGGCCACCTTTTTCTCATTTAACTTCACTCTATCCATTCATTATGAAATAACATCATTAATCATGTGTATATGCAGACTATTGCCTCTATGAATGGGGTGTCTCATTTATCTTAACCACATAACATGGATGGACCTACAAGTAGAATTAGAAAACTAATATTAATTTCATAATAATATTATAATTCTTAAATAATTTTTTTTCATATACCATCACTATATTCATTCGTTTAGAAATGGGTTTTTAATCGTGCGTACTTTCATAGTACAACTTCCATGAACAAAGAATTTCATTTGTTAACATAAGCCATTATTAATGGTTCTTATATTATATTTTATAGATATATATTCTATATATTACATGCATAAGCTTATATAATTGATTAAAAATATAAATTAACACTTTCTTACTCATTCCACTACTACAAAACATGCCTTTAACATCACTGGCATTTATCAGTGCTGGAAAAATTCAATGATAAAGTTCATCTTTATCAGTGTTAAAATAGGTGCTGATAAAGTGTAACGTTTATCAGTGCTTTATTTTAGGTCTGATAAAAGAAACCTCTATTAGCACTTTATTTTTAGTACTAATAAAAGGTTACCTTTATTAGTGTGTTTTTAGCACTGATAAAAGCTTCCCTTTATCAGTTCTTTCTTAGCACTGATAAAGGTCCAAAATAAATTGAAAAATTAAACAAATAAAAATAAAATGAGTAAATTAAGAAAAATATGAAACATTTTATTAATTAAATAATTATTGATAAAAATAAATAAATTTAATATACATATTTATAGATAATAAGTATTGATAAATAGTATATATTAAATATAGATATATAAAATGAATAAGTATAATATATATAAAATGATAATTAAAAACATATTAATTTCTTATTTATTTTTAATGTTTGGTTTTTCAATTTAACCTATATCAAACATTGTGTGTTGCATTTATTTCACGTGCATGTGTGTGTGTGTGTTAATGCATTTGTATATACAAAAGCACACACAAATATATTTACATAATATATAGAAACACATACGCCTAATATTTATGTAATTTATTCAAATTTTAGTATATTTTAGAATTCCATTATAACATGGTACATTTAAGATATATTATGTTTTAATCAGTCAATTTTATTTATTTGTTTTTAATATTATAGTTAGGGTAATCATTTTTAATGTTTTTTATTTTTTATTTTATTTTAGAATTTGACCATATTCTATTATTTATTTATATATATTTATTTATTATGTTTTCGTATTTTCAATATGTATACATCCACTTTAATATATATATATATATATATCCAAATTTTTTAATAACTTATATTTAATTAATAAAACTTGTCCATTTTTCAATATTTTTAAAGTGTACTCATTTTGAATTATTCAATTTCACTCATTTTTAAAATGCATGTATTTAAGATTATATATCCATTAATAATATTAAAAATATATTTTTAAATAAATATTTATAAATAAATATATCTATAAATGTATATTTACTATATTTATAATTAATATAAATAAATAATGATTATTTTTTAAATAAGTATTTATATAATTATAAATAATTAATTATATGTATTTAAGTAATTATAAAATTATAATAAATTCATTTTAATAATTATAAAATTATAATAAAGTTATTTAAATAATTATAAAATTATAAAAAATTTATTTAAATAATTATAAAATTATAGTAAATTTATTTAAATAATTATAATTATAAAACTTTTATTAGAGATTTTTTAGTGCCGATAAATATCAGTCTTTATCAATGCTAAAAAAGTAGTGTTAAAAGATATATTTATCAGCACTAAAACCTTAGTGCTAATAAATATGTCTTTTATCAACACTTTTTTAGTGCTAATAAATCTCAACATTTATCAGCACTGATAAATATTCATTTTATCAGTGCTTATAAATTTAGTACTGATATGAGGGATCTTTGTCAGCACTAATCTAAAATATCTCTTAAAACTTTCCCCGGTCAATTTAAAAAAACCCTAACCACAACTCAATCACTCACAATTCTCAAGCTCTCACCGAACTCCTCTGGTGTTGGTGCGACTCCTCTACTTTCTTAGAGATTAACCAAGGCTAGAGTCCAATGTATATTATTTTCTACTCTTCCTCTATCATTTTTTGATGTAATGGTTTCCACATTTTTCATTTTTGTGCTATTCTTAAACATGATGAACCCTACATCTCTTCTCGTCGCCATTGAAATACAACAAGTGTGGTTCTATTTCATCATTTTTCTCCTTCCATACATATTTGAGTGTCTATCCCATTAGTCCCTAGAGACACTCATAGATATTTTACTCTCCTATCAACATTAACAGGGAGACCTCTCATTCCCCCTTGGTTTTTTGTTCATTTAAATAAGTTCCAAAATCTTAGTAGTTTCTCAAACTAAATTCATTTTATATACTAGATTATAGATTATAAAGGCTTAATTATGAGGATTTTTAAGGATTAGGGGATACCAAGTTATGCCCCTCATTTATGGGTGATGAACATATAGGGACTAATGTATGTGTAAAAATCATTAAAACATGTTTTTTGGATTTTGGTTATTCATATAAATTATTAAACCATGAAATGGGTTATTTTTATTTATGATTTTGATGAATATTTTTTTATTGAATTCAAAAAAATATTGAATTAATTAGTCACATTCCAAAAATTATTTTAGTGATGCATGTTGTGAGAGTTTTTTTAATTAATTCAAGATTATTATTAAACTTTAACCATGGGTTACAAAGAGTGATGGGAAATTTCTTTAGTGAGAAAAGTATGCTATTTTTAAAAAAAATTCCTAGATTGGATAGAGTTGAGAAATCATTGGATAAATGTACTTATAAATACACAACAACATATAAAGAATGTATTTCCATAAAGTAAGTGAGTTATCCATGATTGGATAGCTGATCAAGAAAACTATGAGCTGTGATTTATTAATAGATTTACTAATCAAAATAGATATATAATTAATTCATATTATAAAAAATAATTTGAAAAGTCATCTAACATGGTGAATAAGCATATAGAGAACAAAAATTGATTAAAATATACTTTTGATGGTTTGGATCTTTATGTCCTATAAGTCATGTAATTTGTTATCCATGTACAAAATGCAAAAAACAGATATATCGTATTTGCTGATATCCTTGAATCATAAATGGAAATTTAAGATTATATATACTTGTATCAGAGGCTACAACATACGACCAACATATATTTTGGTGGGGCATTAAATATATGATATTGTATGAATTAATTTGGCTACTTCTCCCAAATTATTTCTCATAAATTATAAATCATAAGGAGCATCATAGATGGTTTGAAACATTTATCTAAACAATCAATGAAAGAAGTACTCTAATGTAATGAAATTATCAATTTCCATGAGATGGTCGTCAATGCCCAATGAACTCTTTATTAAATTCAGAGTTCCTATAAAGAGATATAATCCCTTTATTGTAATTAACTCTTTGTTGAATTCTATATCCAAAAATCTCTTCTTCTTTGATCGTTGTTTATCACTAGGTTAAGGCGCTAGAACTCCTTCAGTGATCGAGGGTCCTCATGAATATTTATGTGAGTGAGGGCTATTGTAATCTTATCAAATTCTAGAATAATTTTCTGTGGGGATGCCTCTCTCCAATATTATATTTTACATCCGATAATATCATAATCAGACGTAAATTAGGACATTCCTCGAGGTAATTATAGATCTACTTCAAACTATGTGGTATAATTTTTAAATGAAGGTAAGTATCTATGGTTTCTCTAATATTTTATGCTAATATATCATAATAATAAATTTAGGATTGCATTGAATAGATTTATTTCATTTATAAGAGTAAAAAATTATAGATCAATACTGAGCATAAGTTGAAAAAAATCACCCTTTAAAGGGATGTATATTGTTGGAGGGATCTTATGGTGGATTAAAAAAATATTAAAAATTGGAAGGTGTGGAATCCTTGAGTAGACAAAAGTGATTTCCAATGTAGGTGGGGTGAGATTCATTTCTTCAAGACCATTAGAGTGGATATATTCCAATTCCTCTTCAATTGAGGAGACATTTTGAGTGATTCCATTAGCGTAGGTTCCTAGGACACTTTAATCCTAAGATGCTTGATTTTATTTCATATCTTAATGATTTATGGGACTCTCTCTTTCAAACTATCCTTCCTCCCATCATTGTGGTTCCAAATTTCATTGATAACATACCTCCCGAACAATGATGGGAGGAAGGCTAGTTTGAAAGAGGGAATGAGTAGCCTCAAATCTATCATCAAGAGATGAAAGTAAAAAAAGCATCTAAAGACGGATTAAATAAAGGCAGTGAAGTTTATTTGTACTATAGTATTTAATTATTATATCTTTATTCAAGATAGTAACAATTTTCATGCAAGATTTATGAAATTGTGGACTTTTATTCATGAAGTGTATTGAATTGTTATTATTCATGAAAAATTAAATGTTTGACTACTCATGCAGAAAATGTCTTTTGAACATGACGATGTTTCCAATCCCAAGCAAGAACAGATTGCTGATGATGAAACTGTGGAATAATTAGGGGATCAACAACATGTTTATGAAAAAATGAAAAAACAAGAATGATGCAGCATCATAGTTTTGAATAAAATTATAAAGGAAAGAAGTTAGGGTATAAAATTTAAGGTTGGTTAGAATCAACATGAACAACCTATTGACCCCAACAATTCAATGTTCATTAGTTATCATGGGGTTACAATGAGGATGAATGTGTCGATTGATATTGACACATGGCGCTACATCCAACCTGTAATGAAGGAAATCCTTTAGAAAGATATAATGGTAAAGTTACAATATACTTTCTCTATTTTACTGAAAAATTATATAATGAAGCATTAATTTAATTTTCATTATTCTTTACAAACATCATTTATTTTAGAATATTGACATAAGAAATTTTTCTTAATGTCCATTGGAAAATCCCATAGAGTCTTATGGACTATTTTGATGAAGTTACATCTGAGGGATGCTGATGGGAAAATAAAGCCCCTCCCACCACTTACTTATGCACACTTAAAGCAAGAAACATGAACTTTTTTCTAAAATCATCACAATGAGAAATCATTTTAGGTGCATTTCAGTCGATAATATATTATTTTACATTATTTATTTTATATAACTTGATTCAAAAAAATTAATATATGAAACAAAAAAAGAGTGCTGAAAATAAAGAATGTGCATAAAAAAAAGTGTACCCTTATCACAAAGGAAGGATGGGGTATTCTTCATTAGAAAATAAATTGGTATGTATTTTAAATTAACAATAAAAGTTTAATTATGTGATATGAATCAAAATATGTTCCTTTGTTTATATGCAGATTTATAAATCAAAATCTGAAGCCACTTTCATCCCATATCATGTGCTACGAATGGAGGCTCGTGTAAATAAGGATGGTATATTAGTTGATGAAAACACAAAATCAGTATGGGAAGCATGTGTAAGTATGATATAATTTTAATTTGTTAGGATTTACAACAATATTACATAAATATATATATGTTCATATTTTTTATATGGTTTAGACACAAGAATAAAAAATGGTCATACCAGAAGAAAATTGACTTTCAGTAGCTTTGAATTGGCCTAAATAATATGGTCGCGTTAGAGGATTAGGTTTTGGAGTCTCTCCATGAACATATTTTGAAAATATAAAACCACATGAAGATACATATAATATAATGAGTCGAATGAAGACCCAAATAAACTCACTGCAAGATATTATTTTACGGCCTGATTTGACAGACCAATGTATAAGAAAGGATCAATGAGAACGGACAGTGGATTAAATATCTGCACATTAACCAAATGATCCCACTATATTTGAGGCTAGTCATTCACCCCAATCACATACCTTACCTGAGTTAATCAATTTTTTCATTACTCTTTCACCTAAATGTGAATCAAATAACTTTGGATAACTTTAAATTACTAAAATTCTATAGGGTACTGTTGTTTGTGATTTTTGTCTATCAACACTCATGTACCGCTGTGTTATGATGGGTACAATTTATAATATCCCTAGAGATGAGCTACGCAATCAAACTCTCCCAAAAAATCACATGAGAGTGGGGATTGAGGTAGCTTATGAGCTGACTGTTGAGTTTCTTGTTCCACTTTATGGTCCAGATATTACAACGGTCGAAGATTCTATTGGAGCTTTCATAGTATGTCCATCTAATCTTATAAAGATATATGAGGTATGTCTTTTACAAATTTTTTCATATGAAAAAAATTTAATAGTTGATGATAAAAGGTCTAAAGTGAGGTATGGTATTACAGATAGATAAAGCAAAAAAGAAACAAAAGTTCTAATCAAGAAAATATAGTGAATAAACCATGAAAACTAAACGAAAAATCGAGATTACATTCTCCCCACCAGTTCCAGAGAAATATTTATTAGCATTACAACTTCATGAAGAGACCACTTTTAAAGATAAAACTACGTCTTACATTGAAATTAAGAATAAATATATGGAGATTCCTTGACAGATGGAATTGGTCTTGAGACCCTAAATGAGATTCTCAAGCATGAATGGATGGGTGTCTCATTTGTGAATACATACATAAGGTACATTTTCATAATACATCTATCCAAACAGTGAGCTAAATATATTTATTAAAGTTGATAACAATTCATATTTTGTATAAGAGTTTATATTAAAACTATATAAAGGGAATATCATACGAAGCATAATTTGGATTCATTAATCCATATATCATTTCTATGCTAGAAATTAATTTGAATGAGGAAAACATTAATAATAAAAAAGAGGATTTACTCAAAACGTTTAATAAAAAACCATCACATGACAGACTATTTTTGATCCCTATATTTCAAGGGTAAAACTCTATGGTCTAATCGCATAAAATATATTTTTAATTTTTTCATTACTTAATTGTTTTTGTTTTTTTAGGAAGCATTGGATGCTGATAATAGTCAACATAGAGACCCTGAATATTTTTTTTTTATTCAATGCATGGATTTCCAACCAACTTTCCACACATGATTTGTATTACGAATATGTAATACAGTGTAGTCAACATTTTATAGATAAAATTCAAAGTTTATGTTTGATGTGTGTTAGTGAGAATTTTTTTATGATAGGGCTGTCACTAAATACAGGCTAGATCATGAAAAAAAATTGGTTTCTAAAAATATAAATCCGCTGGATTACTAAAAATGAAACTAAATTAAGTTATATATTGAAATATTTAACTATAAAAAACATTTCAAAACAATTTATTTTATTTTGGTCAATGTTTCTGTAGTGTTTGAAGCAAGACAATTCAATCAATTATGAATATTATGTTTAAAAATTTATGATAGAAATCATAAAGAATGAAAAGACCAACATCCCCCAACAAGTAATTTCAGAAGGTAATTAAAATTTCATTAAATATATTTCATAAGCATTTGTTTGTCTATATTTTCTTAGTACTATCAAGATTGTTGAAAACATAGATACTCAAAAGAAGAAATCAATTTGTTTAGAGATGAGTGGGAAAAGTACTTTTTGTTAGAATGTATGCCGACAATAAATTTAGGTGATTACCTACTATGTTTGTGATCTAGTATGAGTTATGAACTTCAAAAGATAGTTGGGGTTTGAAGCATTAGTGTCAAAATTCTTATATATTATTTTTGATCTCTTTCTCAAGGAGAAGAGTAAAGGAGGAAATCAATTTGTTTAGATGAGCTAACCTACAAAAAATAAAATTGTATAGAAATAATGGAGGTGGAGGTGGAGGTGGAGGTAAAGGAAGAAGCGAAGGTGGAGGCGAAGGCGGAGGCAGATTCAGAGTTAGAGATCAATGTGGAGGAGGAAGAAGAGGCGAAGACCGAGGTGGAGATCAAGGCAGAGGAGGATAAGAAGTGTTATCATGAAAATAATAAAATTGTTGGGAAATAAAGTAGAATATGGATCATATCATGATTGAGTTTGAGAACAATTGTTTGAAAGTACACACAAAACTTTTCACTTAAGATAAGAGCCATTGTGTGTCTTTCTAATTTGAAATAACATTTTAGTAAAAACACAAATGGCATACTCAAAACCGAGCAAACACATTTAGATTGTTTTGATACTTTAAAAAAACGATCCATACATCATTTGTGATGGGTAGGGATCATCACACCTTAATTTGACACATGGTGTGATCAATATGACTCCAAATATCCTTTATCAGTTTAAAATTGACATTTTAATATAAAAAGGTGTCACTCACTAAAAATAGAGAAAACACACTCAGATTGTCTTTGATAATTTTGAAAAATGATTCATAATTCATTTGTGCCATGTACGAATCAGTCTTATGTCAAACCCACACATGAAGCGACCTTTATGGCTCAAAGTGCGTGTTTCTAGTTTAAAATGACATTTTAGTAAGAAACTCATGTGGCATACTCAAAACCAAGGAAACACATTCCAATTGTTTTGATACATTGGGAAAATGATTCACGAGTCATTTGAAACGCATATCATTCATCTGCGCCTCAATCCGATGCACGGTGTGACTGATTTGACTCTAAGTGCATCTTTTTTATTCAAAAATTATCATCAATTTTAGTGAAAAAACAACTAACATACTCAATACTAAGAAAATGCATTCAGATTGTTTTGATACTTTAGTAAAATGACTCATACATCATTTGTTACATGTAAGGGTCAACCTCACCTCAATCTGATGCATGGTGCGACCAGTATGACTCCAAGTGTCTATTATCAGTTTAAAATTGACATTTTAATACAAAAAAAGTGACACTCATTGAAAACTAAGAAAACACACTCAGATTGTCTTGATAATTTGGGACAACAATTCATAATTTATTTGTGATGTGTACGAATCAGTGTCATGTCAAACCCACACACAACTCCACCTGCATTCTGATTGTTTTGGAAATTTTGGAAAACGATCCATTAGTCATTTGTGATGTGTTGGAATTATTCAAACCTCAATTCGACTCATGGTGTGATCGATATGACTCCAAGTGCACCTTTTTATTCAAAATTTACATTAATTTTAGTAAAAAAACAACTAACATACTCTATACTATCGTTTTCTTTTTCTTGTATTTGTGTTAGAAATTTTATTTCATTTAAATTCAGTATTTGTGTCTTATATTGGTAAATTTTGTTGTTGTTTCTATTGATGCAATGTGTTGTTGTAGCACACTGTACCTGTTTCTGGTGATGCAGTGTGCTACAACATCACACTACAATTTTCACTTTTATCATCACTACTAAATGCAATGATAAGACTACCCTTTATCAGTGCTTTTAATAGCACAGATAAATGACACCTTTATAGACTCTTATATAGGTGCTGATAAAGTCTATCTTTATCAACGTATTAAAAAGTGGTGATAAATCATAATTTTATCATCCCAAATTAAAGCACTGATAAATCACACTTTTATCGGTGCTTTTAAAAGCACTGATAAATCATAATTTTATCAGTTCTAAATAAAAGAAGTGATAAATGTGGTAATTTATCAGTACTTTTAAATGCGTTGATGAATGTATGATTTATCAGCACTTTTATTTGCGCAGATAAATCTACCAGTTATTAGTGATTTTTTAGCATTGATAATAGCCATGAAATTTTAACCATGCTAAAATAGTCAGTACTTTTCTAGCACTGATAAATACTGATTCTAGCGCTGTTAAAGGCGTATTTTGTAGTAGTGTTCGATCATCACGACACACTTTTGTTTTGGCTGGTTTACCGCATACTTGAGCGTTGTTGTATTATTTATATAGTGAATGATTAAGAAATGTTATATAATGTTTTTTAAATTTAATAATAAGGTCTTAAATATTTTTTAATGGTTTCTGAGTTATAATATTAATATCTAATCATGTCAATAATATATCATCCCCATTCATGAAAAACTTCCATAACAAGTTTTTTTCCAACATCATCTTCAAGAGTCGTAATTAAAAATCCCATGAGATGAAAGTGGAACATTATAAATAATAATGGGATATATTTCAAATAATCCTAGTTAATATAGGAGTGATGAACTTTGAATCAAATATCAATGATCAATATTAACATTACGAAGCACGTGCAAGACAGTTATAAGTGTGAACCCTCGATGTTAAAAATATGCTAGAATAAACAACTATATTCATAGTAAATAATTATAAATAAAGTATATAAAAGGGTTATAGAGATTAATAAAGTTAGAAAATTTATTATAAAAAATCTACGGTTGTTTTATAGGATGTTAGAGTGTGATTAAGTAAGATAAGAAATAAGGTAAAAGTTTTTTGTCTCAAACTTCCTTCGGTGAGACACATTTTATTTTATGCGCCAATTTAATTTTTATGGTATATATTCTACCCAATTGTTATGTTATTATGTAATATATTTTATTCATGGTATTTGAGTTTAGTTTTTATGATATTTCTCCTTCATTGGGTTTGATTAAAATGTTACTCTAGTCATAACTATTTTCTCGACTCAAGTCCCTTTTCCCATGATTCATGAAATCTATTCTTAATCTTGACCTTCCAAGTCTCTTCTTCCTACCATTATCTTTTCAAATGATAAATTTATTTTTTATATAGGTATATTAATTATCTTCATTTATATAATTTTATATGATGATAATATTTCTTCAATAAAATCGGGATGGTGATAATATTAACTAATATACTTTTCAACATATGTTTTTCCTTTATGTCCATGTTTTACCTATCATAAGTGTGATCTATAATCCAAATACATTTCATCTAAAGTGACCTTTAAGTTTCCATCTACATTTTTTAAATCAAATTTTTATTTTCTTTTTTATGATGTAGGCTTTAACATGTTTTTAATTTATTTCTCACATTTTCCACAAGGATATTTTTTTAAAAAAGTAATGTTAAAAATGTTTTAAAAAGGATTACCTAAAGTTTTTTTAATGTTATTTTCACCTACATTTACTTTTCATAAAAATGTTTTAAAAGAAAATATTTTTAATGATGAACACATGGGTCATTTTCAATAGAAGGAATCTCTTTTACTCATTTACGTGTTAATGTGTCTTTATACCACTTTTTTCATTTTCTAAGTAACTTCCCCTCTTTTGAAGAAGGTGAAATATTACCTAGGAGGAGGATGTCTAAAAAAGAGTCAATTAACACGCCCTACATGCCGATGTCTTCTCCGGTGGTTCTCCCGACCGTTGTGGAGGCTTCGGGCGGTCCTATACCCCTTTCTGGTTCTCCAGGTTCCCATGCGTCCCCCAAAGGTAGGCCTCCTCCTGCTCCATCGTTCAAAGACGCCGTATGCAGAAATCTTTCCCCCGGTGTGTTTTGAAGAGATATTATTCGGTTCTTTTGGCGTCTCATCTCGCTCAGAGGACGGATCTCTGGCGTTTGATGTTTCCATGGCTTTTGAGTATCTTTAGTGGACTTAAGTTGCAAGATTCGAGATCGAAAAACTGCCTCTTCTGGTGTTTCAATGGTTCATCAGTTCGTGGAGGTTGAGATCCCCAGCTAGGGTTTCAGTGCTTAATCGGATGTCATTCTGCATCGTGCTGGACCCGCGGGATAACTTTGTGTCGGCCTGGTGTAACAGTCCCCGGTCGGTGGGTCGCTGGCGTTTTTTCCTTTTCCATTGGTCTATAGATGTTCATTCGGGTAAATATTCCCCTCTAGCAGCGGTTTGGATTTCTATTCTAGGTTTTTCCCTGCCCTTCATGAATTTTGGTTTCCTATGCGGCATTGGGAATTCGCTGGGGTCTTTTCTTTGGGCCGATGAGAGGTCCATTGGGTTGGAAGACTTTGTGTCTGCCCGGATTTGTGTAGAGATGGATCTTTCACTTCCCCTACCGTCCAAGATCCTTCTTCCGGTGGAAGGAATGCTTGAATGGTCTCAGCCATTGGTGTTTCCTTCTCCGCCCAGATTCTGGTGGTGCTTCTTATCATCCTGAGCTGGGGTCTAGAGACATGGGGAAGGGTGCGCTTCCTTCTCCCTCCTCTGCTTTCCAGGAAGCTTCTCCATCCTCAGAGAGTCTCTTATCGGTGAAGGCGACTTCTCCAGGCCTGGAAGTGGTTCCTACCAGTCAGCCTTATGTATTGAAGGTTCACTATGCTAGCTTGGTTCAGTCTCCGCTGATAAGGCTGTCTTTACCCAAGTGTCTGGTTCCTTTTTAGGCCTCTCCCTCATCACATCTTTTATCTATAAGAGAATTGGATCCAGATGATCCCAGGGATCAGTTGGGATCCGATCAGTAGGTTTCTTCGCCAGTTGTTCGGTTTCTCCACAGAAGGATGAGGATATCTTGGCTCTTCCTCCCCCAGCCAATTGCCCTGTCACTCCAAAAGTGCCAGCGTCTAGAGTGCGCTCTCCAAACTCTATGTCCCACTCCTCTTCATATAGAGTTCGGACCAGATCATAGTCGAGGTCCAAGTCTACTTCCCGATCTTCAATAATTTTTTAGGGCCATGAGTCTGGGGCCGGTTCCATAAGCCTTTTCCATAGATGATTAATCTTCTCAAATGGAATGCTCATGGATTGGGCTCTCAGGTAAAATTGGAATTCATCTCCAATCAATTTCGTAATAATTCTGTTTCTATGGTTGCAGTGTTAGAGTCTAAACATGATCCCTCTAAAGTCAGGGATTATGTTCGTTATTTGAGGGTGTTTGGATTTCTTTCTGGCAGTCCTATTAATTCTCATAAATGGATTTTTTGGAAAACTGATCTTTCAGTGGACATGCTATCAGTGTCTGATCAATTTCTGAATATCAATGTTTCTAAGGGAGCTAGTTATCTCTTTCTTTCGATTGTTTACCAAATGTGATTCTTAGGATAGCATGCCTCTATAGAGTGACTTGAGTGATTTTAATCTAGGAGATTATCCATGAATGGTTGGCGGTGACTTCAATATAGTGGCTTGTCAAGAGGAGAAAAAAGATGTGGCCCATTCCCAAGGAGATCTAGTCAAGATTTCTTGGAGTTTATGTTGTGTAATGGTCTTATGGATGCATAATTTTCTAGAGACCCATTTACCTGGTGTAATAATCAGTGTGTTACTCGACGATCTTGGAGTCAGCTTGATAGATGTTTAGTGAATTGAGTCTCTTTATGCTTTTCCTATCATCAAGGTCGCTCATTTGATAAGGAGCCTCTCTAACCACTCCCCTCTATTCATTACTATGTAGTCCACTACTGCCAGTGAGGAGTCCTTCCACTTTTCTACTACTTGGGATGATTATCCATATTTCTTGGATATTGTAAAGGCTTCTTGGAAATAACCGGGTGGAGGTAATCCATGGATGGTCCTTCATAACAACCTTAGGATCCTTAAAGGGTGTCTGCGAGCCTAGGCTAAGAGCTTCCCTCAGGCGAGCAGGAGTTGGAGGAGCTGAGTAGGGTCATTAAGACTATAAAGCTATGTCTGGAGAATGATTAGGATGGGGCTGTGTAGGGTGAAATGAGATTCAAGAAGGAGAATTTAGCAGATTTATTGTTGCAATAGGAACATATTTCTTGCAAAAAGTCAAGAGTTAAGTGGCTTTGTGCAGGTTATAGGAACATTGATTATTTTCATGCTTGCCTCAAATAAAAATGCAGAAATATGGTACCTAGTCTGCTTCAAGAGGAAGGATCCTTTATTAATGATAGGGACATTGCAGGCAATATGGAGGAGGCCTTCTTTAGGGCACTTTTGGCATCCCCTAATCCGAGTATGGAAGGTGGTTATCCCCGTGGCTCTTATGCCCTTTTTGATCACATCTCCAGCTTCGTATCTGATGAGGTGAATAATGGTTTGGAAGCTATCTCAGGGGAGGATGAAATTCGAGAGGTGGTTTGGTCTTTGAATTCAGATAGTGCTCCCAAGCCGGATGCCTTTCCTGCTTCATTTTTCTAGTCTTCATCGGATGTTGTGAAGCAGAGTTTGATAAGTGCGGTGTAAGACCTTTTTCTTGGTGGTAATATTCCTAAGGTGGCTTGTGCTACAAAACATGTTATGGTTCCCAAAGTTAAAGATCCCCGGTCTCTGAACCAATATCATCATCCTATAAGACTGTGTAATATGCCTTACAAAATTCTGGTGGGTGTCCTCAACAACAGACTTGCCCCTTCCTTCTAAGCTGGGTGGCCAAGGAGCAACATAGTTTTGTGAAAGGTAAATCAATTCAAGGGTCCATTGACTTGGCCCAAGAAGTGATTAGTGACATCAATTTGAAGGTCTTTGGTAGCAATGTGGCTGTTAATATGGACATGAGAAAAGCATATGATAGAATTGAATGGAGTTTCCTCATCAGGGTTCTTCAATGCATGTGGTTTTCAGTGTGTCATTGATGTCCTTTTTCACTATTTCAGTTCTCTTTGGGTGTCAACCTCTTTTATGGGCAAACAGTTTGGATTATTCAAAGTTGTCAAAGGATTGAGGTAGGGAGACTCTTTCTCCCTCGTTCATCATTTCCCAGGATTCCCTTAATAGATTTTTGAATCATTCCTTGGAGATTGGAAAGTTCCTCCCCTTTTGTAATAAGCACAAGAGAGGAGGTGTTTCTCATCTCATGTCTGCGGATGGAACCTTTCTCTTTGTTAATGGTAATAGCAGATCTATTCAGGGGGTTAATGAAGTGATTGATGTTTATTTCTCACGGAGTGGGAAGTGTTGAATCGTGAGAAAAGCTTCTTTTATGCTCATACTAGCTGCTCAGAGTGGAGGTTAAGGTTGCTGGAGTCTAGTAGTGTCTCAAAAAGTTCTTCTAATCAAGCACTTTGATGGGGTTGGAAAAATTATGGGGCGTATTCTCAATTGAAAAAATAGGTTCCTTTATTTTGGTGGGTGGATCACTTTAATAAATTCTGTCCTGTCTTCTAATCCAATGTGTTGGACCTCATTTAAGTTTAATGGGTATTAATGAGTCCCACATCGGACTTACCCTCCTTGTAATTTATTTTACTTATCTATAAAAGAATGTCTCCACCTCTCATTGAGGTAAGAGGAATTCACCAATAACATGGTATCAAAGGGAAATTAATCCTGAACCCTCCCTCCCCTGCGGATTCCCGGTTCTGTCCGGCCCCGCCTCTCTCCCCTCTGCCTTTGTCCTTCCTGGAGGGCCTCCCTCCTCTGCCCTAGGTGACTCCCTTCCCCAGCGCGTCTCCCCTCTGCCCTAGCCCTTCCTGGCGACCCTCTCTCCCGGCGCGCCTCCCTTCCCGGCGGCCCTCTCTCCTGGCGCGACTCCCCTCCCGGCGCCATCGCCCGGCGGCGCCCTTGCCCCGACGCCCTCGCCTCGGCTCCCTCGCCTAGAGGCGCCCTCGCCCCGACGCCCTCGCCCCGGCTCCCTCGCACAGAGGCGCCCTCGCCCCGACGCCCTCGCCCCGGCTCCCTCGCCCAGAAGCGCCCTCGCCCCGACACCCTCGCCCAGCGGCCCCCCTCGCCCCGGCGCCCTCGCCCAGCGGCCCCCCCCGCCCCGGCTCCCGGCGCGGCTCCCACTCCCACTTCTCCCGGCGAGCAGAACAGCCGGCCTCCACCTCTGTCGGCTCCTCCGGCATCCAGCAGACTCCTGGTTCGACCTCACGCCGCTCGTGCCTCCTCGCAGCGACCTCTGACCATCGCCGGAGCTCCCTGGCGTTCCAGCTCGAAGCCGCTCCGCTGAGTGCCCCTTAGGCCGACGCTCTCCTTCGGCCGTACCGACACCAGGTTTGCCCGCGGCCACCGGCCGCTCACCTCGCGGCGCCTCCGGTCGTCCTCCTGCCAGGCGACCCCCCCTTGCCCCGCCTCTGTCCCGACGCGACTCCCTCCAGGCGACTGCGGCCCCCCAGTCTGGTGCTTCCTCCCGCCATCCAGGAGTTTCCTGTTTTCTGGATCCAATGCGGTCATCCGGCCCCGCCCCCCCGCGGCAGTCCCGGCGACGTTTGACTGGACAGTCTCCCGACGCTTCTCGGCTCCTGCATCCGCTGCGGTCTCTCGGTCCGCCTCCAACGGTTTCTCGACCCCGTCCTAAGCATCGACCCTCTTATCCAGCCACCATTGCTCAGACTGCTAGCTCCACCGCCTGCCTATCTCATCGACCGTCAGTCTGGATGCTCGACTCCGGTGCGTCTCAACATCTCACAGGTGATTTTGGTCTGTTCACTACTTACCATCCATCGATCAGTGCTTCTCCAATCACTGTTGCTGATGGATCAACAATCCCCATTGCGGGCTTTGACACATGCCTTTTGACCCCGTCTATGAGTCTGTCTTCCATTGCTCACGTTCCTCACAGCCAGTTTAATCTTCTTTCCATCAGCCAACTCACCAAAGATTTAAACTGTGGTGCTATTTTTACATCTTCTGGTGTTGTGTTTCAGGAGCGATCGACGAATTAGGAACTTGGTCGAGGTCATCTTCAGGCCGAGGTGTACATACTCGATATCCCACACCCTATTGCCTGCCCATCCACCTCAGCCCGTGCCCTTGACCTTCATTCTCGCCTTGGCTATCCACCGGCTTCCGTCCTACATAAACTTTGCCCCCAATTTAGTCCTAATATTTCATTCCATTGTGAACCCTGCAAATTTGCAAAACATCATCGGGTGACATATGTACCTTGCTTGGACCCGCGTGCCGCGAATCCTTTCGACCTTGTTCACTCCGATGTATGGGGTCCTTGCAGGGTTCCTAGCCAGCCCGGGTACCAGTATTATATTACCTTTATTGATGACTACTCCCGCATGACTTGGCTATACCTTCTTCGTGATCGGTCTGAAGTATGTTCTACCTTTCAGATCTTATACACTGAAATTCATACTCAATTCTCAACCTCGCTGAAATGTCTTTGCTCCGACAATGGACGAGAATATTTATCCTCCACCGTTCAGCAGTTTCTCAAGGATAAAGACATCATTCACCAGACATCTTGCCCCGATACACCGCAGCAGAATGGAGTGACCGAGCGGAAACACCGTCATATTCTGGAGACTGCTCGTGCCCTCCCATTTCACATGAAGGTGCATCTCCAATTTTGGTGCGATGCTATCTTGACTGCTACCTACCCCATTGACCGCATCCCTTCTCCTATCCTTCAGGGGGAGACTCCTTTTCGGACTATGTTCTCCTCTCTCCCTCCTCACTCCCTTCCCTTGCGTGTCTTTGGATGTCTCTGTTATGTCCGTGACACTCGACTCGGTCTCTCCAAACTCTCTCCTAAATCTCTCCGCTGCATATTCCTCGGCTATTCCCGTACTCAGCGAGGCTATCGATGCTTCTCTCCGGACCTACGGTGGTATATCATCTCTGCTGACGTATCGTTCGTTGAGAGCTCTCATTTTTCACATCTCTCTCCCCATCCAGACACTGACATTGATGATTGTCTTCCCCTCATCATCCACCCTCCACTAGTGTCTCCCCCTGCTGCTGTTGATCACCATTTTGGTGCGGTCTACTCTCGCCGCCCATTGCCTGTACCCCTGTCTCGGCCGAGGACACCATCGTCCTCGCTTCGTCCGATGCTCCTGCCCCGACACCGGACGACTTGCCCATTGCACTCCGGAAATGTACTCGTTCGTGCCAGAGTACACCTTTATTTGTATCTTCATACATGGGTCTGTCAGCTCTGGAGACAGTATCGATTCCTCGAACCGTTGGTGATGCAAAATCTCACCCAAGGTGGCTAGCAGCAATGCGGGATGAATTGCAGGCTCTGGAAGAAAATCATACTTGGGATCTTGTCCCTCTTCCAGCAGGCAAACAGGCGGTTGACAACAAATGGATTTACACTGTCCGACTCAATCCCGATGACACTCTCCATCGACTCAAAGCCCGCCTTGTGGCTAAGGGCTTTGCACAAACTTACGGGGTGGACTACTTTTGATACATTCTCTCCGGTGGTCAAGATGACCTCCGTCCGATTATTCATCTCTCTGGCGCCACATCATCGTTGGCATCTTCATCAGCTGGATGTCAAGAATGCCTTCCTCCATGGCTTTCTTGAGGAAGAAGTTTATCTGCAACAGCCACCCGGCTTTTGTGCCTTCGGCGCCGAGTCTCAAGTCTGTCGACTCCGCCGCTCTCTGTACGGCCTCAAACAATCTCCTTGTGCTTGGTTTGGCCGCTTCAGCATTGTTGTCACTGATTTTGGCCTCTCTCGCAGTATGAAGGATCACACAGTTTTTTACAGAACGACTCCTGCTGGCTGTATCTTCTTGGTGGTCTATGTGGATGATATCATCATCGCAGGGAGCGACTCCACAGGAATCACCAACCTCAAGGCGCATCTTCACCACCACTTTCACACCAAAGATCTTGGTCCCCTCACCTACTTCCTTGGCATCGAGGTCTCCCGTTCTGAGGACACTATCTCTCTCTACCAACGCAAGTATGCTCTTGATATCTTGCAGTATGCAGGTTTGAGCACAGCAACTGCAGTGGGCACTCCTTTTGAGCCTGGGGAACACTCTCTCCATATCGAATCAGAACCATTTCCTCATCCCGAGAGCTATCGATGTCTGGTGGGTAAACTTAACTACCTCACCATGACGCGACCAGACATTGTCTGCGCTGTTGGCAAAGTCAGCCAGTTCATGGAGCATCCAACCAGATCTCAGTGTGATGTTGTCCTCCGCATTGCCAAATACATCAAGAATGACCCTGCACGTGACCTTCAGTACTCATATCATGCTCATTTGGATGTTGAGACTTTCTGTGATGCGGACTATGCAGCTTGCCTCGCTACCCGCAAGTCTACTTCGGGATTCGCCGTGTTCTTTGCCGGTAACCTCATTTCCTAGCGCAGTAAGAAGCAGACTGTCGTCTCCAGATCGAGTGCAGAGGCCGAATACCGCGCCATGACCACGGTCACCACTGAGATCCTCTGGCTTCGTCATCTCCTCTATGAGCTCGGCTTCCCGACGCAAGCCTCTGCTCATATCTGGTGTGACAATCAGGCAGCCACAAAGATTGCCTCGAATACCGTCTTCCATGAACAGACAAAGCATATCGAGGTGGACTGTCACTTTCTTCACCACCATCTGGAGCAGCAGCATATCAACTTTGGCCATATTCCGACGGCAGATCAGCTTGCCGACATCTTCACCAAAGGCCTCCTAGGAGCTCGCATTGACTCTCTCACTACCAGGCTGGGTATTCACAACATCCATGGCCCAGCTTGAGGGGGAGTATGAGATGGTCTTTGTGTCTTGTTATCTTTTTTTTCTTTGTGGGACTCAATCCAATCTGGGCATGTCCAGCTTGAGGGGGAGTGTTGGACCCCATTTAAGTTTAATGGGTATTTCTGAGTCCCACATCGGACTTACCCTCCTTGTAATTTGTTTTACTCATCTATAAAAGAACGTCTCCACCTCTCATTGAGGTAAAGAGAATTCACCAATAACACAATGCATATTCTGTCTACCACTAAGGTTCCAAAGAAGGTGATTTCCAACATAGAGAAAATTTTTATCTCCTCTTATGGGATGGTCATCTGGAAGAAAAGTGTCACCGGGCATTATGGGATAAGCTTGCTAAACCTATTAAGAAATGAGGTATTAACCTCAGGTGTATTTCAAGTACCATGTCCGGCCTTCATGCCAAACTGTCATGGGAGATAGTTGAGGGAAAATCACTTTGGGGTAGTTACATGAAAAATTCTTATGGTCTTGATGGAAGTCTTCCCAAACTCAAGGTATCTTGTGTTCAGAAGCTGGTCCATCCTTATATCCCTATTCTTCAGCAACCTTCCAGGTGGATCATTAGCAATGCTGTAGTGAGTCACTGGCATCATAACGGGTCTGGGTCGGTTATGGGTTTTCCATATTGTCCCTCCCCTTCTACTAGTTTCAGAGAAGCCATTGTTTATCCTGTTCTCATCAATTCCACTCGAGACGTCAATCAGAGGAACACTTTTGACAGCATCCAGCTGAATAATGAGCAGGATCGTTGTGTTTTCACAGGGTCGGCAACATGTAATTTTAATAATAAATATTTTCTTAAAATTCATTCTATGGCATCTCATCAGGACCCTTGGGAAGATCTTCTATGGTGCAAGGAGCTACCTTTAAAGTACTTTTTCCTGTTATGGCGCGTCCGATACAATGTGTTTCCGATTGAGGAGAACTTACAGTGGCGTGGGATTAATCTGGCCTCCAAATGTTGCTGTTGCAGGCAACTGAAGTATGAGTCCTTGTTTCATTTATTTTTTTGACAGTGAGTGGGCTATGGAGGTTTGGGGGTATTTTGGCTAGTTCACGGGGTGTCTAGCTAGTGTGAGGTCTTCTTCAACTTTCCTCCAAAGGTGGTTCCATGGAGTGGACATGCTGGGTCCAGAACAGAAGGCCAGAACTTTATGTTTTACTACAGGGTGCTGAGTTCTATGGTCGTCCAGGAACATGGTGAGACACCAGTTCATGATTGTGTCAAGTACCGACATTATTTTTAGAACTAGAGTGTTACTTATTGAAATGGGAATCCTGTGAAAAGACTTGGCCAATGGCCCTTCTCTCATGGATCATAGGTTCTTGGTTACATCAACTATCAGCTGCAGGTCAGCTAGTGGGTCAAGTGGAAGCCACCCAACCTGGGGTTCAAACTTAACACTGATGGATCATGCTGATTGGGATCAATGCGTGGAGGTGGAGTTGTTTGTGATTCCCTTGGATCAGTGGTGGTGGCATTCTCGACTTATTTTGGTAACAGCGATTCCCTTCAAGTGAATTCTCATGCCTTACTCATTAGTTTTCTTCTTTGTCATCAGAGGGAAATTCCTATTCATGAGGTGGAGGTTGACTCACTCATCATCATTAAGGCCTTGTCTAGAAAAAGTTCAATCTCATTGAGCATTGAGTACTCGATTATAAGATGCAAGCGACTTTTGGATAGTCACACGTCCATCCTACATATCTGGCGTGAGGGTAATCTGGCGGCAGATTTTCTAGCTTCTAAAGCTACCCTGAATGATAATCTATTGGTTTTTTCTAGCCTTGGATCCTTTCCTTCGGAAGGCTCCATCTTTTTATGGGTTGATGCCCTTGGACTTCACTATTTTCGACCCCTTAGTTCCCTTTTTGTAACTCTTCCATCTCTTTTGTTTAATATAATAAAAAGTCTGGGTGGTGAAAATCAACTTCCCCTTTAGGATTTCTTATTTTTAAGAAGGGAAAGTCTTACTCTCATGGTTTGATAAAATATTTGTAAATTTTTGAAATGGATTAGGGAAATCATTATTAAAAAAATCCCAAATACTTCTAAGAGTTTTCTTCATCTACGTGTGTTTCGTAGTTCCTTGAAACGCGTGTTCTAGTTTAAGAATCACTGCTTCCAGGTGGTTTTCATTGGATTTATTCATGAAACCGGAAACATCCAACAGTTCTTTATTCAAAAGGGACCTACTTTCCAAAGACAGATGTTCGTTAAGTTTGAACTTTACGATACTTAAGAACATGCATTGGTCGAGAGGATGAGAGGTCAGACTCATCACACTCTTTTGGAGGGAATTATTGTCTATTTTGGGGCTCTCTTCATAAATTTAAGATATTTTCACGAATCCTCATTAATTCACCAAGTATAACATAGGTTTCCCTTGGAATTTTCAACCACTTATTAACATGTGTGAAATTTAGAATCATCTGCATGTATTCGAGGTCCTTCATTAATGGAGATATCTATATGTATTCAAGGTTCTCATCAATGGTATTCTCTCATACACTATTTAGAGATTCTTTTAGTCATTGTTATGATGATATTGGTTTTTAAGCCACTCAGTGGGGCACTCTGGAATTTATTGTCGTCCAGGGAGATGAATGTTTGTTTTGATATTGGGATCATACCCATAAAATGGGCTACCTACGTATCCTTGTGAAAGGAATCAGAACCCTCGTAGTTTAATGTCGCTTAATGGGACACATCATACCTTTTAAGGTCGTGTGATAAGGACCTAACCATATAGTGTAATGTCATGTGGTAAGGAAATCTAAGCGAAAGGTGCTTAGTCAAATTTTGGTGTGTGACTTATGCCGAAGCAGCCCGAGGAACTTGGAAAGAATATGAGTTTCCAAGTAAGATTAGACCCTATTGAGAATATGGCCTAGGAAGAACAAGGTTGATTTGAAGTGTTGAGTTTGAACCTCAACGAGGCTTCCTACGTATCCCATGTGGATGAGAGCCCACGTAGTTCAATAAGTCTTATAGGAGAGTATAGTCCTTTGAGAGAAATGAGTTTGAGCTTACTTCCTGAAAAGGATGCCTTGGTGATTTGGGGGTTTAATTTTGGGCTTATTCCTAAGGAGGATGCCCAGATTAAGGGAATTAGGGTTGGATCCCTGAAGAGGATATCCAATGAGCTCGAGTCCTGATGAAGGCTTCCTATGTATCCCAATTATGGTGGGAATCCGAGTTCTCGTAGTTCATTCATTGTGTTGGGGCTTATGCATGAGAGCTACCTATTTTAGGGGACATGATTGGGTGAACCCTTTTGGAAGGACACCCTTTTGAGCTCGGGCCTTCAAGCAGACGTCCTACATATCCTGGTTTGAATAGGAATCAGAGTTCTCATAGTTCAATAATATTGTTGGTGTTTATGCAAATTTTGTGATCAGATGAATCTCTAAGCCTACGTGAGTCGTGCTTGGTGTGAGAAACAAGAGGATGTCAAAGATTCAAAAAAACATCCACACTTTTCCTCCTCCGCTGGTGGAAGAGGGCGCACCTACAGCGGGGACGGTGGACGAGGGCGAGGCGACCGTGGAAGAGGGAAAGACAAGGAGCCTTCCCTCTGTTCACTTTACATTGGATAAGGGTCCAATGTAAGGAAGGAGTGAAGGTGAAGGAAGTAGAGAGGAGCGAGACTGCAACCTCCTACTTGAATGGTTAGGGGCTCACACCAGGATGACTGCCCTAGTGGATCTCGGTAAGGGAGGGAGACTTCTCCTTTGCTTGTATGAAAAAACAAGTGTGAACCGTACCTTCCCTGCCAGAGACCCGAGGTTCTGGGTTTTAGAGATGAGAAGGGGAGGTCAGAACCCAAACCCTAATCCTCCAAACCGAGAACTTCCCAACACTGTTCATGGGAGAAAGGTCCATGTGACTGCAGATATACAAACCCGCAAACACTATATGAACCCTAACCCCATTGTGAAACAAATGTGGGAAACCTATGACTGCGGATATATAAACCCAAATAGGAGATATGCTGATGTGTCTTTCCCAAAGGTTTGATAAGTCTGGAGATTTTGGTGGAGGTCTCAACAGAATCCCTTTCAGTCAAGGGAGCCAATGAAGAAGAAGCCTTGCCATTAATGGCTTTGAGGAGAGATTAATGACTTTTAGACTGAAGAGAGTAGGTGAATCAAAGAGGGGCACCCAAGTAGATACTGGCATGCAAGTATGAGCGCGCAAGCAGGATTGGGCGACCTGATGTTCACTTAAGTGACGAACAACCTGAATGTTGATGCTTGGGCGAGACCTGACTCAAGCCTTCAAGAGTATTCACAGGTATTCCCAGAAGTTGGGCGCTCAAGTTCCTGTGAGAGGAATAGGTGGCGTATAAGTGTTTCTAATTTAGGGACGTTGGGCGCTTTAGGCGCACAAGTGTTATGGATTTCAAACACTAAAAGGACTTAAGTCCTATGATCCTCCTTCAATTCCTCCACTTTAGGTGTTAAAGAACTAGCTTAAAAGTTTCGGAAGACTTGGACGAAGCACTAGGGCGACCTGAGCAGCAATTAGGCTTCAGGGAAATTCTTACGTACAAATTATGGCCCTAAGGGTCTATTTATAGGCAAAAATAGGACCCTGGGGGAAAAGAGATTTGGCGCGTAAGTGGCTTGTGCGCCAAATTGTGGCGTGCAAGTACCTTGCGCGCCGACGATGTTTGGCTAGACTAAGGCACTCTAATGTTCAAGCCTTTGCAAACCTTGATTTTTTTCGTGTCTTTTCTCCTCTTATTTTTCTAAGGTATTTCCCTTTGTCATTTTTAGACTATGTGACCAAACATAGTGTCAACAAAAGCCCCCCCCCCTCAGAATTGGATCCAGAATGAAAAGAGGATCCTATACTGAGTTAAAGTAACGAATAAGAAAAAAGAGGGGATCGTGGCATGCAAGTTTCAACGCGAAAGGTAAATGGGGCGCACAAGTGGTAGCACACATGATTCTAGCATGCAAGGTGACCCGCATAGCTTATATATATCGGTTTCACTTCCGCAAAAATTCTCACGACTTCCAGAAATCCAGCTCTCGGCGTGCAAGTCCTTTCGTTCTGAAGCTCCTGTTTTAATCGCGCTTCTTCTGTATGTTTTTCATTTGCGCGCCATAACTAGGGCGCCATACTTGCACACTGTTTTACACTTGCACGCCAAGTGAATACTTGCGGGCATTAATGCCTTTGTTAATTTTTCTCAATTCTTTTGTCAAAACATCAAAAATGAACTTACTTTAAAGATGATTTTTGATCTTTTTTGTAGGTTCAATGGCTCCCAAAAGAATCAGAACGACTGATGAATTGGCCAGTAAGAGGATTGGTGACATGATGAACGTTGTCAGTCATGACTATTTTGACGTCTGTGACACCACACTCCTGGACTTGACAAAATATATGAAGAAATATCACTTCAATTTTCCCCAGAGCACTTGTAATGACCCGCCAATCCTTATTGGCTTGAGAGCTCAATGAGTCATTACTTGGCCTTAAGCGACATCCCTAAGACGCCAAAGGCTGGAAATAAATGCCGAAGGGTTTCAAATACAATTGGGGGACGATTTACCCTTTAAGAAAATAAACCAATCCATTAACCAATCACTATATGATGCATGAACAAATGAAAGACCAATCAACAACTTCATTTATGTTAAACCACATCAGAGTACACAACAACGGAAGATCAAACCAAACATCAAAATACACAGTGGAAGAACAACTCAAGACTCTCAAAAGACACCACGACTCCGTGGTCCACAAGCTCCAAGCTCCACAACATCTCTCAAATATCACCACGAGCCATTAGTAATGAGATGCTTTACCTTTACCTGTATCTTAGAATACAACATCTGCAAAAGCACCAAAGTGCCAAAGCAGGGGTGAATATAAAACTCAGTAGGTTTTCCCCAATGACTTCTCTACTCACGCCACTAGGATAGAAGAGTTAGCAATATTTATATAAAAACAGTTTATATAAAACAATTTCACCAAAGCAGTTTATAACTAAATATAAACAAGTTTTCCAAAACCATTCGTAACTAAAGAAAGTTAAACCAACTTTTCCAACATGTTATTTTTCCAGAAAAATCACCAAACAATCTTTAGAACCATTTCACAAACATCCCGTTTTGGCATACCCAACCATTTCACAAACATGTGAAATCAACCATGCATGCTTCGTTATGACAGTTCCATACTCATGAGCGGTCTCTCGTCGATCTACCAAGTCATCACCAGGTAATTGTTTCCCATGTGCCATTACACCTTTGGCACCGAGCACAAGGTCATATTTCAACCAAGCCTCGTACATATAGTTACCATCGTGCCATTAAACGTTTGGCACCGAGCACAAGGTCCTATTTCAACCAAGCCTCGTACAATGCAATATGAACACACACTACACATTTCCAACAATCATGCCAAAATCAACCTTTCAATAAAACACCTTTGATTGAAAACCATTTCCATCAAAACCAAGTGTGTTCAACCAATTCAAACCATTTGAATAAAACTCCCTTTTTATTGAAAACCAATTCCATCAAAACCATTTCAACCTCAAACCATTTCAATAAAACACCCTTTTATTGAAAGCCCATTTCTCATCAAACCATTTCCAATTTCAGCAATTTCATAATTTAAAATCAACGTTTTAAATTCAAATAACCAAATCACTTTGCACAACAATCCACCAAGATTTCACAATTTCATCAAAAACATAAATCATCACTAAAGAAGATTTATTCCATGCTTTTCACAATCAATACCATTCAAATAACCAATTTGAAACTAAGCCAACCAATTCTAACGAGAGGAGTCAAGAGTGAAGCCACCTACCTCAACCAAAAAGGAAAAACCAAGCAACAGACGGAGAACGCTCAAGAACACAGGGTCGATTCTCCAAAAAACCTCCTTAGATCTCTTCTCCTAACACAACCAAGACCAAATCTTGTCATATTTGGCATCCACACACTTAGATCTACCCATAACGGGCGTAAATCTAAGAATCTGAGAGAAGAGGAGAAGTAGATCTAAGTAGATATGAGAAACCATTCAAGAACGATCACATACCTCAAGAATCCGGCTTCGATTCGCCAAGAGAAGCCTTCAGATCGCCTCCAGAACGATGGGAGAACCCTCCTTAACCTAAGGAGAACCAAAATCCTGAGTTAGGGCCGCTTAGGAGGAAAAAAGAACCACTTAGAGGCAAAAACGCATGAGATCCACTTTTATAGGATCTCGTTTAAGTGCTCGCACGGTTAGTCCGCATGGTTTGACAAACTGTGCGCTAACCGTGCGTTAGCTACTGCCTCGGCCACCCCTCTCGCACGACCTCATCGCACGGTTTCCCTTAACCGTGCGCTGATCGTGCGGAAGCTACTGCCTCCTCAGTCAGCCACGCACGGTTTGACCGCACAGTTTAAACAAACCGTGCGCAGCCCGTGTACCTTCCCCTTTGCTTCAAACTTCAATTCAGGATCTCCCGACTCTCCCATACATCACCCCTAACTTTTTAAAACCAAGAAAAGCATCAAGTAAGGGTTACATACCAGAAACCGGGGGTACTACAACACTTATTTTCTATTGTATAGTTATGGTCTTCTGTAGGATGTCAATATTCCAGACCCGAAGAGTTATATTCCACTTTCCTAGTTTCAAGACTATACCAACTTCTTGTCTGCCAATGTTTCTGTTGGGGGATCATATGCTAATGCTGGGAAAACAGATAAGGCTCATATCATGCATCAAAACCTGTTTGATACAGATTTGAAAGCACACATACCCGAGCTGCGACCACACTATTATTTATCCATCTTTTGAGATTCTCAGACAGATCAATCCAAAGGCTGGAAGAAAATTTGGGATTTCCACCCAAGAAGGGGGGGGGGGGGGGGTGTAAAACCTGCATGGATGTGGGCATATTGGGTGCGCAAGACATGTACAGAATTTACAGATGACTTAAAAGGTGTTGGAATTTATAAGGATGCATGGGTTAGGGAAACCTATGTGTATAGGAATGAAGATTTTGTGCCGGAGTTACTAAGACGATGGAGTCCAGAAACTAACTCTTTCCATTTGACACACGTAGAAGTAGACATCAGTTCGTGGGATGTCTAAAAGATCTTTGGAGCTCCAATCCTTGGAGATATGTACCATGAGTTTATCCCCCCCAAGGTGACATGGAATGACTCAGAGAAGACACCAACCTTAGTTCATGAGTTGATGAAAATATTTTATAAACTCAAGAATGCGACCCCCACGAAGTCCCACACAAGAAGGGATATTCATCTAGAGGAGTGGATGAAAATATTCTCGGTAAAGAAGAAGGAAAATGGTCTCACGTACAATCGTCCGACCAGCTGTCCAAAGGCAGAGAAGAGAGGTACACCTGACACTTTTTGAACAACATTAGAGAAAGGAGAGGTTGACAAGTGGGGATATGAAGTCAATTCCAAAATTTTTGTGAAGACACGTCTGACAGGTTTTCTGGCCATGCAGATCAGCATGTATTTATTACCAGTTCGAGATTCTAAAGGAGGCGTGAGGCCAGGAACTTTTGTTATCACGGCCAAGCTGGCCGAGAGAAGGATGGTAGGGTTGGACACTTCTATTTTGGCAAAGATTCATAGGATCTTACACTACTGGAAATGGTGGTTTTCCCAACAGATATATACCAACGGTTTGAAGAAACTGTTGGTATATTGTAAAAAAAGCCCCATTTGCCAACAGTTTGCTCAAACCGTTGGCAAATGTGTTAATATAGTTAAGCTTTCCCAACGGTTTGAAAAAACCGTTGGGAAAGCTTTAGTTCCTCTAACATATACCAACGGTTTTACTAAACCGTTGGTAAAGAGAGGCTTTCCCAACAGTTTTTAAAAACTGTTGGGAAAGTTTTCCCCCAAATACCCAGCGCCCCAACTCCCACTCGACCCGATTGCAGACCTAATCCAGAGCTCCTCCTGAAGTCTTCTCGGTCACAAAACTCCTTCCAGTCGTAGATCCTTCTTCAATCAAACAAAATTTTATTTCTACACTTGAAATTAGTAAGTCTTACCTTAGTTTTAGTGTTATTCTTTTTTTTTTCTGTTTGCTGTTTTGAATTCGGCTAAATTATAGTTATTGCTGTCTTTCAAGTACCGAACCCTTTGGTTTGTTTTATGTTTTTTTGTTATACACTTCAAACATGGTAAATGGTTTGTTTAGGGGGGGGGGGTTGTTTAGTACAGGGGGTAAAGGGTTTATTTTATGTTTTTTGAACTTTAGTTTAGTTGAAAATTAGATTTGGATTTTGGCGTTGGTTGGATGATGGATTAGAATTGTGAACACCCCCCACCCCCACCCCCTGGACACCTCCCACCCCCTGGACAACCCCCCCACCCCTGGACACCCCCCATTGGACAACACCCCACCCCCTGGACACCCCCACCCCCACCCCCTGGACACCCCTCACCTCCCATGGACAGCCCACCCCCCCGGACCCCCCTGGACCCCCACCCCATTGGACACCCCCAGCATTTGGACAACCCCCTCCCCCCACCCCCTTGGACACCCCCACCTTTGGACAACCCCCTCCCCCACCCCCCTGGACACCCCCACCCCCACCCTCCCTGGACACCCCTCACCCCCCATGGACACCCCCCCCAGACAGCCCCCCCCCACCTCCACCACCTCCAGAACCCCACCACCCCTACACACCCCCACCCCCTGGACAGCCCCCACCCCCTTAAACAACCCCCCTGGACACCACCACACCTCCTAGACACCACCACACCTCCTAAGTGGCTGACCCAATTTTTAAATTGGAATTAACAATGTAGTTGATTTCCCCTTTTCCCAATGACATTTTCTAAGTGACCCATAGAGCCTTATAAATTGAATTTGTCATGTTTTGATAAATTGAATTTGTCATGTTTTGATAAATTGAATCTGTCATGTTTTGATAAATTGAATTTGTCATGTTTTGATAAATTGAATGAGTTGTTTGAAATGAAATGGCTAATGCATGATAGTTTGGCTTTCTTAATGAATAAAATGATTTTAAATAAAAATACCCTAAGGGGGGTTGCAGGAGGGGTTGGGGGGCTGTCCAGGTGGGGGGTGGGTTGTCCAGGGGGGTGGGGGGCTACAGGGTGGGGGGGGGGGGGGTATAGGGGTGTGGGGGAGGGGGGTATGAGTTGCCCCAAGGAGGGGTGTGTGCTGTCCAGGGGGATCAGGGTGGGGTGTCCAGGTGGGGGAGGGGGGTGTGGGGTGTCCAGGGAGGGGGGTGGGCTGTCCAGGTGGTGGGGGGGGGGGTGACTGTCCAGGTGGGGTGGTGGCTATCCAGGTGGGGGGGGGGATGTCCAGGTGGGGGGGGGGGGGCTGTCCAGGTGGGGGGGGGGGGCTGTCCAGGTGGGTTGGGGGTGTAAGGGAGGGGGTGTGGGCTATCCAGAGAGGGGTGTGGGGTGTCCTGGGGGGGGGTATCCAGGTGGGGGAGGGGGGTATGGGCTGTCTAAGGAGGGAGGGGGGGCTGTCCAGTGGGGGGGGGGGTGTCCAGGGGGGTTGTCCAGGTGGGGGTGGGGGTGGGCTGTCCAGGTGGGGGGGGGGGGGGGCTGTAAGGGAGGGGGTGTGGGCTGTCCAGAGAGGGGTGTGAGTTGTCCTGGGGGGTGGGGGTATCCAGGTGGGGGAGGGGGGTATGGGCTGTCTAAGGAGGGAGGGGGGGCTGTCCAGTGGGGGGGGGGGGTGTCCGGGGGGGGGGGGGTGTCAGGGGGGGGGTGTCAGGGGGGGGGGGGTGGGGGTAGGGGGATGTAGGGGAGGGGGGTGTGGGCTGTCCAGGGAGGGGGTGAGTTGTCCAGGGGTGGTTGTGGGTGGGCTATCCAGGTGGGGGAGGGGGGTGTGGGCTGTCCAAGGGGGGGTGGGGGTGGGCTGTCCATGTGGGGGAGGGGGGTGTTGTTTGTCTAGGGAGGAGGGGGGGGGGGCTGTCCAGGTGTGGTGGTGGGGGGTGTCTAGGTGGGGTGGGGGGCTATCCGGGGGGGGGGGGGGGGTGCAGGGGGCACTACGGGAAAAAGAGCTTTTTGCGACGGGCCTTTTGCGACGGGAATAAATCCCGTCGCAAAAGGTCCGTCCAAGAGGTTATTTACGACGGGGGGTAACGACCCGTCGCAAATAACCAACTATTTGCGACGAGATTTCGTCTCCCGTCGCAAATAGTTTGGCGCGAATAGCGCGCCAAACCGCGCGAAGGTTATTTGCGACGGTGGGATCCCACCGTCGCAAATAGTTAAGTATTTGCGATGGGGCCCGTCACAAATAACCGGCGGTGGTTTATAGCTTTTTGCGACGGGATGCTGTCCCGTAAAGGTGTGTCGACAGGGACTATTTGCGACGGGTCCCGTCACAAATAACTTTTTAACCACCGACAGTAATTAATGCGGGCGTAGGTATTTGCGATGGGTCCCGTCGCAAAAGATACTATTTGCGACGGGATACCCGTCGCAAATAATCTAACCTATATATACCTCCATTCGTTTTTCCCCTCATTCCTCTCAAATTTTAGATCTTGTTTATCTCTAAACTCGGATTTTAGAGAGAGAATTTTTCTAAGTTGATTTTTTTGTTCACGAAGAAGTTGTGAAGCCGTCTGCATCAATAGAAAATCAGTCTTAAAGGTATTTATGTTTTTTTTTAATTTATTATTTATTTCATTTTTTTATGTTAAATTTTTTTATTGTTGATTAGTTGTAATTAAATTAAATTTAAATTATTTTGTCATTAGTATTTATTTGTACTAATAAATTGAATTTTTTAGTATTAATTTTTAATAATTAGTAGTAATTATTAATTATTAACGACAATTAGTAATGTATATAATTAATTTGTAGTAATTAATAATAATTGGTAATAAATATCAATAAATAGTAATAAATAGGAATAATTAGTAATAATTAGGAATAATTAGTAATAATTAGGAATAATTAGGAATAAATATTAATAATTAGTAATAATTCGTAATAATTAAGAATAATTAGCAATAATTAGGAATAATTAGCAATAATTAGCAATAATTAGCAATAATTAGTAATAAATAGCAATAAATAGCAATAATTAATAATAATTAGCAATAAATTGTAATAATTAGTAATAAATACTAATAATTACTAATAATTACTAATAAATACTAATAATTAGCAATAAATACTAATAATTAAGAATAATTAGCAATAATTAGAAATAATTAGCAATAATTAGAAATAAATAGCAATAATTAGCACTAATTAGCAATGATTAGTAATAATTAGCAATAATTAGTAATAATTAGCAATAATTAGTAATAATTAGCAATAATTAGGAATAATTAGCAATAATTAGCAATAATTAGCAATAAATAGCAATAATTAGTAATAAATAGCAATAAATAGTAAAAAATAGGAATAATTAGTAATAAATAGGAATAATTAGTAATAATTAGGAATAATTAATAATAATTAGTAATAAATTGTAATAGTTAGTAATAAATTGTAATAATTAGTAATAAATTGTAATAATTAGTAATAAATACTAATAATTACTAATAAATGCTAATAATTAGCAATAATTAGCAATAATTAGGAATAATTAGGAATAATTAGCAATAAATAGCAATAAATAGCAATAATTAGCAATAATTAAGAATAATTAGGAATAATTAGTAATAATTAGCAATAATTAGCAATAATTAGTAATAAATAACAATAATTATAATAAATAGAAATAAATATTAATAAATAGGAATAATTAGTAATAATTAGGAATAATTAGTAATAATTAGGAATAATTATGAATAATTAGGAATGAATACTTATAATTAGTAATACTTACTAATAATTAGTAATAATTGACAATAATTAGGAATAATTAGCAATAATTAGGAATAATTAGGAATAATTAGCAATAATTAGTAATAATTAGCAATAATTAGTAATAATTAGCAATAAATTGTAATAATTAGTAATAAATTGTAATAATTAGTAATAACTACTAATAAATACTAATAATTAGCAATAAATACTAATAATTAGCAATAAATAGCAATAATTAGGAATAATTAGCAATAATTAGAAATAATTAGCAATAATTAGAAATAAATAGTAATAATTAGCAATAATTAGTAAGAATTAGCAATAATTAGCAATAATTAGCAATAATTAGCAATAATTAGCAATAGTAATAATTAGAAATAAATAGAAATAATTAGCAATAATTAGGGATAATTAGCAATAATTAGCAATAATTAACAATAATTAGTAATAAATAGCAATAATTAGTAATAAATAGCAATAAATATTAATAAATAGGAATAATTACTAATAATTAGGAATAACTAGTAATAATTAGGAATAATTAGTAATAATTAGGAATAAATACTAATAATTAGTAATATTTACTAATAATTAGGAATAAATACTAATAATTAGTAATATTTAGCAATAATTAGTAATAATTAGGAATAATTATCAATAATTAGGAATAATTAAAAATAATTAGTAATAATTAGCTATAATTAGTAATAATTACTAATAAATACTAATAATTAGTAATAATTACTAATAAATACTAATAATTAGGAATAGTTAGGAATAATTAGCAATAATTAGGAATAATTAGGAATAATTAGCAATAATTAGCAATAATTAGCAATAATTAGCAATAAATTGTAATAATTTGTAATAATTATCAATAATTAGGAATAATTAGGAATAATTAGAACTAATTAGTAATAATTAGAAATAAATAGCAATAATTAGAAATAATTAGGAATAATTAGCAATAATTAGGAAAAATTAGCAAAAATTAGGAATAATTAGTAATAAATAGGAATAAATTGTAATAATTAGTAATAAATTGTAATAATTAGTAATAATTAGTAATAAATAGTAATAAATAGTAATAAATAGTAATAAATATTATTAAATAGAAATACTTAGTAATAAATAGTAATAGTTAGTAATAAATAGTAATAGTTAGTAATAAATATGAATAATTAGTTATAATTAAGAATAATTAGTAATAAATAAGAATAATTAGTAATAAATAGGAATAATTAGCAATAAATAGTAATAAATAGTAATAAATAGTAATAATTAGTAATAAATAGTAATAATTAGTTAGGAACAGTTAGAAATAAATTTTAATAAATTCCAAGAACCTGGCACAATTTCTAGTGGATTGACGACACTCCTTTTGCTCGATGACTTTTCTCCTTTCAACTCTCACCGACTCAAAACAATATGAAAAATGTGATGCTACATAGGCATATTCAATCTTGTATACACGAGATTGGATATGCATTCGTAGGATCATATTTTTTATAATGTTTTCAGGTGGTGATAGTTGGAAGAAGATGATTCATCGATGAAAAGGGGGCTCTTTTGTCCACGAGAATGAATATGCGTACCTCCGACCAGATTCTTCATTGTGATTTCAGTGTGAGAAAGATGCAAGTAAATGAGCCGTCAGACAAAAGAGTAGCCGTCAATCCACTGGAAATTGTGTCGCCTTTAATTAATGGTAATTATTAAGAAGTAGTAGTAACTATTTATCTTCTTTTTTTAGATTGTATTTTTATAATTTCAAATTATTCAAAAACAGTGATGATTTTATATTTTGTAGAAAAATATGGAATAAGGAAGTCGACATCAGTCATTATTAGATGATCGTGCTTGGATAAATCAGCGCAGAAATCCAAATGGTTCTGGTTTAAATTCTGTATATATTGAGGGTGTTGAAGCTTTCTTAGCATTTGCATCATCAAAACTAGAATATGTTTCAGAAGACACAATTAAGTGTCCTTGTAAAAAATGTGCTCTAAGAACGTTTGACACATTTGACAAGGTTGAAGGACATCTCTTGCGGTTTGGTTTTCAACCAGATTATGTTTTTTGGTATCAACATGGTGAACGCAGTTCCAGAGAAGAACGTATGGTGTTTGTAGTTTTAGGTCATAAAACTAGGACCAAAAATGGAAACAGTATATGATATGTGGCCAAGTGATCCAAGGTTATTTTATATTTCTTTGAATACATAGAAGGGGAAATGTGTAAACCATGGTCTTGAAGACTTTCAGATTGAGAGAAAGGTAATGGGACAAATATACATGAATGACTACTTTAAAATACAGATTCTTGTATATTGTTATCAAAATTGTAAGGGGATGAAAGACACTTTAACCAAGAACAAAATTACCATTATTTGACAAGCCCATTATGGGGGATGTATTATGAAAGACCAATTAGGGAATATGATGCATTGCCAAATAGTGGCATCTTTTTACTGACATGATCGTTATGTAGGAAACTTATGCAAGACCACATAAGGTCACGTACTGTATAGTCAAGAAAAAGAGTTCTCAGATATTAGAAATTCTGTCATTGAAAACTGTAAGAAAGATTATGAAGATCTGATTCAAGATTAAGAGTGTGAAATATGGAAGGGGGTAATGCTCAATGCACATGAGAAATATTTGAATCAATATTGGCCATGAGTTTGGAGTCCTTTACATATATCTGACTCACATGTAAAATGAATAATTTCTTTGTTTCCTTTGAATCAATATTATGTTGTGCAATTTAGAGTCATGCAACGAGGACATGAAGTGATTTTGATGTAAAAAGGGAATATTGTGGTTGGACCAAGGAATTAAACCCAGGTTTCACTACGTATCTCATATGGATGAGATTCAAGCCATATGTAGTTCTTTAAACATTCCCTATGCAGGTTTGATTCTCACATAGGGAATAAAGGGTTTTTTTTATTATGGATGGGCCCAAGATTGAAGATCTAGGCATCTCTACGTATTTTATATGGATGAGAATCAATCCAAATGTAGTTACTGAACAATCATTTCTCACACCAATTGAGTAAGATGTAGGAGACAGGGGGCTTTAAACACATTCTAGAAGAATGATTTAAATTTAAGACACAAGATGGTATGAAAATCAAGCCGTGTATCTTAAAAGAGAACTATGTATAGATCTGGTTAATATGCAGGAGGAGGAAAAGGGAAATAAATTTTTTGGTTACGGCTGAGCCCGAGATTGGAGATCCAGGCGTCTCTACGTATCTCATATGGATGAGAATCAAGCCACATGTAGTTCTTGAAATGAGGCTCCTATACAGATCTGACTCAAACATAGGAAGGAATGGAACTCATGTGCCACTAAGGAGTAACAATGATGTCTATGATGCTTGCATATGGAATCTCTTAACATCAAATAGAGAATATGTTAACCATATAGTTTAATGTCGTGTAATGAGGACAAATGATGTCATGAATTTTAACGTCGTGTGACAAGGACAAAGATGCTACGCATTTTATCATCTTACAGCATGGGCGCTTATGGTCGTTATGCAGTTTAATGTCTTGCAACTAGGACTCTGTGTTGTGAAGTTTAGATTCATGCAGCGAGGACATATTTTGCAGTTACACAAATTATTTCTTCAAGAATATCACATTGGTTGGAGTCATAATAAGCTCTCCATCCATTGAAATTAGAGAATAAACTCTATTTGAGTAGACCTTATGTATGGAATAAGGTTCTTCCAACCTTGGTTCAAGCTTTGAAGGTTTCTTTCTTGGTATCATTGGAGTCTTGAGGACCAATACCAGTTCTCCTTGAAGAAATGAATGGAGGTGAACTTTCTTATTAAAGGCTCGCACTATTCTGTTCTGATAGACTTCTAAATGATGAAAATTATGCAATATTTTTTCATCTAATCATTCCAGCTCATCAAATCATTTTTGAGACTTTTAATATGTAGAAAACTGATCATAGATTTCAACTCAGAGTGAAGGTAGTTGAATTTCAATTGACAACACTGCTTCTGTGCCATACACTAATGAGTATGGAGTTTCCTGAGTAGCAGTGCATGTAGTAGTCTGATAATCCCATAAAGCGTGAAAAATTTTATTAGGACAATATTTCTTATCTTTATCCACCATCTTCTGGAGTATGTTTGACAGAGTTTTATTGAAAGACTCTATCTATCCATTGGCCACCACATGATAGTGAGATGAATGGTCGGATTTGATATTATGCTCCCAATATAACTTCTTTACCTCAACAGAATATAAATTGGTGCCATTGTCCATCAATATAGTATGAGGGACACTAAATATGGTGACGATGTTAGTTTTGAAAAATCTAACAATGCTTTTGGATCCAATTTCTTTAAGAGGTATTGCCTTAGCCCATTTGGAGAAGAAGTTTGTAGCAGTAAGAATATACTTGAACTGCTTAGCTGTAGCTGGAGGATAAGGTCCTACGACATCCATTCCCCATGTGGAAAATGGTAAGGAGTATTTAGATGTATGTAACAACTCTATGGGTTGATGAATGAAGTTGGCATGCACTTGGAATGGATGACATTGTTTAGTGAAATATGTGCAATCCTGCATTATTGAAGGCCAAAAATATCCAAACCTTTGGATTTGATCAGAAAGCCTATGCCCAAACTAGTGAGAACCACAAGATCCTAAATGTACTTCTTTCATGAAAGTTACAGTTTATTATCCATCAATAAACTTAAAGAGGATTCCATCAAAACCTCATTTGTAGAGGATCTTATGATGATATGGACTATCATAAAGAGTAAAATTGGCCACCTGTCTTCAGATCTGTTCTTTTTCAACTCTATTTGGTGGAAGTACTCTATTTTGAAGGTATTCCATGATGGGTGTCATCCATCCCGTGGTATGACCATATGGCTCAGAAATAGGGCTAATTTCATTAATTTCCTCCATTCTATTTTGAAAGAAAGGTGAGACCACACGACGATGGGAAATAGTGATAATTGTATCATCCCGATTCGGATCTTCCAGGGCTGTGGATGCATTAGCCAGTGCATCAGCTTGGGAATTTTGTGATCACAGGACATAAGACAATATCAGCTCTGAGGGAAATTCATCCATTAACCCTTTGACGTAATCACACAAAGGGATTAACTCTTCTTTTCTGATAGCATAATCCCCATTGATTTGTTTGATTACCAACTCTGAATCACCCTTCACTTTCAGGTGGTTCACTTGTACCTGGAGTGTCAATTCTAGGCCTGCGATGAGAGCTTGATATTCTACCTCATTGTTGGTTCCACCTTCCGAAAACAAGAAGGAATAAGTCAACACTACCTTTTCTGGGGAGATAAGTACAATTCCTAACCCAAATTTTTTGAGTTTAGGGTTTTCCATTATCTTCCCTGTTGGACTTCTGGAGGCACCATCAAAGTATATTTCCCATGTTTGGGGATTATCTTGAATAGATACGATCTCTTTATTAGGAAGTTTAGCATTCAATGATGTATCTTCCACAGATGGATGTTCAGTAAAGAAATCCACCAAAGCTTGTCATTTTATTTCCTTATGAGGCACAAACTGGATATCAAACTATTGTAAAATAACTGCCCACTGTGCCAAACTCCCTGTAAGCATAAGACGACTGAGGATAAATTTAAGCGGGTTATTGCAAGACACTAATTGGACCTCATGATGTTATAGGTAGTGCCTCAATTTCTGAATTGCAAAGATTAATTCGAGGAATCACTTCTTGATACTTGAATACCGAGTCTCTATATCAAGAATAGTTTTACTGAGATAGTAGAGACTATTTTCATTCCCAACATCATTCTTTTGGGCAAGGAAGACACCCATTGATCACTCTAAAGCTGTCACATAGAGAATAAGTGGTCTTCCTTAAACATGGGGCATTAATACCGGTGGACTCAAGAGATATTTCTTGAAGGTATCAAATGCCTCTTGGTAGTATTCAATCCATTGATAGGTGAATCCCTTCTTCATTAATCTAGTGAAGGGAAAACACTTGCCTGCCAAATTCACGATAAAGCACCGAATATAGGCCAAGTGTCCTTAGAGTCCTCTTAATTCTTTCAAATTTAGAGGAGGTGACATTCCAAGGATTTCTTTTGTTTTCTTAGGATCAACTTCGATGCCACAATGACGTACAATGAAGCTGAGGATTTTTCCTGAGGTTACCTCGAAAGCACATTTCAAGGGGTTCATCTTCAAATTGTGTTTCCAAAGTTTATTGAATATGGTCTCCAGATCAGCCAAGTGATTGGAACATTTTCTAGATTTAATCACCAAATCATCCACATAACATTTGACAAATTTTCCTAAGAAGGGTTTGAAGATTTGGTGCATGGCACATTGATACATTGTACATGCATTCTTTAATCCAAAGGGAATTACCTGATAGAAAAACAAACCTTGAGGGGCTTTGAAGGCTGTAGACTCTTCATCATCTGGGACCATGCAGATTTGATTGTACCCAGAGTATCCATCCATGAAGAAAAGAGCTTCATAGCTAGCTATTGCATTAATTAAAATCTATGTGATCGAAATCAGAAAGTCATATTTAGGAAAATTCCTGTTAAGATATTTGAAATCAATGAAAACTTTGATGTTCCCATTCTTCTTTTTCACTGGGAAAATGTTGGCTAGCCATTTTGGATATTGAACCTCCCTAACAAAGTTAGTCTTGATAAGCTTATCAACTTCAGCTTCAATTTTAGAGGCATGAGTTGGGTGTGTTCTTCTTGCTGCCTGCCCGAATCCTCGATGTTCTTCTAACAAACCCAAATGATGAGTGGCTACTTTAGGATTAAGACTTGTAATTTTTGTATAATTCCAAAAAAAATATATCTCGATGTTTCTTTAGAAATGAGGTATATATCTCTTTCTCTTCAGAAGTCATGGCCGCACTAATTAGAGTGAGGCGTTGATCTTCTTCTGTACCCGGATTTATTTATCGGAGCTCATTCACAATGGTAGAGACACCTTCTTCAAATGCTGGAGGAGCATCCCTAATATCTTCTTCTTATTCTTCTTCCTTACATGTCACTTATTCTGTTTCTACTTATATAGTAGATAATGAAGAAAAACTTTCAATGCCAGGGGAGGAGTCAGTATTTGAACATCCTGAAGAAGAATCAACTATTTCTAACCCTACTGATGATGAAGGGTCTTCCTGGAGTAATAAAGAGGAGATGATGGGTTGGGAATCAACATACTTGTCTTCCTCTAGTATTGCTACAAATTATTCTAGTCTTATTGGTGAAGCATAGTCTTGCTGAATTTCGGTGGATATAATGAAGACATCTCTATTTAATCTTTCATCACTGCTTGGTAAATCAATAATTTCTCCCATGCTGTCAAGCTTGATTTCTGCAATTGACATTATGGAAGTCACTGGATGAGTGTTTAGATTTGGATTTATCCTTTTAATTTGATTGATAGGAAACACATAATTTATACTCAAATGTTTGAATGGGTTTGTTGTGATCTTTTCTAGGCCATTCAGAGCATTAATTTTGGTTACCTCCTTTATCACGGACCTCATTCCCTTCATGTGATAAAAATTTGCCTCAATGTATTGAGATTCAAAAGTTTTGAACAGAGCCTTATCACCATACAATGTTCCAATTTGACCATTGAAATAGTACTTGAGACATTGGTGGTAAGACGAAGGTATGACTACATGTTGATGTAGCCAAGGCCTTCCAAGAAGAATGTTAAAGGCTGTATCCTAACGAAAAACCATAAAATTTGAATTAGGCACAAGATCCTCAAACCGAGTTATGAGTTTAATCTCGTCTAAAGGTTCTTTCTCATTCTTGTCATAACCTTGCAACATTAAATTGGAAGGAGATAAGTCATATTCAGTGAGGTCCAATCAAAAAAGTGTACGAATAGGAATGAAGTTGACTCTTGATCCATTATCAATGAAGGATTGTCAGATGTCTATGTCATTGACCCTGCCAGATAGATACGGGGGCCTAATATGTCCATTTACAACATCATCTTCATCTTCATATGTAAAAGATATAACTGCATGAAATTCTTCATGATCATTCTCTATACGGTAGACCTCAGTAACAGAAACTTTGGTTTCAAACTCTTGAGGACTTGACAAAGCCTCAATAAGTGCTTCTCGAAGATCTTTTGACAGATTCAAGGCATCCAAAATTGTTAACTTGGCCGGTACTTGGGCTAGCTATTTTAAAACATCATACTTTTGGTCCAGAGGTCTGCATTTACTAGCATGGAGATTCGGTTTTGCAGGTGCCTTGGAAGTTGATGCTCCTAATATAGATATACCCTATGTTGGAGCATAAGTTGGAAATACTTCAGGTTTTGTTAGATTAGACTAACTAGGTCTATCTACTTGCTAAGAGAATGATGGTGTAACCTCTAATCGGTCCTCCAAAATAATCATGTCAGGACCGAACCTGTCATGCGTGGAAGAATCTCCTTGTTCTTATTGAGCCCGTTGAATGGCTCTCCCATGAGTTTCCGTTGCATACACGGTTCGAGCAGAGGTAGAGTTAAAATAGTGGCTTCTAGAATACCCACGTCTTCCCCTATATCCTCAACCTTGGATTCTTCCTCCAGTTCCTCAGTTAGGTATAGGGAACTCAGGATCATCATAACTAGAATCACCATCACCATAGGGATTCATTAATTGGATAACGTTGACAGAACCAAAGATCAAATCTTCATCTGATGAAGATTCTGCTTGACAGGTCAGTTCTGGTTGTGCTATTTGGCAGGGTGGTGCCTGTGATTTTGAAACATATGGAATGAAATCTGCCAGAGTCAAGGAAAACTTTGGCCTTGACACAATCTTGTATTCTTCTAACTGCTCTTTGTCATTGTGATCATGTTGCTTCTTTGAGGATTGACCTTTAGAGGACTGATCTTTTGATGAAGGTGGTTTTTCTGTGGCAGGAGTGGCAGAAAACACAATCGGTTGTTTCAAATGTGTTCGTATAATGGCATGAGTTCAGTTGATCATTTTCTTGATCATCCAATCATCATATTTCTGTGCATTTTTACCTTTGACTTTCTTCCATTCACCTTCTTCCTCTAGATCATTAGCAGTAACACATGCTACTTGGGCTGACAAACTTTTCAGTTTCACTTGTCCAGAGTCTACCATTTTTCCAGGAGGTCTTTGAAAACAAAACACTCATAAATGGGATGCTCCAACATCTGGTGAAAGGGAAAATAATCCGTAATATCTTCATCTTCTTCTTTGTTTGGTTTCTTCGGACTTGGAAACTGAACCAATTTGTTTTCCAAAGTTGAGATGAAGTAACCAGGAATCTGTTCATTCCGAAAAGAATAAATTTTTTTCTTTAACTCCTCAAACTATTTCTGCCTTTGATCTCTTTGATCATCTTGATGAGACAGTCATTGCTGCTGATGCTAGGGAGGATGAACCCTTCGATATGATGATGGTTTTGAAGTGGAAGTAGGTACATGTGTTAGCTTGAGTGTGACTGTAGCAGCCTCTGCTTTCCCTATTCTCCTTCTCAGAGCTGATGGAATTACATGAGATTTAACTTTACTTTTCACAATGAAATCCTTCACCTATTGAGAAATTGAAGCAATGTCTTGAAACCCTTTTTCGTATTTCACAGGGATCAGTGGTGTGCATAACTCATCACACAGATTTTACACACAAATTAGTAGCAACTCTTCCTGAGAGAGTTCCATATTTAAGGAATATGTTAATCCTTTCTATCGAGCAATGAAATATAAAACTATTTCATTTTATATTTGTTTATAATTTGTAAGATCAAAAACTATTGTCTTCGGCAGCATTGAGCTGAATTGAAGAATAAATTTATGATGAAGATCATCCCATCTAGTAATTGATCTAGATTGAAACCTTTTATACCAGACGAAAGATGGTCTCTGTAGTGACTACAAAAAGAATCTAAGTTTTACTACTTCTTTTTGTTGAGGACTCCCCATCATGGGATAAAAATGAGAAATGAAATGCGTTAAGTGTTTCTCTGGATCTCTCAAACCATTAAAGATTGGGAATGTAGTATTCACAATGTTTGGTGGGGGGGGGGATTGGATCCACCCATTTAGGGTAATCTCTCTTTTTTAATTGAATTGGTGCATGTCGTTCTTCCATAACTTCCAATTAAGGTATTAATGCCTCAATTGTGTTCATAAGAATTTGGGGAATATCCAGATGAGCTGAGACCTATACAGGTACAATAGCTAGAGCTTGAACTGGTGCAACGACCAGAAAAACCACTAGTGGTGGTGCTGGTATTTGTCTTGGATAACCCATGGAGACAGGCCTATACGGATGTGTTTGATCCTGCCCTAGTTGTGTACCCAATAGAGGGAATTTATTATTCGCATATGTAGTTACCAGAAATCCTCTTTGTTGAGGAGCTCCTATAGGATGTGAAAGTGGAGGATCTACTTAGGGAGCATGTCTAGCAGAAATTCTACTTCGAAGTAACTCTGTATTGATTATTTTCAACTCTTTCATCTCCTCTTCTTGTTGTGCAAATCTTTCTTCAAGAGAAAGATATTGACCTTCTCTAGGGGAAAAGTGAGATGCGATCCGACTTTCACCATTCCCCTTGTTAGATACCTTTCTAAGGGGTGAGATTTTATTATTTTAGGGAATACCTAGATTTTGGGTAAGCCTCTGATTTCGGGTATGCACACATCCTTCATTTGCTTCAGTTTTCACCATATTATGGATAAGAACTTCATCTTCTGATTCCCCTAAACTAGACTCATTTTCTAGAGGATCTTCTACAATGATGTTATTGACATTTACTGATGCATACTACATTGATGACATTCTATCAGTATCTTTGTAAGATCTTCTTCTTCTGTATCTTCCATGATACCCTGATCTCCTATATGATGAATTCCCAAGAACTGTTTGATGGACAGTTACCCTAAGGGGATCCTTGGATAGTTTAGTCATGCACTCTCTTTGTGGCTTCTTCTCTAATCGGGAGAAAACTGACTTCCGTTGAGGAGGGGATTGTAGATGTGAAAAAGCCCCCAACCCTATAGTCTGGGGCTGTTCCTGTTCTTCTTCTTCAAACCTTTGAACTTTGTTTATTAAACTTGAAGGTTGAATTAAACAATCCCCCAGCCCTGCAGGCTGAGGTGGATCTTGAACTGTTATAGCTAAGATTCACGCAACTTCTATTCTAATTTTGAGAATTTTGGTTCAGACATTATCTGGGTGCATTATCTGAAAACCACTCAAATCACCTATTTCAGAAGATTGTTGTGCTATTTCAAACATTTTCGCCATCTGATGGTTGACATCCTCTAAGCGGGAGGCCTACTGAAGATTCTCAGATGCTTGGTGCAAAAGTATCTCAATAGCTTTCTTTATTTGGGCCTGACTATGATGATAGCTAGTTGAGGCCTGTTCTTGAGTGTATACTTGATTACATACAAAGTCTGCTGATTTTAGAAGGATGTGGGAAATAAAATTGCATGAGACCACTGTTGGCGGGATTTTCTAATTCTGGAGTGTAGTGAAATTCAATGCTCCATGTTCACCCCATCCTATGATATGAACACCAGATGGGGTATCATAAATTAACTGGTGTAGCCTCTTTAGAGCATTGAGGCATGCATGCTGAAGGGTTCTCTGCTGCTTTTCAACCTTTGGATGTCGGGAAACTGAGAGAGATGCCAAGTCAATTTGGTGTTGCAACCCTTATATTACCTTTACATGATTTTGATATTCATCATATGGTAATAATTTGGTTTTCAAATGATGAAGAGTCTTCCATAAGTTTAGGCAGACATCATTAATTCAATCTTCTGCCATCAATTCCGGAATGTTATATTGAGAGTTTTCCAAAGTCCAGAACATGACTGGTACTTCTCCTTTATCCAATTGTTTTCTCATGTTTAACATATCTTCATCATCTTTCACTAGAGGTTTCTCCACTTGGTATGACCAAAGTGGATGCTTCTTGATTGTTTTATTAAAAATAATGGAATCAATCGTTTTTCCTCTACTGTATTGGAAGACAAATGAACTAAGGGAGGTTCAGAGAATGACTATTCCCTTAAGATATCTTCTGGTTGAGAAATTATTTTACCCGTTAATGACAAGGTATCAGACATGACTAACCTTGTGTTGGAAAGTTCCTCGAGATAAGAGGGCTTTCTCATTACTACATTATCAATTATAGAATTATCTTGACAATGTGAAATACTACTGCGGAGAGAACTTTTGAAAAAAATTCCATCATGAGAAGGAACACCATGGTGGATTATAGTAAGGGATAAATCCTCTTGCTCCTTGGTCTTCTGGCCACATGGAGGGTTTCTATGGCTCTCATTCGGAGATAGACTCTCTGGATTGACTAAATTTTCATGAAGAAAGCCTTCATGATGAAGTGTCTGATGGGGAACTTTAGAATTACTACTACTACTCCCATAATTTGGTGATGAGAGGGTAGGATATTGAACTGTAATAGATAAATGTCTAAGAGATTCAAGAACTCCAGCATTAAGAGGAGCCACATCACAGCTTGGCTCTTGATTTTCTAACTATGTTTGGTGAGACTTCTTCTTGGATGCTCTCTTACACTTAGTTGGGACCACTTGCTGAGAGAAGTGGTTATCATGGGAAAGTGTATATGCCTTCCTTGGAGTGGTTATCAGAACGGGTCGATTACCTTCAATTGGAAAGGGTGCATGTTCCTGATCTGGTTGTCCGTATGATATGGGGAAGTATGCCCCATAAACCTCCTGGACTAGAACAGAGGTATGTATCTGCTCCAGGATGGCATGCCGATGTGTCATCCCAGATGTGGGGATATATTTATGTGTCTTTTCCCCTGATATTGCTGAAGTTGTTGTTATGATATTCTGACATGCTTCCAGAATATGGGCAGAAATTTGTGTCTGCCCTTTCACTATTTCTAATATGTGTTTGGTGACTTCAGTGTCCGGAACAGGAATATATGTCCATTATGTATCTGGATTAGGTGTATGTTTCTACTCCTGTCCTTCTTTTCCTTTCAATGGGTACTGACAGTACTCATGTATGGGGAAAGAGAGTTGAGTCTGCCCTAAATTTATCATTGGAGATTTCCGACTAACTTCTCCAGGTGCTGCCAAACAAGACTGTTGGTAGGCTTGATGAATACTGGTAGGAGTATGTACCTACTAGATATTTTCCATCAAGCATGGTTGATAGACTTCTTTCAATACTGTCAAACGAGACTGCTGGCAGAATTGGTGAGTGCAAGTAGGTGTATGTTCTTGTTTACCAGTTTCCACCACATTTGATTGGCGGGCTTCCTTAAATGATGTCAGACGAGCATACTGACTGGCTAATAATTTTTAAATAGGTGTATGTGCCTATTCACGATACTCCATCGGATTTTCCTGGCAGGGTTGGTGGGTTGCTGCCAGACGAGTCTGCTAGGCAGCGTAATTAGGACGAACAAGTGTATGTGCCCGCTCGTTGTTTTCCATCAAGTTAGGTTGATGGACTTATCTAGAGGGGGAAAAGGTGAGAATATGCTCCCTGTTGAATGGACATTGTCCCCGATGGTTCTTCTTGCGCGCTTGGGTCTGGGGGACCTGGGCCGAACAACCAGAGGCAACACCCCCATCATGTTGGGGGTTCACTGCCGCATGATTTTGCTAGCGGATATTGTTGGTGGGATTCATCAGGAAGGACCCCTATATCTTTGAGTTGAGGCCATGAGTGACCTCTTTATACACCTTCCTATAGTATGGGAGGGACTGGTTGTTGCGTTCTAGATATAAAGACCCGAAACGGTTATAGATGGTGGTTGGCACCGTTTGCTTCTTGATCATCGGTCGTCGTTGACCGGATGATGGAGGGTTGTTATTTACCTGGAGAGCCTGTTAGGTAGCCTCCAAGGTTGGGATAGTATCGTAATGACAGAATTACCTTACTAGTACATTGGATACCCAGAATTGAAGATGTTAAGTTGTTGATGACATCCTTCTCGTGGATGAGCATCTAGCTTGAGCAGCGGCTGGGAAATTCACAGGTGTCATCTTGAAGAAATCCATTTAGAGTGAAGGGAGTTCTGAGAAAAAAAACTTTAGAACAACAATAAAATCCATTAAAGAAACATCTTTTAGATGGATACATGTGTGATTGATTCCTTTTTCTGGCATTCATTTATCAATTGATAGGGGCCTGATAGGTGGGTAACATTATTAACTTGGTTAAGGATTCACATCGGGTTCACCATTTTTGTTTTGTGATTCCTTGAAACATGTGTTCTAGTTTAAGAATCACCGCTTCCAAGTGGTTTCCATTAAATTTATTCATGGAACTGGAAACATCCAACAGTTCTTTATCCAAAAGGGACCTACTTTCCAAAGGTAGGCATTCGTTGAGTTTGAACTTTACAATACTTATGAACATGCATTGGTCGAGAGGATGGGAGGTCAGACTCATCACACCCTTTTGGGGGGAATTATTTTCTACTCTGGGACTCTCTTTATAAATTTAAGATATTTTCATAAATCCTTATTAATTCACAAAGTATAACATAGGTTTCCATTGGAATTTTCAACCACTTATTAAAATGTGTGAAATTTAGAATCATCCGTATGTACCTGAGGTCCTTCATTAATGGAGATATCCATATGCATTTAAGGTTCTCCATCAATGGTATCCACTCATATACTATTTAGAGATTCTTTTAGTCATCACTATGATGATATTGGTTTTTAAGCCACTCAGTGGGGCACTATGGAATTTATTGTCATCCAGGGAGATGAAGGTTTGTTTTGATATTGGGATCGTACCCATAAAATGGGCTACCTATGTATCCTTATGAAAGGAATCAGAACCCTCGTAGTTCGGTGCTTCTTAATGGGAGAAATAACCATATAGTTTAATGTCATGTGGTAAAGACATCTAAGCGAAAGGTGCTTAGTCAAAGTTTGGTGTAAGACTTATGCCAAAGCATCCCAAGGAACTTGGAAAAAATATGGGTTTCCAAGTAAGATTAGACCCTATTGGGAATATGGCCCAAGAAGAACAGGGGTGATTTGAAGTGTTGGGTTTGAACCTCAAGTAGGCTTCCTATGTATCCCATGTGGATGGGAGACCATGTAGTTCAATAAGTCTCAAAAAAGAGTATAGTCCTTTGAGAGAAATGAGTTTGGGCTTACTTCCTAGAAAGGATGCCCTTGTGATTTGGGGGTTTAATTTGGGGCTTATTCCTAAGGAGGATGCCCAGATTAAGGGAATTAGGGTTGGATTCCGGAAGAATATATCTAATGAGCTCGAGCCCTAATGAAGGATTACTACGTGTCCCAATTATGGTGGGCATCAGAGTTATCATAGTTCATTAATTATACTAGGTCTTATGCATGAGAGCTTTCCATTTGGGGGGACATGATTGGGTGAACTCTTTTGGAAGGGAACCCTTTTGAGCTCATGCCTTCAAGAAGGCATCCTACGTATCCAGGTTTGAACAAGAATCAGAGTTCTCATAGTTCAAGAATATTGATGGCGTTTATGAAAATGTTGTGATCATGAAGAATATCTAAGCCCACATGAGTCATGCTCGGTGTGAGAAACAAGATAATGTCAAAGATTCAACAAAGGCATCCACACTTTTCCTCCTCTACTGGTGGAAGAGGGAGCACCTACGACGGTGACGATGGACAAGGGAAAGGCGACTGTGGAAGAAGGCGAGACGACAAGCCTTCCCTATGTTCACTTTACACTGGATAAGGTTCCAATGTAAGGAAGGAGTGTAGGTGAAGGAAGTAGAGAGGAGTGAGACCACAACCTCCTACTTGAAAGGTTAGGGGCTTACACCAGGATGGATACCCTAGTGGATCTCGGTAAGGGAGAGAGACTTCTCCTTTGCTTGCATGGAAAATAAAGTGTGAACCGTACCTTCCCTACCAGATTCCTGAGGTTCTGAGTTTTAGAGATAAGAATGGGAGGTCAGAATCCAAACCCTAATCCTTCAGACCGGGAACTTCCAAACATTGTTACTGGGAGAAATGTCCATGTGATTGCGGATATACAAACCCACAGACACTCTATGAACCCTAACCCCATTGTGAAACAAATGTGGGAAACCTCTGACTGCGGATATACAAAACCAAATAGGAGACACGCTGATGTGACTTTCCCAAAGGTTTGATAAGTCAGGAGGTTTTGGTGGAGGTCTTAATAGAATCCCTTTCAGAAAAGGGATCCAATAAAGAATAATCCTTTCCATTAATGGATTTGAGGAGGGATTAATGGATTGTAGACTGAAGAGAGTAGGTGAATCAAAGAGGGGTGCCCAAGTAGATACTGGCGCACAAGTATGGGTGCGCAAGAAGGCTTGGGCGACCTAATGTTCACTTAAGTGACGAACAACCTGGATGTTAATACTTGGGTGATACCTGGCTCAATCCTTCAAGAGTATTCATAGGTATTCCTAGAAGTGGGGCATTCAAGTCCCTGTGAGAGGAATAGGTGGTGCACAAGTGTTTCTAATTTAGGGAGGTTGGGCGCTTTAAACATGAAAGTGTTATGAATTTCAAGCACTAAAAGGACTTAAGTCCTATGATCCTTTTTCAATTCCTTCACTTTAGGTGTTAAATAACTACCTTGAAAGTTTCAAAAGACTTGGGCGAAGCACTAGGGTGACCAGATCAACAATTAGGATTCAGGAAATTTTTTCTATATAAATGAAGGCCCCAAGGGTCTATTTATAGGAAAAAATAGGACCCTGGGTGAAAAGATATTTGGAACTCAAGTGGCTTGCATGCCAAATTGTGGCGCGCAAGTACCTTGCACACCAACGGTGTTTGGATAGACTAAAGCGATCCAATGTTCAAGACTTTGCAAACCTTGATTTTTTTCATATCTTTTCTCCTCTTTTTTCTATTGCGGAAGCATCGGGAGTCTCAATGATAGAAATGAGATATGGAAATAAAATGTAGAAGAAAATAAAACACATAGAACACACAAATTTACATGGTTCGGGAATAATCCCTACGTCCATGGAGAGGTAGAACTTGACTATGAATTGGGAGCAGAAATTATAAAAATTTATCACACAAAACCTAGCCTGAAAATGGTCTACAAAATGAGTAATATGATCCACTATTCCGCACAGTAATTCTGCATCGCTATAGTGAAAGGCGGCCACCCAAGTCAAAAGTGCTACAGTAGCTACTGGGTGGAAGTCCAAAAGGCTACTGTAAAGTTGACCATAAAGTCCGCATTGCTAGAGTGCTCTATCGGTGTTAGTAAGTAAGCTCTTCTATAGTGTCAGAGATGCTACAGGCCAAAAAAATTGGGCCGGGGGCCTTCGGCCCACGAACCCCAGGATCAGGGGCGCGTTGTCCCTTGTAACCCCCAACAAGCTCACCACGAAGCTCAAACTGCGAAAGTTACGGGCCACAAGCATTGGACCCAACCAGATCGGGCTACACCATTCCAACAATCTCCCACTTGGAGCCTAATCTACTATGCAACTCTGCTTTGATGCCATTGACTAAGACAGCTTACTTAATCTGAGTTCTTCCCCTTCTTCACTCACCAGTGCACGTGCTTTCCATTCACAACTTCAATTTCAACCTGACGATTCATGAAATACAAACTGTTTTCCTCTTGTTCTCCCATTGTGTCATCCCTTCTTCTTCCTTTCACCCTCCATTCATTAGTGAAGACCAACAAAGGCACAATAGTGCCTTAACTTCTGTATTACCATGGGATTCTTTAACATGTATACCAGATTGTTGGTTCCACAAATATTTTTCAATGTTAGCAACACATCATGTATCAAACCTTTGATGAAATGGTACTTCAACTGAATGTGCTTCATCCGAGCATGAAAAACTGGGTTCTTTCCAAGATGTATAACACTCTGAATGTCACAGTGCAATACATTATCCTCTTGCTTTATTTCCAATTCATCCAAAAAGTTCTTCAGACAAACCATCACATTCCCAGCTTCTGTTACAACAATGTATTCTTCCTCTGTGGTGGATAAATCCACCACCTTCTACAATTATGATATCCAACTTACTGCAGTCCCTCCACAGGTAAATACATAACCTGTGGTACTCCTCCTACTATCGACGTCGGCCCCAAGGTCAGTATACACATACCCCTTCAATGAATTTCCTTTTCTATTGCACAGGGATACCTCCTTGTTTCCCTTCAAATACCTCAGTATCCACTTCACAGATTCCCAATATTTCTTTCTAGGGTAATCTATATACTTTCTCACAACTCCAAATGCATGAGCGATGTTAGGTCGAGTACATACCATGACATACATCAAGCTTCCAACAATTGATGCATATATAACTTTTTCCATGTACTCAACCTCTTATGTAGTCTTCAGTGATTTATCCTTTGATAGTTTGAAACGGCTCTCTAGGGGAATAGAGACTGCCTTTTCTTCCAACATACAAAATCTTCTCAGAACCTTCCCAATGTAATCAGCTTGTGACAACATCAACGTTCCAGTTGCACGGTCTCTCTTGATCTTCATCCCTATAATCTTTCCAGCTTCTCTAAGATCTTTCATTTCAAACTCCTTATATAACTTCCCTTTCGGCTCATTAATCCTCTGTATACATATAATGAGCATGTCATCCACATAAAGAAGAAATATAATATATTCATCACCAAATGATTTTATGTAGCAACATTGATCCATGCCATACTGTTTGTATGCATTTTTAGTCATGAATGCATCAAATTTTTTGTTCCACTGTCTGGGTGCCTACTTCAACCCATACAATCTCTTCTAGAGTTTGTACACTAGGTATTCCTTCCTAGACTCTATATATCCCTATGGATACTACATGTATATGTACTCCTCCAAATCTTCATGAAGGAAAGCAGTCTTGACATCAAGCTTCTCAAGGTACAAGTCTTATGACGCCATAATGATGAGAACCACCCAGATGGTGGAAAGCTTCACTATAGGTAAAAAAAATTCAGTGAAGTACACACCTTCCTTATGTTGAAAACCTTTCACTACCATTCTTTCCTTGTACCTTCTCTTTCCATCATGTTCTTCCTTGACCCGATATGCTCACTTGTTCTGAAATTCTTTCTTTCCTGTTGGCAGATGTGTCAGCTCCCAAGTGTTGTTATCATGCAACGAGGAGATCTCCTCCTTCATAGCTAGCTCCCACTTGCTCGACTCCTTCAGCTGCATTTCCTCTTCAAAGCATTTTGGTTCTCCACCTTGAGTCAATAACAGATAATAAAAGTATGGTGAATACCTCTGCACAAGCCTTCTCACCCTTGTTGAGCTCCTCAACTCCACTAAAGTAGTAGGTTCCACTGGTTTTGATGTCTCTTGATCAGGTACACATTAAAGCTCCACTTTCTCTTTGAACTCAAATTCAATGTTACTATCTTCATCTTCAACTGTATGGAGATCCTTGTACATGACACCTTCATTGAATACCACATTCTGGCTCCTGATGACCATCTTCTTGAGATCATCCTAAAAGCGGTAACCAAACTGCTCAGCACCATAGCCAATAAAGAAACATGGCTTAGACTTAGCATAAAGATTATCCCTTGAGTTAGTATCAATGTGTACATAATCTAAACTGCCAAAGACTCGTAAATGTGAGAGTTTTACCTCTTTACCAGACTAGAGATCCTTAGATAGATGTTCTCCCATTGGCACAGATGGACTCCTTTTGATCAGATATGCTGCAATGTTCACTACATCAGCTTAGAAGGTCTTGGGTAACCCCAAGTGTAACCTCATACTTCTGGAACATTCATTCAACATCCTATTCATCCTTTCAGCTTCACTATTCTGCTTTAGTGTTCCTGGGATAGTCTTCTCCCACCGAATTCCATTATCAGAAAAGAATTCTATGAACTCCTGATTTCCATACTCTCCACCATTGTCAGACCTCATGCATTTCAGCTTAGCTCTTGACTCCTTCTCCACCATGACCTTCCACTTCTGAAACATATTAAACACATCAAATTTACTTTTTAGAATGTAAACCCATACCTTCCTTTTTGAGTCGTCGATGAATGTCACATAGTATTGTGGCCCTCCAAGGGAATGTACCGGTGCAGGCCCCCAAACATCTATGTGCACCAGGTCTAACTTACCAGCCTTCAGTGTTCTACCTTCTTTTGAAAAAGACACCTTCTTATGCTTTCCGAAGATATAATCTTCTCGTAGTCCAACATCCACTGACTTTAACTCTAGTAGTAATCCTTTTGTTTATAGCACATTCATCCCCTTCTCTCTCATGTGACTTAGTCTGTAGTGCCACAATTGTGAATCTCTGACAGATTTCAATGATGCAGCCATGTCCATGCAAGTTTTTTCCATGTTTTATAGGGTACCATTCTTTTCTCCCTGAGCTATGACCATATATCCTTTGGTGATCTTACATGCACCACTAGTGAATGTCGTATTCAACCTTGCATCATCAAGTTGTCCAATAGAAATAAGATTTCTTCTCAAGCTAGGGATATACCTCACATTATCTAGAACCATTAGACTCCCACTATTGGTATTGATCTGTGCATCTCCTTTCCCCAAAATCCACAAGGGTTCATCATTAGCAAGATGTACCTTGCTGAAATTTCCAAAAACATAATTTTTCAAGAATCCCTTCTATGATGTAGAATAGAAAGATGCCCCAAAGTCTAAAATCCAAGACTCCATTAGGCTATCCACACTCAATAGAATCACGTCATTAGTTCCTTCAGTTTCCATATTTGCTCAACTAGTTTCAGGTCTCTTCCTATTATCTCTGCAGTCCTTGACATGTCCTTTCTTCTCAATAGTCCAGCAGGTAGTACCATCCCCATTTTCCCTATCTCAACTTTTCCCTCTTGACTTTGATATCCCTCTATGATTGTCTCATTGTGGGCACCTTCCTCTTCTTTCAACATTCAAAGCAGAACTAGAGAATCTGCCTGATTCTCTTCTTCACACATCCTTGCTAAGGATTAGGTCCCATATATCTTTCATAACCAGTTTGGTATTCCACAAAGTACTACTCACAGCTGTTACAATTACTTCCCAATAGTCAGGTAAAGAAGACAGTAAGACCAACACACATACCTCATCACTAAGATCAATTTTCATTGATGTTAGCTGACTTATGATGGTGTTGAATTCATTGATGTGGTCTGCAACAATTCTCCCTTCAACCATTTTCAGGTTGAACAATCGCTGCATCAAATTCACCTTGTTTGCTGGAGAAGGCTTATTGTACATATTTGCGAGAGCTTTCATCAGATCCACTGTCGTCTTCTCCTCTCTGATGTTGAATGCCACATTTTTTTCCAACGTAAGGCGCACAACACCTAGAACCTATCGATCCGGAAACTCCCACTCTGACTGCTCTATGTCCATTGGATTCAGACCCAGAAGCAGCAAGTGCATCTTTTTTTGATAAGGATAATCCTCAATTTTCATCCTCTAGAAACTTAAGTTAGTTCCATCGAAGCGATTGATATTCACTTTCCCTTCATCCATAACCATTGTTGGATAATTCCAAACTCACCCTTTGATACTAGTTGTTGCAGAAGCATCAGGAGTTGCAACAACAGAAACAAGATACGAAAAGAAAATGTAGAAGAAAAGAAAACACACGGAACACACAAATTTATGTGGTTTGGGAATAATCCCTATGTCTACAGAGAGGCAGAACTTCACTATGAATCAGGAACATAGATTACAAAAATTTCTCACACAAAACCTAGCCTAAAAATGGGCTACAAAAGGAGGAATACAATCCACTGTTCTGCACACAAATTCCACATCACTGTAGTTAAAGGCATCCACCCAAGTCAAAAGTGCTACAGTGGCTGTCAACTGGAAGTCCAAAATGCTATAGTAAAGTTGACCCTGAAGTCTGCACCGTGGGCCACAAGCATTCAGCCCAACCGAATCAGGCTACACCAATCTAACATTTTCTAAAGTATTTCCCTTTGTCATTTTTTAGAATCTGTGACGGAATAGAGTTTCAACAATGTGGTATGATTGATCATGGGTATTTTTCAAATAATACCATACACGTTCATTATCTGGATGGATTATGAATTTATCTTTAACATCTATGGTATGATTCTTCACTACCTTTTTCTTTCCTAATAATCCACATATATAGACATGATTTTATTCAAATGTCTTCCTCTATGAATGGATGATATTTCATTTCTTTTATTGAATTGTGTTCATTTAGATTCCCAATACATTGATTGATTGTGGAAATCATTGTCTAAAACATATATACATTTCATAGATGGTGTAAATACCATATGTGTAATCATATTTTTTGAGTGGTATTTACCTATAATGGTGATTAAAGTCATTGGATACTCATTTAATTTCCATGTTTCATCATGTCATTTTTATTTATGAAATAATGAATTCTTCTTAAGGGAACCAATTAAAACTATTATAAATCCCACTTTATTTCCTAGGGTTTTTATGATTTTTTGATTGAAACAATGTGGCACACATATGCATGATTTTCATTATGTGATGGGTGGGACCATAATTATATATCTCTCAAATACATTTGGTCATGCTTCTATATCATGAGATATCATGGTGCAAGGGTAGTGAGCCTAGACAATATTGGGGCATGGGAAGTTTTCCTAGCCAACTATGTTATGTTAACAAGGTATGGAGCCTTGATTTACACTTATTATTTCATGTTTATATTGCATCCAAATTTATTATGATTCCATGCTCTTTTGTTATGATCATTATTTAATAAATGTGCATATGATATCATCTCTTTATTCAATGATTCCATGCTTATTATCTTACTCATTATGATATAATGTTATGCCTCATGTCTCTCTTATTATGCTTAATTATTAAGTTTATCCTTAATGGGTATTTGATCTCACCCCATTTATATTTTTCCTTTTCCCTAGGTTATGGAAAAAGTATTAAATATTGTAAGACTAAAATATTATCTTCTCTGGAGAATTTATGGGTGATGTTGATGACTCTATGGTTTTATTAGTTTCTTATATAATAGAAAAAAGTTTCCTTTTTATGAGAAGACTTGATATTTTTTTAGTGATTTTTTTCTAATTCTCTAAAACTCAAAACTGAAAGGTAATTGGGTTGTAAATGTGATAAATATATTATAATTTTAGATGTGTGTAAAATCATTTTTTGTAAGTTATGTATTATTAGCACTGGATTCAGGAGCATGGGTCTGGGTTCGCTAAATTTTGGGATATTTTTTTATGATTCATGAATTTCTTATGTTCCACGAAATACCTCCAATGAAATGTTTAATATATACTGATGTCAGCACATGGGAAATTTAGTATTTAGGTGATAAGAAGAGAACAATAACACTAGGATGTTTTGTGGATAAATATTAATTGATTTATTCTACAATATTAACTAAACATTTGTTAGACATGATAGGAAGCCACTAGCCTATGTGGTATCCTTACCTAGGCCTCGAGGTTGATCACCCTAGGGGGTTTTCATGTATACTTAATATGTCATCGGTCAATGATGTGCGAGGATCCTAGTTAATCAAGGCAAAATATACCCAATTATTTACCCCTTGGTTCCATGTTGATGATATTATTATATTTTTATGCCTTCAAAAAATTATTTTATGGGTTTTGTCTTTGAAATGACGTTTTTTATTATATTCTTAAAATTATTTATTCAATCATGGTTTTGGAAATTATTCTTTGATACATGATTATATAAATGACATTAAAATGACTATATTCCATTTATCTATATAAAACCATGAAAATCATGTTTTTATTGTATTTATCTCCATAAAATGATAATTTTTTTCATTTATTAATATTTTCTTAAAGAACACTTATTGGGATCCTGCTGGGCTTGTTGTGCTCAAACCCTACACATAACATTAGGTATATGTAGAATTTTTATTTTTAGGTATAAATAAAGGAATTCTATTTATTAGTGATCTTGGTTACTAGAGGGTGTGTGATATTGGTGTTGGCATCATAGGATTCAATCCCTCATGTCACACAGAGTTGGTTGGTTTTTCTTATTCGATTATTCTTTTAATTATCTTCTTTTTATCTCTTGTAACAGTATGAACATGTTGATGTTGCATAATTCTATCTTATTTTTTCTAGGTTATGTAATATGTTACATGTATTTTTGTGATCTATTATTTCATGTGGGAAAATCATTCCCAAATTAGTTCATTGATTCCCATACACTAGTTTCTATCCCATATGGATCATGGATTCCCTCCAGGCCTTGTCGTGAGTTGGTTCATATTCCTAGTTTAATGGATGGCTCAGACTATTTCATGAAAAATTGGTATCAAAGAGAGTTTTTACATTGTTTGGTAGTTTTTATGAGTAGATAAGAGATAAGGTTACTGGGAATTAAGGTTTATGGTAAAAGTGAGTGCATGGACACAACTTGTCTTAATGATCCTTATGCTACCATGGGGTGTCATAAAAAGTATTATTTTATTCATGTATTGATATGAATACAATTTATTTAGTTTAAAATAAATATTTAATGATGTCTTTAAATTTTTTGGAGTCTATCATTTTTTATTTTCCCTCACTTTCTTTGATGTAGTATAATATCATGCCTCCAAGAAGACATCTCACAAATGACTAGACAAGATCCGTGGATAATATTCCACAGAATAATACCCTTATAGATCAACATATTATTGAGGATATGGTGCATGAAGTCTATTCCCTAGACCATTGTTCCAATTTCTTTCTAGTTATATCTTGAAAAGTAGAACTAAAAGCTAGAGGTTGAAGAGATTGAGACCATAAATTTCTCTACCTGATATATCCTTACTTACAAGGGATGAATGACCCTAAAGAAGTGAGGGACTAGTTAGAAATTAATGAAATCATATTTGATTTCTTGGATACCTTAGACTCAGTTAAGCTAAAGTAAACTATTTTCATACTTGAAGGCATTTCTCAGAGATGGTGGGATATAATAGTTTTGGATAAGAAACATGAACGATTGGAATGGAAAGGATTCAGGGACATATTCTATCAATAATTTTTATTGAATACATTAAAGATGGAAAAGTACATGGTGTTCCTCACCCTTCAACAAGGAGATTAAATGTTGATGGAGTATTCCAACCACTGGTTCAAACTTTTAGGTTTATCACTAAAAGTTTTTTCGAATTAAAATATGAAAGCTCAAAGGTTCTTGAGGGGCCTAAGATCAGACATCCATTATTAAGACTTCATGATAAATATTTACATATATATTGAGATGTTTGATATACTGACAATGGTATAGATTATACAGTTAGGAAATACTAGTCTACCTATTTTTCCTTCCATTCCCAATGCCAAGTTTATCAGTTCTTACAAAAAGAAGAGGAAGTGTAGTGAGTTTCATAATGTAAGTTTAAAAAAAAATCAGTAGCATTCTCAACCCATTTCCTTTTCAAAAATAGGTTGGGAAACTCTTACATTATACAAGTGTGGAATGATAGGTCATGCGAAATGAATCTGTATGAAACCTCTAAAAACTATTATTTGTGTGGACACTATGACCATTTATAGAAGTATAATCATGTTCTCTTATCCACACATACTGGAATGAGTTCATTATAACCTAGAGGATCTATAGTATATCATGATTCCTTTAAGATAATAGTTTTTTATCCATATACTTTTAGTGATAAATAGAAAACCTCTAGGTTATTGAATTTTCATTCATTAGAAGAATCCATGGTGGAAGTGGAGACCGGTCCTTCAACTATGAGAGGCACTATTTTCATTTACTTGAATATAATGATTTCTTTTTTGGATATGGGTACCTATAAATCTTTTATATTAAACCATTTTTTAAATACATTGATCCTCTTGTTGGAGCTCATGAATTTTTTTGTGGAACTAATAACCCCAATTGTAAAGAGAAAGGAATAAGGATTCTAATTCTCTTCTTACAACTTCTCTATATCTAGTGAAGATATGGTATTATAAAAACTGGAACTCTAGAAACCTGGAGCCTATAGTTATATTAAATTATTGTTATATAGAAGAAGATTTCTCATAGGATCCAATAGTTTAGTTGTTTTAGAAGACTAGATACATACATAAATCACATTTGAGAACATAAGACACATCATAGACATATTAAAATAACTTTAATAACCTATCCATCATATTCTTAAAAATTAAACATGATTCTCCTCCAGGTTTCTTAGCTAAAGGAAAACAAATAAGGGCGAGATCAGATTATTAATAAGGAATAATATATAGAGGAAGATATCATAACATAAACATGATATAAATTATATATTAGGAATAAAGAAACAACATGAATCCATAATAAAAAAACTGAGTTATTTCTATATCCATGACAATAAATGAAAAGATGGATAATAATAATCATTGATCTCATATTGTTAGAATGCACAATATAAGACATAAAAACATACTGTTAATGCCTTTTTCCAAGACACTATACTAATATTGGGAGATATATACATCAAAACCCAATATTTTTTTCCTAGGATACCTATTAATGTATTGAGGGGATATATAATTTTTGGACCCCATGTGTCACATGATTAAGTCCAATCCATTCACCATAAGATTCAATGATACATTTCATACGATTCACTATGGAACCTCTAGATGAATAAAAACATGGATATCCATATAATGAAAAATATGGGAAAAACACTACCCAATTCAATGGAACAATGTGAATTTCTGTGAGAAAAAACCTTAATCAACTTAAAATTTATGGGGTATCATCAAAGTAACTTGAAGTAAACTTATAAAATAAATACAATAGAGATCATAATTTAAATGTGTTGGGTTATCAATGAGAGATAATAATTTCATTGAATTGTATGAATTGGTAGGATACCAAGGAAATGGAATGGAAAATTTGTCCTCATGTTTCATAAAGAACATGTGAATATTTCAAAGAATTTTCTTCGAGAGTGTCTCATTAGGTGTGCAGTCATAGGCCCACTCATCGTGAAATAGAGTGATGATTGAGTCAATACTCAACTAAACATTTTCAAGGTGACTATGACAAGATAAATCTATGACACAATTGTATCCACTTTCTAGTATCTATATAATAATTTATTTCCTAGGAAACCTCACACACAATTACTTTTCCAAATATGAGGATGGTTCTTCCACCTTGAAAAAAATGAGTTTTGAAATAGTTTTAGTAACTATTTAAATAAAAATAATACGGGGGAGAGATAAAAAATTTAATTTTAAATAACCTTAAGTTTATGAGTAATATGGTATAATGTATTACATTTAATTATATTCCCCACACAAAAATAATAAGTGCTGAATATAGAAAGAGTCTAAAAGAATGAAAATTGAGATGAAAAAAATTCACTTTTGGATTGAATAATGATTCAATAAGAAACTCTTGAATGGGAGGTCCTCAAATTGATTTTCAAATAATATAAAATCAATTTCATGATATATAATCTCAAATAGGTAGTATATAGAAAACATAAAGGAAATTTTGTGCATAATACAAAACATGTATTAAATATTGAAATTTGTGGAAGAAAACCCTTACCTCTTGTACCAAATTCCATAAAGATAATTTAATTACATATAAAATAAAAATAACTATCTTAATACCCTATTTTATAAACCCATTCATAATTAATTTTTTTTTCGATTTATTTATAATTATGCTCAACATGTATATTAATTAGTTATTATCTATTTTTAATATCTAGTGTGAGTAATCTTGATCATTTTAAACTAGCATCATAATAGAGGTGTTATTATTAAATCATATATAAAATTAAAACCTTGATAGGTAACACAAGGTACTATAATATATATATTTTATTTATTTATGAAGTTATTGTCTCATTTCATTAGTGTTTTAGTTATGTTTTTTGAAATAGGAATCAATGTCGGCTTATTTTGGTAATTTTAGCGATCAAAGATGATATTTTGACAATGAGTGAAATAATATATATTACCTTCCCATAAGATTTAAACAATAATTATTTTCTTATAAACATATAATTATATTATTATTTTAGTTCCCATAGTCATCCATGATATAGTTTTATTTCATTTTTCAAGTAGGTGGTCATACAGACCCAAACATGAATATACTATTATTAATGGATGATTATGATATGGAAGTTGGTTTTTTGGAAATAATATCATACTTACAGGAGATTAATGATATTATTTGGATACTTTTATGGTTTTGAGATATTTTTTTAGTGGTTTTAAAAAATAATAAATAAAATAAATAGAAAATGAGATATACTACTTCTTGGAGGTGGTAGTCCACACGACACATGATTAACATTTTCATTTCTTTAAGTGTGAGATGGAATTAAGGTTATTTGATAATTTGAAATTCCAAAATCATATTTATATCATATATATCATATTTCTTTATAAATTCCCTCGTTAAAACCAACCATGATAATTTTTATGAAAAAATGGAAGATGTCGATTCATGGAGGTGGAAGTTTCCATATCTTCACTAATGATGCTTTTTGGTTATTTCTGAATAGATGGAGAGGAATAAATAATGGTTGTTCCATTAATACGATAATGTATTGGTATTATAATTATAATAATTTAATTATATTAGTATGGATATAATAGGATACAAAGAGGAATATTAAGAATATAATATTATTAAGAATGTAATACTTACATCATGAGCCTGATTTTTCACTTTGAAATATCCTTAAAAACAGAGGCCTTAAGATAAATAATAGTGAAAAGAGGAATAATTAAGTGGGATATGGTTATATTTGGAACAAAATTTAAAATTTCAAGAATAAATCATATGGGATATATGTGGTTTTATTTGGTTTATAAGTGAATATAGGGGCACTTTTTTTAATACACTTTACTTTTTAATGACATCATTACACTATTCAAGGTAAACTGACTCAATTTTTTTTTTAAATTGAGTATGTGGAATACTTGGGTTGATAAAAAATAAAATATAATTTCACACATAGGTTTTGAACATTTTTAGTCATTTACCATTGGTCATATATATATATATAAATATTTTCATTTTTGATTTTACTTTGGTAACATATTTTAACTAAGTAATTATAATATCATTAAAAATACAAGGTAAACCCTCTTACCAAATTTGGGTGTTATAAAACAAAATATATTTTCTATTTAATCTAATTCAATTTCTAATTATAATAAAATTAAACTTTAAAATAAAACATATAATATAAATTCTTCATTATAAGGCAATTCAATTTCTCTAAATTTTTATAGATGAGTTGTTTGATTCTGAAACACCTGTTCTCTAGGGTCAAGTATCTAGATCAATGCTTCATTATAAGGCAATTCAGGTTCCTACTCCATTCCCTAAAATTTTACTATATTCATTAGATTCAGAAATTTCTTTCTCAATAATGAAACATAAATGATTTGATGTACTTTATAAAGGTTTGGTGGCATAACCAATCACAAATCAACAACTGAAATTATTTCTATAATTTTAAGTATTAATATACCTATCATTTTTAAAAAAATATTACAACTCAGTTTCATGTGGAAAACTTACAAGAATACATGATTCCCTACTTTAAATTCCAAATATATCATTTTATTATTAGTTTTGATCTTTTTTCTTCTTTTTACTTATTCAATATGATCTTGAATAGTCTATTATTTAGAACTCTTATGCTATATAATCTTTGGGCCAACAAGATTTCTTTCTATAACTTCTTCCCAAAATGTTAGAGTATAAAACCTATTCCCATACAATGCATTATATGAATCCATATAAATACTTGAATAAAATATATTATTATATGTTAATTTACCCAAAGGTAGGTTGTGAGCCCACATACCATGGAAGTGAAGAGAACATGATCTTAAGATTTCTTCTAATGTATGAATAGTCCTTTTAGAATACCCATCACATTGTGGATGGTAGTCAGTGCTTAAATATATCTCAGTGTTGAGATACCTTTGAAGACTCTTATGAAATTTTGATGTGAATTGAGGGTAACGATCAAATACAATTGATAAAGTTTCCCCATGGAGCCTTATGTTTTTTTTGATTTTGATCCAAATAAGGTTTTCAAGGGGTTGATCTTGTCTTCTTATAGAGAAATGATTAGACTTATTAAGGTGATAAAAAATGACCCATATATCATAATTCTTCCTTGGGGTATTCATTTTTCTAATGAAAATTCCCATCATAAAATTTTCCCACATCCATATAGCTATACAAAGAGGTTTTATGGATCCCTTAATGTGTTTTCTTTAATCCTTTACCTATTGGAAAACTAAAAATTTGGACACATAGTCTACAATTTACCATTTCATGCCATCTCACTAGAAATATCCTCCTAAATACCTATAAATAATTATGATACCATGGTGTATATGAAAATTTTATTTATGAAATTCATCTAGTAGTTCCCTCTTCAGATATGTTATGGATGAAACACATAATCTCTTTCTAAACTTCAACATGCTTACTCTATATTTTATGTCTATAAATGTCCCATAATTTAATTCTTTAATCTTAATTTGTGATTATTTATCATTATACTAGGACTTCTGTATATTTTCTTGGAAGTATGGTTAATAAATTTCTTTGAAATGGAATAATGGGTCCCCATTCCTAAAAATAATCATACCCATCTTATTAGATCTCTGTATATAGGATCCTTGTTAATCCTCATCATGATTATAATTCCATAGTCCATCATTATCAATGAATCAACCATATTTTTGGCCTTCTAAGAGTGGTAGTGTATCGAGAAATTATATTCTTTGAGTAGTTCCAACCATTTTCTTTTCCTTATATTGATCTCCATCCAAGATAAGATATACTTAAAAATCTTATGGTATGTATTTATATAACATATTTCACCATAGAGGTAGTGTTTATATATTTTCAAATAAATGATTACATATTCCATCTCAATTTAATGATTTATATAGTTCTATCCATGGATCATTAATTTCTTTAATTCATAGGAATCTATCCTATCACTCTATTTAAGCACACAACTGAGTCCTTTCTTCAATACATCATTATATATTACAAATACTTCATCACTTAAAGGAAATGTTAATAAAAGTTAATTAATTAGTCTCCTATTGAGATCTTTAAAATATTCCTCACATTCCCATGACTATGTGAATTTAAAACCTATATGTGTTAACATTGTTGATAGGTTGGCCAATTAGGCTAAATCTTGAACAAACTACTAATAATAACTTGCTAAACCCTAGAAACTTTAGATATCAGTTATGTTCATCTATATTGGCCATTTATTGACTAAAACTATCTTTAAAGGGCCGATGTATATTCTATATTTAGAGAAAATATGTATAGGAAAATAAATTTCATTGCGATAAAATTCAAACTTACTATATTTCTCATATAACACCTTTTTTAAGTGTCACTAGAATTATTTACTGAGGGTTCTAATTCTCTTCATAGATTTTAGAGTATACCAAGACATCATTAATGAATACCAACAAAAAAATTATCAAGATAATCATTGAATACTCTATTAATTAGATCAATTAATATATAAGGTGCATTAGTCAATCCAAAGTGCATTACTGCAAACTCATAATGTCTATACCTTGTTTGAAATGTCCTCTTCTATATATCGTCCTTATTAAACCTTAGCTTATGATAACAAGATAAATGATATATGATTTAAAAGTATTGTTCTCCATTAATTTTATTAAATAATAAACCAATGTGTGGTAAATGATACTAATTATTTATAGTAATGGAATTAATCTCCCTATAATCGATCCATAATCTCAAATAACCATCATTATTTTTCACAAATAAAACAAGGTCTCCCTAGGGTGAAACAATAGGTTGTATAAAAATTTTATCCCACAACACTTTTATTGTTTCTTAAACTATACTAACTCTATTAGTTCCATTATATAGAGATTTTTTGATATGGGTATTTCATCAGGAATGATTTCAATGGAAAAAAAACTTCAGTCTTAGGTGGATGACAATGTAATTTCTCTAGAAGTACAACGATGTATTTTTTTACAATAGGTACATAATCTATCATTAATATTTAATTCCTATCCAAATATTTTATTTTATCTTCTTATTATACCATAATTTCATCAAGGTGAGATTTTATAAGTAGGTCTTGAAAATATTTTGGAGGTGAAGTTTTTCCCTTAAGATTATATACCACCATGAAGACCATTTCCCTTTCACTACATCCCAAATAAGAAAATGTCTTCTCTAGGTAAATGATTCATTATTTAAATACAAATGGAGTTATAGTACCATATAATTCTAGAGGTTTTTGTCACATGAAATGGCCCAACATAGTTACACCATGATGTGGATCAGTAATTTGTTTTATGCATTCAAGGTTATTTGTCGTACTATGGGTCAATTTCTCTAATATGGTTATAATCTGATTACCCCCAACTGTATTTTCATTGAATTTATTAGGGGAAAACACAATATTTACTACGGGTTTTTTTATAGTTCCCATAACTTCTATTAGTCACCCTTTCAAAGAAATGGTCTATACATAATTAGTGTACGATATTGAATTGGAAAATACAATTCTTATTAGGTTTTCTAGGAAAAAATTACTAAAAATCATAAGGGTTCTCCATAATATTTATGATATTTAAATATGTTCCTTCAAATCTAGCCGTTGATATTTCTACTAAACTTTCTCTAATACCAAATGTAATAACCTAGAATCTAGAAACCTGAATTTGATAGTGATATTAAATTATTGGTACAAAGTACAAGAGTTCCCAAAATATCCAAAAAATTAGTAGGATTAAAATACTAGATAAATTCAAATATTATATTTGAAAAAATAATATACATAATGAAAACATTATGTGAACATTATTATCCCTTCCATTATATCCAAGAAAATCACATATAGTTCACCTCTAGATATATAAGGGAAAGAAAAACAAATAAAGGTGACCGCATATTCTTAGTAATCTGTATCATATATAAAAATCTATCATAATATAAATGTGGAAAAAGTGATATGGTGGGAATAAACAACATAAATCTATAATAAATTTAAATTTAGTTAATTTATTATATTTAAAAGTAAATGAAAACATGGATACTAATAATCATTGATCTCATTCTGATGGAATTCATAATTACAGACATAAAAACATACTATCAAGGCCTTATACAAAGACAATATACTTGTATGGGGAGATATAAACAACATAAACCATGATTTTTTATCATGATACCCATATATTCATCAATGATATATATAATTTAGGGAACCACCCATCATATGATTAAGTTCAATACATTCACTATAAGCGTCATCAAGAAATTTCATACCATTTTCTAATAAACACATGTTTGAATAAAGTCTTGGATATCTTTATAATGGAAAATATAGAAATAAATACCTTCCCATTATTTTTAATAATGTTTATTTCTAGTATAACATCCCTTAATGAATTTATAAGCTATGGGATATCATCAAAGTAATATGAAGTACCCTTATTAAAGAAATATATCGATGAGGGTACTTTAAATGTGTTGGGTTGTCCATGGAAGATAATAATTGGGTTCTATGGTTTACATTAGTATGAGACCAAGGGAGTGGTAGGAAAAATACTTCATGATGTTTCACAAAGTGTGTGTGAATATCCCAAATCATATCCCCCAAGAGTGTCTAGCCAGGTGTGCAGTCTTGGGCCAACACATCATGCATTAGAGTGATGATTTTTTTCAATTCTCAAAAATAAATTTTCATGGTTATTACCCCTAAATTCATCTATCTAAAAAACTCATATACTTTACGGTATCCATATAGGAATGTATTTTCTAGAAAACTATACATAATTTTACTTTATGAAATTGTAGGATGATTTTTCCACCATGGAAAAGATTGAGTTTTACAATGGTTTTGATAACTCTTAAAATAAAAAGAATTAAATGGAGGGATAAAAATATATACTTTAAAATTCCTTTAAATTACCAAGGAATATGGTAAAAATTATTATATAAAAATTTATGCAACACATAGAAAAAATAAGCGGTTAGTATAACATGGGTCCCAAAGAATGAGAATTGAGACGAAAAGCACCACTTATAGAAAGGATAACATTTCAATAAAAAACTATTAAAAGAGAGGGATTCAAATTTATCTTTAAATACCATGTATAAAATTTATTTTATTATATAACATCTCAAATAGGTAGTGTATACACCACATAATGGAGATTAGGTGCATAATACAAAACATCTCTCAAATAGAGGAATTTGAGATGGAAAAAACATAGATCTTGTACTGAATTACATGAATGTACTTTAACCCCACATATAAAAAAATTACAATCACAATTATCTATTTAATAACCTCATTCATTCTAATAAACTTTTTTTATATTTATTTATTATTATTCCCTACATGTATATTAGTTACTTGTTATACATTTTCAAAATTCGGTGTGAGTAATCATAAATATTTTGAACTAATTTTATAATAGAGATGTTATATTTTAATATTTTTACAAAATTCATCATTAATAGGTAAAATAAGGTACTTGGATATATAAAGTTTTTTAATTTTTAAATCTCTTATCACATTTCATTAATGTTTTACCTATGTTGTGTGAAAGTTGAATCTATGTTGGCTTATTGTGGTAATTTTAGAGACCAAAGATGATATTTTTACAATGAGTCAAATACATAATATAAGTTTTCTATAACCATTATTTTTCCTATTTTCTTATTAAATTATAATATTATCACTATTTAATTTCCCATATTCCTATGTAGTATAGTTTTATATCATTGTTCAAGTAGGTGGTTATACCGACACAAACATGAACATAATATAATCAATGGATGATTAAGATTAAGAAAGTGGATTATTTGATAAAAAATATCCTTATTATAAGAGAATAATGTTATTATTTAAATAATTTTAATGTTTTGTTTTATAATTAAAGAGGGTTTAATATATAATAAACTAAATGAAAAATGATATATGTTACTTCAGGGAGGTGGTAATCTGCACAACACATGGTTAACATTTTCATTTATTAAGGAGTGAGAGGGAATTAATGTATATGATAATTAGAAATTTATCAATCATATTTATATAAAATATATTATATTTATCCATCAATACCATAATTAAAATATACCATGAGAGGTGGTGTGAAAAAATGGAAGAAGTTGATTCGTGGAGGTTGTAGTCCGTGCACACACACTAACAATGGTTTTGTTTTTTATAAATGGATAGAGAGGAATAAATAATGGTAATTACATTAATATAATAATATATTATCATAATAATTATAATTATTTAATTATAATTTTTTGATATAAATGGTTATAAGATGATGATTGAGAAGAAAATATTAAGAAGAAGGTAATACATAGGTCATGATCTTGAGTTTTCTTTTAAAAATATCTATGAAATTAGTGTCATTAAGATAAATAATAGTGATTAGATTACTAATTAACTTGTATATGGTTCTATTAGGAACCAAATGGATGATTTTAAAGAATAAATTATAAGTCAAAATTGTTTTTTATGTAGAGGAAGTGTGTCCCTTTTATAATTAAAGATAATGGTACTTTTCTGAATACCCTTTACTTTTCAATGATATCATTACACTAGTTAAGGTTAAATGACTAAAAAAGTTTCATAAAATGGATATTAAGGTTCCCGTGGGTCTATAAATATGCATTAAATAATTTACACACATTTTTTAATCAGTTTTTGGTTATTTATCATTATATTTTTATATTTTTTCATTTTGGATTTTACCTTGGTAACAAGTTTTGACTAAGTAATTTATATTTAATAAAAAATATAAGGTCACAAATCTTAAAAAATTTCAGTTTTTTAAACCTAAATTTATCATTTATTTAATTAAATTCAATTTTTATCTATGATAATATTATATTTTAAAATAAAACACTTAATATACAGAAACTATTTTTTTGTAGAAAAATGTTGCTTTCAAAATTTAGTGTCCCTAATAATATTTTGTATTAATTAATAAATTAATGAGTGATGTTATATTTATATATAGTTCTATAAATTATATTATAATAATTATTAAGAAGTGATTAATTTATTTCATTAGATAAAAGTTACATAATATGAATAAAAAATATTTGAGAAAAATAGTTTCACCATTATTGCCACAATTAAATTCCATCATAGTAATCCTATGTTTATATGTAAAAATGAACATGAAACTATTATATTTTATAGAAATTTTAAACCTAAATATTAAAAGCATTCAATTAAATTTTATTCCTAGAAGTGAAAAATAATATTTTTTAATATAAGTGCATAAAAAATGTTTTTATAGTGAAATGTTACTTAATTTTCCAAAATGATATTAATGGGTTTTATAAATATAAAATTTTAATTTTAAATGATTTATTTTACTTTATAAAATTATATATTTAATATAAAAATATTTTAAAAAATTTAATTCCTTCTTATATTATGATAATCACATAAAATTTCTGGATCTTGAAAAATCAATATTTTTCTACTATCCACCTAAAAATAATTTTTTCCAAAAAAGTGAGAAAAAATTAATATTATTATAATTTTGATATGTGGAATTAGAAAATATATCCAATTTGGGAAAATTGAAACCTTAATATTTAAATTTTAAATAAATTAATGAATAAAGGAACTTTAGAGTGTGCATTTGGTATTTTTTTGGATTTATTATTTACCTACTATAGTAGGGTCTCAACTTTTATAAGTATGGAATCTCATATTCCTCAATATTAATCAATTTGAAGTTTTTATTTGGATGTAATAATTTTTTTTCCATAAGTCTCATATTAATTTTTACAATATGAGGGTGTCCATTACATCCCCCAATGGGATTTCTCAGATGTTTCAAGTGGAATGAGATTTGTGGTTTAGCCTCACAAGAACTTCATTGTTGGATTTTGGTAAATTTATATATATCATCATAGTTGAATCAGAAGAAGAACCTTTTGGTTATAGACTTTCTCCAGTGGATAAGGAATTTCCTGTAACCTTTCTCGAAAACTTCTTTTGTCTACCTCTAGAGAGGGAGATTGAGTTCTTGATAGATCTAATACTCAGAACCAAGCCTATACATATATTACTTCTTACCATATATTACTAGTATTGTTAATGGAGTTGAAGATACAATTAGATGATTTAAAATCCAAGGATTTTATCTATCTAAGTGTGTCACCATGGGATTCCCCATTACTTTTTTCCAAGAAGGCCGATGATACCCTTCATTTATCTACTGATTAATGAAATTTTAATTATGTGATGATCAAGAATAAGTACCATTTTCCTCATATAAATGATTTATTTGATCAGTTGAGGGAGAAAAGGGGTTCTAAAAAATTAAGCTTTGATCGGGGTATCACCAACTCAGAGTTAAGGAATATGACATCCCTATGATAGTTGTTAGATGTAGGTAAAATGATTTTAAATATCTTATTATGCATTTTTTCTCAACTAACTTTTATACAGTTTTCATGGCTATGATGAACTGGGTGTTCCATCAATACCTTTATTCCTTCATTGAGGTATTTATTTATAATATTGTGGTCTAATAGAGAACTCGGTAAGAGAAATAGTTTCACTATATTTCTATTTTTTGGTATTATTAATGAACAATTCCTTTATAATAAGTTATCTAAATTCAATTTATGGATACCATAAGTTAAGTTATTGGGACACATGGTCTCAGAAAGGGATATTTTAGTTGACTAAAAAGAGTTGAGAGCTATCATTTCATAGAGGGATCCATAAAATATTTTGATATTTAGAGTGTCTTGGGATTGGTAGGATACTATCAGATGTTTGTGAATGAATTATTTAAAAATTCATCATCGTTGACCACTCACACCCTAAAGAGAGATTATTTCATGTAGGAATCAAAATGTTATACTTATTTTGATGAATTGAAACAACATTTAACCTCATCACCTATCTTATTTTTTTTGGAAACTATTCAGTGCTATGTAGTTAATTGTGATACTGTAGGAATAGGTTACAGTAGTGTTCTTATGCAGAGAGATAACATAGTGCTGTATGGTTCTATTCAACTTTGATATCCAAAGAAAAATCACCACACTTGTGATTTATAAAATGTTGATGTTATGCAAAGTGTTGGTGATATTAAAATTTTATAGAAATGTTCACTATATAATCAAATTATAAGAGTTTGTGTTATATATTTTGCGAGAAAGACCTAAACCTTAGGAATAGGTGATGGATATAGGATCTTTAATAATTTGATTTTGAAATCACCTATACATCAGGAAAGGGGAATATTGTTATAGATGATCTAAGTAGGATGTTTCTATCTCAAGATGTTAAGAAATCCAAGGATTATTTGAATCTCATGAGTCTCTATACTAGGATGTAATTATAAGAAAAGTATAAAGTAACTAGAATTTTTTTATTAGAATTAAGTTGATTCCATCTCTCCTTGAGTTAGATTCTAGGGATAAATAAAGAAAAAATTAATTCTAGGGTATATTGGATTCTTTATATAGTGGGGAGACCATCCTAGAGTGGTCTATCTCCTTAAAAGGTATCCTTTAATTCAGGAATTATTTGGTAAAAATACCATCTATGTGAAATACTATAGGGAATTGGGATTTTGATACATGGATATTTCATCTTTCTAGATGAATATTCAATTAATTGCACAAAAAATTCCTGAGGACCTTAATAGTTTAGTTTCTTTGGAGACTAGGTAAACATTATTTTAATTTGGTGAAATATAGTTAATATCTCAAATAAAGATCTTATACTTTATTAATTTTCATAAACATACCATAATTAAAACATTTCTTCATAAACCAGTGAAATGAAACATAATAATGGTGATATCATATTCTGAATAAGGGAAAAAAGTTGTAGCTTCCTACCCAAGAATCCACTAAGTGGTTCCCTGAGGTGGTTGACCGCATGAACTCATGTGTGCCTTCCCGTATGCTAGAGGCTGTAACTAGAAATGAGGGACTGGGTTTTTTTTTCCATGGTGAGACTATGACCTCTTGAGTGAGATCATATCACAAAGTCACAAAATAATTATAAGTAGACGAAACTATAATAATGATCAGCAATGAGATAATAATAATCATCCAAATATATAATAGGAATAATATTATACCTAAATAGATAAAAATTATGATATTGATGTAATATAGCTATACAAAAATTAGGTACACACGATATAGAGAAAATAAGAATATAACACATACTAAACCAAAATACAAAATGACTAAAAGCTACCACAACTATCATCATGAGCCTTGGCTTGGTACTCTACTCCCATACTCCATCCCAATACTCAGAATTAAATATCAGATTCTTGACGCTTCCCTTAATTTATACCTACAGTCATGAAGTCCACCCATGTACCAAGGGAGAAATGAGCAGTGTGTGAGATATACTTAGTAGGACACCAACAATTATGTATAGATAAATCTAGTTTTTGCATATAACATGAGCAATTTGGTGGTTCATAATAAATATAAGTAAATAAATAAATAAGAAATATCGATCTGGGTTCCTCATAGATTCCTAACCGAAACTACCTGTTTCAACCTAAGATAGATGTATCTAAAATAGGGTAAACCTAGAAAAGTATAATATGGGTGTAAAAAGTGTCATCTATCATACATTAAAGTATGGATAACTGAGCTAGTCCATAAGGAATGTATCAAGTATGGATCATTCCCCAAGCCCTTTATTTTTCTTGATGATCGAATCCTTTAATTTAATAGATTGGAATTCTCTAGAATTTAAATAAACAACATCTTAGGAACTTATAAGGTGGAACTTATAGGGCAACCCAAGTATTCCATTGGGAGAATAATAATATACCCAACACCAAAAGAGTCCATTCAGGGTGATCCATAAAGTCATCTTAGTATCACTCTATACGTAGTATAAAAATGACCCTTTGATCCCATCCTAGGTATAACACATAGGTGACTAAGTATCACTCATAGATGGTGTAACCATATCACCCTCCAAGACTATCCAAGGTATCTCCCCTGGGGAATCGATATTGCTCATGGGTAAGTAAATAATCTTCCTGCTGAGCTTGCTCAAGGAATTCCATAAAAATACAAGTATTGATCATGGAATAAAGATAATAATCACCATTTAAAAATATGAATCACAATGAGACCATCCAAGGAATTCTTAATTTTGGATCCTTGTATCACTCTCAAATTTAATTAAAGGTAAGGTTATGGTTAGAAATAACTCATACCATACCCCTCGAGAATTGTTAACAAGTGGTACAATTCATTTAATTCAATAAATTGAAACTATGGAATAAAGCATAGGTGCCTAAACACTTGCCCTATCAGTTTTGTTATGAAATTATCATTCTATTTAATTTATTAAAATTTAATTAATACACCTCAATTAATAATAAATAATATAATTTCTAATGGATATGTCTCTTAATCCTTTAAAGAGGGTCACACCCAAAGGGGGTGGCTCATGTATAGGTAAATGCCTCATGATGTTGATTCGCAGGTTGGTAGGGTCCCATTATACATGATAATAACCTTTGATTTAATTAATTGGACAATATGGATGCAAAGAGAGAAGTATGGTGCATGGAACAACAACGCATGATAAAATGAAACTAGAATTTTGGGGGAAAGAACTAGAACACCTACATTAGGCCCATATCACTCTCCTCATCCAATTTTGGCCCTTGAATATAGTTAGAATGGGAGAAATCATAATAAATAACCAATTCTATGAAAATATGGAATATTAGGTCATACAAACATATCATAAGAGATGGGAATATAAATGGAGAATGAAAGAAGTAGGTGTGGAAAAATTACCATTGAATATATGACGCACCAGATGGTGAATAAAATAGGGCCAGAATGGAGGAGATCTGGTAGAACCTTGGTGAGGTATGTAGGAGTTATCTAACATGATACCTGAGAAAGAAATAGGGTGTTTTATAAAAAATGACCCACTTCCCCCTTTGTAAAATAATTTGATCCAACATATTTACAAGGCGTGTAAACCACACATCATGTAAATCTCATGCTTTTCCCTCCCAGGGAAAACCCAATTCATGTTGAGAAAGGGGTCTAGGAAACCCTTTACATGTTACATATTTAACACATTCCATGTATTTCAAATACAATTAATTTATTTAATAAATTCCCTATATTTATCCTTTAACCATCCTCCAACACACGTCCTACCACCTTTCCAAAAAATAATCAACCAGCCAAAGGGAGTAGTCACTTGGATATAAGATGAAAGATTAACTCAACAATGGTTCAGAAGAAACTTAAATAAAATGTACATTTCTGAAAATATATGAAGTTACTACTAACCCTCCATAAAACAAATCACCCCCAAGTTTCCATTCCATTTGTGGTAAATCATCGTCTGAGAAAATTTCTTACCACTGAGAATGTACATCAGCCTCTCTCTCCCAGGTCTCGTCCTGTACATGACTGTGCTGTCATAGCACCCGAACCAGTGGAGATAACCTGTCTAGGAGAGCCTTTGTGCTATGATCAATGATATGTATTAGATTCCCCAAAAAATAAATATACTCTTCAATCTCTATATTCTCGAGATCAAACGAATGAGATGGGTCAGAGTGATAATGATGAAGTTGAGATACATGGAAGTCATTTTGCATAGTAAAATATCTATGAGGTAAATAAAACCAATAGGTTACTGAAGTGACTCTCTCCATGATCTGAAAATTCCCTACATAATGAGGTAATTTATTAATCTCTCTTCAAATCCGTCTATGACCCAATATAGCTGAGACTCACAGAAAAACCTCATGTCCCACCTCAAACTCTAGCGGTCAACAACGACAATTTATATAAGACATATCCCTAGATTGAGATGTATCCACATATTTTTTAATGAACTATACCATTATTAAACTCTCCTAAAAGAGATAAGGATATATTAGTGCTTCCTTACCCACCTCTAACTAGCATAGGGTTGAACAGAATTACCTAACATAAAGGGCATCATAAGGATCCATCAGAAGCGTTGCCCAAAAATTATAATTATAGGTAAAATAAACCAGAGGTATATGCTTCTCCCAAGATTCTATGAAATAATGGTCGCATTCTAGAGCATGTTATTTAACACATGTGTTACACTCTCTAACTTCCCATTGGGTTGAGGGTTATATGCTATACTCAAGAGAACTTATAAACACAGTGCCTTTTCTAACCCTTTCTAGAACCGTTATGTAAACTGAGCATCTTGATCCGATAAAATAGAATAGAGAACATATAAAGGAAAAAATATACCTAATATAAATCATCCCAATCCCATAAATAGGGTATTTATCTCAAATAGGTAGGAAGTGTGCAACCTTGGTCAACTTTTCAATGATCACCCATACCACATCACTGCCTCAAGTGGATATCATAAATACCATGAAATAATCCATAGTGATGTCATTACATTTCAACTTAGGAATGGATAGAGATTATAAGAGTCTATCAAGCTGTTGGTGTTCAGACTTCACTTACTGATAGGTGGATCACTGAGTGATAAAAATTCCAATCCTCCTCTTCATATCTAGCCACCAATACTGACGACAAATGTATCAGTATATATTGAAAATAATAGAGTGTACTTCCAAAATAGAGGCATGATATTCCCAAATTAATTTTTTCCATATGTCTGAAGGAACCCAAATATATCCATGGAAGTACAAAATCTCATCTTTTTTGGTAACCCTACTAAGCAGTGGGTTCTCACTCGAGACACTCTCCCTCAAGATGAGGCCTATGTGATCTAAAAGATGTATCATCTAAACCTATTACATAAGGAAGGATGTCACTACTAAAGGTGATAAAATAGGTTTCCCATGATATTCCAGAACCTCCAGGTGTATCTAAGATAATAGATCCATCAACTTTCACTCATTACTAGCCTCCAAAATGATATGTGTATGACTCTTTTGTATTAGGACATCAAATAATACATTACCCTTTCCAGGTGCATAAAAAAGCTCAAGATCAAACTACAGTAGGTACTCTACCTACCCGTGCTATATTCTATTCAATTATGGATATGTAGAAATGTATTTGATACTTTTATAGTCTGTGTAAATGAAGAATCTATCCCTAATAGATAATTCCACCAATAATATAAAACATGAACCATGGATACTATATCGAAGTCATGCACCAGGTAATTCCACACATGAGGTATAAACTAGCAGGACACATACCCTATAACCCAATTTCCCTATATCAGTACTATTAATATGATGATTCCTAAAGCATCACAAGAAATATAATAGTTTCTTCCCATCTCTAGAATAATTAGGGTCAATGCTAAACTCATTCTCCCTTTTAACTCCTAAATGGTTATCTCACATGCATCTGATCACAAGAACTTCACACCCTTATTAGTCAAACCTGTATGAGGCGATTCTAGGTGTGATAATTACTAAATAAAATTCCTATAATATCCATCCATCAATAAGAAACTACACATGTCAAAAAGTTCTTATTATTCTCCCAGGAAACTATAGGGCTCACCTTCTCTAGGTCAAAAAGAAAATATTGCCTTTGAAATGATATGACCTAAGAAGTGAAACTTATCAATCCAAAAGTGGAATTCAATGAGATTTAGAAATATATGGTTCTCTCTCAGTGTATTCTACATGATACAAATATGTTTTGCATGTTCATGTTGAATATTAGAATACCCCAAGATATCTTCCATGAAGACCACAAAAAATGAATCTAGATCTAGGTGGAATATGAAATTCATCAAGGCAATGAAAATGGATGGTGTGGTTGTAAGGAAGAACAACATAACTAGAAACTTATAAAATCCATATCTCCCCTAAAATGATATATGTGGTATGCATGATGGTCTCTCTCTCTATCTCTCTCTCTCTCTCACACACACACCAAATGGTAGCCCAAACTCAAATCGATCTTAAAGAAAAATATTCTTCCCTGGATTTGGATGAAGAGGTCTTCTATATATAGTGGTGGAAATAAGCTCTTAACTATAATCTAATTCAATCATCAGTAATCCACACACAACTGGAGGGAACCATCCACATTATTTGGGAAAGGGATAGGTGAAACCCATAGAGAGGTAATGTGTTGTATAAAATCCTTTGATTCTAAGACTTCCAGTTACTTCTTGTCTTCCTTGAACTCAGTAGGTTACATCATATAAGGAGGATTAATTACTGGTGCAGCTCCTATCAATAATGTGATGGAGAACTCAACCTTTATCATAGGAGGTAAACCAAAGAAGTCATCGGTGGAGGATTCCATGAATTCATCCTCCATGAGAGGGAATTCCATACACTGCATTCCCTATGTGTTCATAAAGAGACTATCCATATGGGTTTCCGCTTCACCCAACCCGCAATGGTCGGGTCTATATTGACTCACCTAGACATCCCATTCTCTCTTATGAACATATGTTCCTCTTTCTGTGATGTAAAGGATACCTTATAAAGATATAAATAAAAATAGGAATGGTATGGAAAACTATTCCATTACACGAATGATGTTAAATCCGATCATATCAAGGAAAAAGAAACTCTACAAGAATTAGTACCCACATATCTCAAGGGGTAACTCCTTAAACTGGAATATACTCTCTGATTAAACCCCTAAAAGTGAACTGAGAGTCACAATTCAATAAAATTACACCATTTAACAGCCCATAATTTTCATAATTTCTATAGATATAAAAGAATTAAAAGAACCTGTATCAAATAAAGTGAAAACTAAAGTTGATTCGACTAGAATAGTACCTTATACCACATATTTCCCTAGAATATTCTCCTCAGGTGTAGTTTGCACTACATAGATATATATTGATCCACAACCCTTAGATATAACCTAACTAACCTAGGTAGGTCCTCTCTGCTGGAGATGAACCTTTGAGGAATGAATACCTCAACCATAAAAACCTACTTATCCTAGTTGACAAATACTAGTGTAGATTCTAGCCTGATTTAGATCTTAAAATACTATACATTAATGCGGTGTTAGCATATATCCCCTATAACTAGGTACTAAAATGAAAAATTTAGAGGAAAAACTAATGGGGACTCATCCTTCCCGAATCTCGACACTCAATTGAGTTCCTCATACACTGGGTCTTCTTTTGGACCATTTTAACACACTAGTGACACACCACATAGTTGTTGGTGCATTTCATCTAGCTAGAACTACCCCCAAGAGAAACCTAAAAATGACGTTTATGTTCTCTAAGAAAACTATCTCCCTACCTCAAAGTTGAACCACCCTGACTCACACTGCCAGCTTCCCTCAGGTTCCGCTTAGTGATGAGGGCCTTGTTCACTATCTATGAAATGGTGTTCAACTGGAAAACACTCACATGAGATCTGATGACATACTCAAGCCCATACTCAAAATTTCTCACAATAATCAACTCATCACTAGTCAATGTTAGTGTGAAATTATGAATCTATGTAAAACAATATGAATACTCCATCATGGACATAGAATCCTACTATAAGTGCATAAACTATATTGCATGGTATTCTATCAAATTATACAAATTGAAATATTCATATAAGGCTCTATGTAAGACTTCCAAGACTATAGGATGATGATGATCATCCTAATAGACAAAATCCCACCAATTCTTATTAGAGTCATAGAGCATATAAGTAGTGATATTGACCCTACACTCTAGAGGAATATCTATATTCTAGAAGATCGAAGACATGAACACTAGAAATTAATTAATAGACCGAGGACCTCCATCCCATGAAAATGTGGGAGGATGCTGCTACTGTAATTCCTGCTTTAACTCTTCCACTCTAGGGGTAGGTCGTAGATATCCCTATTTAAACCACATTAAGTAAAGTAAACTATCTTGAAACTAAGCATTAACAAAATGTAGAAGATCTTTAGGAGGTTTCTTAGGTGGAACTCTAGGAGGTAATATTAGTGGCTCTGGGACCACCACCTCCAAATCATGGTCATCACCACCCTCTTGGTGTACGAATTGATGAATTCATGGTGGAATATCTCTAAAATTTCCAAATGCATGCCTCAGATAAGAATTAACATTAGATAAGATCAATGATAATAGAAAATTATTAGTATAAATCCTTCATATAAATGAGTCACACTTCTCAAACTATTACTAATTATTGGTCTAGATAGTAATACAGATTATAGAAGTATCAAGAGACACTTCCTACTAGTCCACTACTAACATCAGGCCATGATCAAGGTCTCATATAACACAACAGATGTTCTAATATATGGAGTGAGAATTGCAAGTTATAGAGGAAAACCCCCTTTAATTTTCAATTGGAATCCCCATTTATTGGAAATCATTTAATTTATAAGTATAAATTTATTTAATTTCATGCTTATTTATATTCATATAGATACCAAGTTCCAGTAAGATGCATCCCCATTCTCTATTTATAAATGCCCATACTCTTTATAAATTTTAATTGGTGCATCAAGTGATTACGATTTGAACCTTATGTCCGGTATTAGTAAGTAACAAGTCATGTATAATTATTTTATTAACTTAACTACCATTACCAATTTATATAAGTACATGCTTCAGAAATTAAAATTAAAATTCAACAATAAAACCATCTAATGTTTCATCCCATAAAACTAATTGTTCATAGCTCAAACAAGGAATAATTAGTTAATTAAGGAGTAATCATTAATCTATATGGGAAAACACCTTTTATATTGATGTAGGGACTTTAATTAATCAAATTATATTATCCTTTAAATAACCATTAGCACATTTTTATATATATAATAATTAAGGAACTCACAACAATCACTGTAAATATAGAAAATGATCACAATAATATAAATATGGCATGGAATAATGCATGACATGTGAGTCCTTAAGTGCTTAATATGATACATGAGATGATAATTCCTTGATGTAATAGGATATGGAATAAATCCACAAAAATAATATCAATAATAATAATAATAACGTCACAAAACATGTGCACCAACCAATGGTGAATTCAGTACAACCATAACAAGAAAAAAACTAGAATAGTGATAAGTCATCCAAGGTAATTTGGGTTTCCACTGTATGTGGGTTAGCTTCTCCTAGACACAAGCTCATTACCAAATTCTAATACATGCTATCCTCCTATCTAATACCAAAATAGTAATACAAAAGGAAAAAGAGACTTTGATACCTCTTTGTCACATCTCACCCTAGAAGCCACTAAGAGGTGCACCGAGATGGTTGGCCACATGACCTTAAGAATGTATCCCCACATGCCAAAGGCATCCTACTAGTAGTGAGGGTCTAGTGTGTATTTGTGTGGATATATTCCCTCATGAGTTGGAGCACAGCACAATAGTAAAACATAATGGTAAGCAACAAAAATAATAATAACTAGTATCATGATAAGAATAATATTCCAAATATATAACAGGCGAAAGATGAATTATAAATTGATACAAATTTATGATGATGAATTCTTATAGCTATAAGAAAATTAGGTACATGGGATATAGGAGAATATATATATTCCAAATGATAAACCAAAATAAAAAAAGACCAAATGATTCCACTACTAGCATCACAAGCCTACCCTCGATCCTATGCTCCTATACTCCATCCCAACATCTAGAATCAAACATCGGAATTTGGATGATTACCTTTATCTATACCTACAGTCATAAAGTATCATCAAGTGCCAAGGGCATCCTAAGATGTAATAACTGGGCCTTACTGACAACACAGACATCCCACCTTAACATGTTCATCAGGTCCTCACTCACCAAGCACCACCAGTTACCCTGTAGAAATATGGTCCCCTACCTGGGGCTGACCCACATTACTGAATGGGTCATCAGACTAATGATGATCCCTATAGTAAAAAATATTTTCTTTTAGTGTGTATGGTCCTCACTCACACACACCTTGGGAAAATTCCTAATAGGTCAACCATCATGAACACTACTCTAGGACAAGCACGCTTAATTATTGAGTTCTAATAAGGTAGGCTCTCAAAAATAAAAGTGCACAGTGTTTAAATGATTCATATCATTTTTTATTTTAACCCTTTATGTTCATGTGGTGTTACGTTCACCCCCCTTAGAGAATAATACCCACTTTGCGGATCCTACATCTCAACCCTGGTAGTGCCACCATACTTAAGGATGGATTCCTCCTCTAATACCAATGTAACAACTTGGCCTCATTGACAGTAGATATACCCCACCTTAACATGGCCATTAGGCCCTCACCCACTAGACACAACCAGTTTCCCTGTATATAAGTGGTCCCCTTTCGGGGGCCCACCCACATTCCCAAATGGGTCATCAAACTAATGATTTTCCCCCCAGGCTAACACATGTTATTTCAATGTATTTTTTCCTCACTCACACACACCCTGGGAAACATCCTAAGAGGTTACCATCATGATCACTACTCCAGTCCAAGAACACATCACTGTGGATTCCTAATCAGGTAGGATACCATAAAGAAAGGTCCACATTACTGACATTAGTCATATCATTTATTCTATTAAACCTTTATCATTATGGGGTGTTGCATGAGTAGAGTGTGATATATACTCAGTAGGACACCACCAACGATTTCTATAAAAAACTAGTACACACATATTAAATGAGGAGTGTGAAGGTACATAATAAATTCATGGAAATAAATAAAAAAGACATATCATTCCAGGTTCCTCATGGATACCTGAACAATAGTACCTTCTTCAGCCTAAGATGGATGTCTCTGAACTAGGGTGAACCTGTATAAGAATAATATGGGTTTAAAAGGTTTCATATGGTGTAAACTAAAGGATAGATAACTGAGCCTTCCCATAAGGCATGTATCATGTATGGACTGAGCCAAATGAATTTTATTTGTATTGACAGTTGTGTTGTTTAATTTAATAGATTGGAATTATCTAGAATTTAAATAAGTGGCATCATGGTCCCGTCCAAGGTTAACTATATAGGGTAACTCAAATATCACACCAGTAGTACTACAATATACCCAACACCGTAATATTCTATCCAAGGTGTTCCATAATAAAATTCACATTATCACTATCAACATAGTATAAACATGATCCTCTGAGATCATACCCCACGTAGAGGACCAAGTATCACTCATGGATGGTGTAACCATATCACCCACCAAGCCTGTCTAGGGTATCTCCCCTAGGGAACCATTATCACTCATGGTTAAGTGAATAATCTACCCAATTATTTCATCGAAGAAATTAAATAATAATTAAATTATCACTCTCGACATATATAATCACACCATTTTCAAATTTTGAATCACAATGATCCCAACCAAGGTGTCCTTAAGTCAAGACCCTTGTGTCACTCTCAACTTTAAGTGAAGGGAAAGTTATGGTTAACACTAAATCATACCATACCCCTATACCATTATTAACAAGTTATTCAATTCATTTAATTCCAGAAATTCAGACCATGGAATAAATCACAAGGGCCTAAACACTTGGACAATCAAATTTCTTATGAAATTATCATTATATTTCATTTATTAGAAGGTAATTAATAAACCTAAATGAAAAATAAATAATCTTATTAAAAAATAATATGGGTCCTAAGAAATTAATGAGGGTAAAACCCAAAGGGGGTGTCTAATACTGAGGTAAATGCCTCATGATGTTGATTTTTGGGTATCTAGGGTCATGTTATACACTAGAATAACCTTTTATTTAATTAATTATAAAATATAAAGGTGATTCCAATAAGTTCAGTGGATGGAATACTGGTGCATGATAAAATGAAACTAGACATTGAGGGAAAATAAATAGACCACATACCTTAAGCCCATAACACTCTCCTCATCCAATGTCGGCCCTTGAATCGAGGATGAACATGAGAAATTAGAAGAACAGAATAGTTCCCTAAAAATTGGGCATATGAGTTGACACCAAAATAGCACAGGATGTGGGATGATAAATAGATAGACAAAGCAAGAGGAGTAGAAAGATTACCAATATGGATCTAATGCACTAGATGGAAAGGAAAATTTAACTTAGATAGAGGATATCTAACGTGACCTAGGTGAGGCGTAGAGGGGTTCCTTTATATGGAACCAGCCAGATAAGGATTGTGTTTTGTCCAAAAATGATCCCCTATCCCATTCAAAAAGAAAAATCCATAATATTTACATAGTGTGTAAAAATTACATGCTGTGTAAATATTTTTCCTTTCCCTCTCAGGGAAAACCCAATTCATGAAGTGCAAAGGGTTTGGAAACACCTTACACATTTTTTTATTCAATAAACACTAGGTAATTTGAATGGATCCAGTGTCCAACCCACCTGCTACCTGCTTTCCAAAAAGAAACCAACCTACCTAAGGGATTGATCACCTGAGTTAAAGATGAAAGAAAATCTCAATAAGGGTTTAGAAAAAACTAAAAGAAAAATACCTCACTAAAAAACTAGGATGTTACATAAGAATATACATAAGGATAACATGAACCTATGGGTATGAGAACAAGATTGTAACATTTAAAAACCACAAACTACATATCAATGATCATAATTTTGAGTTGTGAAATAAAGATTGGTAGTTCATAAGATATGAATCATAAGGGAATAAAAGTACATGATCCATGAGATCATAACATTGGCATAAGACATAGACTCTTGGAATACACACACACATAAAAAATCATTTCTATAATAGTCAAGGATCACTACCTAGGCTATCATAGTCGAATGTGTTGCCTCCACAAACTATAATAGTAGTCAAGGTTCACTCACAAGACTATCATAGCAGACAAAGTACCTTACTAAACCATTTTCTCTCCCACTCCATCCATGTCTATCTCATGAGATATAAATCTTCAACCAATGGATTATAGGGATATATAGGTCCCACCTATCTCATAATGAAAATCATACATATGTGTGCTACATGATTGTAAAAAACTCATCATATCATAAGACATGAAATTAATGGGGTTTAATAAACATTTTATCATATCATAACCTGTGTAAAACAGACAGGTTTCATAATCATTAAATAATTTAATCATAGAATTACACGTGGAATAAGAAATAGGATTCAAAATAATTTTATCATGGTATAATGCGTGGAAGAGAAATGAGTTCCATAAACATCTTTTCATTATAAATATAAATCATTTATAAAAAGAATAATAATGGTATCCTTGGATCATGTCCCTAATAAAGAAAAATATACATCAAAGGATGTTATATTAAATAAAAAAATTATTTTGATATATAAATCACTTTGAACATTTCTTGAAGAAAATAAATTTTCTTTGAAAATCCCTTTTTAAAACTAAAAATTCATAAAATATTTTTTAATTTATTTTCTTTGAAAATAAACTTGAAAACATATTACGGAATCTTAAAAAATTATTTATAGCATTTTTTTCTAAAAATTTAATTTCTTCTTTGAAAAACTCATTTTAAAATATTTTAAAAACATTTTTTTACATTTAAATCATTTATTTAAAATATAAATATTTGACAGATATTATGGAAATCATTTTCTTTGAAAATAACATTAAATTTTTTTCATGGATACATGAAATATTTGAGTGGTCAATATAGTGATAAATATCGTTAATGTTATGAAATTTAAAAAATATTATTTTTAAATTTATGGTAAAAGAATAATGAGAATTATTTAGAAAGTTTCATAAAGAATAATTTTTAAAAAACTTTGTAAAAAATTCAATCATGGTAAAAAATAACTTTTAAAAATTATAGGTCAATATTAATAATTTTATTAAATTTTTTTTAGGAAAAATGGTTTTAGAAAAAGATTGATTTCCAACTGAAGATAGAAATTATATTGGATTTCATTAAAAAAATTATTTTTAACTCTTGAGTACAAAAATAGAGTAAAATGAAGGTAAAACATGTATTCTCATGAAATAACAAAAGGATAAACAATTAATGAGTTTTTTGGGAGGTAGATCATAATATTTCATTATTAGAAGCAAAATCATGAACAATTCCAATAAATGGTGAGATTGTAACGTATAATCATTAACACTTTGGTAACATTGAATTTTAAGGCCCGTGATGGAATAAGATAAAATAAAACTTAAAATATAATGAGAATAAATAAATTATTAAAACTAAATTTAAAATGGCTTTTATATAAAACTCATAAAAGAAGATAAGTTCATAACATATCATATGTCTCAAAGAAGGAAAATTGAGACAAAAATACATACCAATTTGGTAGCTTTTGAACCATAATCCCAATGAAATAGAGATCTTAAAATGGATATATAATTCTAAATAATTTTAAATATATTAATCATAAAACACATTCAATGGAATTATATAAATCAACTAAAATAAACATGTGGCGGATATGACTGGTGTCTCACATAATATAAAAGTGAGATGAGAATCCATTGAAACTTTAACAATCTATTGAATCATAAAATAATAATAATAATAACATCAAATAAAACTTTTAATATTTTGAAAATGAGGAGATTAATGATATAACATTTCAAATGAGATGTATTTTAACCACAAAAAATAAAGAAGTTCTGAATTTATATATATCTCCATAAAATAAAAGAGAGAATATAAATCCCTTACCATAAATATTGACTTCCTTCATACTTATCAAAACATACTATATTGTAAATATAAGTTTATTATACATATATTACAAAATTATAATTATATATATCATACCATATATGATTTAATTATTTCCTTTTATTTCATTTCTATTAACAATTATATGTTAAAAACACATTTTGGGTAATGACCAATTTGTTTTTTGTATATATTTTGATTTTTAATTTTTTTCCTCTTAATTTGATCAAGGTTAAATAATTTATAAAGTAAAAATAATGATTTAATTATCTTATTAAACATAAATTTTAATTTTAATACCAATCATGAAATAATCTTTTTTGATTTTAAGTACGTTATGATCATGGAGACGGTAGGTTGTCAGTACTAATATGTAACATTTATTTTTTTCAATAATCATTATGGAAATGTGGTAAGTAATATATTATATTTAAATAATGATATTAATAAAATAAATAAAATATTATTACATTATATATACTTATAAATATCTTCTATCTAGTGTGGTGAGGAAAATATAGAGTTACATCACTTCATAAAGGCGGTAGTATACATGTACATGAACAACACTATCATCTTTTAGTGAGTAAAAAGGTGAAAAAAAAATGATATATGATATTTTAGAAATGATATATATGTCATTAATATCATAATTATTTAATTTCTATAAATTATATTCATTAAAATTATCCTTATTATCTTCCATTTAATGCTTTAATGAAAAATGAATCACATCACTTCATGAGGTGGTAATCTATTGTATAGACGAGCAACCTTATCACATCCCCTATGGAATGGAAATTAAAAATTTATATATATGATATAATTAATAAATAGGTATAATTAAATTATAAATAATATATATAAATTATATCTATAATCATACCCAACTATGAGAGGCCGTAACTGAAAAATGAATTATAACGGTTCGTGATGCAAAAGTTCACCGTACAGGCAAATGATGATTTCGTAACCCATTTGATGAAAGTGGAGATGGTTGTAGGTTATTAAATTAACATAAAAATGTCTCATTATATTTAATATACTATGGTTATAATATCATTAGGTTTCAATAATAATTAAAGGAGGTGATGGAGGAAATAAAATAAAAATGCTCACTGAATAACGTTACCTCTTATTCGGATATCCTCATTAGATTTTCAGAAAAAGAATTTTTAGGTTGGTTTTCTACCCAAAATAAGTATTATAGTATTATATGAGTGAATTTATGAAGGTATATTTTTAGTTATTGGATGAACTAAAATGGTTTTATGGTGTGAATAAGAGAGGATAGGGAGTGGCCTTTCACAAGTGAGGTGAGTGGAACACTTGTAATTTTTTGAAAATAAAAGTGTGTAACCACATTGTTATCAAGACACAAGGTTCAAAAATAGATTATTATATATAATTAGAAAATATATGGTCTAAATATGGTAATAAAATAGATTTTTGATAAGTTTTTAGGTCATTTTAACAGTTATAATTTTAGTTTAACCCTAGATAACCCTATTTTTACCTTAACTACAATGATTAATTTTTATGTTTTCACTATTCATTTTGGTAAAAAATTAATTTTTCATTTTAAGATAATATAAATAAGGATTATTAAAAATATTTAATCCATTTTTCTAAATTAAAATCACAAAATTGGAAATATTTTATTTAAAATCAATCATGCATTAGGGACGAGAAAACGGTTTTTTCAAAGAGAAAATGTTCAAAAGTTTACAAAGTTTCTATATCAAAATTCAATATAAAAAAGACTAAAATGGAATAAATTGTATTAATATATATATATATAATAACTAATTTTTATTTAAAACCAATTTAAAATATAATTTAACTTTATAAATAATTTAAATTAAAAGGTAGTTTGCAATTAAAATTCAGTATTTTTCACTATTTATAAAAAAAGAAAATCCTTTCAATAAATTATAAAAAATTTACCCTAATATAACGTTGAAATGATTGTTTCAAAAATTAAACGTATTTATTGAAATAACTTTTCTAAAAATTTTAGAAATTAGATTAATTATAAGTGTGTAAAAAGAATACAAAACCTTTTTTAGAAAAATATAAATTTTAAACATAAAAACATATTTATTATTATGTCTTGTATAGAAAGAACATAAGATGAATTTTAAATAGTTGATTTAATATATAATATATAAATATTATTAAAAAAATTCACCAAAAGTAGTTTTCTTAATTTATTTAGGTAAAAGATATTTGTTTTCTTACAAATCATTTTTCAAAGTTATATTTCCTTTATTTTCAAATAGATTTTTATTTTCATTTATAATTAAATGGTAAAAAAGAATTAATATTATATAAAAGTTTAAAACATATATTTTCATAATTTAATTTATCCTATTAGTACCCTCCATTCTAACAACTAGGTTATGACTATAATAGAAAAACTTTTTAATATATTGCACATTTAATTTAAACTCAGGGTTGCGTGTAACACAAGCTAAATTCAGTGTTATGTGTAATGTAAAATATCAAAATTATTAAATTAATCTAAATAAAATATTTCAAGAAATATCACAGTGTTACATTATACCCCTTTAAAATGAATTTTACCCTTGAAATTCATCATAGTCAAAGTTTTAACATTTTGAAATTCATTCATAGAAACCCACATCATAAAAAGGGTTAATAAAAAATCCTCTTGAAAAAGAGAAAGGGACGAATGAAAGTCATTTGGAATAAAAAATATCAGGTTTACAAATAGGATAACATGAGAGGGAATTGAAAACATGGACATATAATATAAAAATAGAACTCAAATACTGATAAAGAGTGATAGAGATCATTGATCACAATAAAGTGGGTGATCTAGATAAGGTTAATGACTGAAAAAACATAAACTGAAGAGGTGTGGAAGGGCCATTTGATATCATAAAAAATGATGATAATAAGAAAACATCTTTATAAGGACGCAACCTTAAAATGTTTCATAATCATGAATTAAACTAATAATTCACATTGAGAATCTTTTCCATCCATCCAATGGCCCGAAGGCCTTCATTTTTTTATTGATTTTTGATAATCCACCTTTCAAGGGGTGAGGTGGAACCCTTACAAGGCCCATAGGCGTAAGTATTACATGGCCCGTAGGCCTTAAAGGAATTCATTGCCCGAAGGCTTCAAAAATTATATACAATCCAGACTAACTGCTTGGAACTGCTCCTCCTCAGCATCTTCATCGTGCAATTAACTCTCCAGCTTCACATGGATGTTCGTCTAGGCTATCCCGTACATGCACAAGATTTTCCCAATGGAAGGTGTCATACCCTATTATTCTTACAATCTGAGTAGCTTCTGCTATGGTGAAAGCTCCTTTCTAATCCTCCTTATAGATCTTGTTCATTGTAGGTTGTCTGGTTTTCATATGCACTTAAGGTGGCCCGAAGGCCTTGAGGTGGCCCAAAGGTCTTACTGGCCCGAAGGCATGGGTGGCCCAAAGGCCTTAAAGGACTCAGGAACCAAATCGGTGGCCCGAAGTCCCAAATGGGGGCAAAGTATACACTTCTTCTCAGTTTCCATATTTTTTCATAAAATAAAAATGGAGTGAACAAAAATTCATGTCTAGTTCCATGTTTTAGAGAGCATGACTTTTCCTTGATCGCATCCTTGACCCAATTCATCTTTAAGTTGTCTGAAAAACATTTCAAAACTTGGGATGAGCATAAAAATATTAGTAAGGGTTATAAAATAAGAAAGGAAACATCAACCCATCAATAAATATAAATCAATGAAACCATACTTTTCAATCATAACATACCTCATGAAATCATAAGATTTATGAATAACACACAAAAATCATAAATCATAAAGGTAACTTATGGCTTTCATAACATACTTACATTGCAGATTTCACAGCTACGTAGGGATTTACATTTGGAATACCCATCATAGTTTATTCCCTAAATCTCTTAGGAAAAAAATTAACATTTACCTACGTCATGTTACCTAGTGCATTGGAGAGCTATCTCGGGCTCACCTGCCCTAGGTTTATCACGGAAATACCCATATACGTAAAAAATTCCCAATAACCATAACATATTCATAACACATAAAACAAGAATAAAGGAAATATAAAATTTCCACATTGTAATGAAAATATATCATTTCAAGATATTGACATAATCAATGCTTTATCAAACCATTTTCAAAACCATTTAAAACATTTAATAAAAATATTTTTGAATCAAAGTGTCCCATACCACTTTGAAAATTTTAAAATGAATTTTAATTTCAAACATTCATATCCATATAAATAAATTCTTAAACCATTTTTAAAACATGGAAATTAATGAGAAATATTTAGAAGAATAAATCTTTAAAATTTTTAAAATGATATTTTAGTTAAAGAGTTTCTAACCAAATGAGAGACGATTGAATAAAAATAATCAAATAATAACATTAACCAAAGCATATAATATCTTTAGAATAAGGAGATTCATGATATAATATGTCAAAGAGAAGTATATAAACCATATAAAAGTGAATTGGTGTATAAAAACAAAGAAGTCTCAATGGAATGTAAACTAAGACAAAGTCCCTTGCAAAGATCATATCATTAGATTAAGGAAAAATCAATGAAAAAATTATGTGTGAAAAATAAGAATACAACCAATATAAGTGGATATTAAGTTTAAAAAAATCAGAGGTCATTCACACATATTCATAGCACGACATAATCTAGAAGTAGAAGTTTGACCCAAATAATTGAAATTGGGTTCACTATAGAAAAAATCGATTATTGCGATGGGTTATTTGCGACGGGAATAAATCCCGTCGCAATAAATCCGATGAAAAGCGTATTTGTGACAGGAATATATGCTCGTCGCAAATGGTCAGTTAGTTGCGACGGGAATAAAGGACCCATCGCTATAGGTATGGCGTGGTTTTCACGCCAAAACGCGGGAAGCCTATTTGCGACGGTGGCCTTCGTCCCATCGCAAGTACATGGAGGTGGTAAATACTATTTGCGATGGAAAAATTACCCGTCACAAGACACTATTCAGTAGGTTTTATTTGCGACGGGTCCCGTCACCAATACTGGCGGCAGTAAATAGGCTTTTGCGATGGGGATATCTGCCCATTGCTAATGGTATGTCGGCCTACAGGTATTTGCGACATGCCCATCGCAAAAAACCTTTTACCCACCACCCGTATTAAATGAGGGCGAAGGTATTTGCGACAAGACCCATCACCAATACCGGTGGCAGTAAATAGCAATTTGCGACGAGGATATCCGCCCATCGCTAATGGTATGTCGGCAGACAGCTATTTGTGACGGGCCCGTCGTAAAAACCCTTTTAACCGCCGCCCGTAATTAATGCGGGCGAAGGTATTTGCGATGGTACACCGTCACAAATACTAGTATTTGCGATGGGAGCTCGTCGAAAATAAGGCTGTCACAAATATTCTAACCTATATATACCTCCATCCGTTTTTTTTCAAATCACTCATATCTCTCTTCTTCTTTTTTCCTTTCTCTCTTTAAATTTCTGTTCTAAGTAGATTTTTTTTATTTTAATTTTTTCTTATGAGAAGAGCAGAGAAGGAGTTAGGAGGTATAAACTGCTTCAAAATATCAAAGGTATTTATAGTTTTTTTAATTATTAAATTATTTTTAATTGTTAATTTTATTTTTAATTGTTAATTTTAATTTTTTTAATAGAATATTTATTTAGCTATATAGTATAATTAGATTAAGTGGTTGTACCAAATAGTCCTTGTCTGGATACAAACAAGTAGAGGAAGCTCTGTCACAGATGTACCTAGGAGTGAAAACTCTGACAAGGTGTTTCGAGCTTGACTCGGGGTAACCTAGTACATGACAACGAGCTTTACTGCACTCTTGGTTTGACACTCCCGGAGGATGTTTTGGTAATAATTAGAAATAAATATATTTAATTAGAAATAATTAGAAATAGTTATATTTAATTAGGAATAATTATATAATTATTAAATAATTAAGAAATAATTAGATTTAATTAAAATAATCATCAAATAATTAGGAAATATTAGATTTAATTGATTAGAAATAATTAGAAAATAATTAGAAATAAAATAATTAGGAAATAATTAGAAATAAAATAATTAGGAAACAATTAGAAATAAAATAATTAGGAAATAATTAAAAATAAAATAATTAGGAAACAATTAAAAAGGAAACAATTAGAAATAAAATAATTAGGAAACAATTAAAAATAAAATAATTAGGAAATAATTAAAAATAAAATAATTAATAAACAATTAAAAATAAAATAATTACGAAACAATTAAAAATAAAATAATTAGGAAAAAATTAAAAATAAAATAATTAGGAAATAATTAAAAATAAAATAATTAGGAAACAATTAAAAATAAAATAATTAGGAAACAATTAAAAATAAAATAATTAAGAAACAATTAACCATAATTAGGAAGTAATTAAAAATAATTAAGAAACAATTAAAAATAATTAGGAAACAAATAAAAATAATTAGGAAAAAATTAGCAAGCGTGATTGACCGCTCATCTACCTCAATTTTCTTTTCATTTGTGTGTTGAGGCTTGACAGGAAACTTCTGCCTCTACATGTAATATTTGCTTTTACTGTCAAAATTATCAACCTCCTCGCCATCATAGAGGTTAGGAGGTTTATAATTTTTAGAGTAAAAGTAAATAATACATGTGGAGGTAGAAGTTTCTTGTCAACCTCAATGCACAAATGAAAAGAAAATTAAGGTAGATGAGCGGTCAATCACATTTGTTACTAATTAGTAACATAATTAGTAATATAATTAGTAACATAAATAGTAACATAATATAAAATATTATATTACTATAATATTAATAATTAAATAATACTAATAATATAATTATTTTATTATTATATGTTTAATATTTATAAAAAAATATTAATATTATTAAAATTATAAAAAATTTATAAAATATTACAATTATCAATATTTTCAACAATTTTTTCTTTATTCTTAACATGTTCAAATCTTAAAGGGTCGCCAATTTTCACGTCATGACCAATAAAAAGTTTGTGTCAACCATGTCCAATGTAAACTCTATAATTGTTCTTGTTTGGTTGATCATCTCATAAGTAGAGTTGCAATAGGACAACCCAAGTCTTGTCTTTCTCATCTATAAGAGTCATATCACATGACTTTTTACATAGACCATTTTTTCTTGAAAAATTAAGGGAAAGATAATGAAGTTCTCTTAATTTTTCAAGGAAGAATGATCTATGTAAAGGGTCATGTGAAATGATTCTTAAAGATGAGAATGACATTACTTGTGTCGTCCTATTGCAACACTACTTGTGAGGTGATCAACCATGTAAGGACAATTATAGAGTTTAAATTGGACTTGGTTGATGCAAACTTTTTATTGGGCATGACCTGAAAATTGAAGACTCTTTAATATTTGAACATGTTAAGAATAGAGAAAAATCTGTTGGAAATATTGAGATTTGTAATAATGAGTAATAATTAGTAATAATTAATCAAAAATAAAATAAATTCAAGTACATGGTTATAAATTGGCACAATTTCCAACGGATTGGAGGCTACCTTTTGTTCAACGTATCATATCTTTGCTACTTTCTCCCACTGAAATCAGTATGAAAAATGTGCTCTAACGTATGTTAGAACAAGTTTTTCATACTGATTTTAGTCAGGAGAAAGTTAAAAAGAGATGATCCGTCGGACAAAAGAGGCTATTTTCCCTGACGACTCATCTCCTTGCAAGGAGATGAGTTGTCAGGAAAAAGAGCTACCGCCAATCCGCTGGAAACAAATAAGAATAATTAGTAATATAATCTCCACAACGATGATTACAAAATTTTATTTCATTATTCAAACATATTTCATTTTGCCAAGTATTGATAAGTATTGATAAATTAATAATAATTAGTGGGGATGATTACAAACCAACTGTGTCGCCTATAATTATTGGTAATTACTAAGAAATAACTGTAATTATGTATCTTCTCTTTTTAGGTTATTATTTTTCTTATATCAAATTATTTAACAATAGTAATGGTTTTAAATTTTGTAGAAACATATATATGAATATGTAACAAGGAAATCAACATCAATCATTATTAGATGATCGTGCTTGGATAAATCAGCACAGAAATCCAAACGGTTCTAGTTTAAATCCTGTATATGTTGATGGTGTTGAAGCTTTCTTATCATTTGCATCATCAAACCCGAAATTTGTTTCATAAGGGAAAATTAAGTGTCCTTGTAAAAAATGTGCTCTGAGAACGTTTGAGACATTTGACATCGTTGGGAAACATCTCCTGCGTTATGGTTTTCAATCAGATTATATTTTTTGGTATCAACACAGTGAACAAAGTTCCAGAGAAGATACTAATAATTTGATTCCGGATCCATCACGGTTTCAGAATTTAGTACATGATGTTTCAGGGTCACCCGTTCAACAAACTGAAATTAAGGATGATGTTGATTTACCTCCCGAGTTTTCACCATCTGAATTTGCTGAGTTGTTCAGGTCTGATGAAGATGCATTATATCCTGCTTGCAAGATAAGAAAATTAGAAGCATTTACAAAATTTATGCCTATTAAATCAGATAATGGAATGTCAAATAACTGTTTTGATCAGATATTTTCTTTGGTTAAAGCACTGTTACCTGAAGGAAATGTGCTACCTGCTAATTATTATGAGAGCAAGAGACTGGTTCATAATATGGGCCTTAGTTATCAGAATATCCATGCATGTTCAAAAGATTGCATCTTATATTCTGGTGAAAATGAGTTATTGGATAGTTGTCCCACATGTGGACAATAGAGGTATAAAGAAGCTCAATCAGGGAAGTCTGGATTGATTCCTATAAAACAGTTGAGATATTTCCCGTTTACACCCAGATTGTAGCATTTATTTATGTCTCAGGACACAGCGACAATGATTTCATGGCACAAAACCAATATTTCAAATGGTAAAAGCTTGATTTATCCATATGATGGTGATGCATGGAAACATTTTTATCAAGTGCATCCGTCTTTTTCTTTAGAATCTCGGAACGTGCGATTGGGTCTTTCTACTAATGGTTTTTGTCCATTTGGATCTTTTGGTAGTCAGTATTCCTGTTGGACTGTCTTTATAACTTTGTACAATTTGCCTCCATGGATGTTGATTAAAGAGCCTTATATCTTTTTGACATTATTAATCCCAGGACATCCGAAAAAGAATATTGATGTTTATTTGAAACCATTGATTGATGAGTTAAATTTATTGTGGAGTCATGGTGTTGGTACATATGATGCTGCTGCGAAACAAAATTTTGTAATGAAAGCTGCTTTGATGTGGAAAATTAGTGACTTCCCGGTGTATGGCATGTTATCTGGCCGGAGTACACATGGTTCAAAATCATGTCCTTACTGTATGGGAGACAAAAAAGTATTTATGCTCGTGAATGGAAAAAAACCTTGCTATTTTGACTGTCATCGCAAATTTCTGCCAATCGATCATCCTTTTCGGAGGAATAAATCTCATTTCAGAAAAGGTAGAATTAAAAGAGATGAACCTCCAAAAATGATCTCATGTACAGAGTTACAATCAGTTGTATTTTCATTACCTTCCATCACTTTTGGACCGACAATAAACCAACAGAAAATTTATGGCTTTGGGAAAGAACACAATTGGACAAAACGAAGCATTTTTTGGAATCTGCCATATTGGTCTGATTTGTTGGTCTGACACATGTTGGATGTCATGCATATTGAGAAGAACTGTTTTGATAATTTATTTCATACAGTTTTGGATACACCAGGTAAAACCAAAGATAATGTAAAGGCACGATTAGATCTTGCCCAAATTTGCAGGCGACCAGAACTTGAATTGTTTGAAAATGTCAGATCACAGAGGTTAATGAAGCCAAAAGCAGCTTATACACTGACCAAAGAGTGTCACTTATTATTTTGTCAGTGGATTGCAGATTTGAGACTTCCAGATGGCTATGCATCCAACTTGGGTAGATGTGTTAAAAATGGTCATATTACTGGATTAAAAAGTCATGACTATCACGTTATAATAGAAAGACTTATGCCTATTGGATTAAGAGGTTTGTTGAATTCTAAGATTTGGGATTCGATAACAGATATATCATATTTTTTTCGAGACATGTGTGCAGAAACAATAGACTACAATACACTAAGAAAACTGGAAGAAGCTGTTGTTGTAATTATATGCAAACTGGAAAAAATATTTCCGCCGGCTTTCTTTGACTCAATGGAACATTTGATATTAAATTTTTCACATGAAGAAAAATGTGGAGGTTCGGTTCAGTTTCGATGGATGTACCCATTTGAGAGATAAATATAGAAATTGAAGAAAAAAGTCCGTAACAAAGCATCAGTTGAAGACTCAATTGCTGAAGCTTATTTGCAAGAGGAAATTTCTTTATTCTACTCTCATTATTTTGAATCTGAATATCCCTAAAAATTTAACCGCATGGGCCGGAACGTGGGGAATGTTGATGATGATATGAACAATCAATTATCAGTTGTCAATCATCCCGAACTTGGATTTGGTGGAGTTTATGATAGATGGCTTTCAGATGATGAACATCATAGAGATCATACATATGTTCTACTCAACTGTGAAGAAATGTCACCAATTGTACAGTGAGTGCTCCTATCCCTTATTCTATAGATTCTGTTACAGTAAATTAATCATATTGTATTTGTAGGTTATATGATGATCATATCAAGAAACAATTTCCACAAATTACAGCAGCTGACTTAGAAGAACGTCGGCAAAATTTTTTTCCCTATTGGTTTCAAAAACTGGTAACATACATTCTTTTTTGGTTTTACATATAAAATCAATTTATTACTTGTAATAGTGATAAATGTTTTACAAATTTTCAGGTATCTGTACTTGCTGATAAGATTGATAGTCGATTGCGTATATTGAGTAGCCCACCATCCAAAATGGTTAAATATTATAATGCATATGTGGTGAATGGTTATCACTTTCATACACGTGCATATGGGGAATCAAATAAAAAAATGAATAGTGGTTTTTGTTTGAAGGGATCACATCATAGAGATATTGAAGTTTACTTTTACGGCATACTTGAAGAAATTATTGAACTGTGTTATTTGGGACAGATTTATGTAACAATGTTTAAATGTCAATGGCTGGATACTGAGAGAGGCTTGCGTATTCATCCGAATCATGTAATTGTTGATATTAAACATAAAAGTCTTCTTGCAGTAAATGAACCATTTTTATTGGCTAATCAGGCACATCAAATTTATTATGCAAAATACTTTGCTACTGCAAAAGAGTTGGATGATTGGCGGAGTATAATAAAAGTTAAATATCGAGAAAATCTATTTACTCAAACTGAATGTGGTTCCACTGAAGTGCAAGGAAATGAAATTTTTCAGGACACTCCTCAAAACACATATTTTTCACAAAGAGACATGAATATCGAGGATGACACCCCACAGTTAAGGGTCGATGGTGACGATGTTGTCAATGATGTTACAACTGAATTTGAAATGACAAGAGATGATGAAAGTGAAACTAATATGGAAATTTATGATGTTGATGAGGAAGATGAAGACATTGACATTGAAAACTATGAATATGATGATGAAGATGAACATTGACATAGTAAAATGCTGGTTAGAATCATAACAAATATATATCTATACATAATAGTTATTTTCAACTGTTTGCTAATAAAAATCATTTCGTGTTTCAGATGGACTCAGAAAAATTTCGTCAGTTGCTGGAGACTGATCTACCTATGGATGATGAGGTTCTTGAGTCATCTGACCCTCAGGCTATTGACACTACATGGAGCACTCGGAGGGGGCGTGGTCTTGCCAGACTGATGATTCCAGATCCTATCCCGGAGCGACGTCCACCTCTTGGATTTGATGCGCACATGCGGTGGTATGGTAACCTGTGTATTTTATTTATCTTTCATTATAATTTATTTATATTCTAATTGTTTGATTATTTGTTCTTTTTCCACAATTTTACGCATATAGATATTGGACAGGGGAGCGCTATCTTGCGCAATTATTTTTCTCAGCCCTGGCTCACATGGGATCAGATTCCCGCTGATGTGCAGGCCGCTATGTTCGATTATTGGATGGTATGTAATTAAATATTATTTATTTTGAAATTTAATTCATTAATAACTTTATATTAGGGTTTATGGTATCCCATCAACGATAGAATGCGTGATACTATCCACGCAGCATGGGTGGTGTTTACGCGTGACCGTTTTCGTCAGTTTTTGCATAATTTGAGAAAGACGGCTGTGAAGAAATTCAGAGTGACAGAATTTGATGAGTCCTATAGATCCCACCAACCAGAGTACATTTCATCTCACTTTTGGTATGGATTATGTACACACTGGTTGGGTGGTGGGTTTCAGAGGAGCTCTGCATTGGGTCGACAGAATCGGGGGAGACAAGAGGTGACGCATCGAGCCGGTAGTCGTACATTCAGTGCGCATAGAGAGCATCTGGTAAGTACTTTTTTTTAAATATTTTATACAACTTTAAATATAAATAGTTTATTTTATATTCATATAGGAAGCCGAGTAGCCCGATATTACGACGTACGGTGTTTATCGGAGGATGTACACTGATCCGACTAATGGAGAGATTAGAGGTGACCGCCAGCGTCAGATTGTGGTCAGTATTATTTTCTTTTCTGTTTGAAAATTAAATGCATATAATCTTTTCATTATTTTAATTTCTAATTGAAACTTAAGGAGTCATATGAGCCCACGACCTCTCAGACACATGCTGAGAGTCAAGACGCGACGAGTGATCAGACTAGTGCCCACCATTTTGATGAGACGACATGGATACAGGCGACCCGGTATGGATTCGAAAAGGGCCGAGTAGTTGGTATTAGCTCTCATTTGACTCCTGCAGCTTATTATGGTACTTCTGCGATGTCGGCGTCCAGCTCGAGAGGAGCTCGTGTAGAGACATCATCTTCTGCCTCACAGTATCAGGAGCGACTGCGTGCTCAGAGTCAGCTTATAGTGGATTTGCGTCAGGGGCCGGAGCATATGCGTCAGCAGCATGATGAGGAGATGCGTCGATGGCAGGAGCAGATGCGTCAGCAGTAGGATGAGGAGAGACGTCGATATGAGGAGCAACATCAGGAGAAGATGGATTATATGCGTCGTCTGACTCATAGTTTAGGGATGGAGTTTCCTCCACCACCTCCTCTAGGTCCTCCAGATTATCCACCCCCTTGTGATTTTTTTCGATGTAATAAAAATTTGAGTTCGTAGTTTATTGTCATATTAACTATTTACAATTCCTCTTTCATATTGGTACGAATATTACATGATTTAATTTGTTTTTATTTTTTTTAATATTTTATTACTTACTAGTATTATTTTTAATGTCTGCTTATTTTAGTAATATTACTTTTAATATTTTATATTTATTGTTAATATTGATAAGTTTATAATTTTATAATTTTATTAATATTAATAATATTAATATTATTTTTTCATAAATATGTATGTTTATTTTAATAATAATAATATTATATTAATTTTTTATATTATTAATATTAGTATTATTATTATTATTTTTTGATATTAATATTTCATAATATATAATATTATATTATTTATATTCATATTATTATTATTTTTTGATATTAATATTTCATAATTATATTATATATATTTTTTATTATTAATATTATAATAATATAATTTCTTTATATTATTAATATTATTATTATTATTATATACATAATTTAATAATAATAATAATATATTAATTTTTTATATTATTAATATTAGTATTATTATATTATATTATATTATTTATATTTATATTATTATTATTTTATATTAATATTTCATAATTATATTTTATATATTTTTTTATTTATATTATAATAATAGAATTTTTTATATTATTAATATTAATATTATTTTTATATAATATTATACGATTTGTATTAATTATTTTATTTTATTTTATTTTTTTTAGTATTTGCGACGGGAATTTTCGCGACGGGATTTCCCGTCACAAATTTTTTTTTACTGTAACATTTGCGATGGGAAGAATACCCGTCATAAAAACATTTCTGCGCCGGTCCGTCGCAAATATTTTTTGAATTTCCCATTTGCGACGGGTCAGAAACCCTTCACAACTAATATATCTGCAACGGCCTGTCGCAAATACCTTTTTTATATATAAACGAAAACCCATTTGCGACGGGGGAAAAATACCGTCGCAAATACTCTTTTTTCGATGGGACCGCCGCAAAAACATCTATTTGCAACGCTGTTTTCGGCAAGGGGCGATTTGCGACGGATCCCCGTTGCAAAAGGTGTTTTGCGACGGGGATCCGTCGCAAATCGCCCGTCGCAAATATTCAGTTTTCCTGTAGTGGTTAAGAAGTTCCTTTACAAAAATTCGACAACCTAACGACGTCACATAAAAATTCATAAAATGAGTTGATGAGAGAGAAAATGGTCTCTCATCACATGGAAATACAATGTACAACAATAAAGATATAGAAGAACATATCCCAAAATTTAAAAATTGAAATTTAAAATACATAACATAAAATAGGTCTTTAACTAAAAGATTACAATGAAAGGTTCCCTTACCGATTTGGTAACTTACAAAACATACACCCCATGAAGGAATGATCATACAATGAAGATATTAATACCCATAAATTAAATCATATTACACAAATAATACAATCATGGTCATTACATACACCACAAAAAAGGAAATAGTGGTAAATATATCTTGAATCTCAAGGGAATAAAAAGTGAGATGAAAACCCCTTACCACGTTGTAATCAATCGAGTCGTATGACCAAAAGTTAATAACCACCAAATGAGTCACATAATAACATGAATATAAATAGAATCATGATAATATATATCAAATGTCAGTACAAAATACACCACATGCAATAAATAAGTGGTGAATAATGGACATCTCACAGAATTAAAAGTGAGATAAGAAACCCCTTACCATGTTGTAATCAATCGAGTCGTAAGAACAAAAGTTAATGTTGGTTGGAGTGGATACTCAAGAGGGGGGTGGGGGGGGGGGTGAATTGAGTTCCAATTAAAAACTTCTGTTAAAAACTTTATGATTAAAATCCCCCAAATTAAATAAAAATTAAGCTGTAGTGAATTTATAAAGATTGTAAGTTTTCAATTAGTTTATCAAGAGATTGATTATTTCTCAGTTAATTCAATCTGAAGATTAACTAACTTTTGAAACTAAATTACTGACTAAAAAAAGTTATAAACACTTTCTAGTTCAACTATCAGAGTTACTTTAAAATAGATTTGTATTTAAAGTACTTAGCAGTAGAATATAGAAAATAGTTTAAACTTAAATAAGATGCACAACAGGTTTATCCAAGAGGTTCAGTCTCAAGCCGAGACTTAGTCCTATCAAACAGTTAATATAAAACTTTGATCCACACCTTGGATTGGGGTTAACAACAGTACATAGACTATTCAGGTACTAAAACATCTACCATAGCTCTACGTGGGAAAACAAAAACAATAGCATACAGGATATCCATGTCACACTTGACCTCTACCACAATTCACAGTGGGAACTAAAAGGATTCAGAAGGTTTGAGTAAGGATTCTAGATATCCTCCAGTTATGCTCATAAGTTAGTGTGTGTCTAAGACGAATAGAATCACACATAGTACTTGAAAAGTAAATAAGAAAATCACAATAGAGCTAAAAAGATACGAGATGGGTTTATAAGGCTTTGTGTGATGGTAATGTAACTCTAAAATCCTTTTGGGTTGAGCAGATGTTGTCTGAGTCATTCTATGAATTTTTTTGAGAAACAGAGTTTCGTAGTTCTGTTCCTTGACTTCCTTGTATTGAAGTTTTACTCAAGGTTATAGCAGGCTTTATAGCACATCAATGTCCCTCGGCTTCCAGAAAAAGTTATTCTCTTATTTAAGCTCTAGTGCATATGTTTTTTTTGTATCAGATGCGTATCTTCATATATCACCACACCCAGCAGCCTTTTCACTTCTTTTCAACACACTATTTTGTGCATGGCTTTTGTCTTTCCTTTTATAGCTCAAGTGGTCTGACAAAAAGCATGATTGCTTCTGCAGGTACGAGGTACGGTTCCCTGACATTTAGCACACATTGTTTAATTAATAGAAGTTTCATTAAAAGCACCAAATATGACTGTTATTAATAAACAAACATAAGTAGGGTTTAGAGAAATGGTGACTAGTTTCCATCGGTATCTTTCTCTATCAGTGATCTTGTAATGGTGGACTTGAGTCAGTATGTCTTGTATCGGTAGCTGTTACTCTTTATAACAATATCTCTATGTATCGGTAGCTCTTTCCATCGGTTGCTCCTTTTATCGGTAGCTCTTTTGTACTGGTGGAATTCTTATATCGGTAGACTTTGTATTGGTAGCTATCTGTCGGTATCTGTTTGTATCGGTGGACTTTGTCTATCTGTATCAGTGGCTGTGTATTTGTATCGGTGGACTTCATATCGGTAGCTGTGTACCAGTGACCTTTGTATCGGTAGCTGTTTGCATATATATCAGTGGATCTGGTAGACTTCATCAGTAACTGTCTGTCCGTCTGTATCAGTAACTATTGTGCATACCGGTGGACTTATGCATACCAGTAGACTTACTCTATCGGCAGTTCTAGGTCTGTATTAGTGACTCACAAGCTTAACACTTATCTTTTCTATGCAAATCATATCCAGATTGAGTTAAAATTATTTCAAAGCATGTATAAACATAGATAAACATTGATTAACATATTCCAATGATTATTTTGATATTTTTGTCAACATAATTTAACATATATATAGGATTATAGACACATATTAAAACATAATTGAGATTATCAAAACATATTAATGCATAATTGGGATTATCAAAATAGGTGAGGTCAACAATCTCTGCATTTTTGATAATCACAAATTATGTTATTATAATCCAAAATAATCATTAAGATATCAGTATAAAATACATTGAGTCTCACTTCTCAGTGCGAGTAATGAAATTTTCAAATATATTAGAGAACAGAGTATTATATGAAAATGTATCAGAGGTATGAAAAAACTGTATCATAGATATAAAACACATGTACCGGAGGTAGAATTATATTATTGTAAAATTAAATTATGCTAATATTTCTCATATTTCTCCTATTTCTCCCCATTTCTTATGCTTATATGTCTCATATATATTATGCGCATATTTCTCCCCCTTTGTGATTAGAAAAAAGTAGGAAACAAAGGATGAGAGAAGTAACAGAAGGTAAAAGAGAATAAGATCATATGTATTTCTTGGGACAAAAAGATACAGAAAAATACCAAATTGAGACAAAAAGAGTACAAGTAATTCCTATCAGATGTCCTAGCCACTATTCAATCCACCTCCTGAATATCCACTTTGGATTTGGCTTTGGGTTCGGAGGTAGACACAGGCTTGGGAACTCCGGAAAACACCACTGGAGGTTGAGCAACAGAGACTATTCCTGGCCTGTAGTGGGTACTCCTTGGAGTAATCAATGGTGTCAAGCTTCTGATAGCTTGAGCCGGTGTCATCTAAGGAATGGATCCAGATTGAGTAGAGGCAGACAGAGCTGGAGGTGCAATGATAGGAGTACTGTCTACATGCAAAAATGGCAGTAATATATTACTAAAGTCCATAATGATTCCTCCTCCTCTCTCCATAGCAGATATAAAGTCATCCTTGTTCTCCATAAATTTATCTAGAGCAGGAGTCAACTCCCTCAGATTGCTTAATTGTTCTCTGAAAGCCCGAGTGAATGGAGGTAGCTTCATGATTTCTAACTAAAGCTTGAAATGGTTGTTGAGCTGATTCTTGGTATCAACTTTCTAAAAATAGTGATCAATATTATCTTTGATTTATTTATGAGCTTCAGTAGCATATCTCATATGATCTTGAAAAAACTTTCTGATATCTCTTGAGGTAGATAGTACCTAAGAATCAGCTAAGCTACTGGTACTAGCCTGACTAAGCTCCTCTTTCATCACAATTCTAAACTGATCAATATCTACTGAGGTACTGGATGAAGCAAGAGGTTTAACAGTGAATGCTACAGTCTCCTTGAATGATTGGGTCAAGTTTCTTATCAGCTTCTGGACAACCAAATCCTGGGTGCTCACATTCTCTTTGACAGACTTCTTAAAAGCTTCAAAGACATCCACAAATTGCCTTACTACACCTTTAATGTAATTGATATCAGCATTCATTTGATCTTGAGAACTAATTAAGGTAGTTAGAGAAGCAACAGACTACTTCAAGGCAACAACAACTCCTTTCCAGCTCTCAATCTGAGAATGACATAATCTTATCTCATTCATCATCTCTATCACAGGACCTGACACCATACAACCAAGAGAGAGTTCTAAATATTTTTCCATATTTCTTATATCTTTAACAAAGAAGTTCTTTAAGTCTGCAACAGATGCAATCCAAGTCTCCTTCAACTCAGCCTTTAAAGACTCAAGATCATCCTTAGTAACCAGATTGTCAGGCAAAACTATAGGTGCTCTTTCTGACACAATACTAGACATAGAGTCATGCATAATAGATTGAATGGATGATATTAACGAGGTTTCCATTCTTCTTATCTCTTCCACAAACGAGGTCTTAAGATCAGACTTCAACTATTCTAGATCATATTTTCTTACCACATCCTCAGGTAAAAACTCAGAAAAGATATTATAGTTAACTTGTGGTCTATTGATGGGTGTCTCATCTTTAGAATCAGGCTAGTCCAACCCAAAAACTACAAAACATGGGTCTTTTTCCTAGTTTTCAATCTCAATAGCTACTGAAACATTACCAAGTATGGTTGGATGCTCCCCCTCAATTTGTGCATTCTCCTGTATATGTATAGAAATAGCACCCTCAGTAGCTCGGTATTCCTCAGATTAATTCTCCATAACCATTTCCATTTCTCAAACAGGAGGCTCATCAGGAATGGGTGCAGGTTCTGCCATTTCAACCAGAAAAGCCTCTATAGGCACAACAGTACTTCCAATCAATGGACTCAAACTCAAGGTGTTCTCATCTAAGCTATCAGAATCTTGTTCTCTACTTTCATGGACTTCTTATTCATTGTATGGAGAAAACTGGTCTTCCTCATCAATATGGGATTCTTCATTGCTTACTCCCAAGATAGTTTCCTTTCCAGATGATACAACTTCAACAACTGGACTTGGAGGCAAGTCCGGATCCCCTCCATCAGCTACAGAGGTATCCTCTTCATCAGTATCATCACTATAATGAGGTTCCTCTTCATCAGGTCCAAGACCTAGATCTCTCACATCCTTAGGCCTATAAGGATGATCCACAGGATTAAACTTATCATACAAATTCCCTTCATCACTGACCCATTCTCTTCTCCATGGATTCTAATTTATCTTCATGCATTTACAAACAGTTTTGGTAATACAAAAGTTGTCTTTCATAACCACTGTCTCATCCTGAGACTTAGCCACACCTCTTACCTTGATCATCACTGAGATCAACTTTACAAAGAATAAAGCATTAGTTTTTGACTTTGGCCTGGTCATATCTTCAATTTGAATCATCAGAAGCCTACCCAAATTTACCTTGACACCATGACTCATCAAATGAAACAAATAAATGTCTTGGTATTTCAGATTTTCAAAGTCCCCTCTTCTTGGACTTAGCACATGTTGGATGAACTTGAACAGTAACCAGTTCTCTCCACCATTTTTGTTGCAACTACTTTTCTTGGTGTGCCAACTCTTGTTAATTCTTCCAAAGCAGCTTTATACTCAAATATGTCCCTAGTAGGAGGTATTGATTTCGAAAAATACCCAAACTCTCCTTCATGTGGAACTTTCAGGCACTCAGCCCACTCAATAGAAGAAAAAGATATTGTCCTACCATTCACTACTGATATCATCATGTTCTCAACTTCTAATTTCTCAAAATGAACAAACTCATAGAATTATTTTACCAGCTTCAGATAATAAGGACCATTGTTATTTGAGAAGCACTCTACCCATTTCTATTCTTCCATCACTTCTAGAACTAAAGACTTACTGGTCATCAACCATTCCGAACATAGCTTTTTCTCAACTACTATTTCCCTTTGAACAAGATGCAGATTTGTAGGTTTCTTCACTTCACTCCCACCACTAGACTTTCCTTTGAGTCTCTTTGAATTCAGCTCATAATCCTTTTCGTTGACTGAAGGTCTCTTCACTCTTGCCATTCTGCGAATCGTGAGGCTTAGGGTTCGAGAGAAACGAAGGTTTGGGAGCTAAGGATTAAAGGTAAAGGGTTTGAGGTGGATTGAAATGAGGTCAAGACTTATGTTTTATCATTTAGGAATCATAAAATAAATAAATAAAACATAATAATTAAAATATAAATGATACAGATTCCGACGGCTAAAGATACAAAATTTTAAAAACAGCACAACCTAACGGTAATACATACCGGTGAGGATTCCTAACGGTGAGGTATTTTTATCAGTGAGGTATATCGGTGAGGTTCATACCAGTGAGGTATAACAGTGAGGTTCATACTAGTGAGGTATAATAATGAGGTTCATACCAGTAAGGTATAACAGTGAGGTTTATACCAGTGAGGTATAACAGTGAGGATTTGGCTCTACAAAGTCTATCATTCCTAATTCATGTCTAATGTAACTTAACCTATCTGAACTTAAAGGCTTGGTGAATATGTCGGCTAATTGATGTTTAGTACCTATAAATTCAAGAGTAATATCACCCTTTTGGTAATGATCTCTCAAAAAGTGGTGCCTTACATCAATGTGTTTGGTCCTAGAATGAGACACGAGATTCTTAGAGATGTTAATCGCACTAGTGTTAACTACCATTTAAAATAATAATATTATTATATTATTTTCAGTATAACTTAGCATTGTGTGTAACGTAAGATTTCAAAGAAACCCGTTGTTGCGTATCGGGTACGCCATCGAACATGAAATCCCCTTTAAACTAAAATTAATATTTAATTCATAAATAATAATAAATATGAAAATGCCATATTCTCTATTTACTTGGGATGTTACATCCTTCACCCCTTTTGAGAACTGCATCCTCACAATTTTAAAATTGGGCTCAGAAACTTCATTAAAAGTCCCACATCAAAAAAAGAGTCAATAAAACTATCACTGTAAAAGAAAGAAATATAAGTACAAATGTCACCTGAGATAACCCATACAAGGATTCCATGTAGGAAAACACGGATATGGAGAAGAAACTAAGTATCAAGTTCTGATAAAGAGTGATAGAAAACATTATTAGAAGAAAGTTAACCACTAGAAAATCACAAACTTGTGATGGGTTAAACGGTCTTTGATTCCCTAGTAGGAAAAGTTAACGGACAAATTTTTTGTTTTATGTTCCATTTCATAAATTTGAAGAATTTATTTATGATATTGACTAAGGAAATAAGGAAATATACTTACTTTTCATGTAGAGTTTCATCCTTTAGTAAGTTTCTACCAAAACTCATCTTTTCTCCAAATGATGAGTATTCAAGATGACTTGGTCACACCTGAAGTACTAGAATAAACTTATAGAGAATCACATAATCCAAAAAAAATGAACCATATATTTCCCCTTTCTTTAGACATTAACCAAAACCAAAATGGTTAGTACAATATCAGATAATACACAAAAGGATAATCTTTTATAAAAAATAAATACTACTCTTAATATCCAAAATTGAATAAACAATACCCAAATCTCAACAAATACCATCCAATACACAAATGTCCTTAAAATTCATTAAAATAATCCAAACTATGTCTGAAACCCAAAATTTAGAAGGATTTGATCACATAGTCTTCCATAGCAAATCTTAACATTTATCTCCAAATAACATCGACTAATCTTAAAGTCTCATACTGAAGTGTAATTAACCAAATCACATATTATCTATGATAGGTTAATTATTTCCATAAATAACCCAAATCTCTATATGTCCATAATAAAAACATAGATTCTTCCAAAATAAAATTCCACCATTACTCATCAATTGAAATCCCAAAGTATTCTATTTTCCTTAGGCATATAGTTTCCTAAAAAGAGAAAACATCTTCCAAAATAAAATTTATCACTTAATCTCTAACTCATTTTCCTATACTAAATATATTGTCACAATTCGTCCCCTGTGTCCCGTGCCGTGACTACCCCAAACCCTCCTTTCATAGGCCAGGGGTTGGCGACTAGCACTGAAAGGCGTATTCCCTAAAACGGGAAGACATTTCCTTTAAACCTACACAAACACACGGTCTGAGAACACAACAAGAAGAAACTGTGAAGTAAACTGCTATAGAAAAAGTGTGCTGAAAGGAAAGGGGCCAGAATAAAAGCTCAACTGGAAGAGTACAAGTAAAACTAAAAAGTAAAAAACAACTAAAAAGGTGAAAAGCATATCCTGGATCGTCCACCATAGATCCTACCTGAAGGGTAGGTACAACTCATGATCAGTAGTCCCTGCGTTGCATTACACCAAATGGTCCACCCCAGATCCTACCTAAAGGGTAGGTACAGATAACCTCCTCAGCACTCCACGTATATCTGTCTCCTCCACATACCACTAGGTCCTGGCTCCCTCAAACCTCAGCCCAGTTGCTCGTTATCTGCACAAGACACAACAAGGTGCGGGTGAAGCCCGTGTAGGGGTGAGTATAAAGATACTCAGTAGGGACCCCGAGATCCCGAAGGTCTCCTAAAATTCCACAAAAAAAAACCATAGGGTAACACCATGAAGGTAAATTTCCACACAGGTAAAGTACCATATAACATAACCTCAATCACAAGCAAAAAGTGAAGACAACTCACATCTATAGTTATTCTAGGGGTAGTAACAAGTAAGAACCCCAGTCATATTGTTGAACACCTCGGTTGCTGGAGAACTCATCCTCTATAGAGTACAGTGGGCCTACCGTGTCACATAGAGGTGCTTCCCACTAACCTTGAACTACTGAAGTATTTCTCCCCATCATGTACTGTGGGTCTACCGAGTCACACAGAGCTGTCCCCCCCCCAATGCGGTCTGCTAAGGTACTCCTCCCTATCGCGTACCGCAGATTCTCCCCACCGTGGCCCACTAGGTCACATAGAACCACCAATACCCATCTTTTTATACTAAGGTACTCCTACCCATCGCATACCACGACCATTGAGTCACTCCGAGTCGAAAAGTCAGCAGTCGTCAGGTCTCAGCCAGTCGTAGGGTTCTATATGTAGTGCGCTTGGGAGAACCACTCCCCAAGCCATCAGTCGTATCTCAACCAGAAAAAAGTCTCACAAAGAAGTAATCCAATGATCTTCCATGTCATAAGGGTTCCAAATCAAAAGATGACACGTCAGTCGGACGCCCGGTCTGTGCGTTATTGGCATTTTAGTGTAGAGGGCCCGGTAAGATTCGGGTGCGATCCAACCCGTCTGAACTCCAAGTTTCTCCAAAAATCTAATTAAGTAAGGAAAAAGGACCGTCTTTCTCCAAGGGTCCTAACGCCTTAGATGGTTCGTCAAACGGACATCCGGTCCTCAAGATAATCCCCTTTGAGTGCTTATGGGCCTGGGTCCGGTACGACCCAGTCGGACCGACCTGGCCCAACCCGGTCAGACCGACCTGGACCGACCCGGTCTGGGTGGGGCTAAGGTGGACTCGGCCCACTGGGCCAATGTCCTGTCCGACCTGCAAGAGGGGTGGCTCGTTAGGGCGGCCCAGCCCGAATAGGGTGGCCCGCAAAGGGATGACCCGACCCACGTGGGCCAGCAGCCTGCTAGGGCGATGACTCGATTCGGGGGCAGTGGCCCACTGAGGCGGCGACCCACTGGGGCGGAGGCCCACTAGGGCGGAGGCCCGGTTCGGGGGCGGAAACCCACTGGGGTGGTGACCCAATCTGAGGGTAGTGGCCCGACTTTGAGGGTAGTGGCCCAGCTCGAGGGCGACGACCCATCTCGAGGGCAGCGACTTGGCTCCGAGGGCGGCAGCCCGACGTAAGGGTGGCGGCCCGGCTCGAGGGCGGTGGATCGGTGCGAGGGCGGCGGCCCGGTACAAGGGTAGCAGCCCGCTCCGAGGGCGGCAGCTTTGCTCTAAGGGCGACGTCCCGCTCCAAGGGCGACGACCCGCTCCGAGGGCGGCGACCCAGTTTGGTCCGACGTGGGGGGGGGGGGGGTGTAACCCCTCGGTCTCCTGGATTCCTGAACGGAACAAAGTCCATTCGGTTGGTGAGGAAGCAGCGCCGCGTGGGCACCACTTAGTTGACATGAAACCCACTGGAGGTGGGTTTGGCCTCTGCCACAACTTTGTTCGTGGCTTCCATTTGCCGACGGCGCGGTGGTCACACCGCCTTCTTTCCGGCGGCCGTTCATCATGCCAGCCACCTCCTTCGTTCGCCGAAGCTGACGAGCTGCGACCTTCCTCTTGTGGCGTACATTGACGTGCCCATAGTCTTCTAAGGTGGCACAAGGATAGAAAGACAACGGAGGGTTCAAGCCAGGTTCGTTAGGCTTGCGCCCTCCGCATTAGCTCTTATTATGGAGGATATTAAGGGGTTGAATAATCAATTGAATTAAACAACAAGATAAACCCCACAAAGATTCCCTATAACAATCACCCCGCAAAGATAAATGAATCGCGCATCAACCCATTAGTTGGTTGAACCAATTTCTTCATATAATTTCAAGAACAGGGAAGAGGGAATCCAAAACTCACAAATTAAATAACCCCTCCCTCTAAAACCCAAAAAAAAGTTCAAAAAAATTATTAACAATCACCCTCGACCCGCGCCGGTCAATATTAGGCTTTGCCTAAGTGAAACACTCCCAAAAGAACCCAACAATGCTCTCGTATTGCCAATACAAGTTACCATTTAAATGTTATGAATTTTACAATAAAATAATTATCACTAAATTATTTTATTTATGGCCAAAAACTAAATTTCACTGGTGGCCCACACCGGACTATGTTAGTATCTCCCTAAAGAGAGAATAACCTCATGAGTTCAGCAGTGGTTTAAAATTTTTAATCCGAGTTACCATTCGTGAGTTATAAGCATTTGAAAAATAAAATAATTTTATTTAATAATTTTATTTACGGTTATGCCATTTTTGTGTTTTCTCATAGGAGGCTCGCGCTGACAAAACTTAAGTCACACCTTGGGTAAACCTGCCATCCTGAGCGCAAAGGTACCCTCATATTTATGATTTAGGAAACTATTTAATTGTTATTACACTTTTTCAAGAAAACTGCTTACGTGTGCTATTTAAAGTTTAACAAAACTTCGACGAATCATTCTGGGTACTCCAGGCCTTAGAATCATGCGCCATCAGATTTCGCGGTCTCGAAATAATTCCATATAATTAAAAAAAATATATGGAAATTTTGGGACATTATAGATATCCATTGGATAAAACATAAGATACCAAATCATCTTATTCTTAATCAATAAAATCATTTAACTAAAAAGAATAAGTCATACTAACCAAGAACCTGACGTATTCCAGTGGTAGGCAATAAATCCCAACCGCACTTTGGCTGTGGGTTCAATTCCCGCATCTTTGTCCGATACGACGGGTTGTCACATGGTCTGCGTGTTTTCCTTTTTTCAAAAACTATATAATTTATAACATTTCAAAAAATGAGATAAACTACTCAAAAATAAACATAACATGATTTAACCTCAATGGATGTCTTATGCCTCTCATTTTCATCCCAACACATAATGACTTAAATATCTTAATTCATGAAGTCTTATATATATTGATTTTTTTTACCTCCATAAAATAACATTATTCCCAAAGAAAGAACATCGTACTTTGATCATGGTTTCCACCCAGTTTCATCATCATCTTGTTTACGTAGATAGATGGTCCATGCATTGCAATAATGATTTATAAATCCTTCAAAATCATCTACTTCCTTTATCCAAATACACCTCGTACAACATTGGTCATATGGGTGATTACAAAAAAAAAAGTTTTGGAAAATAATCATGTATGACATATAATTTCAAAACATCTAATAAAACTAGCTTTCTATAAAATAGTTTGACCGAGTTTGAGTTGAATCATTCAATCAATGGTCCTTTTAAAATTCCATAAGTATGTGCCGAAAGACTATAATTTAAAAGAAAATATAAATAAGTTGCGCAAGGGTCTCCTTCTTCAGCAACTTTTTCAAAATCATAATATGCTTCAAAATTTTGTGATAAGGTAAAATATTTGAAAATACCTTGATAATATTTACCTTTCTTAAAAATATGAGAATATTGACAAAATAGGATTTTATTAAATACAACCCATGATCCATGATGGTATCGATGTATAACAAAGGTGTTTGATATCTCAAACAATTGCTTGCAAGTGAGTTGTATGTTAGAAAATTTTTCAGAGTCATCTGGACATGACTTTGCAATAATTATTTCCAGCAAGTCATCAAGAATATATAGGAATGCCGTTTCAGATCCTCATACTTCAATTTGTACCAGACTTTCCTTGATCTAAAAAAGTTATAAAATAAGGATTTAACTTAAGAAATAGTCATAGAGACTAACCATGCATCTAACAAAAAATCATAATCCCTAAAGTTGTCTAAACTGACCTCTGATACCAACTATAAGTACCCAACCTTAAAACATTACATAATCTTGAATTAAATTATTAATCCACATTGGGGATCTTTTTAGGTTTAGATTTTTAGAGAATTATTCCATAAATATTACATTACATCTCAAAAATTACAAAGTAGACACTTCTACCTAGTTTCCATTTTTTTTCACAAAATAAAAACATAGTGAAAAGAAATTCATGTCTAGTTCCATGTTTTAGATAGCATAGCTTTTCCTTGATCGCATCCTTGACCCTATTCATCTTTAAGTCCTGTGAAAAACATTTCAAAAATTTGGATGAGAATAGAAATCTCAGTAAGGGTTATAAAATAAGGAAAGGAAACATCAACCCATCAATAAATACAAATCAATGAAACCATACTTTTCAATCATAACATACCTTATGAAATCATAAGATTTATGAATAACACACAGAAATTATAAATCATAAAGGTAACTTATGGAATTCATAACATACTTACATTGTATCTTTCATAGCTATGTAGGGAGTTACATTCGGAATACCCATAATAGTATATTTCCTAAATCTCTTAGGAGAAACATTGACGTTTACCTCTGTCATGTTACCCAATGCATTGGAGAGCTATCTCGGGCTCACCAGCCCAAGGTTTATCACAGAACCACCTGTATACGTAAAAAATTACCAATAACCATAAAATATTCATAACACATAAAATAAGCATAAAAGAAGGATAACATTTCCACATTGCAATCAAAATATATCATTTCAAGATATTGACAAAATCAATGCTTTATCAAACCATTTTCAAAACCATTTAAAAAATTTAATAAAGAGATTTTTGAATCAAAGTGTCTCATAGAACTTTTAGAATTTTAAAAGTAATTTTAATTTCAAACATTAATATCAATTTGAATAAGTCCTTAGAACCATTTTTAAAACAAGGACATTAATGAGAAATATTTAGAAGAATAAATCTTTAAAATATTTAAAATGATATTTTAGTTAATGAGTTTTTAACCAAATGAGAGATGCTTGAATAAAAATAATCATGGAATAACATTAATCAAAACATATAATATCATGAGAAAAAGGATATTCATGATATAATATGTCAAAGGGTGGTATATACACCATATAAAAGTTACTTTGTGTACAACAACAAATAAGTCTCAATGGAATGTAAATTGAGACAATGTCCCTTGCAAAGATCATATCCTTAGATTAAGGAAAAATCAATGACAAAATTATGTGTGAAAAATAAGAATACATGAAATATAAGTGGATATTAAGTGTAAAACAATCATTGGTAATTCACACATATTCATAGCATGGCCTAATTAAGAAGTATAAGTTTAACCAAAATAATTGAAATCAGGTTAAGAAGTTCCCCTACAAAAATTCGACAACGTAACGACGTCACATAAAAATTCAGAAAATTATTTGATGCTAGAGAAAAGGGTGTATCATCACATGGACATAAAATTTACATCAATAAGGCTATAGAAGAACATATCTTAACATTTAAAAATTTAAATTTAAAAGACATAACATAAAAGAGGTCTTTAACTAAAAGAGTACAATGAAAGGTTCCCTTACCGATTTGGTAACTTACAAAACATACACCCCATGAAGGAAGGATCATACAATGAAGATGTTAATACCATTAAATTAAATTATATTAAACAAATAATAAAATCATGGGCAGTACATACACTAAAAAAGAGAAAATAGTGACAAATATAGCATGGATCTCATGGTAATAAAAAGTGAGATGAAAACCCCTTACCACGTTGTAATCAATCGAGTCATATGACCAAAATTAATAACAACCAAATAAATCACAGAATACCATGAATATAAATATAATAATTATGGTATATATCATATGGCAGTACATAATACACAACATGCAATAAATAAGTGGTAAACAATGGAAATCTCACGGAATTAAAACTGAGATAAGAAACCCCTTACCACGTTGTAATCAATCGAGTTGTAAGACCAAAAGGTTAATAACCACCAAATGAGAAACAAAATACCATGAATATAAATATAATCATGATAATATATATCAAATTTCATTACACAATACACCACATGCAATAAATAAGTGGTGAACAATGGAAATCTCACGAAATTAAAAGTGAGATAAGAAACCCCTTACCTCGTGTCTGACTTGACTCACCTGTTCCTTGTTCTTCCTGAATAATAAACTTAAGTTAATTTATACTTTCTTTAGAAATTTTTTCAAGTTTTTTATTCCTTTTATATCACTTGTTACCTTTCAATAACAATGAGTTAATTATTTGAGTTCATATAAGACATTTTTTCGATGTTCAGAATTTGAGTTAAAAATGAACTTTTTATAATTTTAATTTTTCCATGTGGTCAAAAGTAAATTATCTACAGAATTATATTCATGATTTAGATATAATATATATCATATATATCCATTATATATGTATTTATAATAGTCCATAAAATTTGGACATAAGAAATTAAATGCACCGTTCAAGGAGACGGTAAGCCGTACGTACGCATGAACGCTACACTCATTTTTTTTTCATTTTAAAAAAATGAAAACTTAATGATACATAGGTATTTTATAATTACAGTATAATATCATATTTTATATATGTTAAATAATTTCATTAACACCATCATTTATATGTTCCATGTATTGAATGAACGAGTCATATCACTTTGAGGGGGCGGTAGTTCGCACTTCCTGAAATGAAATTATTGTATTTATACAACATGAAAAGCATTAAATTATGTTATAAATGATAATTAAAGAAGAATATTGATAAAATAAAATAAAATATATATCATATATAATTAAAGTTCCATAATAATGGCCACCATGAGAGGCGGTTGGAGATATTTGAACAATCATCATTTCGTGAGGCAATAGTTCGCGCTCCATAGAAACAGTATATTCGTATCCATTAGATGGAGGTGTGTGGAAATGTAGTTTGAATAATTCTCATAAAAAACCTAGTATATTTAGGATACTGTTTTTGTTATAAAATAATGTAATAAAGAGATTTTAGGGGGTTGGAGAAGTAAAATAAAAGAAAAGAACTTAAGAGAAGACGTTACCTTTAAATCGGGTATCTCCCTTTGGTTTGAACCAAAAGGTTTACTTGAAGTTCCTTATGCCTAATTTAAGGCTTCTAGGTGGAATATAGGAATATTGAGATCTTATTTGGGTAGATTTTTGATGATCCAAGGGGCTTCAGAGGTGTGAGTAATGGGTTAGATATGAGGACTTTTTATAAGGGGGAGGAGGGTCTCTTTATGATGGTTTGAAAATATTATTCTATTATATAATGATTTTCAGTTTCTAAATGTCCAAAACTTATTAAATTCAATGATAAGATGACTCTTATTAGAAATAAAATCATCCAATAAGAATTGTACAAGTTTTGGATATTTTTTTAATCTTTATAATCTTATTTTTTTAAATTATTCATTAATGAGGTAAACACTGCATCATTATTGTGTCATAAATAATTTTATTTATTTTTTGTCTAAAAATTATAAATAAAATACCATGATGTTGGAAATATTTTTATCTTTCTAATTAATATTTATAGTCAAATATATCAATTATATAACCCCACATTAATTTTTTTTTGCAAAACAATAAATGTTTATGATATTTTTATTTCTACTTTAAATAAAAAGTTATTAATGTCATTATCTTACCGAAATGGCTTTAAAAGGACAAAAATCTCACCCAAGGATTTTATTGGTCATCCATGACTCATACAACAGGGTTATAACAAGTGTTAAGATAATTTTATATTATTATAATATTATTTTTACCTTGAATTACCCTATTTATCTTTAACCGTGGTAAATAAAAGTCAAAAGTTACTTTTTCACCAAAAATTATTTTCATATTATTGAACCAAATTTTACTTACTAATAACAACCATGTATGTTGGATTTTATAAATTCAATTCACAAAAGGGGTAAAATTTCATTTAAATGAAGAAGTTGGTTTTTTAACTACTACTCAGTGTTTTCACTATTCATAAAAAATTGATGTTTTTCGAAAAATACCAAAAATTCAGTCTAATCTATATTTGATATTATGAATTCAAAAATTATGTCTATTTTACCAAATTAAAAGCACAGAATTTTCATTAATTAATTTAAAATTAATTCCCGTTGTTAAAACAAAAAGCGTATTTTTTAGAAATAATAACTATCAAAAGATTGACACTTGTTTATGTCAAATTTCAAAGTGAAATTACTTCCAATTACCAAAATTTGATTAAATGGTAAAAATATAATCTAATTACAATTTAAAACCAATTAAAAAGATAATATAACCATATAAATAAATTATATTAAAAGGAAATTTTGTATTAAAATACAGTATTTTCACTATTCATTAAAAATGAATTTTATGAGAAAAATAACAAAAATTTACCCAAAGTAAATTTTGATGTCCTGATTCTAAATAAGAATTTTATTTTTTCAAATAGAATATATAAAAGTAACCAAAACTAGATTTAAATAGGGTTCTCCATCAAAAGACGATAAATTGATATTTTAATGAATATTAGAGTATTTATGCTTAAAATCAGATTCATTCAAATTTTAAGATTCTAACTTTTATTGGATAAATGTAAAAACATTGAACAAACATGTATAATCATATTGTAGTTAGTCCCGTTCATCCCCGCCAATACAACGACTATGCATTAACTACCATTTAAAATAATAATAATAATATATTATTTTTCGGTATAACTTAACGTTGTGTGTAACTTAAGATTTCAAAGAAACCCATTATTGCGTACCAGGTACACCATCAAACATGGAATCCCCATTAAAATAAAATTAATATTTAATTCAAAAATATTAATAAATATGAAAATGCGATATTCTTTATTCACTTGGGATTTTACATCCTTCCCCCTTTTAGAAATTGCATCCTCAAAATTTTAAAATTGGGCTTAAAAACTTTATTAAAAGTTCCACATCGGAAAAAGATTCAATAAAACTATCACTTTAAAAGAAAGAAATAAAGGTACAAAGGTCACCCGAGATAACCTATACATGGATTCCATGTCAGAAAACATGTGTAGTACCCCCAGTTTCGGGTACATAAACCCTTTGCTCACACTTTTTAATTGGTATGTCTTTAATAGAGTGTCTCTATAAAATAGAGAGTTTCCATAAAGTTGGGTGTTACCATAATGTTGGTTGTTTCCATAAAGTGGGGTGTTCCCATAAAGTGGGTTGTTTCCATAAAGTGGAGTGTTTCCATAAAGTGGGTTGTTTCCATAAAAAATGTGTTTCCATAAAATGGGTAAAGGTGAAGGATGATAGATTTTGGGGGTTTTATAAGGAGTGTTGGGACCAAAAGGAAGGTTGCACGATCCATACACAGTTGGCCCAAACCGTGTGGTCAAACCTTGCGCAGAGGTCAAATCTAGATCCTATTTTCTAGGAGCTTACACATTTTTGCTCTATATAATTCTTTTTTTCTTCAAAATGCCCCTATTTTGAGTTTACTCTCCCTAGAAGGCTGTATAACCCTCCCCACATGAGTTGGAGCCAACACAAAGCCTTCCCTTGGTGATTTCGAGTCTGATTCTTGAGGTATGTCACTATTCTTTTTGGATATGTCATGTTTTCTTAGATCTTCTTAGATATACTTCTCTGATCTCTATTATTTCTCATATATGAACCTATAGTGGGTAGATCTACGTTTTTGGATGATAAATAATTCAATGTTGAGTCGTGATCTTTCTAGGATAAGAGAACTAAGGCCTTTCTTTGAGAATCAACTCGCTTTCTTATGCGTTCTTCGTCTGTTGTCAAAGTTTCATCAAAACCTCAGAGGTAGGTGGATTCAATATCATCTCCTCTTGCTAGAATTTATTGTCTTATATTCAAATTGTTTTATTTATTGTTAAATGTGTGGAAAAAACTTCATTTGTGATGATTTATAGTTTTTGTGAAATTGCATGATCTTGGTGAATAGTTGTACAAAAGGGGGTTTAGTTTCATGAATTTTAAATAATTATTTTAAATAATGATTTTTTTGGAATTTCTAAATGGTTGATGAAAAAGTTATTTTCAATAGAAATGGTTTTCAATAAAAATGGAGTTTTATTGAAATGATTAGGAATTGAAATGGTTTGGTATTGAAATGGTTTTGACAGAGATGGTTAAGGTGTTTTTATTGAAAGGGTTGTTTTGGCATGATCGTTGGGAATATGTGGTGTGTGTTCATGTTGCATATATGAGGCTTGGTTGAAATATGACCTTGTGCTCGGTGCCAAAGGTTTAATGGCACATTCAAATTTCATACACGAGGCTTGGTTGAAATATGACCTTGTGCTCGGTGCCAAAGGGTTAATGGCACATGGGAAACAATTACCTTATGATGACTTGGTAGATCGACAAGAAACCACTCATGAGTATGGAACTGTCATAACGTAGCGTGCATGGTTTGTTTCATGTGTTTGAATAATGGTTGGGTATGCTGATAAAGGGATATTTTGAAATGGTTGTAAAGATTTTTTTTTTTTATGGAAAAATATATTACTGGGAAAATTGGTTTCAATTGCACTTTTATGCTTTTGGTAATGAATGGTTTTGGAAACTTGTTTATATTTAGTTATAAACTGTTTTTGAGAAATTGTTTTATATAAATTTTTTTATATAATTGTTGCTAACTCTTCTATCCTAGTGGTGTGAGTAGGTAATTCATTGGGGAAAACCTACTGAGTTTTATACTCACCCCTGCTTTGGTACTTTGGTGCATTTGTAGATTCTATCTTCTAGGACAAGGGAAAAGGTAATGTTTCACATGTGGTTAGCACTACCTCATGATGTTTGGACTGTTCATATATTTTGGAGGTTGGTGCTTGTGGAGCATGGAGTCTTGAGGTCTTTAGAGAGTCTTGTGTATTCTATCTGCTGTGTATATTGGTACTTGGTTATTCTTCTGTTGTTTCTCACTTTGATGTGGTTTTGAGATACATGAAGTTTTTGAGATATATTTCATTTGTTCATGCATCATATAGTGAATGTTTGGTTATGGTTGGTAGGTTTATTGGTTTATTTCTTAAAGGGTAAATCTTCCCCCACTTGTATTTGAAACCCTTCATTATTTATTTCCATCCTTTGGCATCTTGGGGATGTCGCTTAAGGCCTAGTAATAACTCTTTGTACTCGCAAGCCAATGAAAATTGGTGGGTCATTACAAATGTTATCAGCTTGTTTGGTCCTTGCCTAACAAGTAGTCATCGATGTTCCTGGTTTTGAAGATGAAATCCCTTGTTGTCTATTCCTTGGGTGGGGATCTTATAAAGGAGTAGGATTGTCAGAACTTAAAATGTATAACATAAAAGGACGTAGCTAACCCTTTTATGCTGAACATCAAGTTACCAGGGAGTAGGGTAAATAAGTGTTTGGAGACACTTCTAGAATTTTGAAATCTCATTTTCATGGGTTTATCCAATGAGACGATCAAGACATGAATTGTAGAGGAATGAATTCCCACTAAGAGTGCATACATCATTTCGAGGAATGATTCATGTTGTGAGAAAAAAAAGTATTAATTTTTGAAAAAGAATGGAATTGGTTTTCAAATGATTTTTTTTGAAAAAGCGAATGCTTATCGTATTTTGAAAATGGTTTAAATTTCAAAATAATTTGAAGTGTTCTAAAAAATGGTTGAACATGGGAAAAGGTTGTTTTGGAAAACAATGTTGTGATAGTTGATGTGATAGAATTTGAAATGCTAAGCCAACAGTTTCTAGAGAGTGAGATTAATAGAGTTTGTTTTTAGTTTAAAAAATGGCACCTGGTAGGCGTCGTCGAAACCAACTTGAAGAAGCTGCAAAGAATGTGGTTTCACCTGAACCACATGTGAACCAAGAGTTGATTCAGATTATTGTCCATTATTTTAAAGTTGTAGACACATAGAACTGGAGGAATGATCCACGACATGTGGATCATACCATCCAGTTCATGAAGTATAATCCACCTAATTTTTGGGGTGATTCTGAACCCAAGAAGGTGGAGGTGTGGCTATGTAGGATGAATCATATCTTTGACTTCAATGGCACCCTGGTAGAGCTAAAGGTCAAACTGGTTACATATATGCTCGAGGATCTTGCATGTCAGTGGTGGGATTTAGCGGTGCAGGCTAAATTGGATGGACTTACATGGGAGGATTTTGAGGAATTGTTAAACAAAAAATTCTATCCTCACACGTTCAAGATCTTGAAAATGACAGACTTCTTTAGCCTGAAACAAGAGAGTCTCTCTATCATAGAGTATGCAGCTAAGTTTATGAACTTAGTATGCTTTGCACCAGAAGTTGCAGCAAGTGCCTCTTTGAAGGCACGCGTCTTCGAATCAGGGCTACGAAAGGAGATTTGATCAAAGATTGAAGTACTTTGTATTACAGATTATATAGAGATGGTGAATAGAGTGACTGTAGATGAACATGATATCTCGAGATCTATGGGAGGAGGCATGATGATAACTACAAGAAATGATGGGAACTCAACCACTAGGAACAAGCGGAAAAGGGACACCTATTTCCAAGGTGAAAATGGAAATCAGAACCAGACGACTGGATCAATAAACCTTCCTCCACAACCCCAGAGCAAATCAGGTTGTTTTCAATGTGGGTCACTTGACTACATAAAGTGAGATTGTATGGCACAACCTAGAGCTGTCATAATTGAAACAATATGTGACATATTCAGCACTATTGTCATAGTGCTCCAAGTTCAGGTGCTCAAGACACTTCTCAGGTGTCACAAGCATCGTATACTTCAACTGGACAAAGAAAAAAGAATTATTCTCATCAGCAGAGTAGAGCTAGCCATGGTGATTCTAGAAATACCATGACTCCTCAACCAGGTCAACCTCAGCAAGGAAACAAGGAGAACAGTGTAGTGAAGAAACAATTGTATGGAACTGAGCAGATGATTGTTGATAATCAGGCTGGACCATCTATAGTGAGAGGTATGATTCTTTTGAATTCTACCTTTTTGTAAGTGTTGTTTGATACTGGTGCAACACATTCCTTTATTACTTCTCATGCTATTGAATTGCTATGTTTAAAACTAGAAATTATGCCTTATGTTTTGAAACTGAAAACTCCTCTCAGTGAAAGAGAATGTAAAGCCTTTGTGTGTAGAGCATGTGCTATAACTATTGATGGAGGTGAGATAAAATGGGACTTCTTGATGTTGGATATAGATGTCTATGATGTAATCCTGGGTATGGATTGACTGAAAATCCTCAAGGCTCAAATCGACTATAATAGAAGAACAATTAGTTTCATGACCGAGGATGGCATCGAGCATCTCTTTAGAGGAGAGAGGATTATAAAGAAGGGTGAAAAGATCTTGTTGGCACCAATGGTGGGAATGATCTCTTACCAATTGGAAGCATTGAATTTGGAATCAATGGAAGATATCGAGGAAAATAGTTTTTCAGTTGTTATGGATCAATTTCTAGATGTCTTTACCAAGAACTTCTTAGGGTTACCAACTTTAAGGGAAGTGGAGTTTACAATTGATCTCCTTCCAGGGACCAGTCCTATTTCCCTTCTGTCTTATAGGATGGAACCAAAAAAGTTACGGAAATTGAAAGTGTAGTTAGAGGAGCTAGAAAGTAAGGGTTTCATTTGACCAAGTAGGTCTCCATGGGTAACACCAGTTTTGTTCATGAAGAAGGTAGATGAAACTCTTCGGCTGTGTGTTTAGTATCGTAAACTTAACCAAGTTATGATAAAGAACAGATATCCACTTCCACTCATTGATGATTTGTTCGATCAATTAAGGGGAGCTCAGTGGTTCTCCAAGATTGACTTTCGATCAGGATAACACCAATTGAGAGTTTGGAAATAGGATATTCTAAAGACAGCTTTCAGAGGTAGATATGGACACTATGAAAATATAGTCATGCCTTTTGGTCTATCAAATTCACCAGCGGTCTTCATGGAATTGATGAATCAAATATTTCAATAATATCTGGATTCTTTTTTTATGGTGTTTGTGGATGAAATTTTGGTCTATTCAAAGACAAGGGATGGTCATGAGGTTCACCTGGAAATAGTGTTACAAATCCTGAGAGATCATCGATTGTATGACAAATTATCAAAGTGTGATTTTTGGATATAAGAAGTACATTTTCTTTTCCATGTCATTTCTAAGAAAGGCATTTCTATTGATCCTAAAAAGATATAAGATGTTATGTCTTGGCAAACACCAAAGAATGTTTTCTAGATACAAAGTTCTCTTGGTATAGCTGGTTACTACCGACACTTTGTGCATGATTTCTCAAGACTAGCTTCACCAATGACATCTCTAAAAAATAATAATGCTTTATTCCAATAGATGGAGGAATGTTAGAAGTATTTCCAGGAATTGAAAGTTCGGATTACATCGGCACTTATCTTGATCTTTCCAGAATCAGGACATGGGTATGTGGTGTATTGTGATGCTTCAGGATCAAGGTTGGGCTGTGTTCTCATGAAAAGAGATCATGTGGTTTCTTATGGTTCAAGGCAGTTGAGGGTGCATGAGAAGAATTATGCAACACATGATTTGGAGTTAGCTGTAGTTGTCCATGCTTTGAAAACATGGAGACATTATCTCTTTGGTGAGAAATTTACTGTGTTTACAGAACACAAAATCTTGAAACACAATTTCTCACAGCAAGATTTGAATTTGAGGAAAAGAAGATGGATGGAGTATCTAAAAATGTTTGAATTTGACTTGATGTACACACTGGGGAAAGGAAATTCGGTGGTAGATGCATTGAGTAGAAAGTCATATGCTCAGTTGGCTAAAGAAGATTCAGATGAATGGCAGTTGATGTCGGTCTTAGCCGAAATGCATGTGGACTGTGAAGACCGAGGTGATGTTGCAGTTTTCTTTTTAGCTATGCTTGTTCCTGATTTAGTAAAAATGATCAAAGAGGCACAAACATCTGATGCAGAATGTCTAGTTGTAAGTTAAAAACTCAATGGCGAGGAGACCATTGAGGGCTGGAATCTTGATGGGGGTTCAGTTTTGTGTTTTAGATATCGGATGGTTGTACCTATGGTTTTTTAGGAATAACTCCTTAATTATTACAACTATTAGAGATGGGCTGTATATCCAGGTACTCAAAAGATGTATATGGCATTGAAGGTGCATTTTTGGGGGAGCGACATGAAAAGGAAGGTGCTCGAGTTCATCTCCCGGTGCTTAACTTGTCAGCAGGTTAAAGTAGAGAATCAGAGACCAGCTAGTATGTTACAATATTTTCCCATCCCAGTGTGGAAATGGGATCACATAACAATGGATTTTGTTACAGGTCTTCCAAGAATGGTCCAGAAACACGATGCCATTTGGGTGATAGTGGACCATCTAACCAAGTTGGCCCATTGCATACCTATTTGTGAAACTCATATGGTGGAGGATCTTTAAAAAATATATATATGAGAAGTGGTAAAGAGGCATGGTGTACCAGTGTCAATAATATCATATAAAGATCCGAGGTTCACATATCGTTTATGGAAATCCTTACAATAATCCCTTGGGACTCAGTTGACTATGAGTATGATGTATCATCCTCAGACGGATGGGAAATTCGAGCGGATGATACAAATGTTGGAAGACATGTTGCGGTCTTGTGTAATGAATTTTGGTGGCTCATGGGAGGATAATATACCCTTAGTAGAGTTATCATACAATAAAAACTATCAAGCCTTGATACACATGGCTCTGTTTGAACCATTGTATGGGCATCTTTATCGTTATCCACTATGCTGGGTGGAAATGGGTGAAACTTTACTATTCGGGCCAAGCCTTGTACAAGAAACAACAAAGAAGATCTAGTTGATTAGAAAGAGGATGGAGACGGCTCGGAGTCATGAAAAATCTTATGCAAATCACCATCGAAGACCATTTCCATTCGCTGTGGGTGATCATGTCTTCTTGAGGATCTCTCCAAGGCTTGGACATCGTCGCTTTGGGAAGCAAGGCAAGTTATCTCCTAGATAAATTGGCCCTTTTGAGATACTGGAACGGGTTGGAGAGGTGGAATATTGGTTGGTATTACCACCATGGTTTAGTTCAATGCATAATGTGTTCTATATATCCCAGTTGAAAAAGTATCACCCTGATCCTGACCATGTGATTATATGGGATCACGTTGAGCTAGAACCAGATGCATCACTGATACATATCCCAGTACGGATCATGGATAGAAAAGAGAAAGTATTGCATGGGAAAGCATCGGCCTAGTAATGGTTTTATGGAAACATGGTCAGATGTAGGAAGAGACTTGGGAACGTGAGAAGGAAATGAAAGAGTAGTGGTCGAAACTCTTTTTTGCCAGTGATGGTTTTCTACTTTTTGAGGACAGAAAGACCAATGGTGGGGATAATGTAGTACCCCCAGTTTCGGGTACATAACCGCTTTCCTCACATTTTTAATTGGTGTGTATTTAATAGAGAGTTTCCATAAAATAGTGATTTTCCATAAAATAGAGTGTTTCCATAAAGTTGGGTGTTTCTATAATGTTGGTTGTTTCCATAAAGTGGGGTGTTTCCATAAAGTGAGTTGTTTCCATAAAGTGGGGTATTTCCAGAAAGTGGGATGTTTCCATAAAAAATGTGTTTCCATAAAAAGGGTAAAGGTGAAGTATGGGAGATTTTGGGGGTTTTATAAGGAGTGTTGGGACCAAAAGGAAGGTTGCACGATCCATACACGGTTAGCCCAAACCGTGTGGTCAAACCTTGTGCCGAGGTCAAATCTAGATCCTATTTTTAGGAGCTTACACATTTTTGCTCTATATATTTTGTTTTGTCTTCAAAACTCCCCTATTTTGAGATTATTCTCCCTAGTTTGCTGGAGAACCCTACCCACATGAGTTGGAGCCAACCCAGAGTCTTCCCTTGGTGATTTTGAGTCCGATTCTTGAGGTATGTCACCATTCTTTTCGGATTAGTCATGTTTTCTTAGATCTGCTTAGATCTAATTCTCTGATATCCATTATTTCTCAGATCTAAACCTATAGTGGGTATATATATTTTTTTTGGATTCCAAATAATTCAATGTTGAGTCATGATATTAATAGGATAAGAGATCTAAGGCCTTTCTTGGAGAATCGACCCGCTTTCTTGTGTGTTCTTTGTCTGTTGTCAAAGTTTCATCAAAACCTTCGAGGTAGGTGGATTCACTCTCATCTCCTATTTCTAGAATTTATTAGCATAGATTCAAAGTGATTTATTGATTGTAAAATTCATGGAAAAATCTTCATTTGTGATGATTTATGGTTTTTGTGAAATTGCGTGATCTTGGTGAATAGTTGTGAAAAAGGGGGTTTAGTTTCATGAATTTAAAATGATGATTTTAAATTATGGATTTTATGGAATTTCTAAATGGTTGATAAAAAAGATGTTTTCAATATAAATATTTTTCAATAAAAATTGAGTTTTATTTAAATGGTTTGGAATTGAAATGGTTTGGAATTGAAATGGTTTTGACGGAAATGGTTTTCAATAAAAAGGTGTTTTTATTGAAAGGGTTGTTTTGGCATGATAGTTTAGAATATGTGGTGTGTGTTCATGTTGTATATATGGGTCTTGGTTGAAATATGACCTTATTCTCAGTGCCAAAGGTTTAATGGAACATGAGAATTTCATACACGGGGCTTGGTTGAAATATGACCTTGTGCTCAGTGCCAAAGGGTTAATGGCACATGGGAAACAATTACCTTATAATGACTTGGTATATTGAAGAGAAACCACTCATGAGTATGGAAATATAATAACGTAGCATGCATGGTTGGTTGCATGGGTTTTAGGAATGGTTGAGTATGCTGATAAAGGGATATTGTGAAATGGTTGTAAAGATTGTTTAGTTATTTTTCTAGAAAAATATCTTGTTGGGAAAATTGGTTTCAATTGCACTTGTATGCTTTTGGTAATGAATGGTTTTGGAAACTTGTTTATATTTAGTTATAAATTGTTTTGGAGAAATTGTTTTATTTAAATTGTCTTATATAATTGTTGCTAACTCTTTTATCCTAGTGCCGTGAGTAGGGAAGTCATTGGTGAAAACCTACTGAGTTTTATACTCACCCCTTCTTTGGAACTTTGGTGCTTTTGCAGATGCTATCTTCCAGGACAAGGGAAAAGGTAATGTTTCACACGTGTTTAACACTACCTCATGATGTTTGGTATGTTCGTAGATTTTGGATCTTGGAGCTTGTGGAGCATGGAGTCTTGAGGTCTTTGGAGAGTCTTGTATAGTCTATCCGTTGTGTACATTGATACTCGGTTATTCTTCCGTTGTTTCTTACTTTGATGTGGTTTTGAGATACATGAATTTTTTTAGATGTATTACATTTGTTCATGCATCATATAGTGAATGTTTGGTTATGTTTGGTAGGTTTATTGGTTTATTTCTTAAAGGGTAAATTTCCCCCCACTTGTATTTGAAACCCTTTGGCATTTATTGACAGCCTTTGGCGTCTTGGGGATGTCGCTTAAGTCATAGTAATGACTCATTGTACTCTCAATCCAATGAGAATTGGTGGGTCAATAAAACATAGATATGTAGGAGAAACTAAGTGTTAAGTTCTGATAGAGAGTGATAGAAAACATTATTAGGAGAAATTTAACCACAAAAAATCACAAACTTGTGATGGGTTAAACGGTCTTTGATTCCCCAATAGGAAAAGTTAACAGACAATGTTTTTGTTTGTGTTCCATTTCATAAAGTTAGAGAATTTATTTATGATACTGACTAAGAACATAAGAAATACACTTAATTTTAAAGTAGAGTTTCATCCTTTAGTAAGTTTCTACCAAAAACTCATCTTTTCTGCAAACGATGAGTATTCAAGATGACTTGGTCACACCTGAAGCGCTAGAATGAACTTCTAGAGAATCACATAATCCACAAAAGTGAACCATATATTTCTCATATCTTTAGACATTAACCAAAACCAAAATAGTTAGTACAAGATTAAATAATCCACCAAAGGATAATCTTTTATAAAAAATAAATACTACTCTTAATCTCCAAAATTGAACAAACAATACCCAAATCTCAATAAAGACCATTAAATACACAAATGTCCTTAAAATTCATTAAAATAATCTAAATTATGTATAAAATCTAAAATTCAGAAGGATTTGATCACATATCCTTCTATATAAAATCTTAACATTTATCTCCAAATAACATCGACCACTCTTAAAGTCTCATAATGAAGTGTAATTAACCAAATCACATATTCTCTATAATAGGTTAATCATTTACATAAATAACCCAAATCAATCTATGTCCATAATAAAAACATAGATTATTCCAAAATAAAATTCCACCATTACTCATCAATTGAAATCCCAAAGTATTCTATTTTCCTTAGGCATATAGTTTCCCAAAAAGAGAAAACATCTTCCAAAATAACCTTTATCACTTAATCCCCAAATCATTTTCACATTCTAATGATATCCATTTGATAAAACATAAGATCCCAAATCAACTTATTGTTGATCAATAAAATCATTTAACTAAAAAAAATAAGTCGTACTAACCAGGGACTTCATGTAGTCCAGTGGTAGGCAATAAATCCCAATCGCACTTTTGTTGTGGGTTCGATTCCCGCAGCTTTGTCCGACATGACGGGGTGTCACACAGTTTGCGTGTTGTCCTTTTTTCAAAAACTATATAATTTTACAACATTCCAAAAAATGAGATAAACTCATCAAAAATAACCATGACATGATTTAACCTCAATGGCTGTCTTATGCCTCTCATTTTCATCCCAACTAATAATGACCTCAATATCTTAATTCATGAAGTCTTATATATATTGAATTTTTTTACCTCCATAAAATAACATTATTTCCAAAGAAAGAACATCATACCTTGATCATGGTGTCCACTTGGTTTCATCATCATCTTGTTCACATAGATAGATGGTCCATGCATTGCAACAATGATTTAGAGATCCTTCAAAATCATCTACTTCCTTTATCCAAATACACCTCGTACAACTTGGGTCATATGGGTGATTACAGAAAAACAGTTTCAGAAAATAATCATGTATGACATATAATTTCAAAACATATGATAAAATTTGATTTCTATAAAATAGTCAGACAGAGTTTGAGTCAAATCATTCAATCAATGTTCATTTTAAAATACCATAAGTATGTGATGAAATACTATAATTTAAAATCAAATATAAATAAGTTACTCAAGGGTATCCTTCTTCAACACCTTTTTCAAAATCATAATACACTACAAAATCTTGCGATAAGGTAAAATATTTGAAAATACCTTGATAATATTTACCTTTCTTGAAAATATGAGAATATTGAAAAAATAGGATTTGATTAAATACAACCCATGATCCAAAATGGTATCGAGGTATAATATAGGTGTTTGATATCTCAAACAATTGCTTGCAAGTGAGTTGTATGTTAGAAAATGTTTTAGAGTTGTCTGGACATGACTTAGTAATAACTATTGCAAGAAATTCATCAGGAAGAGATAAGAATGTCATTTGAGATCCTCCTCCTTCAATTTGTAACAGAATTTCCTTGATCTGAAAAAGTTACAAAATAAGGATTTAACTTAAGGAATAGATAGAGACTAACTATGTGTCTAACAAAAAATCATAATCCCTAAAGTTGTCTAAACTGACCTCTGATACTAACTATAAGGAACCAACCTTAAAACATTACATAATCTTGAATTAAATTAATAATTCACGTTGGGGATATTTTTTGGATTAGAGTTTTAGAGAATTAAGCCATAACTATTAAATTACATCTCAAAAATTAGAAATTAGACACTTCTACTCAGTTTCCATTTTTTTTCATAAAATAAAAATGGAGTGAAAAAAAGTCATATCTAGTTCCATGTTTTAGACATCATGACTTTTCCTTGATCATATCCTTGACCCTATTCATATTTAAGTCCTGTGAAAATCATTTAAAAACTTGGGATGAGCATAAAAATCCCAGTAAGGGTTATAAAATAAAGAAAGGAAACATCAACCCATCAATAAATAAAAACCAATGAAACCATACTTTTCAATCATAACATAACTCATGAAATCACAAGATTTATGAATAACACACGTAAATCATAAATCATAAAGGTAACTTATGGAATTTATAACATAATTAGATTGTAGCTTTCACAGTTACATATGGATTTATGTTTGGAATACCCATCACAGTATATTCCCTAAATAACTTAGGAGAAACATTAACGTTTACCTCTGTCATGTTACCCAATGAATTGTAGAGCTATCTGGGGCTCACCCATCCAAGGTTTATCACAGAACCACCCGTATATGTAAACAATTCCCAATAACCATAACATATTCATAACACATAAAACAAGCATAAAGGAAATATAAAATTTCCACATTGAAATCAAAATATATCATTTCAAGATATTGACATAATCAATGCTTTATCAAACCATTTAAAACATCTAATAAAGAGATTTTTGAATCAAAGTGTCCCATACAACTTTAAAACTTTTAAAAGTAATTTTAATTTCAAACATTCATATCCATATAAATAAATAATTAAAACCATTTATAAAACATGGACATTAATGAGAAATATTTAGAAGAATAAATCTTTAAAACATCTAAAATGATATTTTAGTTAAAGAGCTCCTAACCAAATGAGAGACGCTTGAATAAAAATAATCAAGGAATAAAAATAATCAAAACATATAATATCATGATAATAAAGAGATTCATGATATAATATGTCAAAGGGAAGTATATACACCATATAAAAGTGAGTTGGTGTATAACAACAAATAAGTCTCAATGGAATGTAAATTGATACAAAGTCCCTTGTAAAGATCATATCCTTATATTAAGGACAATTTAATGACAAAATTATGTGTGAAAAATAAGAATACACCCAATATATGTAGTTATAAAGTTTAAAACAATCATAGGTCATTCAAACATATTCACAGCATGACATAATCAATAAGTATAAGTTTAACCCAAATAATTGAAATTGGTTTAAGAAGTTCCCTTACAAAAATTTGACAACCTAACAGCGTCACATAAAAATTCATAAAATGAGTTGATGAGAGAAAAAAGGGTCTCAAATCACATGGGCATAAAATTTACAGTAATAAGTATATATAATAACATATCCCAACATTTAAAAATTGAAATTTAAAATACATAACATAAAAGTGGTCTTGAACTAAAAGAGTACAGTGAAAGGTTCCCTTACCAATTTGGTAACTTATGAAACATACACCCCATGAAGGAATGATCAGAAAATTAAGATGTTAATACAAATAAATTAAAGTATATTACATAAATAATACAATCATGGGCAGAATATACACCACACAAAAGGAAATAGTGGCAAATATAGCATGAATCTCACGGGAATAAAAAGTGAGATGAAAACCCCTTACCATGTTGTAATCAATCGAGTCATATGACCAAAAGTTAATAAACACAAAATTAATCACATAACACCATGAATATAAATATAATAATGATAATATATATCAAATGTCTGTACAAAATACACCACATGCAATAAATAAGTGGTGACCAATGGAAATCTCACGGAATTAAAAGTGAGATAAGAAACCCCTTACCACGTAGTAATAAATCAAGTTGTAAGACCAAAAGTTAATAACCAACAAATTTATTATAGAATACCGTGAATATAAATAGAATCATGATAATATATATCAAATTTCAGTACACAATACACCACATTCAATAAATAAGTGATGAACATTGGAAATCTCATGAAATTAAAAGTGAGATAAGAAACCCCTTACCTAGTGTTTGACTTGACTCGTTTGTTCCTTGTTCTTCTTGAATAATAAAATTAAGTTAATTTATAATTTCTTAGGAAATTTTTTCAAGTTTATTATTCCTTTTATATCACTTGTTACCTTGCAATAACAATTAGTTAATTATCTGAGTTCATATCAGACATTTTGTCGATGTTCGGAATTTGAATTAAAAACAAACTTGTTATAATTACAATTTGTCCATGTGGTCAAAAGTACATTATCTACACAATTATATTCATGATTTAGATATAATATATATAATATATATCTATTATATATGTATTTATAATAGTCCATAACATTTTGACATAAGAAATGAAATGCACCATTCATGGAGACGGTAAGCCGTACATACGCATGAACACTACTTTCATTTTTTTTCATTTTTAAACAAATGAAAGATTAATGATAAATAGGTATATTATAATTCCAGTATAATATAATATATTATATATATTACATAATTTCATTAACATCATCATTTATATGTTCCATGTATGGTATGAATGAGTCATATCACTTTGAGGAGGTGGTAGTCCGCACTTCCGCAAATGAAATTATCGTATTTATACAACATAAAAAGCATAAAAGTATGTTATAAATGAGAATTACCAAAGAATATTGATAAAATAAAATATAATTTATATCATATATAATTACAGTTCCATAATAATGGGAACCATGATAGGCGGTTGGAGATATTTGAACAATCATCGTTTTGTGAGGCTGTAGTTTGCCCTCCATAGAAACAGTATGTTCGTATCCATTAGATAGAGATGTGTGGAAGTATAGTTTGAATAATTCTCATAAAAACAACCTAGTATATTTATGATACTTGTGTTTTTATAAAAGAAAGGAATAAATAGAGTTTATGGGGTTGGAGAAGTAAAATAAAAGAAAAGAACTTAAGAGAATATATTTCCTTTAAATTGGGTATCTTCCTTTGGTGTGAACCAAAAGGTTTACTTGAAGTGCCTTCTGCCTAAATTAAGGATTCTAGGTGGAAGAGAGAGATATTGAAAGATTATTTGTGTAGATTTTGGATGAGCCAAGGGGCTTTAGATGTGTGAGTAATGGGTTAGAGGTGAGGGCTTTTTATAAGGTGGAGGAGGGGCTCTTTAGGAAAGTTTGAAAATATTATTTTATTATATAATTATTTTCGGTTTCTAAAGGTAAAAAACTTATTAAAGTCAAAGATAAGATGACTATTGTTTGAAATAAAATCATCCAATAAGAATTGGGTAGGTTTTAGACATTGTTTTAATATTTATAATCTTATTTATTTAAATCATTCATTAATGAGGTAAACACTGCATCATTATTGTGTCATAAATAATTTTATTTATTTGATGTCTAAAAATTATAAATAAAATACCATGATGTAGGAAATATTATTATATTTATAATAAATATTTATAGTCTAATATATCAATTATATAACCCCACATTAAATTTGTTTAGTAAAACAATACATGTTTATGATATTTTTATTTTTACTTTAAATAAAAAGTTATTAATGTCATTTTCATACCCAAATGGCTTTCAAAGGCCAAAAATCTCACCCAAGGATTGTATTCATCGTCCATGACTCATAAAATAATGTTAGGATAGGTGTTAAGGTTATTTTATATTATTATAATATTATTTTTACCTTGAATTACCCTATTTACTTTTAACCGAGGTAAATAAAAGTCAAAAGTTACTATTCACCAAAAATTATTTTCATCTTATTGAACCACATTTTACTTACTAATAACAAACATGTATATCGGATTTTTGAAATTCAATTCACAGAAGTGGTAAAATTTCATTTAAATGAAGAAGTTGGTTTTTTAACTACTACTCAGTGTTTTCACTATTCATCAAAAATTGAAGTTTTTCAGAAAAATAAAAAAAATTCAGCCTAATCTATATTCAATATTACAAATTCAAAAATGATGTATATTTTACCAAATTAATAACATAGAAGTTTCTTTAATTAATTTGAAATTAATTCTTGTTGTCAAAATAAAAAGCATGTTTAAAAAAAAAATCTTAATCCAAACTAAATACAATTTCTCAACTTCAAAAACATATTAATTGTTATATTATATTAATAAAAATATCACCTTCCCACTAAATCACTTTTCTAAGTCATTAGTATCATTAAAAAAATTATTTCAAATCCTTAACAAAAAAATATTGAACAATCCTTATATATTTTACAATTCTTGAATTCTAATATATACATACTTCAGTCATCCCACTTATTTCTCATACCATTAACTAGTACCCATCATATTATTCATTAATACCTATTTCATTTCATTTTTCATTTGTAGTATCTTCATCATCAATAGAAAAACCAATACTTATAAAACCTTTATGAATCTCTTTATGATCATTTCCCTTAGTAAATCAATTTTTATAATTCCCATATGTTATACATTTAAAAATTCAACCATCAATGATGTCTTATGGAGACCATTTTTCTCATCCATTGCGTTAACCAAGCTTTCATTTTTTACTCTATAATTATTTTCTGTATGTCCTTATTTTCCACAATAAAAACATATTCCCATCCCACTAATACATTAGATTGAGTGTTTCATACAACATTGTTTACATATAGAAAACTAAATCTTCTTTCCTAAATGGTCTCTGTTTCCCAAACTCTTCATGAACTCTATCCTTCTATTATTTAGTGAGTCTTAGAGTTGGAAAAGGTTTACATTGATAATAATATATCATGATAAATAATTAGGAATAATAAAAACCTCCTTAACTCCACACATCATCACATTTGGCTTCTCATTAGAAAAGATTTCTTCTAATTAAATATTAAGTCATTTTCTTCCGGTTCCTACAATTGAATAAAACAAAAAATCATAGTGTGAGAAACAGTAATCATAATTGGAAACCAAATAAAAAAAAACTTATAGGATATCTAAATCACGAAACATTATTTTTAATCTATAGAACCTTTGGTTTATCCTAGGTTATTAATAGTCATCATCTATTTAAATCCTTCACAATGTTTCCTAAAGAGTTTTTTAATTTACAAGGAATATCCCCTGGGAGTGTCAAGCCAAGTGTGAATTAAGGACCATTTTCATGCACCAGGTAATGATCAAGTCCAACTCAATGCACCATATTTAGTGTTATTAACACTAGGTACCTCTATTATAAAGACACATCCACTTGTATTATCTAGACAAAGATGTAATTTCTTGGAAATCAATTTCTCTATCATTTACCAAAATTGGAATACATTTTCTTATACCTTGAATCATACTTAGACTTATCCCTAGAGGTATCCCTAGACATATCCTTAGAAATAGCCCCAGCAATCTCACTAAACTTTTCTCATCAAAGTTTAAAAAGGTTAACTAAACATTTCATTTGATACCAACTATAGATACCAAGTATTTTCATACATGGATATTATATCTTTTCAGATGAATATTCAATATATTATAAAAAAACACATTAGGAACATAATAGTGTAGTGTTTTGGAGTCTAGATACATAATATTTTAATTTGGTGAAAGATATTCAACATATCCCTTAAATATGTTCTACTTTAGCACTCTTTATAAACATACCAAACTTAAAACCATTCTTTGTAACACCCCAAGCTTTCACGGTACATTTCCCTTTGAATAATGCAATAGTTTGCACTGTACGCAACTTCGAGATTCTAACACACCATGACTAATCAAACTAGCCGTTATGAATAGTAAAACCCAATTTTTAAAATTTTTAAAATTTTATTTTTCAAAATGGAATTTATTTTTGAATTTGTAATATCAAAATTAGCTTAGGGTGAATTTTTGGTATTTTTTTGAAAAATTTCAATTTTTGAGGAATAGTGAAAAACACTGTGTTATTGGTTAAAACCGAATTTTTATTTAAATAATTATTTATTTTATGTCAATTTATTTTAGGTCAAAATAGATACATAATACCTATATAAGTTCAACTTAATTTATTGGAGTCATTTATAATAAGTTTAGATATATAGAAATTTTATTGAGCTTTTTACCGTCTTCTACCCACCTCCTAGGAGCATTTGCAGATTTGCATAAAACATAATTTTACCGCTTATGTGATTTGAATTTCAAAAATTCAAGAGACACAGTTAATATCAGTAAGTAAAATTTGGTTTAATAAGATGAAAATAATTTTTGGTGAATAACAACTTTTGACTTCTATTTACCACGGTTAAAAAGTAAATAGGGTAATTAAGGGTAAAAATGATATCATAATTACCCTAACACATGTAATAATTCTATTGGATAAGTATAAATAGACCAAAAAAACCTTAGGAATAAAATATGATCCTATTTGGTCCACTTTTATTAGATTAGGACAATTATTATTATTTTATTTAAAGAAGAGTAAAAAGAGTTAAATTCAAAGTTTAATAACTAAACCATTTTTAATATAGGGATACACACAATATAAATTCAAATATAAATATTAATTATAAATATAAAAATATTTCCTACATAATGGTATTTTATTTATAAATTTTAGACACTAAATAATTTAATTTATTTATGACACAATGATGATGCAATAATTACCTTATTAATGAAATATTAAAATAATTGATATTATAAATATCAAAATAAATGTAAATTGAGACTTATGATTAATTAAACTAATTTTTTAGGTTAATATGACATGTTAGGATTATTTAAATAAATTTTATTCTAATTAATAAAGTTCTTATAACTTTCAAAAAATTCAAATTCCTAATAGTGTCAAAATTGACATAATTGAGTTTTTAAAACAAATACTATATTATTAATTGATATAATATTCCTAAAAATCTAAGGTTCTTCCAAAGGACTTAGATAAGGTTATATATATTAATAATGAAACACATGGGGTTCTATTTTCTTGTTATAGTAAGTTTATTATCCATATAATATAAAAATACAAAGAGACATGGTAAATGTCAAACTATTTAACTAAGAGTTAAATCTAAAATATAAGGTTAATATGATGACCTAAACTTTCCTAAAACATATTTGTTGAGAGGTTTTTGACCCATACCCACCTTATCCTAGAAATAATTCATTTTGGAGCCATTATAAACTAAAAATTAATTTATTACAAAATAATATTTCAAGCTTTTCCTAAAGTGACCCTCACCTCTCTTATAAAAGGCCACTTCCCCTTATCTTAATTCCACCCCCCAAAGCCTTTTGGATCGGCCAACCCCTGCCCAAATATCCTTTCAAATATCCTCCCTTAAACCTAGAGGCCTTAATTTGATCATAAATCCAACCTAAGGAGTCATTTTGATCAAATCAAAAGGTAGAACCCGAAGAAGAGGTAAATATTTCATCACCTATTTCAAGTTCTTTTCTTCTTCCACTTACTATTTCTTTGTTATTTACATTATAAAATAATAACTCCAGTATCTTATATATACTATTATGTTATTAAAATGGTAAAAAAATATTTATTATTCTATCCATCATATGAATGACAAAGTCACCACACATGCATACGTACGACTTACCGTCTCCACGTCGTGGTGTAGTTTGTTATTCAAACACTTCATTATTTGGATGGGTATAATAATGAGTATAACTAATGTAAATAATAAATATAACATGTTAATGATTCTGTATATATGATATACCATTAAATTACATATGATTTCACCATAAATATAATGATATTGTCGCTCGTACGTACGTACGGATTACCGTCTCCACGAACGTGATGAGATTCATTCCCCATCGCAATTATTCAAGAATATATTTCATTTTATGATTAAAAATAATGTCTAAGAACTTAATATAATTCTGGATATGAATAAAATACATCCTATCCGTAACAAACATGGCTTACGTAACCGAGCATATAAAGGAAAAAAGATTAATTAACACCCGAAATGATGATACTACTAAAATATTATTAACAAAGAAATATTAGAGGATCATATATGAAATCATATTTCTGTATATAGTTCTTGTATAATTTAAAAACAATGATTTAGATATTATACAGGAGTTTAACATACCCTCTACCAAGGAAAAGTACAAGGTAAGGGTTAATTCCCAAATCTCTTTATTATCTAAAGTTGTTTTTACGTAAGTATCTACTGGGAATTCTTTATCATCCACATCCATGTTTTCTTAAAAATTTATTTCAAAACATTTTTAATATTTACTATAAAATGGGTTAAATTCATTTATAACCTTATTTTACCTTATATGTTTTTAAAGGAATATTTCCGTCATTTTCCAAAGAAGGTACTTAATGACCTTTTCGACAAAATTAAGGTAAGAATGTTTTTTTAACTTATACGGCGAGTGCAGATATTTTCTGCCATTATAACATCGTCAAAGATTATCTTACAATATTATAAGAATATTTTAAAAATAAATATTTTCTTTTATAATTATATGAATTTTAAATGATTTCAAAATATAAAGAGGTATTTCTCTAAATTTTTTTTTTATTTCATCTATGTTAACACACTTTTGATGGATTTTAAGCTTATTTGAAGTTGATTTATTATGATGCAAATCCTCCATATTATATTTAAGGTTTTGTGATATGTTTGATTGTGAATGTGTTATTATTATACCATTCATGGTTTATAGATAAAGTGTTTACATTTCATATGCTAGTTTTAATACGAATGTTTATGTTATGTTTATACCTTTTCATATGAGGAATGCATTGGACTTAGTAAGTGACGGGTGGAGCCTGCTATAGCTCCATGATGCATCAGTAGGTCTCATGAGACAAACTAGTGTATTGGCACAAGGACATGACAAAATCTTATTTGTATTCTTGGCACAAGTCCTTGACTATGCGGTTATGAAGTCTGGCATTATGAATTCCATCATTATGAAAGTGGATATTGATATTGCATGTGTTTATTAGACTAGTAGAATATCTATGTGAATAGTTAAATGGAATTATTTGATTTTATCTTTTCCATATTATTCTGAAGTTTAAGTTTAAAAGGATTTTGTTTTAGTATAATACATTTCCCTATATGTTTATGCTTATTTATGAAAGTTTCCGCTATATTTTTATCCTTACTGAGCATATGAGCTCACCCCTTTCTATGTTTTATTTTTCCCAGGATGTGAAGAAGTATTTTATGATTGACCTGCAAGGATAGGCTAAGGATATAAGTGTATTCAAATGGGGAAAAAATGTTGTTGATATTTTTATTTCATGATGTAATGTAAAACTTATGAATGTATCTAGTACTTCCAAGGCTACTAAACTGATCGGTCTTTCATGACATGATTCCTTGTATCATGCCAATGTTATGTAATAATTCACTGACTCTGGGTAACCGGGGTTAAGGCATTACATTTGGCATCAAAGGAAGTTTAGTACAAACCTTGGAAACTAGATTTATAAAAACTTTGATTAGATAACACTACCCTAAGATAGAATTTGAGGATTAGTATAGAAGAACTTCCTAGAATTTTGGTACTGTAGATATTTTGTGAGTTTTCCAAGAAATACATCATTATTTGGATACGATCAGGTAGAGGTGGCTCTGGCACATATGTACCTAGGGGTAAAACCTGAAAACACCACTTTGAGCTAGACTCAAAGGGGAACTGGTGCACGACAACATGCATTACTGCACTCTTGGTTACGACACTCCCAGGGGATATGCTTAGGATAATTCCCATTTTCTTTACAAAAAATTATTAAGGGTTTATGTGTATATACCTCCTCAAAGAAAATATTTTTATGATTATGGATTATATCCATAAACATTTCAATTTATTTTAAGTGTTTTACAAGTTTGGAATTATGTATTTCAATTCTTAAACTAATATAATGTATGCCATTGTTTAGAAATGACACCTAGTGGAAGGAATGAAAACCATATCAATGTATGTAATCTATATAAGGATTTACCTCCTACTCAAGATAATTATAGTGGAGTTGGTGATGCAACTGGTTTTGATCAGCTTATCACCATACTGGGGCAACTCACTCAGGTTATGAATAATAACCTTACCTATATGAAGCACCCTGATCCACAATGCAGAGGATCAATGTTAGACTGCTTCATGAGGTAACAACGACCAACATTAAATGAGATTACAAATCCATTAGTAGCTAAGAAATGGATAAGTTCCTTAGAGAAATTATTTCATGCTTTAGGGAGTAGTGAAAGGGAAAAAGTTTTCATGGCAGTTTATCGCCTCACGGGAGATGCAGATCAATGCTGGTCATTGATTCAAAACACAAAGGAAGATGAATAAGTATCAAACATGGAATGGAGGGAGTTTAAAGAGATTTTATTAGAAAAATACTTTCCTCATGACTATCAAGTAGATATGGAAAGAAAATTTCTAAGTCCGAGGCAAAAGGAGGATGAGAATGTATAAAAGTATGAGGCTAACTTTACAAGGTTAGCAAGGCATGCGGTAGATTATATACGTAACCCAAGGAGTAAGATTTATCGATTCTTTGATGGGTTAAAACCATTTATCTAGTGAGAATTAGTCTCAAAATCCTTCTTATCATACGAAGATATTATCTCATGTTCTATCAATATAGAAAAAGAATTCTCTAAGTCTTATAACTTTAAAGTAAAGAAAGAGAAGAAGAGATCTACTGAACACTATGGAAATAGAAATAAGGGGAATAAGAGAAAAGTTTAATATCCATCCTGTGGTAAATGTGGTAAGAAAAACACCGGTACTTGCCTGAAGGGAATGGGATTCTGTTACAAGTGTGGTGAAAAGGCCACCAAGCTCGTGATTGCAAGAGAAAGAAAGAGGCTTCCAATTTTGAATGCTACAATTATAGAGAAAAGGGGCATTATGAAAATGAATGTACTAATCACCAAGGGAAATTACCTCAAAAAAGGACAAGGGAGAAAGGCCAAGCTTATGTGATCACTACTGCTGAGGTTGAAGCTCTGAAAGATGTGGTGGAAGGTAATTTGATGGTTTCCTCAAGTTTAGCCAATGATTTATTTGATTCTGGATCATCGCATTGTTTTATATCTCCTCAATTTGCTAAGAAAATAAGATATTTCCAATTTGATTTAACAAGGGAGTTGTCAGTCAAAAATCCTAAGGGAAGTATCCTTGCAACAAAGTTTTGTGAATTAGTTCTCATTCGGGTATATAAATGTTCTTTATCTACTAATATCATCATTATAACCATGATTGAATTTGATATAATCCTTGGTATGGATTGGATTTCAGACCATGATGTAAAAATTTATTGTAAGAAGAAGGAGGTTACAATTCTTGATGATGATAAGGAGTACCTTATCTTTAGAGCAGAAATGTCACCATATAATTCTTATCTAGATCCACCCCCAGTAGCTCTACTAAATTCAATTATTGGGGAAGATGAGAATGAAATAATTATGGATGAGGAAAAGAATGTTTGAATAGAGGATGTACCTATTGTACACGAATATATTGATGTGTTTCCATAGGGTTTACCTGGACATCCTCCAGAATGAGAAATTGTGTTTTCCATTGATTTAATTCCTAGTTTAAGGCCCATATCGAAGACCCCTTATTGAATGACCACTGTGGAATTAGTGGAACTAAAGAAAAAACTAGAGAAATTTAGTAATAAGGGATTTATTCACCCTAGTATTTCTCCATGGGGAGCCCCTGTCCTTTTTGTTAAAAAGAAAGTCAGATCTATGGGGTCGTGCATTGACTATAGGGAGATCAATGCTATAACAATAAAGAAAAAGTATCCCCTACCTCGCATTGATGATTTATTCGACCAAATTCATGGAGCTCAATATTTTTCAAAGATTGACCTTCGATCTGGATATCATCAATTGTGTATAAAGAAGGAAGACATTCCAAAAACATCATTTCAAACTAGGTACGAGCATTACGAGTTTACAGTAATGCCTTTTGGATTGACTAATGCACCCTCTTTCTTTATGGATCTAATGAATAGAGTTTTCAAGGAACATCTTCATGAATTTGTAGTGGTATTTATTGATGATATCTTGATATACTCCAAAAGCTACAAAGATCATGAAAATCACTTGCACATTATTCTAAAGACTCTTAGAAGAAATGAATTATATGAGAAGTTTAGCAAGTGTGAATTCTGGATTCAGGAGATTTCTTTTCTTGGCCATATTGTATCTAATTATGGAATCTATGTTGATCCTTCAAAGACCAAGGAAATCCAAGAATGTCCAGAAATGACGAGTATAACTGTGGTACATAGTTTTATTGGTTTAGCAGGTTATTATCAGCATTTTGTCCAGAATTTTTCCTGATTGGCTAACCCATTAACCAAGCTCACTCGTAAAGGGGTTAAATTTGTTTGAAAAAAAGAGTGTGAAGAATGTTTTGAAGAAATAAAGAGAATATTAGCTAATGATCTTATCTTGACTTTACCATCAGGGAATAATGGTTTTGTTATTTATAGTGATACTTCAAAGAAAGGACTTGGTTGTGTCCTTATGTAGAATGATAAAGTTATTTCCTATGAATCACGGTAGCTAAAAATTCATGAGAAAAACTATCCCACTCATGATATTGAGTTAGCAGCTATAATCTTTGCTCTGAAAATATAGAGACACTATCTCTATGGTGAAAAATGTGAGATTTATACGAATCACAAGAGTTTGAAGTATATTTTCTCACAAAAAGAACTAAACATGAGACAAAAAATGATGACTTGAACTAATTTAGGATTATGATTACACAATACACTACCACCCAGGAAAGGTAAATAAGGTGGAAGATGATTTGAGAAGAAAAGATCATGGAGTTTTGAACAAGATTAGAGTTGAAAGGGATCATATTTTCATGGATCTAGTAAATATGGATATGGGAATAACCATGGAAGGTGAAACATCAATACTTTTTCAAATGGTTTCCAAACCATATTTACGAGAAAGGATAAAAAGTTCTCAGACTGATGATGAGGAATTTCAAATGAAAATTAAAGCTGTGAATGATGGGAGATTGATCTAATTCGTATATAAAGATGGAATTTTGAAATTTGGGAAGAGACTTTGTGTTCCTGATATACCTGATCTAAATAGGGAATTATTGTATGATGCTCATAACTCCAATTTATCTATACATGCTAGTAGCACTAAGATGCATAGAGATTTGAAAGAACATTTTTGGTGGGACAACATGAAGAGAGAGATTGCCGATTTTGTGTCAACATGTATGGTTTTTCAACAAGTGAAATCTGGAAGGAAACAACCTGGAGGATTCATGAAACCTCTTCCCATACCTGAGTGTAAATGGGACAATATTATGATGGAATTTTTCATGGGGCTACCAAAGACTCCAAGAAGGAATGATGCAATATGGGTCATTGTTGATTGTCTTACCAAGTCAGTACATTTTCTTTCTATAAGAGAAGATTTACCACTTGAACATATGGAAAGACTATATATTAATGAAGTTGTAAGACTCCATGATGTACCCCTATAGATTGTTTCTGATTTTGATCCCCGTTTTACATGAAGATTCTGGAAAAGTCTTTAGAAGGCCCTGGATATTGAACTTTGTTTGAGCACTGCCTACCACCCTCAAACTGATGGACAATCAGAATGGACTATTCAAACCTTAGAAGACATGTTGAGATCCTACTCACTTGACTTTAAAGGTATGTGGGATACATATTTACCTCTGTTAGAATTTTCCTATAATAATAGCTTACATTCAAGTATTCATATGGCACCATACGAAGTGTTATATGGAAAGAGATGTCGCACACCAACTTGTTGGGATGATGTTGGTGAAAGAAAACTTGTAGGCCCCGAACTTGTTGAGGAAATGATGGAAAATGTGAAGGTTATCCAAACCCACATCAAAGCAGCTCAAAGTAGGAAAAAGAGATATGTAGATAACTGAAGGAAGGATTTGGAATTTCAGGTAGGAGATCAAGTTTTATTGAAGGTATCTCCATGGAAGGGTGCTATATGTTTCGATAAGAAGGGTAAATTGAGTCCCAGGTACATCAGACCTTTTGAAAATCTAGAACGAATTGAAGTTGTAGCTTATCGTTTGGAAATGACTCTAAGTCTTTCCAAAGTTCAAGATGTGTTCCACATATCACTGTTGAAAAAATACATGCCTGACCCAACACATGTACTCACCTATGAGAAACTTGAACTGGAACCTGATCTGTCCTATTTTGAAGAGCCTTTCAAAATTATTGATACAATAGAGCAAGTGCTGAGAAACTGGATGACTCATCTGGTAAAAGTTCTATGGAGAAACCATAAGATGGAAGAGGTAACATGGGAACTAGAGAAACTTATGATGAAGAACCACATGAATCTTTTTATGCGGTAGTATTATAGAAATTTCGAGGATGAAATTATTTTAAGGAGGGAATAATGTAACACCAAAGATTCCACGGTATGTTTCCCTTTGAATAATGCAATAGCTTGCATTGTACGCAACTTCGAGATTCTAACACACCGCAACCAATCAAACTAGCCGTTATGAATATTAATACCCACTTTTTAAAATTTTATAAATTTTATTTTTCAAAATGGACTTCATTTTTGAATTCGGAATTTCGAAATTAGCTTAGGGTGAATTTTTGGTATTTTTCTGAAAACATTCAATTTTTGATGAATAGTGAAAAACACAACGTTATTGGTTAAAACCGACTTTTTATTTAAATATTTATTTATTTTATTTAAATTTATTTTAGGTTAAAATAGATACATAATACCTATATAAGTTCAATGTAATTAATTGGAGTCATTTTAAAATAAGTTTAGATATATAAAAATTTTATTGAACTTTTTACCGTCTTTTACGTACCTCCTAGGAGCATTTTCAAATTTGCATAAAATATAATTTTACAGATTCTGTGAGTTGAATTTCAAAAATCTGAGAGACATGTTTAATATCAGTGAGTAACATGTGGTTTAATAAGATGAAAATAATTTTTGGTGAATAGTAACTTTAGAATTTTATTTACCACGGTTAAAAGTAAATAGGGTAATTAAGGGTAAAAATGATATCATAATTACCCCAAAACATGTACTAATTTTATTGGATAAGTATAATTCGAACAAAAAAAACCTTAGGAATAAAATATTATCCTCTTAGGTCCACTTGGATTAGATTAGGACATTTATTATTATTTTATTTAAAGAAGAGTTAAAAAAGTTAAATTCAAAGTTTAATAACTAAACCACTTTTAATAAAGAGTTAAAAAAAATATAAATTATAATATAAATATTCATTAGAAATCTAAAAAAATTTCCTATATAATGTTATTTTATTTATAATTTTTATACATTAAATAATTTAATTTATTTATGACACAATGATGATGCAATAATTACCTTGTTAATGAAATATTAAAATAAATGATATTGTAAATATCCAAATAAATGTAAATTGATACTTTTGATGAATTCCACTAATTTTATAGGTTAATATGACATTTTAGGATTGGTTAAATAAATTTTATTCGAAGTGATAAAGTTTTTATGGATTTCAAAAAAATCAAATACTAAATAGTGTCAAAATTGACATAATTGAGTTTTTAAAACAAATACTATATTATTAATTGATATAATATTTCTAAAAATATAAGGTTCTGAAAAAGGACTTAGATAAGGTTATATATATTAATAATGAACCACATGGGGTTCTCTTGTCTTGTTATAGTAAGTTTATTAACCATATAATATAAAAATACAAAGAGACATGGTAAATGTCAAACTATTTAACAAAGAGTTAAATCTAAAAGATAAGGTTAATATGATGACCTAAACCTATCTAAAACCTACTGGTTGAGAGGTTTTATACCCATACCCACCTTATCCTCTAAATAATTAATTTTGGAGCCATTATAAACCGAAAATTATTTTATTATAAAATAATATTTCAAGCTTTTCCTAAAGTGACCCTCAACTCTCTTATAAAAGGCCACTTCACCTTCTCTTAATTTCACACCTCCAAATACTTTTGGCACGGCAAAAACATGACCAAATATCCTCTTAACTATCCTCCCTTAAACCTAGAGTCCTTAATTTGATTATAAAGCCAACCTAAGGAACCCTTTTGATCAAATTAAAAGGAAGAACCCGAAGAAGAGGTAAATATTTCATCACCTCTTTCAAGTTCTTTCCTTCTTCCCCTTCCTCTTTCTTTGTTGTATCCATTATAAAATAATAACTCCAGTATTTTATATACACTATGATGTTATTAAAATCTTACAACCATATTCATTATTCTATCCATCATATGAATGAAAAAGTCACCATACGTGCGCACGTACGACTTATCGTCTCCACATCGTGGTGTAGTTTGTTATTCAAACACTTCATTATTTAGATGGGTATAATAATGAGTATAAATGATGTAAATAATAAATATAACATGTTAATGATTCTTTATATATGATATACCATCCAATTAAATATGATTTCACAATCAATATAATGATATTGTCGCTCGTGCGTACGTACAGATTACCGTCTCCACGAACGCGATGAGATTCATTCCCCATCGTAATCATTCAAGAATAATTTTCATTTTATGATTAAAAATAATGTCTAAGAACTTAATATCATTATTTATATTAATAAAATGCATCCTATATCTAAAAAACATGACTTACATAACCGAGCATATAAAGGAAAACAGATCAGTTGACACCTGAAACAATGATACTACTAAAATATTATTAACAAAGAAATACTAGAGGATCATATATGATATCATATTTATGTATATAGTTATTGTATAATTTAATAACAATTATTTAACTATTATACAGGAGGTTATATTACCCTCAACCAAGGAAAAGTACAAGGTAAGGTTTAATTCCACAATCTCTTTATTATCCGAGGTTGTTTTTACGTAAGTATCTACTGGGACCTCTTTATCATCCACATCCGTGTTTTCTTAAAAATGTATTTGAATTTTTTTTTGATATTTACTAGACAACGGGTTAAAGTCATTTATACCCTTATTTTATCTTATATGTTTTGAAAGGAATCTTTCCGTCATTTTCCAAACAAGGTACTTTATGGCCTTTTCGACAAAATTAAGGTAAGAATGTTTTTTTAACTTATACAGAGAGTGTGGCTATTTTCTACTGTTATAACATCGTTGAAGATTCCCTTAAAATATTATAAGAATATTTTCAAAATAAATGTTTTCTTTTATAATTATATGACTTTTAAATGATTTCAAAAATAGAAAGAGATATTTCTCTAAAAAAAGTTTTGATTTCATCTATGTCAACATCCTTTTGATGGATTTTAAGTTTGTTTGAAGTTGATTTATTATGATACAAATCTTACATATTGCATTGAAGGTTTTGTGATATGTTTGACTATGGATGTGTTATTATTATACCATTCATGGTTTATGGATAAAGTATTGGCATTTCATATGCTAGTTTTAATACGAATGTTTATGTTATGTTTAAACCTTTTCATATGAGGAATGCATTAGACTTAGTAAGTGATGGGTGGAGCCTACTATAACTCCTCGATGCATCGATAGGTCTCATGAGACAAACTAGTGTCTTGGAACAATGCCTTGACAAAATCTTATTTGTATTCTTGGAACAATACCTTGACTAAGTGGTTATGAAGTCTGACATTATGCATTCCATCATTATGAAAGTGGCTATTGATATTGCATGTGATTATTCGACTAGTAGAATATCCATGTGAATAAGTAAATGGAATTATTTGATTTTATCTTTTCCATATTATGATGAAGTTTAAGTTTAAAAGGTTTTGTTTTTGTCTAATACATTGCCTTAAATATTTATGCTTATTTATGAAAGTTTCCGCTATATTGTTATCCTTACTGAGCATCTGAGATCATCCCTTTCTATGTTTTATTTTTTCCAGGATGTGAAGAAGTATTTTATGGTTGATCTGTAGGGACATGCTAAGGATATAAGTGTGTTCATAAGGGGAAAAAAGTTTTTGATGTTTTTATTTCATGATATAATGTAAACATTATGAATGTATCTAGTACTTCCAAGGCTACTAAAATGATCGGTCTTTCAGGGCATGATTCCTTGTATCATGCCAATGTTATGCAATAATGCACCGACTCTGGGTAACTGGGGTCAGGGCGTTACATTCTTAATTTCCCAAGGAAATGAAACATAAGAAATAGTGAGAGCATAATAAGTTTATAGAAATGAGATATGTAATCATAAAATCAATATAGTGTAGGAGAACATGAGAAAAACATTTAAAAACCATACCCTTTATATCAAAGATCATAATCACGAGTCATGGAATAAAGATCAACAGTTCATAAAACATGAATCATAAGGAAATAAATGAACATTATCCATGAGAGCATAAAATTTTCATAAGACATAGAATTTTGGCATAGAAATAAGCATATAAAATCATTTCCATAGTAGTTAAGACTCACTTACAAGGCTGTCATAGTGGAATGAGTTCACTCCCAAAACAATTATATTAGTCAAGGTTCACTCCCAAGACTATCATAGCATACAAAGTCCCTTAAGAAACTATTTTCACTCTGAATTCTAATCCTATCTATCTCATGAGATATAAATATCTACCCAATGCATTGGAGGGAGATATAGGACACATCTGTCTGATAATAAAAATAATACATATGTGTGCCATAGTATCATAAAAAATCCATCATATCATAAACCATTAAATGAAATGTTTTTTACAATAATTTCATTATATCATAACCTGTGGAAAAGAGACAAGTTTAATAATAATTTTATCATTTCATAATCTCATAAACTATGAAAAAATAAGCACGTTTCATAATAATTTTATCTTGGTATAACCTGTTGAGGAGAAATGGGTTTATAGAAATATTTTCATCATACAGATAAACAATTAAAATAAAGAATAATAATCATACCATTGAATGAAATCCACAGTAAAGAAAAGGTTATATCAATCGATGTTATCTTAAATAGAAAATGATTTTGAATGATAAATCACTTGAAACATTTATTGAGGAAAATAATTTTTTCATAAAATAATTTTTTATAAATAAAAATTCATAAAATATTTTGGAAGTTATTTTAATTGATAATAATATTGAAACATATAAAGTAGGTTTTAAATATAAATTAAAATACTTTTTTATAGAAAACATCCTTTCAACTTGGAAAAACACTTTTTGAAACTTTTTAAAAAATAATTGTTACTTTTAAATCATTTATTTAAAATATAAAAATTTACTAACTATTAAGGAAAAAATATTCTCTAAAAACAAATTTTAAAACATTAAATAGAAGTTTTAAATCATTTAGTGGCCATGAAAGTAGAAAATACTATTCATGTCATGCATTTTAATAACAAAGATTCTTTTCACATTTTTAGTAAAATACAAACCATCATTATTTAGAAAGAGAAATGAATATTCCAACATATTTTTTTAAAATGTAAATCATGGTAAAAATGACTTTTAAAAAATCCAAATAGTAAAAAAAATTTGAAAACATTTTTAGAAAACATGGTTTTGGAAGAAAATTGATTTCTGACTGAAGAGAGAAATAAAGTCATCCTTTCTTAAAAACCTTATTTTTGAACTCTTGAATACATAAATATTGGAAAACAAATGAAAAAAATGTATTCACATTATATAACCAGATTATAATAAAATTCATGAGTTTATTGAGAGATATATCCTCAAATGTAACACCACGACCCCTCTAGACTGGAGCTAGTGCGTTACTTGTAATATTGGCATGGTTAAAAGAAATGAAAATCCTGAAGGAATGATCAGTTTAGTAGTATTTAAGAAACTAGATACATAGATGTTACTCAAATTACATTGGAAAAGTTTACAAAATACAATACATAACGAAACTAAAAACTGTATCCACAAGAACTCAATAAACAATATCCTCTTTGTCACCTGTTGAAAGTAAACAATGAAAGGGGTGAGCTCAAATGCTCATTAAGGGTTAAAAATAGTGGAAGAATGAGTAAAATAATAAGAAAATCACAATCAATATGACATGATCAATATGGCATAGTTAATAAATGAATAACTAATGCCATTAATAAACTGAGAATGAAACCGTATCCATAGATTTTGTCATAGTGAAAACAACATGGATAATAATAATAACTGATAATGAATAAATATAATGCTTATTATTTGGATGTCATGCATCTGGCACATGAAACCATAATACCGTTAAAATGGTTTTGTTCTATGGGTTGAAACCCGTCTGAATTTTGGAAACAAACTCGAAGGGTTTGTCGCCCAAATGATTTGTCTCATGAGACCTACCGATGCATCGAGGGGCTATAGTGGGCCTCACCCACCACTACATGTCCAAATCATTATTTATACATTGATTCAATACAATAGAAATATTCCTTTTCAATATCCATATAGAGTAGAGTATACAGATTCATTAATATTAAAATAACTTTCCAAATAAACACTGTATGTAAAATGGTATACGGTTTAGACAAAAAACATATCCATGATATGAGATTATGGATATTTAATATAAATATAATTTTCAAATAAAATGTGATCTCAAATGGGCATTAGGTACACCCCATAAGGATTATTAGGTGCACAATACAAAGTTAGTCACAACAAAATAGTAGTTGAGACAAAGACTCTTACCACAATGTAATTGGTAGCATCATATAAACAGAAATTAATAAACCTAAAATGAATCATTTAATAACATGAATATAAATAGAATCATGTTATTATATATCAAATGTAAGTACACATATACCACATACAAGATATAAGTGGAGAACAATGAAAATCTCACAGAAATGAAAGTGAGATGAGAAACCCCTTACAAACATTTCGGCATGGTAGCGAGTGTTATTGAGAGGGATTAATGAGAGTTAAAGGGGTATTACATTATTTATATGTCACAAGGGAAGTATGGGGGAGGATAGAAAACATACCCCATCATTATGAATTAAAAATAAAATATCACAACATAGGGGAGATTCTTGAACAAAAGTGAGAGAAGATCCCTTACCTTATGCTTGAAGGTGTTCTTGAATTGTTATTTAAGAACTGAATAAACAAATTAGGCTTCTTAATTAATAATTCCATAACCTATTCTATATGTAAATGATTTATTATAACCCTTTTTAGTTCATTCAAGGCCTTTTTGATTAGTTATAAGGTTCAATTTCATTGTTCGGGCTCATTTGTTTACTTGGTTTTAAATGATCAGTTTACTTATATTCAAGTTTGAATAAATATATAAGATGGATGTGGTTTTCCAGAAATTAATTTATATTATATTAGTTAATATACATAATATTACATGGTTTTAAATTTAATTTGGTTACTTAGATTGAATTCGAATTATTATATATATAACCTTAGTGACAACCGTTTTGGCTAAACGGTGGGTTTGATTACAGTGAACATGTTTTGATTTATAACATAATACCATTTGTAAAAAAGGATTAAAGAACTAAAAATAAGATATATTACATATATAATAATATGGTTCAACCATAACACAAATGGTTTCATGACCATAAATAAATATTATAATAGAAATTGATAAACCGTTGTCCTTGAACGTGCTAAATTAGCACATCTCAAACGGTGCTTTAATTTGTTTCAAATAAATGGTGGGGGAAAGGAGAGAAGGTAATGAAATATATATTTGAATGAAAACATTCCATTACATGTATTTTACTGTATTTATCACACTATTATGGTGAGGAAAGAAACAAAAAGAAAAGAACTTATAAGAATTGAAGGAATTGGAAAGAGGAATTTACCGCTTGAGACTTCCACCTTTGAGAACCTCTTAAGGGGATAGGTTTTGATATTTTGAAGTGGATAGGAGATTTTGGACATGGGGGAGGATCTTTAGGAGAGACTCGGGCAGAATATTGGCAAGTAACAAGGCTTGAGTGGTGTGAGAGGAAAAGGGGGTGAGGGGTGCTTTATATAGTGGAGGGGAGAGGAGTTTTCTTAATATTATAATCATTAATTTATTATTTCCTCTCAAGACAAACAATAGTGAGTATTACATGACCAAGAACATTATTATATGCATGTGACTTAGAAACAATTAATATTACATCATCATATCATCATCAATGAGTCAATTAATCCATTATTTAGCATTTATTGTGAATTATCAGATTTTACTATTCATAAAAAATTTAAGTATTTCAGAAAAATCCCAAAAATTCACCCTAACCATTTTTTGATATGTAGAATCCAAAAATGAATTCCATTTTTCAAAAAATAATTTTATAAATATGATTAATTAAATATTTAATTAAAACCATTATTTAATCAAAAAATATAAACACTTAAAATTTTCATCTTCATTTTTAAGGTGCCTAAATTCATTTATACACTCAATGGTATGGATACCATTCATAAGAGTCATATTACTATTCCTAATGGTAAGTTACTATTCATAAGGGTAGGTTGCTATTCATAAGGGTAGGTTACTATTCATGGAAAATTGATTTTTCCTTATTGGACTCCAAATAACTTACTGATTGCAACCATGTATGTCAGATTTTTAAAATTCAAATCACAGAGCTGAAAAATTTAAGTTTTATTGCTAGGTTATGGCTATAACCTATAAGTAAACATGTTTTTTTCCATAGAGGCTCAGTGATTCTTGAAATATAGGCTATACCTAAAATGTATTTAAGAGATACATACCATAAAATGTTTGAGGTTCTACATTATTCCCTCCTTCGGAAATTTCATCCTCAAAATTTTATGTATGAAACTCAACAAAAAGATGTGGGTGATTCTTTTTCATAACATCCTTAGGTTCCCATGTTGCTTCCTCCATATTCTGGTTTCTCCAAAGAACCTTTACAAGACGAGTTGTCTGATTTCTCAATACTTGCTCCCTTGTTTCAAGAATCCCAATAGGCTTTTCACAGTATGAAAAATCAAGTTCCATTTAAATTTCTTCATAGGTGAGTACATGCATTGGGTTTGACATGTATTTCTTCAACAACGACACATGGAACACATCATGAACTTTGGAGAGATTTGGCGGCATTGCTAAATGGTAAGCTACTGCTCTGATTCTTTCCATAATTTCAAATGGCTTGATATACCTAGGGCTCAGTTTCCCTTTTTTACCAAACTTTAATACACCCTTCCATGGAGATACTTTCAGAAATACATGATCTCCCACTTGGAATTCCAAGTCCTTTGTTTGTTTGTCAGCATAACTCTTCTGCCTACTTTGGGAAATTTTAATATGAGCTTGCATCTTCTTCACCTTTTTCGTGGTCTCTTCAATAAGTTCTAGGCGTATAAGTTTCCTCTCACCAACTTCATCCCAACAAGTTGGAGTTCGACATCTCTTTCCATAAAATGCTTCATATGGATCCATTTGAATACTATAATAGAAACTATTATTGTAGGAAAATTCCACCAAAGGAAAGTATTGATCCCACATACCTTGGAAATCAATAGATAATGACCTCAACATGTCTTCTAGAGTTTGAATAGTCCTTTCAGACTTTCCATCCGTTTGGGGGTGATAAGCAGTACTCATACGAAGCTCAGTATTCAAATTCATCTGGAGACTTTTCTAGAATTTTGATGTAAACTGGGGATCTTGATCAGACACAATCGATAGAGGTGCGCCATAAATTCTTAAAACTTCATTAATATAAAGTCTTCCCAAGCGCTCAAGTGGAAAATCCTCTCTTATAGGAAGAAAATGTGCTGATTTTGTGAGCCGATCAATAATTACCCATACTACATTGTTTCTTCTAGGTGTCCTTGGTATTCTGGTGACAAAATCAATCATAATGTTATCCCACTTCCACATAGGAATAGTTAGAGGTTGCATCACTCCTTTGGGATGTTGTCTCTCTGCCTTCACTTGTTGACAAACTAGACATCTTGACACATAGTCGGCAATTTCCCACTTCATATTATCCCACCGGAAATATTCCTTCAGATCCCTATACATCTTGGTTCTACCTGGGTGTATAGAGAAATTTGAGATATGATTATCTTCTAATAGTTCCCTTTTTAGCTCAGGTACTGATGGAATGCACATCCTCTTCCCAAATTTCATAACTCCTTTTTCATACACGAAGTCAGCCAGTCTCCCATCCTTGACAACATTAATTTTCTTGTGTAGGTTCTCATCATCAGATTGAGAGATTTTTATCTTCTCTAATAAATATGGTTTATCAATCATTTGAAAGAGGAAAGATGTTTCCTTTTCCTTAACAATTACCATATCCATCTTTAGTAGATAAAAAAATATAGGATCTCTCTCAATCCTCATTTGAGTTAGAAGTCCATGATCTTTCCTTCTTAATGCATCTGCCTCCTTATTCGCCTTTCCCGGGTGGTAGTGTATAGAAAAATCATAATCTTTGAGTAACTCAAGCAATATCCTCTACCTCATGTTGAGTTATTTTTGTGTGAAAATGTATTCCAAACTCTTGTGGTCTGTATAAATCTCACATCTCTCTCTATAGAGATAATGCCTCTATATTTTCAGAGCAAAGATTATAGCTGCTAACTCAAGATCATGAGTTGGATAATTTTTCTCATGAGTCTTCAACTATCTTGATGCATAAGCAATAAATTTATCATTTTTCATAAGGACGCAACCCAGTCCATTCTTTGATGCATCGCTGTATATTACAAATCCACCACTTCCAGATGGAAGAGTCAAAATTGGAGCATTGACCAATCTTCTTTTCAATTCTTCAAAGCATTCTATACATTATTTTTTCCACACAAACTTAAATCCTTTACGTGTGAGCTTGGTTAGAGGGTTAGCCAGTCGAGTAAAATTCTGAATGAAATGCCGATAGTAACCTTCTAAGCAAATAAAACTATGTACCTTAGTTATGTTTGTTGGTGTGGGACAATATCGGATTGCCTTTGTATTTGCTGGATCAACTAGTATTCCATCCTTAGAGACAATATGTCCTAGAAAATAAACTAACTAAATCCATAATTCACATTTGCTAAACTTCCCATATAATTTATTGCTTCTAAGAGTTTACAGAATGACCTATAAGTGATTCTCATGGTCATCATAGCTTTTTGAGTATATGAGGATATCATCGATGAATAACACAAAAAAGTTATCAAAATATTCCCTGAAAATTCTATTCATTAAATCCATGAAAACAGAGGGTGCATTTGTCAGTCCAAAAGAAATTACTGTAAACTCGTAATTCCCATACCTGGTCCGAAATGATATCTTTGGAATATCTTCCTTCCTTACACACAATTGATGATATTCTGATCACAGGTCAATTTTCGAAAAGTATTGAGATCTATGAAGTTGATCAAATAAATCATCAATCCGGGGCAGATGATACTTATTCTTTATTGTAATAACATTGATTTCCCTATAATCAATGAAAATCCTCATGGATCCATCTTTCTTCTTGACAAAGAGGATAGGGGATCCCCATGGAGAAAAACTAGTTCAAATAAATCCTTTTTCACTCAAATCCTCTAGTTGTTTCTTTAGATCTATTAATTCCATAGTAGCCATTCTGTAGGGAGTCTTTGATATAGGTCTTGCATCAAGAATTAAATTAATAGAGAACTCAACTTCCTGCTCTGGAGGATGTCCAGGCAAATCCTCTAGAAATACATCAATGTATTCTTTCACTATGTGCACATATTCAATTTGAATATTTCTTTCTCACCCATAGATATTGGTTTATCTTCCTCTCCAAGTATTGCATTCAGTAGAGCTACTGGGGGTGGTTCTAGATAAGAATCAGGTGGCGAAGTTTCTTCCCTAAAGACAAGATATTCTACACCATTTTCAAAAATTGTAACTTCCTTATTATTACAAAAAATCTTCGCATCATAATTTGATAGCCAATCCATAACGAGAATTATATCAAATTCAGTCATTGGTATGATGATAAGGTTAAAAACTAAAGAACGTTTTGGTGTCTAGAGGGGGACTAGTTGACATGCCTTTGTTGCAATGATTCATCCCCTGGGAGTTTTGACTGACAACTCCTTTATTAAATCAAATTGGACATATCTAATTTTCTTGGAAAACTGGGAAGATATAAATGAATGAGATGATCCATAATTAAATAAAGTGTTGGCTAAGTTTGAGGAAACAATTAAAGTACCTTCCACCACGTCATTAGGAACTTCAACCTCCGTGTTTGTAATCGCATAGGCTCTCCCTTGTTCTCTTTGATTTTTCTGAGGAATGTTTCCTTGGTGCTTAGGAAACTCATTTCCATAGTGTCCCGTCTCTCTGCAATTATAGCATTGAATATCATTGAATTGTTTCTTCCCCTTGAATTCATCAGATCAATGACCCTTTTCTCCGCAGTTATAGCAGACTCCCATGCCTTTCCAGCATTTCCCGAGATGATTCTTTCCACAGTTCTCACATAATGGGAATAGATTTGTTCCCTTGCTATTCTTTGGTGCTTCTCCTTTTCCTTTGTTATCAGAGTACTGCTTCTTATCTTGGTTTCCTTTAAAAATATTTTATCTAGTAAATTCCCTCTCTGCTTTGATTGCACTTGATATTATTTCATCATATGATGAAAATGATTGAGAAGCCAGTTCCCTTCGAAGACTTGGCTTAAGACCTTCAAAGAAATGATCAATCTTGTCTTCCGAGTCACGTAAATAATCTACGATATACCTAACCAACCTTGTGAAAGTAGCCTCATACTATGCAACGATGTCTTCTTCCCTTTGTTTTAAGCTAAGGAATTTCCTCTTCATTTTAGTTAGTTGCTCATGAGGGAAATATTTTTTGAAGAATATTTACTTAAAAGTCCTCCATTCCATATCTTTTATTTCTTCTTCTTCCATGGTATTCTGAATCAAGGACCACCATTGATAAACGTCGCCCTTGAGACAATATACTTCCAGTACTACCTTTTCATTTTCATTGCATCTTAATGCCATGAATATCTTTTCAAGGGACTTGATCCATTTCTCAGCAACCATTGGATTAGTAGTCCCATTGAAAGATGGGGGCTTCTGCCACATGAAACGATCCAACACAGGTGTGTAATGGTTATTCGTTACAACCTGAGTAAGTTGTCCCAATATGGTCATGATATGATCTGCTCCCACATTGATTGTGTTGACTTTCTCAATAGGGAGATCCCTACTTTGCCCACAATTATTGATTACCCCTCTTCCGTTAGATGACATTTCTAAATAATGGGATACACTAGATTAGTTTATGAATCTCAAATAGAAAATCACTCAACATAGATTGAAATTATATTCATAGGTAATCTTATAAACATGGTTTCTCTGAGGAAAAATTTACATTAAACTCCTTCATAATGGATTGTAAAGAAAATTTGAATTATCCTAAGCATATCCCTCAGGGGTGTCGTAACCAAGAGTGCATCAAGGCCCGTTGTCATGCACCAGTTCCCATTTGAGTCTAGATTAAAACGGTATTTTTGAATTTTACCCCTAGATACATCTGTGCCAGATCCGCCTCTACCTACTTGTATCCAGATAGGGATGTATTGCTTAAAATATCCACATATTCTATTCCTTACCAAAATACCAGGATGTTCTTGTATGTTTATCCTAAAATACTACATTAGGGCTTTGTTCCCTACTATACATTTCCTACTTTAGTTTCAAAGTTTCATACTAAACTTCCTCTGATAACAAATGTAACACCCCAAACCCTCTAGGTTGGAGCTGGTGCATTACTTGGGATATTGGCATGGTTAGAAGGAATGAAAATCCTGAAGGAATGATCAGTTTAGTAGTCTTGAAGAAACTAGATACATAGATGTTACTCAAATTACATTCTAAAAGTTTACAAAATACAATACATAACGAAACTAAAAACCACATCCACAAGAACTCAATAAATGATCTCCTATTTTTCACCTGTTGAAAGTAAACAATGAAAGGGGTGAGCTCAAATGCTCAGTAAGGGTTAAAAATAGTGGAATTATGAGTACAATAATAATCGAATCACAATCAATCTGACATAATCAATATGAAATAGTGAATAAATGGATAGCTAATGCCATTAATAAACTGAGAATAAAACTGCATCCATTTGTCATAGTGAAAACCTCATGGATATTAATAATAACTGATAATGAATAAAGAGAATGCTTATTATTTGTATGTCATGTATCTGGAACATGAAACCATAATACTGTTAAAATGGTTTAGTTCTATGGGTATAAACCCGTCTGATTTTTGGAAACAAACTCGAAGGGTTTGTTGCCAAACTGATTTGTCTCATGAGACCTACCGATGCATTGAGGGGATATAGCTAGGCCAACCTGCCACTGCATATCCAAATCATTCTTTATACATTTATTCAATACAATATCAATATTCCTTTTCAATATCCGTATAGAGTAGAGTATACAAATTCATTAATATTAAAATAACTTTCCAAATAAACACTGTATGTAAAATGGTATACGGTTTAGACAAAAAACATATCCATGATATGAGATTATAGATATTTAATATAAATATAATTTTCAAATGAAAGGTGATCTCAAATGGGCAGTAGGTACACCACATAAGGATTATTAGGTTCACAATACAAAGTTAGTCACAACAAAATAGTAGTTGAGACAAAGACTCTTACCACAATGTAATCGGTCGCATCACATGACCAGAACTTAATAAACCTCAAATTAATTATCGAATAAAATGAATATAAATAGAATCATGTTATTATATATCAAATGTTAGTAAACATATACCACACATAAGAGATAAGTGGTGAACAATGAAAATCTTATAGAAATGAAAGTGAGATGAGAAACCCCTTACAAACATTTCGGAATGGTAATGAGTGTTATTGTGAGGGATTAATGAGAGGTAAATAGTTGTTACATTATTTATATTTTACAAGGGAAGTATGGGGGATGTGAAAAAACATACCCCATTATTAGGAACTAAAAATAAAAGAGTACAACATAGGGGAGATTCTTGAACAAAAGCGAGAGAGAGGATCCCTTACCTTATGCTTGAAGGTGTTCTTGACTTGTTATTTAAGACCTAAATAAACAAATTAGGATTTTAAATTCATAATTAAAGAACCTCTTATATATGTAAATTAATTATTATAACCCTTTTTAGTTCATTCAAGGCCTTTTTGATTAGTTATAAGGTTTAATTTCATTGTTCGGGCTCGTTTGTTTACTTGGTTTTAAATGATCGGTTTACTTATATTCAAGTTCGGATAAATATATAAGATGAATGTGGTTGTATAGAAATGAAGTTATATTCTATTATTGAACATCCAGAAGATTACATGGTTTTAAATTTAATTTGGTTACTTAGAGTGAAGTCGAATTATTATATTTATAACCTTAGTGACAACTGTTTTAGCTAAACAGTGGGTTTGATTACAATGAACATGTTTTTCATTATAACTTAATAACATTTGTACAAAAGGATTAAAGAACTAAAAATAAGATATATTACATATATAATAATCTTTTTCAACCATAAAACAAATGTTTTCATGACCATAATTAAGGATTATAATAGAAATTGATAAACCGTTGTCCTTGAATGTGCTAAATTAACACATCTCAAACAGTGATTTCATTTCTTTCAAATAAATGGTAGGGGAAAGGAGATAAGGTAATGAAATATACCATTAGAATGAAAACATTTTAGTAAATTTATGTTACTGGATTTATCATACTATTATGGCAAGGAAAGAAACAAAAAGAAAAGAACTTAAAATAATTGAAGGAATTGGAAAGAGGAATTTACCTCTTGAGACTTCCTCCTTTGAGAACCTCTTAAGGGGAGAGGTTTTGGTATTTTGAAGAGGCTAGGAGATTTTGGACATGGGGGAGGATCTTGGGGAGAGACTTGGGTAGAATATTGGCAAGTCACAAGGCTTGAGTGGTGTGAGAGGAAGAGGGGGTGAGGGGTGCTTTATATAGTGGAGGGGAGAGGAGTTTTCTTAATATTATAATCATTAATTTATTATTTCCTCTCAAGACAACCAATAGTGAGTATTCCATTAAAAATAATAGTAATATATTCATGTGACTTCTAACCAATTAGGATACATCATCATATCATCATCAATGACTCAATTAATCCATTATTTAGCATTTATTGTGAATTATCATATTTTACTATTCATCAACAATTTAAGTATTTCAGAAAAATCCCAAAAATTCACCCTAACCATTTTTCGATCTATAGAATCCAAAACTGAAGTCCATTTTTCAAAAAAAAAAAAATTATAAATATTATTAATTAGATATTTAATTAAAATCATTATTTAATCAAAAAATATAAACACTTAAAATTTTCATCTTCATTTTTAAGGTGCCTAAATTCATTTATACACTCAATGGTATGGATACCATTCATAAAAGTCATATTAATATTCCTAAGGGTAATTTACTATTCATAAGGGTAGTTTACTATTCATAAGGGTAGGTTACTATTCACCAAAAATTGATTTTTCCTTATTGGACTCCAAATAACTTACTGATCGCAACCATGTATGTCAGATTTTTAAAATTCAAATCCCAGAGGTGACAAATTTAAGTTTTATTTCTAGGTTATGGCTATCCCCTATAAGTAACCATGATTTTTTCCATATAGGCTCAGTGATTCTTGAAATATAGGCTATAACTAAAATGTATTTAAGAGAAACATACCATAAAATGTTTTGGGTGCTACGTCAAATTTCATCATTGGAAGAATAATAAAAAAAATACTGATAAACAATGAGATTATATCCTTAAATCTTTAACACTTTGGTAACATTGAATTATAAGACCCATGAAGTAATAAAATTAAATGAAACCTAAAATATAATAAGAATAAAAAAATTCATGATATTAAATTTAAAAGGGTTTGTATATACACCTCATAAAATAAAATAAGTTCATAATATAACATATGTCTTAGGAAATTAAAATTGAGACAAAAATCCCTTACCACTTTGATAACTTTTGAACCATAATCACCATGAAATAGAGATATTAAAGTTGATATGTAAATCCTCAAAATATAAATTATAAGAATCATAGAACACATTTATGGGAATTATATACAACACATAAAAGAATCACGCGGTGAATATGACTTTTGTCTCATATATAATAAAAGTGAGATGGAAATCCATTACAGATTTAATAATCTTTTGAATCATAATCCTCAATAACGAATAAGATGAAATGAAAAATTTAATATCAAGTTAGGGATTGTATTCATTATTTAAATGTAAAAGTTTCAGTATATAAACCCAAAAAAGGAATAAATGGTGAATTTTCAAATGTCACCCAGAAATAAAAGAGAGAATAGAAATATCTTACCGTAAGTCTTGAATTCCTTCATAATAATTAGAGCATCATGTATAGTAAATAAAATTTTATTATAAATATATTAAGGACATATAATTATATATATCACCCCACATATTTTTTTATATCCTTTTACAACCCGTTTATTAACAATTCAATGTTAAAGTCCTATTTCGGGTAAAAACCGTTCTGTTTTTCACATTTGTTTTGATTTGTTATTTTCAATCCTCTAAATTTGATCATGGTTCCATCAACTCCATAATAATAATATTTAAATAATTATAATACTTATACATCAATTATAATTTTAATACCAACCACAAGATATTATTTTGAGAAATGAAGTAGGTTATGATCTTGGAGATGGTAGGTCATTCATACACATGAGTAACATTTCCATTTTCAACGATCATTACGGAAAGGTGTTAATTAATATTTTGACATTAAATAATTATCTTAATATCATAAATCAAATATTATTACCTTAAATATATTTATAGATATCATCCATGTGGTGTGGTGATGAAAAGATAGAGTCACATTGCTTCTTGAAGGTGGTAGTCCACACATACATGAACGACATTATCATATTTCAGTGAGTGAAAAGGTAAGAAATAAAATTATATATTATAATTTAATTATTATAAAAATTTCATTAATATAATAATTATTTCATTAATGTCACATATATTCATTAAAATTTTCCTTATTATCTTCCATGTAAAGAGTTTGTGAAAAACAATTCACATCGCTTCATGTGGTGGTAACCCGTTGTACACACAAGCGATGTTATTGCATCCTCTACAAAATAGAAATTAAAAAGGTATATATGATATAATAAATATATAGGTATAATTATATTATAAATATCATATATATACTTTATATAAATCACCATACCCGACTATGAGATGCGGTAATGGTAAAATGAATGATATCGATACATGATGTAGAAGTCCACTATACACACAAATAATGATTTCATAACCCATTTGATGAAAGTGTAGATAGTTTTAGGTTATGAAATTAAAATAAAAACATATAATTATATTTAATATAGTTTAGTAATTATATCATCGAGGTTTAATAATATTTTAAAGAGATGGAGGAAGAAGTAAAAAAATGCTCGATGAAGAATGTTACCTCTTATCTGTGTATCCTCATCAGGTTTACACAAAAAACCCTTACTAGGTTAGATTTATTCAAAAAATAATGATTATATATTGAGTGGATGGAAGTTTGGAAAGGTTTTTGGAAATTATTTTATAAACCAAAAGGGTAAGATGATGAGAATAATAGAGCAGAGGGGGTAGCCTTTTATAAGTGGGGTGAGTGGCATAGTTGTAATTGTTTGAAAAGAAAAGTTTTTTCCCACATTTTTATCATGTAAAAAGGCTCTAAAATAGAGTATTATAGAGAATTATACATGATAGGGTGTAAATATGGTCATAAAAATTTTTTATACAAGATTTTAGTTCATTTTAATCCTTATGTTTTTAGTTTAACCCCTAGTAAACCCTTTTTACATTCACCATGGTAATTAATTTTTATTATCTTTACTATTAATTTTGGTAAAAAGTTAAGTAGATTTTATTAGATAATATAAATTATTATTATTATAAATATAGAATACATTTTTAAAAATTCAATTCATATAAGTGAAAAAATTTAATTTAAAATTACTCCCACTAACATGATGATAAAGTGAGTTTTTCAAAGGGAAAATGTTCAAAAGTTTACAAAGTTTTTATATGAAAATTCAATATGAAAATGATTAAAACGACCTAAATTTTATAAATAGATATATTATATAATTAATTATTATTTAAAAATAATTAAAAATATAATTTAACAATATAGATAATATAAACTAAAATTCAGTTTTCAATTAAAATTCAACATCTTTCACAATTCATAAAAAAATTAATCTTTTCAGAAAATTATCAAAAACTCACCATAATATAATTTTTAAATGGTTATTTAAAAAATAAACATTATTTATTTGAATAAATTTTATAAAAACTTAAAAATAATATTTCTTTAAAATAAGTGTACAAAAGGCAACAACCATTTTTTTAGAAAAATACAATTTTTATGAATTATATTGGATTTATTCTGATCTATTTTATAGAAAAAATGTTAATGTTTCAAATTTTATTGAATATTTACTATAAAAATTTCATTCAAATCATAAATAAAAAGTTTTTTGTTTAATTTATTAATGTAAAACATGTTTGTTTTTACAAAAATAGTTTTTCAGAGAATGATTTCCTTTATTATCAAATAGTTTTTTATTTTCATTTTTAATTAATTATTCACCAAATAATTCATTTTATATACAAGTGTAAAAAAATTATTTAATATTTTAGTTAATCTTATTGATACCCACAATTATAATATCTAGGTGATAACTATCATATAATATTATTTTAATAATATGACATGTTTCTTTTAAACTCAAGGTTGTGTGTAACCCATGCTAAAATCATTGTTACATGTAATGTAAAACATAAAAATATTAAATTCAATTGAAAAAAATATTGCAAAAAATATCCTGGTGTTATATTATACCCCCTTAAAAATTAATATCGCCCTCAAAATTTTTATTCATCATAAAATACTTTACATTTAAAAATTCCATCATAAAAACCACATGGTAAAAAGGGTTAACTAAACACCATCTTGAAAAAGAGAAAGGGATGTGAAAAAGTAATCTTTAAAAACACATACTATTTTTTAAAATAGGATAACATAGGTGGGAATAGAAAACATGGATATATAATAGAAAACTAACAACCATATACTGATAAAGAGTGATAGAGATCATTAGTCACAAGAAAGTGGGTGATCTAGAGAAGGTAAGAGACTGCAAAACTATAAACCAAAGAGAAGTGAAAATGGTCACTGATATCATAAAAAATGATAATAATAAGATAAAATTTTATTCCAAGAGACCTTTCCTACTATTGGGGTATTCCTTTACCATATAGACTAGGAACATATGAAAATTTATGGATATGATATATTTATATTTCATAGGCACAATTTCATCCTTTAGTCATTATTGATCAATTTAAACTTAATATCTTAGTCTAAGAGATGAATTTTTCATGTATGAAACACAAAATAAGATCCATAAAAGAATGATAAGTCATTCCCTATATATGTAGTTATTATAAAAAATGGTTAGCACATGATACTTAATATGCATAAATAGTCATATGGTAAAGTAATACATTAATCCCTAAAACCTCATCCAAAGTTCATATCAAGACATTCTATAAATTTTTAATCTTATAACCCTTAAAAAATTTAATATTTATAAATAAGGTCACTAAATTTCTCAAAATTAACTTATCATTAAACACCTAAATGACCTGAAGCTCTCCCCAATTGTCACATATCAAACAAGTATTCTCTTAAAACATGGTAATAAATTGTATTACCCCAAAACCTTATTGAAAAAATATGTACTTACTCATTCCTAAAATAAAACCAATGATTATTTATTATATTCCATAACTCTAATAATTTTGTAAACTACATCAATGATAATATAACTCACCTCTCCCATAAATCATTAATCAGTTCTAAGGTCATAAATACTACTTTATTCATAAAAATCACTCCTTTATCCAAACTAAACACCATTTTTGTCAATATCAAGAACTTATTAAGGGTTATCATCCATTAATAAAAATATCACCTTTACATTAAATAACTTTACTAGATCATCAACATAATTCAATATATTCTTTCAAATACTTAACAAAAAACTAATATTGAACAATCCTTATATATTTCATAATTATTGAATTCCAAAACATAAATAATTCAATCATCCCACTTCCTTCTTAAACTATTAACTAGTCTTGATTATATTATTACTTAATACCTAGTTCTATTCATATTTCATTTTTAGTATCTTCATTATCAATATAAAAAATATTACTTGTATAATATTTCTTATTCTCTTCAGAAGATTTCCCCTTAGGCTATTGATTTTCATAATACCCATACTTTTCACATTTGAAACATTCAACCATCTATGATATCTTAGGGACACCATTATTCTCATATATTTTATTAACTAAACATTTCATTTTCCCTCTACAATTCATTGATTTTTTTCTTATTATCAATACTCAAAACATATTACCACCACTCTAAGACATTCCATTGAGTGCTTCTTCCTACATTCCCGACATATAAGAAGTTGAATATTCTTTCCAATATGCTCTACATTACCTAAACTCTCAAAAAACTATTCCCTTATCTTATTTGGAAAGTCTAATAGTTAGTTAAGGTGAGTGTTTTTAATCGTATATCTTGATAACTTATTAGGAATAATCATTATATCCTTTACTTTAGTAATAATCCAATTTGAATTCGCATCAAAAAATTATTTATCACATTAAATGTTAACACAATTCCTTCTAGTTACCTCCATTTAATAAAACCAAAAATAATTGCATGAGAAACATTAATCATAATGGGAAACAAAATAATAATTAATATCACTTATAGGATGTCTAAATCATGAAACAATTTTTTAATCTATGAAACCTTAGGTTTATCCTAGGTCATTCATAGTCGTCGTCTATTTAAATACTTCATTATGTTTCATTACGAGTTTGTTAATTTGAAAATAATATCCCTCGAGTGTGTCAAATTAAGTGTTCAATAGGGCCTGATATCATTCACTAGTTGATGATTGAGTCCATATCAATGCTCTATTTTCAAATCTATTACGCCTAGGTACCTAGGTACAAGAGCCACGACAACTTATAGTATCCAGACATGGATTTAATTTCTTGGAAATCAATTTATCTATCTATTACCAAAATTATAGGACATTTTCCAATACTTTGACTCATACTTAGACTTTTCCTTATAGATACCCATATAAATAACCTCAGAAATATATATAGGGATCTCACTAATGTTTTCTCATCTTAGTTTTCAAATGTTAACTAAACCTTTCCACTGATACAAACTATAACACCCAATATTTTCATATATGAATAATATATTATTTAGATGAATATTAAATACATTACACAAATACAAACATAAGGAACATTATAGTTTAGTGTCATTGGAGACTAGGTACAAAATATTTTAGTTTCATTAATGTTCTTAAACATCTCCAATAAATATTATCTCCTTTGTTACTTTTCATAAACATACCATATTTAGAACTTTTCATCATAACCCTATGAAAGGAAACATAATAAATGGTTATCTCAAATTATCATTAAGGGTAAACAAAAGTGATATATAATCATAACATGAACATGAGGGTATGAAAAAGATAATCATAACATTCAAAACCCACAACCTACATATGAAAGATTGTAATATTGAGTCATGGACTAAATATTAGAAGTTTATAAGACATTAATTCTAATGGATTTAAATAACATGAGCCATAAAAACATAACATTTTTATCAGACATCGACTTTTGGTATAAACATAAGAATAGAAAATCATTTCAATAGCAGTTAAGGCTCACTTCTAAGGCCATCATAGTGGAATGGGTTCACTCCCCAAGCCATTATAGTATTCACGGTTCACTCTAAATAGCATCATAGAAGATAATGTATATTATATAAATGGGTTTAATCTCTATTTCAGTCTTGTCTATCTCATGATATATAAATATTACCTAATGCGTTGGAGGTAGATATAAGTACCACCCATCTCATAATTAAAACCATACATATGTGTACCAAATGATCTTAAAACATTCATCATATCATAACCCATGAAATGAAATGGGTTTTATGAACATTTCATCATATCATAAACTAAGGAAAAGTGATAAGTTTCATAATCATTTTTCATTTCATCATAGAAAAACCTGCAAAAAAAGAATTGGGTTTCATAATGATTTTTTCATGGTATATCCTAGGGAAGAGAAATGAGTTTCATATAAATGTTTTCATCATAAAAACAAACCATTCAGAGAAATAATAATAATTGTATCCTTGGATAATATCCCCAATAATGTAAAAGCTACATCAATGTATTTAATATTAGATGAAAAATGATTTTGAAATTAATACAACTCAGAATCGTTCTTGAGGAAAATAATTTTCTGCTGAAAATACCTTTTAAAACTATAAATTCATAAAATATTTTAGAAATAAATTTATTTTAAAATAACATTGAAAACATATAAAGGATGGTTCAAAAATCATTTAACACATTTCTTGTGGAAAATATACTTTCTTTTTTGGAAAACACTTTTTAAAAAACATTCAAAATCATTTTTTACTTTGGAATCATTTAATTAAAATCTAAAGATTCCCAAAATATTAAGGAAAAAATTTTATTTGATTAAAAAATTGAATACTTCTAAGGGAATATTGAAATATTTTATTGTTAATGAAAATATAAAATACTAATCATGTTATACATGTTAAAAAATGATTGTTTTCACATTTCTAGAAAAATCTAAACAATCATTTTTTAGAAAGTGACATGATGATTACATTTTAAAACACCTTTTAAAAACTAAATCATGGGAAAAAATTATATTTTAAAATCATATGAAAATAGTGAAACGTTTTTTGGATATTTTTTAGAAGACATGGTTTTGGAAGAAAATAGATTTCTGACTGAAGAGAGAAATAATGTTGGATTGCCTTAAGAATTTTTTTTGAAATCTTGAGTAAAAAAAGAGAGGGAAATGAAGGGAAACATGTATTATATTAAAATAAATAAAGTAAAGAAAATTCATGAGTTTTTTAATAGACATATCATAAGATTTCTTCATTAGATGCATAATCATAAACAATCTCAATAAATGATGTGAATATATTCAAAAATATTTAACACTTTGGTAACATTAAATTTTAAGACTCATGAAGGAATATAATTAAATAACACATAAAATATCACGATAATAAATTAATTCATGATATTAAATTTCATAGGGTATGTATATACACCTCATAAAAGAATATAAGTACATAACATAACATTTTTCTCAAAGAAGGAAAATTGAGAAAATAATACATTGGTAACTTTTGAACTATAATACCCATGAAAAAGAGATAAAAAATGGATATTTAAATCCCCATAATTATAATTAAAATAAGCATAAAACACATTCATGGGAATTTTATAGACCATATAAAATAAACACAGTGTGTTATATGGATTGTGTCTCATTGAAAATAAAAGCGATATGGAAATCCAACACAGATTTAGTAACATTTTGAATTGAAAGACCTAAAAACAAATAAAATAAAATGAAATATTTAATATCCTGAAAATTATGAGATTCATGATATAAAATATCAATGTGATATTATATACACCACATAAAAGTGTCAATTTGTGAATTTGTATATCTCTCCCAGAAATAAAAGAGAGAATATAAATCCATTACCCCAAGTCTCAACTTCCTTTGTACTCATTCGAACCACTTTTATAATAAATATAAGTTTATTATACATATATTTCAGAACCATAATTATATAAATCATACCATATATGACTTATTTAATTTTTTACCCATTTATTAAGAATTCCATGTTAAAGTCATGTTTCGGGTAATAACTGATTTTTTTATAAATGTTTTTTATTTTTTATTTTCATTAATATTAGTTTGGTCATAGTTATATCATATACATAATAATAATATCAATTTAATTATCATATTTATAAATAAATTATACTTTTAATACCAATCATGAAGGCTGTGTTTGAGAAATTAAGTACATTATGATCATGGAGATGGTAGGTCGTACGCACGCATGAGTAACATTTCCATTTTTCAACGATAATTTTTTTTAAGAAGGTGTCACTTTGGTAAAAAGACCAAAGAAAAATTTATTAAAAATAAGTGTTTACAAGAGTCTAAAAGATTGGATCATATTACAATATTTCACATGAAGAGTAAGCAAGTTGTCCAGATGATCCTCCAGCCAGGTTATGTCCTGCACAACCCCTTTATTGGCAAGACCATCAAAAACCATATTCACCTCATGGTAAGTATGAGTTTCAATGAAATTGGTGTCATGAAGAGAACATAGATAATTCATCCAGCGCATAGTAAGTGGTTAAGCTAGATAAATCACTCCATTACAAATGGCCTACACCACAATCGTATAATCAATTTCAATCCACAAATTGTTCCAACCGTGGTGCATGGAAAAGGAAATGGCATGAATCAAACTCATAATTTCAGCTTCCATAGAGGTAGTAGTACCACAACCTCCATAAAATCACCCAATGATCTGACCAAGATGATTTCTGTAGATGGTGCCACACCCAACGATCAATATGGAAAGGATGTAAGTAATATATTTTATTAAATAATGATAATAATTTCATAAATGAAATATTATTTCATTATATATAATTATACACATCATACATATGTTTTGGTGATGAAAATAGAGAGAGTTACAATTCTTTGAGAAGGAGGTAGTCCATATGTACACGAACGACGTTATCATCCTTAAATGAGTGAAAGGGTAATACAAACTGATATATTATCTTTTAATAATGATAAATATATGATTAATATCATAATTTTGAAATTTATATAACATATATTCATTAATTGTATCCTTATATCCTTACATGTAATGTGTTAGTGAAAAACGAATCACATGGATTAGCGAGGCGGTAGTCCATTGTACACACGAGCGAAGTTATCATACCCCCTATGAAATAGAACATTAAAATTTATATATGTTATATTGAATTATTAGGTATAATTATTTTATAAATATCATATATATACTTTATATACATAATTTTACCCAATAATGAGAGGTGGTAATGGAAAAATGAATGGCATTAGCTCATGTGTTAGTAGTCCGCCGCACACACACATTATGATTTCTTAAACCATTTATTGAAAGTGGAGATGGTTTTAGGTCATGAACTTAAAAGAAAAAATATAAGTATATGGAATATAGTGATATAATTATATCATAATGTTTTAATAATAATTTAATTACGCGGAGAAATAAAATGAATAAAAATGCTTGTTGAAGAATGTTACATCTTATTCAGGTATTCTCATTTGGTTTTTACAAAAAGAATTCCCAATTTGGATTTCTTTTGAACATTATGTTGGGATTGTATTGTTTCAACAATACTCTATAAATCTTAATTGTATTTTACTTTCACAAATACCCCTATTTTTTTTACTAATGATATTACTTTAAGTATATTTCAGGAAATTATTATTAACTACCTTATTTATTCTATAATTATATTCAAGATTTTAATTCATTTGGAATATTTGTTAAAGTGTTTGGAATTATCTTATGTGTATTCTAGAAACACTATTCATACCATATGTTTAGAATGTAATGTAAGGAATAAAACCTATGCTTTGAACATCACATATGGATCATGAACCCTATATTTGTATTCAAACTTACATTGGAAGAAGATGCATATGGATCATCAACCCTACACTTAAAGAAACTTATGGATAAAGAGCCTTATATTTAGATGGAACCTTACGTGTTAGAAGAGAATAAAGTATGGTTAAAGAAACCTATGTTAGTAAGGAACCCTACGTTTGAGGACACAAACATATGGTTCATCAACCTTACTTTTTGTGATCGACCTTAAATTAGGAGAATGGATGCTATGTAGTTGAACCCTACGTTTGGTATTCTTTCATTTTGTGAAGGAACCCTATGTTTGAATTTTCAACATCGAAGATTTAATTTTGTGATTTTATCTAAGATTTCTACAACGATGTTGATAGATTTACATGATATTTAAAGATTTTTTTTCGACTGATTCAAAGATCATTATAAATGATCCAAAGAACCATATTCAATGGAGAAAATATCTTCTATTCTTAAGGGATGTTACGAATTCCCTAGTCTTTTTTGAATTTGAATTTCTATGGTTTATCTAGAATTTTTTTTGAAAATAAAATTCTGAAAGAAGGATATCTGTTGTATATATTCTACCAGTATATCTTTTCAAAATATGAGAGATACAAGTCACATTTTTTATATATGATTTATTCATCATAAACATTTTTTTATAGTGCTGCTGAAATGAATGATTGATTCTGAAAGAGGATACACTTTGGAGACATAAATTTTCAATCTTTTACTACTGTAACATTACTTGTGCTATCTATTACTACTTTTATTGAAGATTATTTTGCAACCGAGATCACTTCAGAACTATACCTTTCTTGAAGACTTTCATTTATGAAGAAGAATATCCATCTATTTTCAATTACTACTACTGCAATTGAGAAGTTCAAACCGATCTATCTTCAAATAAATATATTTTGATTTGTTGGAGTCTTAACAGTTCAGACTCAGTTGTGGTGGATTATCAGCTTCTCGATCTAAGCTATAGATATTCAATTCTCTATTAAAGAACCAGAAGGCTATGTTTTTAGCCTTTTTCGTAGATATTTCAACTGCCCATAATTAGTTGTGTAATTATGGTCCTATAAAAAGAGGAACTTGCTAGTGAAATTCACCAAACTTATAGAGAGAGTGATTGGTGGACTGGACTAGGAGATCTTTTTGCCCCAAACCACTATAAAAATCCATGTTCTATATTTTTGTTTATCAGCTACTTATACTCATTACATAAGTAATCACTTTTTATCCATATTAATCATAGAGGGTTTCAAAATCCAAAATTGTTGAATATTTTTGAAAAGACACAATTTACCCCCCCTTTGTGTTACTTTTTATTATTTCGACCTAACAATTGGTATCAGAGGAGACACTTTTAGATAAAGATATAGAAAGGTAAAAGTATAAGTTCTATAAAAAGATAGAAATGGATGATCCTAGAGAAATAATGTATGCGGTTCATACTCCATACTTTAATGCTGAATATTTTGTGTCTTAGAAATCACAAATGATTATCTATCTAAAAAATCTTGGATTCAAACTCTACTAAAAAATCATTACTTCTTATAGGATTCATGGGAAACTAAAAACTTAGATTACTATGATAGAAGCTGAGTACGATATCAATTCAAAAATAATGAATTCTATTTTCTATAGACTTTGACCTGATTAATTTAATCATATATCACAATGTCCAACCACCTATCAGATGTGGAAATATATTTCATCTTCCTATAAAGGAACAAAAAATGTCAGATAGATGAGGTATGCTACAAAAAAACTAAAGTTAGACAAATTTATAATCATTGATGGTGAAAGCATAATGTAGATGAATGGAAGGTTTAAAAAAAATTTCACCAATATTATAACCTTAGGAGAAACCATCAAACAATCTAATCAGGATTTGAAAGTATTCAGAGTAATACCTTTTAAATGAAATGGAGTATCTGATGCTATTCACTAGTCACCACCTGTCAAGGATCTGACAATGAAATAACTAATTAGGCCACTAATGTTGTATGGAGATAATATGAAAGATGAAGTTGAAGTTAATAAAATTATAGTGAAGAAGGAAAATATTTATCTAAAAGTAACATCTCCAAAGAATATAAGAATAAGATATATAGAATTAAAAGAAGAGAAAAATTCAGATTCCTCAGATTATGAAATAGACTGGCTCATCTAGATATATAATTCAATAAAATCTACAAGAATAAAAGAGGTTTCATAAAATCCTCCAAGAGAGATGAGAAAGAACCAAGAGAAGTTCTATGTTATGAATGCAAGAAACTGGGTCATATTAGACCTGATTTTCATCAACTAAAATATGAAAAGGAAAAGTTGAGAAAATAGATATTCGAAGACTGGTGATTAAGAGCACAAAAAAAAATATAAATGAAATCTACAAGGAATGAATCCAAATATTCCATCATCTTTTCAAAATCCTATTCAGAAAAGAAGAAATCAAATCTAAAAGCCAATATGTGCTTTATGGATGAATAGAAAAAGGTACAAACTTATTACTCCTCTGATTCTGATTCTGGTCATTGCTCAAATGAATAATTGTCTTCCAACTTCTCAATGATTAATGAAAAAATATGATTCTATGATAAATAAGAACAATTCATTGAAAGAGATTCATAATACCATTTTAAGTGAAAGATGTACTCTATTGTAAAACATAAAGAACTAGTTGATAAATTCAACTCATCTACAAAAAACTATATTGACCATGAAAAAATAATTAAATAACTATAAGATGAAGTAGAATACTATAAGAGTACCACAATCACTTATACCAATGGAGGAAAAGTTTTAAATGGAATTATTGAAATAATGTCATTAAAAGATAAAGATTTGGAATATGAAGCAATAGTGAGAAACCAAAATTGTATAAAAATTATTTTGTACCCAATTCAAAAAATGATACATGTTATTATTATATAATAAAACGTCATTTCACTAAAAAATTTTATTTTAGAAATCCTCAAATTAGTGGTATTAAAAGAGCCTTTATTTTTAAAAGTTTTTTCTGAAACAAGTAATATAAATTATGAAAAAAATAAGAAGATCTGGATTCCTAGATCATTGCTAGATAACATTGCAGGACCCAAGAATATATGGGTACCAAAATAAAAACATGCTTATTTAGTTTTGTGGGTAACATGCCATAAGAACAAAAATGATATATGGTATATGGACAATGGATGTTCTAGAAACATGAGTAGAGATCCATCATATTTTCATACGATGGCTCAAATAAATGGAGGTCTTTTTACTTTTCGTGACAATGCAAAATTAAAGATTGTTGGATTTGGAACTGTTGGGGATCCAAAAAATACATCAATAAACAAAGTAATGTATGTGAAAGGGCTAAAACAAAAACTGATAAGTATCTATCAACTCAATGATGATGGAATTTATTTTGATTTTTCTTACAATTCATGCTCTATGTTTAAAGATAAATTGGTTAAATTTAGATCACCAATAACTAATAATGTTTATACTTTGGACATAAATTCCATGTGTAAATAGAAATTGGAATTTTTAACTGATAATACAAATGTGTCATGGATCTGGAATAAGAGACTTGGTCATTGTAATGTATATGATTTACATAAACTGTTTATGAAAAATTTAGTTTCTAATTTTCCTAGTCTTAAGTTTTATAATGATAGATTTTGTGATGCATGTCATATTTCCAAAAAAAATATTCTTTCAAATCTATTAACAAAATTGCTACATATAAACCCTTAGAACTTATTTGTATGGATTTGTTTGGACCACCAAGAGTAGTAAGTTTGGTTGGTAAATTATATGTCTATGTTTTAGTTGATTATTATTATATATTTAATTCAGTTTATTTTATAAAACTAAAAATTGAAGTTTTCACTATTTTTGAAGGTTTTTTAAAAATTGCTCAAAATGGAAAAGGTTTTAAAATAAATTATTTAAGAAGTGATCATGGTGAAGAATCTGAGAATCAATAAATTAATTATTTTTTCTCAAATCTGGGTATTAAACACACCTTCTCTACACCAAGAACACCTAAAAAATTGGAATTGTTGAAAAAATAAATAGAACTATTCAAGAAATTGAAAGGATTATGTTAAATGAGTACATTATTCCTACCTAATTTTGGGATGAAGCTATAAGCACAGCCTATTATATCTTGAATAGAGTTTTAATAAAACCTAATTTTAAAAGAACAGAATATGTACTTTGGAATAACATAAATCCTAAAGTAAAGTACTTTAATGTTTTTGGATGAAAGGTATATATCTTGAAAACTAAAGATAATCTTGGTAAGTTTGATCTAAAAGCTGATGAAGTAATATTTTTAGGATATTCCGCTACATCTAAAGCTTATAGAGTGTTTAATAAATTGTCAAGGATTTTTGAAGAATCATTTCATGTGATGTTTGATGAAACTGACCCTTTCAATAAAAAGAAGGATAAAAATGATAAAATTAATGATTAATTTGATATCATGGGACTTAAAACCCCTAAAATTGATTTCGAAAATGATATTAATAAAATTTAGTCCAGTTTAAAAGAACATGAAATTGATGAACCTAAAAGTATTCTGCCTAGAAAATCTAGTAAAATGAAGAACCATCCTCTAGAAACTGTTATAGGAGACGTAGATACAAGAATTTTAACTAGAAGAAATGTAGTAAACCTAGCTGAATTTTATGCCTTTCTATCTTAGTTAGAACCTATGTTTATTGAATAATCGTTAGAACATGAGAGCCAGATGCTAAAAATAAAAGATGATCTAAACCAATTTAAGAGGAATGAAGTTTGGGAACTAGTAGAGAGACCAACCAATTTTCCATTTATAGGAACTAAGCGGGTATTTAGAAACAAACATGATGATCAAGGGACAATTACAAAAAATAAAGATAGTTTAGTATCTAAAATATATAATCATAAAGAAGGGATAAATTATGATGAAACCTTTGCTCCTATATCTAGATTAAAATCCATTATAACCCTTTTAGCTTATGCATATCATATGAATTTTGAATTATATCAGATGGATGGAAAATATGCTTTTCAAATGGTTATTTAATGAAGGAAGTTTATGTTGAACAACCTCTTGGTTTTCAAAATCCTCAAAACCAAATTCTGTTTTTAAACTTACTAAAGATCTCTATGGCCTTAAACAAGAATCTAGATCTTGGTATGAAAGATCGAGTTCTTTTATTTTGAAAAATTGATTTTCTGTTGGATTATAAGATCCAACACTTAAGAAAACCATTTGTTCTAATATTTTATTAGTTCAAATATATGTTGATGATTTTATTTTTGGGTCAACTATTAAAAATATTTGTCATTATTTTTCAAAACTAATGTAAATATAATTTTAAATTAGTATGATGGGAGATCTAAATTTCATTTTAGGATTTCAAATTTATCTAAAAGATTAGGGAAATGTTTTAAATCAATGTAAATATATTATAGATTTATTGAAAAAGTTTATACTTGAGAACAATAAAACATACACGAATCCTATGTTTACCAATATAAAACCTGATTTGGATAAAGCTGAAAAACCAGAGGACAACAAGTTATATAGAGGTATGATTGGTAGTTTGTTATATCTTACTTATGGAAGACCATAAATTATGTTTTATGTATGTTTACGTGCTTGATTTCTGTCAAATTCAAAAGAATCTGATCTTATTACAGTTAAAATAATTATTAGATATTTAAAAAGAACTATTTTTCAATCTCTTATTTACCCCACAACTTATGATTTTAAGTTAATTTCATATATAGATGTGGATTTTGGAGGCTTTAGATTAGATAGAAAAAGAGCCTTAGGGGACTATAATTTTTTAGGAAAATATTTAGTATCATGCTCGAGTAAGAGACACCACTCAATTTCCGTATCAACAACGAAGGCATAATATGTTTCTGCTAGCAGTTGATGTGTACAATTATTGTGGATGGAAAACACACTACTGGACTTTGGACTAAATTTTAATAGTATCCATATTTTATGTGATAATACTAGTCCTATAAATATTTGAAAAAAAAATCCTATAAGTCATTCTAGGACTAAGAACATTGACATAAGACATATTTTTCTAAGCGATCATGTTCTTAAAAATGATATATCTTTTGAATTTGTTAATACCTAATACCAATTAGCTGATATTCTCACTAAACAACTTCCTACTACACGTTTTGATTTTAATAAAGGAGATTTGGGTTATTTAATTTTAAATAAATATTTATTAGTTTATTTAAATTAATATGTTTTTAGTTTTTATTTTTTTAATCTATTTCTACTAAAATGGTTTACTAATTTTATTTATATGTTGTTATTTTCACTGTTAAATTTAGTATTTAATTTATTTTATTAAATATTTTTTTATATTATTTAATTTGAAATAAAATTTAAAAATAAAAATAAAAATTATTGATTACCCTATGTAATCAGCACGATAAACAAGACCACATCATCATTTATCTGAGAACCCTTTGACTTATCTTACCTATTAATTTTTCAAACTGTTTCATCTTCCAAAACACTAATCTTTCTCCTAAACACTAGAATATGAAAACCTTCAACACTTAGATTTTAAAAAAATGGTTAAGACCAAGTGAACCTATGAAGGTGAACCTAGTGACCCAAAGCATCAGTGTGTTTCCTTGAGAAAGATTATTCAAGGAAAGGTTGTAGACTTTGAGTGGCTGTTTGAGACAAACCTTCTGCTCAAGAAAGAGATTGCATTTCAAAGTTTGGAATTTCTATTCAATGGGGAGAATAATTTTTTTATGAGGTATAACTGAAATACTTCTACAGTAGTGTACAATTTAGTTTTGGTGAAACAAGAGATACTATATCCTCATAGATAGAAATTAAGGAATTTTTAATTTCTTTAGTTAAAATTGATCAAAATTTGAAATTCCATCATGAAATATTATTCCAATTTGATATTAGATCAATTGGAAGTCAAGATCATAATTCTAAAGATATTATTTCATTTCTTTTTGGATTGAAAAATATAAGGAAAATGTTTGTTAAAGATCTTGAGGTAGATCAAAAAGTTTTAGTCAAGTTTATTCAAATTGAAATTTCTCCAAGAGTAGCTGAGATGTAAAAAATATTGTACCCATATATGTACATTAAGTTTTCATTAATCAGTTACATCAAGCTGAATTTTCCTAAATACATGCAGTGGTATCTAAATTATTGTTTCCAATCAGAAGTAAGGATTTCATTTTACCCTTATGGAAGGATACTTTCTCTAATTAGTTTTAGGAAGAACAAGATTTTTATTTTTGATTCAAGAGTGAAATTTCATCACAATAATGTCTTGAATGTTGGTACTCTTAGGAAATTTAGTTTTTATTAGAGTAATATAAAAGGAAATTTGATTCCTTTTGGTGCTGATAACCAACATCAATCAAGCTCTTTTTCTCAGGGGGAGAAAGGTTCCGTATGGAATGAAGGAGTTAGAGAATCCAGAATAAAAGGAGTTGCTAAGTATACCAAGGGATAATTATGATTCGATGATACAAAAAAAATTTACTAAAGAGGAGGAGGAAGAAGAAGTTTATAAGAAACTTGTTTTGAAACCAAGTAATAGAGAATAACCACAACCCGAAGAGCTGGTGTTTGGATCTAGAGAAGCAACCCATTTAGTTTATCTAGAAGAACCAGTTCATGATGAGGATCAAAAAGTATAAATTCAAGCTCAAGAACTTCAAAATGTTCCAAAACTTGTTTTCTAGGAAGGATATGCTTAAGAATAACCACAAGAATAAAGATCAGTAACTAAGGGAAATGAGATTGTTGGTCATTAGGCTATCTTATCCTTTGGTCATTATTTAGATAAACCTGCATCAGTTTATAGAGAAATAAAATAAGTGCTTGATAATATATCTTTTTCAATTGAAAAATATATGGAAAAATCATTTTTTAATCCCTTATCATTTTTTGAATCTGCTGTTAATTTAAGGAATCTTGATTAAGGGACATCTGATTCCATAATTAATCAAATTTTGGATCTTGTGATCAAGTTTAATATGATTCAAGAGGAGAATTATAATCTTATACTGGATCTATAATCTTAAAAATAAAATCCTATGATGATTTGAAAATTAATCTACTCCAAGGATAGAGTCAGTTTCTATTCAGAATCATCTTACATGAGCTTAAAGGGAATTCTATATCAAAAATAGATATTTATTCCTTTAAGAGAGAAATGTTGGATGATATTTGGAAGATCAAATATGAATATGTTTCTAAAATAGATTTTGTAGATATGAAATGGTATTTGGGGATCCATTTTGAATCCATCAAGGGAAGTGTTAGTTTGGCTAGTGCTTCTACCTCCACCCCTTCAACCTCACTGGATCTGATTAGAATATTTCAAGCTATCACATTAGTAATAACCAATATGAATAAAATATTTCAAAAAATTCAGTGCAATAGTGCATCTTTATCAGTATTTTTGGACAACCAAAAGTATCTTATTGAGAAACTAACCTCAAGTGAACCAGGTATTAGGCTACTTCTCAACAAGTTCAGTGAAAATTTTACAGACAAGCTACTGGCTCAAATGAAAGAACTGAAAGCGTTTTTTGAAGCAGCTCAGGCTTTTATAGAACTAGAACCAGAAACCAATCCCAACCTTTAACCTTTCACCAAACCAATGTTCCACCATGTTTCCCTTTACCTAAAACTATCTTAATGTATTTTTTCTGTTTTTATTGATAAAATTACTTTGTTCTTCTTACTTTCAATGCTTAATTTTTATGTTTCTTTATCATTTATTATTTGTTTATCTCTAATTCCAGAATCTATGCCTTATTTTTCAAAATAGTACACTATATGAATATTCATTTAATCTATTTTTATTATTATAAATTATTTTTGATATCACAAAAAGGGGGAGAAAATTGGATGATCACAACATTTTAGTTTATTTAAATTAATTTGAAATAGTTCTATGAAATCAAAATTATAAAATTTTTCTATAAATGTGTTTACAAAAAAATATATTTTGTTACTTATTTTATGGGTTTTTTGATCATCGAAAAGGAGGATATTTTTTAGTATGTATTGCCTCAATAATACTCTACAAATCTTAATTTATTTTGATGCTCACAAATAACCTTGTTTGTTTTACTAATGATATTACTATAAGTATATATAAGGAAATTATTATTAAATTACTTATTTATTATGGAATTATATTCAAGATTTTATTTCACTAAGAATAATTTTTAAAGTGTTCAGGATGCTCTTACGTGTATTCTAGAAACATTTTTCATACCCAACGTTCAGAACGTAATGTAAGGAATAAACCCTATTCTTTGAACAATGCATATAGATCACAAAACTTACATTAGTATTCAAACTTACATTTGAAAAAGGTGCATATAGATTATCGACCTTATGATTGAAGGAACGTATGGATAAAGAACCTTACATTTGGAAGGAACCTTACGTGTGAGAAGAGAGGAAAGTATTGTTATAGAACCCTACATTAGTTATGAACCCAACGTTTGAGGAAAAAAATATATGGTTCCTGAAAATTAATTTTATGATAAAAATTATGTTTTCAGCATTACATTCAGAGAACAAATTATACATAGTTTAACCCTTTATTTTGTGTTTTTTTGTTTTGTGAAGAAACCCTACATTTGAATTTACAACATCGGAGATTTAATTTCGCAATTTTATCTGAGATTTATGCAATGGTCTTGATAGATTTACAAGCTCTTTTAAATATCTTTTTTTGAATGATTCAAAGATAATTATAATTTGTTCAAAAAAACCACATTCAATGAAGAAAATAGCTCAATTTCTAAAGGTAAGTTATGAATCCACTGGATTTTTTTGAATTTTAATTTCTATGGTTTATCTGGCATCTTTTGTGTATTTGAAATTATGAAAATAGGATATCTTCTGTATATATTCTACCAGTGTATCATTTCAAAATATGAGAGATATAAGTCACATTTATTATATATGATTTATTTCTTGTAAACATCTTTAATAGTGTTACTGTAACGAATGATTTATTCTAAAAGAGGCTACACTTTTGAAGACATACATGTTATAGCTTGTTCTACTATAAAATTATGGGTGCTATCCGTTTCTATTTTTATTGAAGATTATTTGAAGTTAGGATTTATTCATAACTATCACTTTCTTGAAGAATTTCATTTCTCAAAAATAAGATCCATCTATTGTCAATTGATTCTGTAGTAATTGTGGAGTTCAACCCAATCCATCTTCAAATAAATCTCTTTTTGATTTGTTGGAGTCTCAACTGCTCAGACTCAGTTATGGTGGAGTATCAACTACTTGATATATGCTGTGGATATTTGATTCCCTATTAAAGAAACAAAAAGCTTTGTTTTTATCCTTGTTTTTAAAGGTATCAACTAATTTCACTCAGTTGTGGAATTATGGTATTATTATAATAGGACCTTTCTGGTGAAATTAACCAAGTTCCTAGAGAGAGTGATTGGTGGAGTGGACTAGGGGATCTTTGTTCCATGAACTAGTAGAAAAATATATTTTCTTTATTTCTATTTATCCACTAATTATACTCATTAAATAAGTAAATATTTTATATCCATATTAATCACATAGGTTATCGAAATCTAGAATTGTAGAAGATTTTTGAAAAGACACAATTCACCCCCTATTTTGTTACTTTTCATTATTCCAACCTAACACATTAGTATTTTAGGATTATTTGAGTGAAGTTTTTAAGGTATTTGGTTATTAACCAATTTTTTTAAAGGTTCAAAGAAAAGAGGAGAGGGGGTGACATTCTATTAGTGTGATGAGTGGCATACTTGCAATCTTTTGAAAAGATAAAGTTCCACCCACATTGTTCTCATGAAAAAACGCTAAAAACGGATTATTATAGAGACTTAGACATTATAGGGTTGAAATAATTTTAGATAAATAATTTTATACAAATCTTTAGGTCATTTTAGCCATTATCATTTTAGTTTAACAGACAATAAACTCATTTTTACCTTAACCAAAATAATTATTTTTTATGATTTTTATTATTAATTTATTACAAAAATAAAGTTAAAATTATTAGATAATATAATTTATTATGATTCCAAATATGGATTCAATTTTTACAAATTCAATTCATATTGTTGAAAATTTTAACTTAAAATTAATTCTCCAAACATGATGATAAATCATTGTTTTCAAAGAGAAAATATTCAAAAGTTTACAAAGTTTTTATATCAAAATTCAATAAGAAAATTATTACAATAAATTAAATTGGATTAATTGATATATAATTGAACTAATTTTAATTTTAAACCAATTTTAAATATAATTTAACTTTATAAATAATTTTTAAAAAATCAGTTTTCAATTAAAATTCAATATTTTTTGCTATTCATAAAAAAATTATCCATTTCTTAAAATTATATGAAATTCACACTAAGATAATTTTGAAATTATTATTTCAAAAACGAAAATTATTTTTTGAAATAAATTTCTAAAAGTTTCAAAAATTATTTTTAAAAAAAGTGCACAAAAAGGTGACACAACTTCTTTTATAAAGATACCATGTTTTGGAATAAAATTGGACTTATTCTTATCTATTTTATTGAAAATACATAATATTAATGTTAAAATGTTGATTGGATATGTAATATATAAATTTAATTAAAATTATTCCAAAAAATTGGATTGTTTAATTTATTGAGGTAAAACATGTTTGTTTGCATATTTTTTTTTTCAGAGAATGATTTCCTTTATTTTCAAATATATTTTTTATTTTTATTTTTAATTAATTGGTAACAAAAGAATTAATTTTATATACAAGTGTAAAAAATATATTTCCATAATTTAGTTAATCCTATTAATACCTAATATTCCAATAACTAGATGATAACTATCATATAATAACATTTTAATAATAAGACATGTTTCATTTAAACTAAGGGTTGTGTGTAATGTACTATAAAAACAGTTATACATGTAATAAAAAATAAAAGAAAGATAAAATTCATTTAAAAAAAATATTTCACAAAATCTCGGGGTGTTAAAAATACCATGTTGAAATCATGTCAATTCTCAATGTAATATTTTCATAGAGATACTAAAAATATGTACTATGATATGAAGTGTTGATTTTGGTGGCCGAATTTGAGATGATATATAACCAACTTCATGTCTTGTTGTTATACCTGTTGAAAAATTAAATAATAACACCAACAACCATCTGAGTTACTTCAACATCTCATTATGACAATATATAAATGGGATGATGTGTCCATTGATTTTTTCATTGGACTACCATGGACTCCTTAAGGTAGGAATTAAATATTGGTGGTGATCTACTAAATCCATAAGTCAACTCATTCACATCCTATTTGGGACACCACCAAATTAGAAGAGTTGGGAAAGTTGTATATGTAAGAGATTCAATTTTAAGAGTTATCTCAATAAGTTATCTCATCCAATTTTTATAGAGTTCCATCCACTATTGTATTAGTAATAGATCCCTATTTTGGATCATGGTTATGGAAGGGTATTTCAAAGGTGATGGGATATCTTATTTGGTTGGGTATGGATTATCATCTCAGGACGAATTGACAAATGGAGTGAGTGATTCATATTCTAGAGGATATTATCTCCACTTGTGTCATATACTTTGAACAATATTATAATAAACATTTTAAAATAGTTGATTTTACTTATAAAAATAGTTAACAATCAAACATAAAATTTGTAACCATCAAATATTTAGGTGTATGGTATTGAAAATCACCATATTGTTGGTCAAAGGTGGGAAAACATATTTTATTGGGATGAGCATAATTTATGATACATCATGAAAGATCCATGTCATATATCAATGTATGGTTATAGCTCAATATCAGAATAAATCATATATAGATCATTGGTGTCTACCATTGGAGCTCATGGTTAGTGACCATGTATTCTTTAAAGTCTCTCCTTAGTTTTTTCACTGATTATTGAGAAAGTTAGGAAATATGAATCCAAGATACATGGTACCTTTTGATACCATTTAGTGAATTTTTATAGCACCATATCATTTAGCATTAATATATTAATTGAATTCAATCCATAATATATTCCATGTATCTCAGCTAAATAAGTATCACTTGAACCCATCCCACAATATGAATTGGGAGAAGCTTGAGTTGGAACATTATTTATATCTGGTTGAGAAGTTAGTTTTCATAATTTATTATCAGGAAATATCTTACATGGGAAATATATTTCATTGGTATGAGTTATTTGAAAACTTCGGATGGATTTTCATGAGTCTTGGGAATGAGAATCCATGATGAGGGAGTAATGGCCTCATCTTTTCCAGTGTCTACCTTCCTAGATATGGATTTCTTTGGGTAGAAATTGATATATTGGGAAGAATATTCACACCATGGTACCAATTTCAGGTATTAAAATCCTCAATTTTCAGTAAATTTTTTCTTTTAGATTCTCTATAGTCATTTGTGTAATTTTTGGAGTTTTTAGTGGTGTTTGGGTAGGTGAATGGTTAGTGCATGGTTAATGTAAAATATGCCCATTTAAAAAGAAAACCAATCAATTGTTGTGGTTTCTTGAGTGATAGGAGCTTGGGTAGAACATGGTTTGTGATAACCATTGTATCCTTCTCTAGAAACCATTCATCTTGGGGTAATGGAATTTAAAATAGCTGATGTAGAGTTTATCAAATTGTGTGATCAAACTACATGGGTCTCCCGAGAGAAATAATAATCCCTAACAATTTGGTGTATGATTTATATAAATGTGTATCCAAACCATTTTTATGTGTTTTATTTATCCAAAAATTAGTTTTTTACTTTTATTTTCCACATGAAGCTCTTATTCATTTCCTTGTGTCATAAGGCCACTAACCCAAGGCTCTACCTTAATTAATTTACTAAATTTTTCCTCCCTAAAGAGTGATTACACTAATTATGAGGGTGTATGATGTAAGAAATTTAAGGTAAGTGTCATTCTTCACTCGTTATTCATCGTACTTCTAAATTCCCTCTTATCTCATTAAAAGGAATGATAAATCTTGTGTAACATACCAACACTTTCTTCTAGGTATGATATTTGTTTTGTTTTATTCCTTTAGATTTCCCATGTTGATTACTGATGGTTTTATACTTTTTTTATCCTTTCGTGGGGCTAGAAAGTGGTTTTGATTATTGTTCAAGATTTCAAGATTTATATGGTGGTTTTCTCAAGAGTGGACTCAATCCTTTATCTATAATAGCTATAGGCAGTCCATTAGATCTCCAATGAGAGCTAAGAGATATCCAATGGAATACTCGTGGTTGGGTATTCCTACTGGAACTCCCCTACCCATCTTATGAAACTTCTAGTAGTATATCCAATATTCTTTGGGCCACTGGCTATTTTTTGGAAGCCAATGTCTAGATGATGATGCTGATCTAGTTAAGTAATGGTGAAAAGTATCATAATTTTGATTTTAAAAGCCTATATTTTAATTCAATTCACTTTACTTTCAACCTAATTAGATTCCGATGACCTAGGATAAACTCTTGATTTAATGTTTACCCATCCAACCATGAATATTTATGGATCAAAGTGTCAATTGAAGCATTGAATATCTTTCAATAAGCAAAACCTTGATATGATGGTGAATTCCCATTTCCTCATATATATTCTTCCTTGGGAGTGGTGGATTCATATTTCTATGATATATATAGATCTTTTTTTATGGAATTAATTTTATATAACTCTATATTGATTGATTATATCCCTTTAACTCCATCTGATTGTGGAACCCTTATTATGACAATACCATGATATAGGTTGGAGGTTTTGTAATTCAATTTCTATCAATTGAAACTATTTTCTCTTCCTTGTTTTGAAATGGATTTTTAATTAGTTATCCATGGAATGGTTTATGATTCCTAATAAATGTTTTCAAATAGCATAGTGTGTGATTAAATACCTTTGTCTATAGATTTTAAAATAAAGTTTCAATTTTTAAAAAATGGTTTTCAAATGAAATGAATGATTTGAAGAATGAATTTTATGATTATCAAGAAAGAAATGCTTTAATTTTTTGATGGATTTAAAATTACATGAACAATTTTATAATGATTTAATTTTTATGAAAACCATTAGATGTTGATCTCTAAAATGAAATGGAATGTTTGAAACTTACCTAATTTGGGGCTTCCTAAATGATGATTGATGAAACTTATTTGAGATAAATGATTTTACCCATTGATTAATTTCTTTTAATCACATGGGATCCTGGGTAGTTAGGTGGGTAATACAAGAAATGGAATATATAAATGTATTATCTCTAACTCTAAATGCATTAGTGATGATAAGGATATTTAAACATGATAAGGGAAGGAAGTTTATTTATTAGGTTAGATTTATATTCCACCTAGGCATGAGATCAGGGGATGTGTACACACCTAGAGTTGTATTCAACTAAGATGTTTTAGTATCCTTGATCCTTGATCTAACTAACCACATATCTTATAGAAATAGTTATATGATTAAAAATTATTGAAAATTATTAATCATGATAATGTTTATGAAAATATTTATTTGTACTTATTTTTATCACCATTCTTATTCATTCTTGTTTGATATAAATGATTTATTCATATCTACTTTATAGAAATTACTATAAATTATTTCCTATTTCTATCCATTGATATGATTGGAATGTATCATACACACTATTAAAATACTAAAATTACATGATTTATTTAAAATTGATCATATTTTGTTTATTTGATATGGACTGATTATGAAATACTTGGTGGGATCCTATTGGTCATGTTTTGTTCACACCCTAAACATGCATTTAGGAATACATAGAATCTTTGTTACATGGTATAAGAAAAAGGAAATAACTGCTTAGAAATTATGAGTGTTCTTAATCATGAGACCTTGGGAGTTAGTGGTGATAAAAAGATTATGTGATCCACCTTTTACGAGGAGATCAAGGTATGACATCGTTGTGGATTTTTATAGTGACCTTGATTACTGTACCATTTTATGTTTTATTCATGTCAACCTTGTGGAACCACTCTCTTGATGAATTTATTAGAATACCAGATATTTTTAGTTTCCTTATTCAATTTCATTTGATATTCATGGAGAAAACATTCCCCTGATAATTTTTCTTGTTGCTCAAGCACTAGCTGCCTGTTCACATGGATCATAAATTCACTTCGGGTCATCTCAGTGTTGGACCAAGTTTTGTTTAAGTGGGTTATCTAGGTTAGTTTGTTAAAAATTGGTATAAGAGGTAGGTTGATTCTCTTCTTGGATATCATAATATTTTTTGGTATTTCCTAATAGACTATTCATATGAATATAGATAATTTAGTTTTAATTTATGAGCGAGTGTATAACTATATCTCATTATAAATAGCTTTAAGCAACAACGGGTTGGTTAGAAATGTTTCTCTAAGGAATTTACATGGTAAAATTGTAAAATTTTCCAAAAATATGGTTTGATATTTATATTACCGTGTTGAGTTTGAAATAATATATTTTATGTTTCTATGTCTCTTTTCTAATGATTCCATGTTATATATTGATTTTTTGTAGTACAATTCCCTCAATAAAATGTCTTATCAATATTCAGGAGAGAGTTATTGATGAAACAAAATAGGTAAACCCTCCAACTTGTCATAACATCATTGAGGTACCAGTGCATGTGGTTTAATCTCTATGAAAAGTTGAATCGCCTACTCGCATTTACCCTCTACATATGGATCCTAAAAGGGATGATAATAGACACCAAGTGTAGGATTTTCTTCATAAAAAAACACTATGTTTACATTGAAAAAACTATCCTAAGGAGGCAATGTATTAGTTTGGAAATATTGGATATCTATTTGAGTTCTCGGATACAATAAATTCCCTTAAGGTGAGGTGATTCATATTTAATCTTGAGGGAATTAGACGGAGATAGTGGGATACTTTTTTCCTAGTGAATTGAATAGAGGGTTTGGAGTGGAAAGACTTCAAGTCCCTTTTCATGGATTAGTTTTTCTATAATTAATTGTATTGACTTAGTCTATGAATTTTTTCAGCATTAACCAATTTTATTAGATGATGACTATGTACATAATTTGTTTATAAATTTTTTATCTATTATCACTTTAGGTGGCATCTAATGATAAATTTAAAGCTCATAGATTTTAGATGGTTCTTTGACCTATTATCTGATATTAGGTTTTTATGATGAATCCTACCTATTATGATGATTCTATAGATAGAGGTCTTATGAAAAAAATTTGACCTGGCTAGTAATTCAGGGTTTACTAGAGTTCCTCATACTACCAATGGTAGTTTTAGTGGTTCCTTTAAAGGTAAGATAAACCGAAATTAGCCTCATGGGGAAAAAAGCAGTGGTGGTCCTTGATATAAAACCTTCTCAAGATCTACTATGATGTCTAGATAAGTCCCACTGAATTTTCTATAACCTGGAAAGGTTGGGAACTCAAATTATGATTTTATAAAGGAACTGAAGATCTACATCTCATGAATATATTTATGAAATTTATAGGCAATTTTATATGTTTTTATTTTCCCACACTGGGGAATGGGATCATCATTATTGTCATCTTCTAAATTGAATTTGGATGCATTTAATAAAGTAGGGATCTATCCATAGGCATCATAAATGAAGAAAATTCATGCAGTGGGAGAGTCTCTAGTTGGAAATGATGTGGGTACTATAATAGTGAGATGAACCATTTCTACTGTTTCTTCATTAGTGATTATTTTATTTGATAATGGAGCCTCTCATTCTTTTATCTCAACCCACACTATGGATTTTATTAATATTCCTACAGATATCATGGCTTATGTGATGGAAATTACAATGCCTCTTGGGAAGAAGTGAGAGAAGGGACTCAGATTCCTCTATTTTACTTTATCTTTATTAGATATTGAGCTTATATGAGACATTTTGGTTCTTCATATGAGACCTACGGATGTTATCCTTAGAATGGATTGGTTGGTTTCTTATAAATATCATATTGAATGTTATCAAAATCATGTAAAATTTCTCCCTCCAATGGGGAGACCCACTTATTTCAGGGATAATGGGACTTAAGGGTTATTTGAGCCTAACCGCCCATCCTAGAGATGGGTTGACTGATATTTTTTTTTGTTTAACTAAATGAGGAAGACTATTTTAATAAGCTACCCCTAGTAGAAATTTAGTTTCTAAAAGTTCTTCTATATGAATTTTTTGGTTTAACACTGAATACGGAGGTGGAGTTCTATATTTAATTAGATCCTAGTACTTAGTCAAGATCTTTTCCATCAAACCATATAGAACTAGATGAACTAAAAGAACTAAAGAATCATTTGGATAAGTTTTTTCCAAGGGATAAATTCTAACCAAGGATACACATTGGGAAGTGCATGTTCTTTTCACTTAGTAGTTTGATGAAACCCTTCACTTATTTTCTTGATTACCAAAATCTTAATGTGGGTACATTCAATGAAAATTATTCAATTCCCCACAATGATGATTTGTTTGAGTAGATAAAAGGGGTGAATTGGTTCTCTAATATTATACTTCAGTCTATTTACCACCATCTTAGGTTCAAGGAGTGTGTTATTCCAAATACAATGTTTATAAGTAGGTATGATCACTATGAGTATCTTGGTATACCATTAGACCTAACCAAACCTCCTACTATTTTTGTGATTATGATGAATAGGATTTTAAATCAGTATCTTGACTCTTTTTTTGTGGTGTTTTTGGATAAAATATTGGTTTAATCTAAAACTATGAAAGATCATGTACTTCATTTGAGAGAAATTTTGGATACCTTGATGAATCATTGAATTTACGACACACTATTAAAATGAAAATTATGTATTTGGGAGGTGAAGTTATTTGGAAAATTAGTTTCCAAACAAGGTATCTCAATTGATACTAAAAATTTGAAAGATATATTGTCAAGGAAGGAAAAAGATAATGTAATTGAGATTCATATTTTCTTTAATGTAGTAGGGTGTTATTACTTTTTTGTGAAAAAATTATCTATGTTGTATTCTATGTTTAATACTCTTACATGGAAGGGAGTAAAGTTCACTTAGGATTAAAAATGTCAGTCTTTCACCGATGAGTTAAATTTCCATTTCAATCTATCTAATGTTATAACACTTCCAAAGGATAGTAAGGGCTGTGTGGGATTTTTTGATGCTTTAGGTTTTGGTTTGGGATGATTTCTTATTAAGAGTAATCAAATGGTGGATTTTATTTCTCATTAGATTCAAACACATGAGAAGAAATATCCCACAAAAAAATATAAAACTCATAGTTATAATTCATACCCTTAAAATTTAGAAGAACTACATTTTCAAGAGAATATTTACCATTTAATATGGTCAAAATAGGTTTTTTTATATCTTTTAACATAAATATTTAAATTTCCATAATAGGTTTTGGGTGGAATACCTAGAAAATTTTGACTTTGACTTTTCATGCACCCATGGTAAGGGAAAAAGGTTGTTAATGATATTAGTATGAATGTTCCATCCTATTCCATGAAATAATTTCTATAGGTGTAGAATATTATGTCCCTCTTTGATCAAAATAATTTGAGAGTATGAGAGGATGAGATCAGGTTTGTTTTAGAAAGTATTTAGTCGAAACCCTCTCTTCTTGAGTAGAACTTTCAAGAGAACCAAATTAATTATGATTTCTTTGGTTTTAGATATTATTTATATAGTAGAGAGTCCATCAGTGAATGGTCTCTACATTTAGATTATATCCTTTTATTCTAGAACCATTATGTCGTTTAGTGCTATTTGATTAAGGATGGGATGTGATGTTTTTATCATTCCCAGTGGGTGGTGAACCCAAGGATGCTTAGATATTATATGGTATAATATTCTTCATATTATTTCCATGTATGAAATGGGACATCACTGTTTTTTTATCCCATTTTTTTACCTATAAGTAGATCAATGATGAGCATCAGAATCCTTTTGATTTACTTCAACCCCATCTTATGCCATCTTGCAAGTAGGATGAGATATCAATAGTATTTATTGTTAGCTTGCAACATAATTCTCAAGTAAAGAACATGATATGGGTGGTTTTTAAATTACTAATGTAATTGAATGTCTTTATTTCAATTCATGATACCACCAAAGTTGTGGATTTAGGATATATATATATATATACATGATATTGTTAGATTTCATAATGTTCCTTTTTCTATAGTTTCCAATTGGGATCTATGATTCACATATCAATTTTGGAGAGGACTCCTAGAGGTGATGATATCCTAGGTTAAGTTGAGAACAATGAATTGTACTCAAATGGATGGTTATATGGAATATACTTTATAGATTTATGAGGAAATTGTCTATGCTTGTGCCCTTGACATTGGAGAGCATTATATTTACATCTGTTCCTTGTAAATTTCCATTTTTTTAGTTATAGGCTGGTGAATATTCCCTATTTGGACCTCTATTAGTACAAGAGACAACAATAAAGATCCGTATGGTTCATCAGAGCATGGTGATGGATCAAAGATGGTTTAAATCTTATGCAGGTCATAATTGCAAAAACTTTGGTATTATTAGTTGCTTACTGAGTTTTTTTAGATTCTCTATTTGATTGGGTTACTAATATCTTGAATAATAAGGGAAGTTAGGGTTGAGATTTTTGGGACCTATTTATTTCATTGATTGTATTAGAAAATTGGTTTACCATTTTTCCTTTCCATCTCATTTGACTTTGATCTACGACATGTATAATATGTCATAGAACAAGAAATATTTTTCAGACCTATCTCATGTTTTGAATTAGGAGGACCATGATGTGGAACCTGATATTACAGTGACTAAGTATCCAGTTCAAATTGTTGATTCTTATATAATCATTATTCATAGAAAGTCTATAACTTTAGTCTGGGTTCTATGGTTGCACAAGTCTGATTCCCATGAGACATGGGAGCATGAGGCATTGGTGTGGGGGTAGTGGCCTCATATCTTTATGGACCATTTTTCTTAATGAGGATTTATGGGAGAAGAAATTATTATGGTTGTGATAATTAGGGAATCTTAAAAATTTCTTTATGGTATGATTTATGTTTTGATTTGTTCCTTTAGATTTCCTATGTTTATTTCTAATTGTTCCCTTCTTGTTTAATCCATTTAAGGGTTTAGGGGTGTGTTTTTTATTCTTATTTGTGATTTTGATAGTTTTATGAGGGTTTGGATCAAGAATATATTCGTACCTATATCTATAATATCTATAGGTATCCCCTTAGTATACTAGTGGTATTTTAGCTGCAGGGAGTTCCTATAAGAACTCTATAGGACAACTGGTGGAAACCCACTAGCCAACTAGTGTGGTGTCTAGTAGTGGAAGCATTCTAACTGGAATCATTATCTAGCTAGTGGAATCCAATCAGCCATATATTGGTTCATCTAGTATCACATGAAAACTTCTTGGCACCACTGACTAGGTATTGGAATCTAATGTCTAGCCGGTGATGCTAATTCGGGTGTGTAAATGTCGAGAAGTATCATAATTTTGTTTCATGGAACCTCCATTTAAATCCAAGCCTCTTCTTCCTTAAACCTAATTTTATACCTATGACCTAGGAGACTTTCTAGAAGTGATTTTGGGCCATAAAAGCTTGAATCATCTTGGATAAAAGAGATTATTCAAGTATTGAATATATTTCTATAAGTGTAACCATGATTTGATTGTGAAATCCCCTTTCCTCATCCAACTCATTCCTTTAGAGAGTCAGATAACTATGACTTTTATGGATATAGTTCTTGATTTTTGGGTTTTTTGTTTTTAAGATTCTCTCTTGATTGATTCTATCCCTTCATCACCTTCTTATTATGAATCCCTTTTTGGGTGTTTGATGATACTGTGATTATGGTAAGTGGTTTCCTAATGAAATTCCTATCAATTGAAATTATTGTAGCTTTCTTTATTTGAAATAAATGTATAATTGGTCTTTTGATGTATTATTTATTATTAGTATAATTTTTTCAAATGTAATGAGGTGTGACACAACCTCTTCTAATTTTGATTATTAAATAAAATTTAAATTTTCAAAAAATGGTTTTAAAATGAAATGAATGATTTAAAGAATGACTTTGGTGAATATTTAGAAATGATAGGATGGAATGTTTCATAGATTTTGAATGAAATGAATTATTCTGAAAGGCCTGATTTTAGATGAAATGAATTTGATATTTGTTTTTGAAATGAAATGGTATGTTTGAAACATGATTTGGTGCAACATGAATGATTATTGATGAAACTGAATTGAGATGAATGATTTCCCCCTTTATTGATTTCTTTAAATCACATGATATTTCAAGTATTTAGGTTGGTATTCTAATATATTAACACTAGGAAGGTATTATATTTACCTAGGATCAACTTGAAAAGTAAAATTCAAACTAAACCTAATGAGGGTTGGGGGTTCATTATTTGTGATGGATTCCTATACCCCATAGTACTGAGATATAGGTATTTGTGCACACATGGAGTAATATTTCACTAAGATGTGTGAGGATCCTTAATCCTTGATCTAACTAACCTTAGGGATTATAACCCTGGTTCTATTATTGAAAATTATTAGAAATGATTTATACATACTAGTGCTTATGAAAATATTTATTCTTGTCTATTTTGATTGAGATTCTTTTTCATGAATGTTTAATAGAAATTATTTATTCATTACTATTTGATAGAAATTTTTATACATGGATAATTATTTATAGAAATTGAAAATAATTAAAAGCATGTTTTCCTATGAATTATGAAAATATTACCAAGACATGTTTTATTTTAAATTGAGAATATTGGTTTAATTTGATATGAATTTCTTATGAAAAATTGGGGTGATCCTACTAGGATAATGTTTCTCACATCCTAAATACGAGTTTTCAAAATTTTAGACTTTTTAATATTGGGTCCAATAAAAGGGAAAGAAACTATTAGAGATGGTCTGTTTTCTTGATCATGGGACCTTGGGAGTTAGTGGTGATAGGTATAGTATGTGATCCTCTTATTACAAGGTGATCTTGGGATGATGTGATCATTGGTTTCCATGGTGACTTGGGTTATTATATCATTTTTAATTTTATATGTTTTTACCTTGTGGAACCACTCTATTGATGGATTTATTATAATACTAGATGTTTCTGGTTTATTTATTCTATTTTTTTGATCTTTCTAGAAAAATCAATACCCTTGACCATTTTTAACTCTTACCTATGAGATATTTAATGACTTGTGGGGATCTAGAATTCCCATAAAGTTGTGTTAGGGATGTATAGGGTGATTGTTTCATAGGTTAACTAGGTTGGTTCATTATATTGGGACTATAATGGACTAATCTACTATTTTTGGTATGATATAATGAAAATTATTTTAGATCAATAGAATTTGAGGTAGATAAAATCCATCTTTTCTTATATTAGTTTTTTTTACTTTTGGAACATGACTATCAAGGTTGTTGGTTTCTTGAGTTAGCAATACTCAACAAACCTGTGACACTTATACATGTTTTATAGGGTTTTCTGAAATTAATTTTGAAGCATGTTATGGTTCCATGAAATTTTAATTGAATTATGTAAATATTTTATGAAATTTTCATTGATAAAGGGTTTTAGTTGAAATTTAAAGGCATGTAAAAATGGTATTGGGGTCACTGTTTTATGATTTATGAACTTCTTATGTTCAATTAAATGACTCAAATGGAATGTTTTAATATGTGGTGATTTTAACACATGTGAACCAAGGTATTTATGTTTATAGGATCATAAAAGTATGCTAGGATGGCTTACAACTTCCTAGTAATGTATTTATGCTATAACATTAAATAATAATTTGTTATACATGATGAGAATCCACTAGGTCATGTTTTATCCTTACCTAGGCCTTGTGATTATTCTCCCTAGGTTTTTTTCCCTTCAATTGACATGTCATTGGTCAATGATATGTGAGGACACTAATTTACCAAGGATTAACTTACTCAAGGGATTTACCCCATGGAGATAGCTTTCTGAAATGATTAAATATTTATTCCTTTAAAAAATTGTTTTATGGGTTTTTTCATTAAAATGTGGAACATGATTATATTCTTAAAATTATTTATTAATTCATGTTTTTAAAAATTCTTATTTGATACATGCTTCTCTAAATAATATAAAAATGGGTTTTCCCTTTCTCTACATAAAATAGTTCATAACAATTTTTCTATGTCTTTATATTCCTAAAATGGAAAAAACTGGTTTATTTATTAATTTTTTATGGAACACATGGTGGGATAGAGGCCCTATAGGGACTATTATGATTAAAAATAGAATGTACCATTTGGTATATAGATACCTTATTTTGTGAGGTACAAATAATGTAAAGGAAGCACTTTGTGATGGAGGGTATGATAGTTAGAGGGTACAAAATATTGGTAGTGGGGTGGTGGGATTAAATCCCTCATGTTACATGGATTTGTGATTTGGTTTTTTTAATTAGGTTATTCTTTGGGTTAACTTCTTTTTATCTCCTATTGCAGTCTAGAAATATTAATGTAGTGTACTTCTTTGTAGTTTTTCTACCGAGTTATATAATGCATCACGTGTATGTTTTATAGCTATTGTCTCCTATGAAAAAATCATTCCCAAAGGTGTTCATAGATTCCCATTTACTTGTTTCAATACTATAGGGATCAAGGGAACCCTTTAGACCATGTTGTAAGCCAGTGCATGTGCTTGTTTTTTTGGCGATCCAGAATGTTTCTTGAAAGGCAGGATTAGATTTAACCAAGACCTTCTTATTTTGAATTTTATTAATAATAGTATCCATATCTAGAATATATTAACCATTTAACAAATTTTCACTACCATAATTTTTTTAATTATTATATATATAACAAGTCTTGTTCATAAGAGTGAATGAAAATATCATCTTTTCCAAATAAGTTATAGAAATAATATTCTTTTTTTAGTGGGAACATAAAAATAGTAATCCAATTCTAGTTATAGTGCACATAGTAAAATCATATCTTGAGATCCAAATTATAATACAAAAACTCATTCTCCATTACCGACATAACATTATACTTATCCATTTTTTAATTCTCTTCTATATCCAAGTCTTTTTTTATCATAAAAAACGTGTTACACACACTAGTATCTAATAACCACGATTAGAAGTTAGTGAAATTGACCTATATATAATTCACATTCCAATTCTATGTATTCTTATTTTCATTAAGAACACTTCTAAATCTTAGATACTTATTTGGGACAGTCTTATAGGTTATACCAATAAGGGATCTCAATATGACTATCCTGATACATGCCATAACCTATTTTAGAGACATATCTATGGATGAATATCATGTATTGTATATTTTCATTAAGGATATTTAATTAATGTTATCAAATTAGATACTATTACACCATATATCTAATCTTTTTATTGAGTTAAAATCAAATTTTCATCATTACTTACACCTATTTGAGCATGTAAATAATCTATGATCATATCTTATTGATGAATAATTTTTCAATCATATTATATATGATTATTTGAAAGCTTATTGGATAAAATATTTATCTAAATCCATCAAATGGATTCACTCATCTCTATTCCTATAATATCGTAATAAATATTCATTTCCAAATAGTGTAACAAAAAAACACCATGAATAATAAACCTATATATTAGAGCCATATTATTAATTAGATTCCTTATACAATAAAATTTATGGGCACCTATCCATTAGGGTCTCCCATATTGAATGATAGTGGTTTTGAAAATTAACTATTTATAAGGAATCTCACAATCAATATTTTTAGTACTTTCTTAGAAGAATCACTAGTTTGATATATATTACAAGAATATTAAACCTATTACATCTCATTTTATTTTTATTATCTCAGGTTTTATCCAATTGTGTATACATTCATCTAGAATCTTTTTGGAATATTCTTTCATACACAAAATTAATATTTTCTCACTAAATTAAAGTATAACTATTTATATAACCCATAATTTTATGTTACTTACCTAAAAAAAATCCAAACATATTTTCACATATGTAAATGCATGTCATGAAAAGGGTATATAAGATTTTCTTATTAGAAAAACCCAAGATGAATTTGTCTTTATTTTACTTAATTTTCATTAGATAATCATTACATCTCACCAAATAATCTCACAATCCCATGAATATAATGTTTAGTGTCATTGGGGACTATATTTATAATAAAATTATTCTACAACACTACTGAACATTCTTCATATTTTAGCCACACTAGACTCCCTTTTAAAATTCTCATAATATATAATCATCTTAATAATATAAGGAATAGAAATATAAGAAATGGGTGAGATCAAACACTCATAAAGGTAAAATGAATCATCAATTCATCAAGTGTTAGATCATAAGTATAAGATAAATAATGAGGAGGGGATAAATTTATTATTAAATGAACATTGAATCCAAAAGAGTTGTATTTGAGCCATTATATAAGAACATATAAGATTAAACATATACCATTGAAAAAAGTGTAGAAACATGAGATAATCATGATCCAAAGAGAATAATCATAGGAATATGGCATAAAAATGTAACATGACCATGAGACATAAAATAACAAAGACAACTTTACACAAACATAAGATTAAGGTATCATCATGTTATTCAAGAAGTCAATGCCTTTAGTTTGTGAGAATATCAAAAAAGTATCACCCTTTATTTTCTAAGATTAACCAAGACAGATCACCCTTTTGTTTGTGATAATATTCAGTAAGGATCACCCTTTAGTTTTTGTGAATATCCTAGAAGTCTCACAATAAATTATCTAATAATATATAAATCATTAACCAATAAATTTTAGGGAGATATAGGACCCCATCCATTTTTCATCTAAACTTTTGTGTGCCACATGAAAATCATCCTCTTATCACAGGATAATGAACCCATGGAAGTAAAAATGTGTTTAATAAAATGTTAAAAATAAAATTAACCAATATTTATACAGATTTCAGGGAAAATAAATTTGATTTTATAAAAATTCTAAATAAATATCAATAACCATTCATAACATAAAGAACACATGAAAATAAAAATGGATTTGATAAAATTTCGTAATGGTATTAGAAATATTTACCTTAAGAATTAAAATTATTTAACACCCAAAATTCAATCAACCCAAAAGATTATTTCATAAGAAAATTTAGAGGGTGATTCAAGAAAACTAATTTCCAAGGAAATAAATCCTTATGAGATAATTTTGAAAATGTTAGTGAAACTGTAAAATAGTTTTTATAAAATCTTCATAATATTATCATAAAATACTAAGTTTCAGGTCTCATTAATAATTAATTATTGAAAAGATGAAGTGAAAACATTGGAAAAAAATTATTTTAAAAAACTATTTAATAAATGTCCCTCAAAATTATTTAATGGTTATCAAAAAAATGAATTTTTAATGGAAGATAAAATATTTTATTAATAAAGGATGGAAAATATTTTTAATATTTTCAATTACCTAGTCTAATACCCACATCATAAAATTGTAAAAAACCTATTTTTAAAAAATGACGAGAAGAATATAAGGGTAACTAAAGTTAACACATATTTGGGAATCCATATAAAACTGAGAATATTTTTGGGAAAGGAAAATGTGAAGGGGGGGGGGGGTGAATCATTGTTAAAGTGGATGAGAGTTATTCTCAAAAATGATATAATTTTATGAAAAAAATATATTATGATAAAAATTTTAATTAAAAATTTTACATTCCCATGATATTGGAGGAAATATAGTATCATCACAGAATAGAAGAAATCCATCATGTGAAACCATATTCAAAATGAATCATTATGACTTTATTAATGAATTTGATTCATAAAAAACACTTACCCTATATTATTTCTTTATAAAACATTATCTAATATCCTATATAATAAATATAAATATAACAATCACCTATTTTATAATTTTATTTATATCTATAAAATTTTATTAACCATATTTATAATTATTCTTCATATTTATATTAAGTGGTTATTATCTATTTCCAATATTTGGTGTGAGTAAAGTTGATCATATTAAACTGATTTTGTAATAGTATTGTTAATATTAATTACTATCCTAATGTTAATAATTCTATGATAATATAAGGTATCATAATTGATGTTTTATGATATTTTATAGTGTTATAATTTAATTTTTTGATATTTTTATTTATGGTTCTTATAGAAGAAATTTGGGACAAGTATGTTTTGATGATTTTTAAAAAATGAACGGTAGTATCATAATTAATGAATTTAATATTAATTTTAAAAATAAAAACACAAAAAATAAAATCATTATTTAAATATTTATATTATATATTAGGTTCTCATAATCTACTGTGATATCATTTTATATCAATTTTCAAGTTCATGTTTAGACCCACCTAAACACAAACATACCATAATTAATGGATGATTATGATTATGAAAATGGTTTATTTTAGAATAATATAATTATAAAAGAATAATAATATTATTATTTATATACATATAAAGTGGTGAATTAATTTTAATATGGATTAATAAATAACAAAGAAACTATATAAAAAATATATTAGTTAATTTGTGGAGGTGGAAGTCCACAAAACACAAAAATGAAAATTTCATTTTTCTTAACAGAAAATGGGAAGGATGGTTAATAAATTATTCCCTTATAAAAATGAAATTTATTATAAAATCAATAATTATTAATTTATTTATGAATTATAAAATTATATATCCATGTTAATAAATAAAATAAATAATTTTTGGAAATGAAAGTACCCCCATTGAGAAATTGTGCTTTCCCTTGGAAGATTCTAAAGAATTGAAAATTTTAAGCCAATATATTATGACCAGAGGCATAATAAAATGGAAGAGGGTTATAAAGTAATATTAATTGGTATTGATTCATGTTTAAATTTAATTCATTGAGTGGTCTCGAATGGTCAGTAAGAGTCCCTTTTTATAATTGTTGAGAACAATATTTTTCTAAATATTTCATCTTAATATAAAGAGAACACATGCTCCACTGTAAAGTGGATCTAAAAATGGGAAATATTGATGTGGGTGATGAGATAAGGTCATTAATATAAAAAAATCAATTATTTATATATTTTCAACACATTTCAATCACTTTACCCCTTGAATTATTAATTTTACTATTTTAAATTTTATTGTCGTAACTAGATTTTACCAAAGTAATTTACTTTTAATGTATATAAATAAAATGGAACTTATTATGTAATTTATAATAAATGATTATAAATATGGAATATATTTTATCATATAATATTTAAATTTATAAAAAAAACTTATTTCAATATTACTGCATGTAACATGTAAAATATTGTTTTTAGAAAAAATGTATTTTTATGAGAAAAAATATAATTGTAGGGTAAAATTATCAATTCATTTGATTATCATGATATAAATTGGTTAATTATAAAAAATAAACTTTGTTTTTATTTAAAATAAATAAAATACCTAACTGTATCTAAATAATGTTTAATTAAAAGGAAATAAAAAATAGTTTCTTTTATTGGAAAATATTACTTAAGTATTAAAAATGTTAAATAATTTTTTTTATAAATTGATAATAAAAATTTAAAAAAATATATAATTACTACATATGTAAATATTTGGTAAATTATAATTTTTTATAGGCTTACATGTCTTTCTTATGTTAAAGTCATAAAATATACAGTTTCGAAAAAAACCATCTTTTTCACTATTTAACTAAAAATCTTCGAATACAAAAAAATTCCAAAAAAATCATAATAAGATAATTTTTACATTACAAATAAAAAATTGATTATATTTTTATCTAATTTTTATTATAATATTTATATATTTTTTTAATAAAAATAAAAAATGTAAAGAAACTAGATTTTACTCAAAAATAATGAATTGATTTGGATTTGAGAGTATGCACTTTTAATTTATTATTATAATTTTTGTAGAATTGGTTTTTTATTTCTATAGTTTTCTTATATAATATGTCATCAATAATTTTAGTTCAATATTATGTGTAAGACAAGCTACACACATGACATTTAATAAGGGAAATTATTTCCTAAAACCGTGGGTCATTACACTTGTAAAGGAATAGTTATATATAAGATTGAAAATATCTATGTAAAGACTCGGAAATTTAAAGGAATTTTTTTTCTTAATTTCTTTGGGATATTACAAGAACACAGTTTCTGACGACACCTAATTCCGAGGCCCGGTGTGCCCGAAATCATTTTCCGAAGTTTAGCTCGGGTACGTTCAGTGCACGAACGAGCGGGTTTTTCTAACTTTTGAACCAGTGCTCGAAATTAAAATCCTAGGGCACTGATGGAACCATAGTGCCGGTAATTGCTTAAGAAGCCCTTTTCCGAAGGTGCGTTTTCTCGGGAGGAGTTGTTTAAAATTTGGGGTATAACTGAAGAATAAAATAAAATTTGTAATCCAATTTTATTTTTCTTCTAAGTAGATTTATCCTTGTGTGGAAGTTGGGTTGGTAACTCCCCTTGGGAGAATAAAGGAGATGTGGGGCCCACACGAGCCCCCACCTTTTCATATTCCCCACAACCCCTTGACACTCCCCTTTAATGTGAGACCACTCACCTCCCCCTCTCTCCTCTTTAATCATGCCAACTCTCTTCATTAATTTAAGTGGTTTGAGTTTTGAATTTTGAGACTTGGTTGTGTGAATAAAAATAATAGCATGAGCTATTATTTTATTTTGGGAGCATTTGGTGTGTTGGGAAAACTTTGGGGGAGAGCTCTTGAGTTTTTGAAGAACACCGAATCTCCGAGGAAGAACTCCTCTTCGACGAAGAACGCCTCTTCGACAAAGAACACCTCCGATGGAGAACGCGAAGACACCGACGACGTGCCTTCTCTTCATCTTCCTCTGCGTCAAGGGAGGAGACACCATCGCGGGGAACGTCGCCATCGACGACGACTCTTCCTCTGATGACAACGGAATCGGCACCGATCTTCTGCGACGATCGATCATTGCGACACTAGCCTCTTTCCACGGATCGATGACATGCGATGTCTTTTCGAGGTAGGGGATTAATTGATTTTGTTCGTGAATATTTTTTTCGTCGCCTTTCATCATTATCTAATTTGGACGCCTGTTATCGCAATAACGGGAGGAGGTCGGACAACACGAACATGGCCGACTCTCCTCCCCCTTTTTTGTTTTGTTAGTTGTGGCACGAACAAAGGCGGCGTGGTGCAACGACACCGCACAGAAACAAGAAAGAACGTGACGAAGAAGCGCGACGCCGTCGCGCCGTGCCGTTGAGGCTAAACAAAACCGCGGCCGGAGACGGGGCAACAGAGGTGATTCGAAAACTCCGCTGGTTGATCGTTGTGTGCGGAATGATGAGCGACGACAAATAGGGTAGAAAAGTCAACTTGAAGACTCCGCAGTGAAGGTCGGGTCCCGGGAGGACAGTTGGCGAAGACGGAAAGCAAAACGGACCACCGGAACGCGTCTGGTGGTTCGCGAAAGGGCCGGTCGGCGCTGGCGGCCGGAGGCGGTGGCGCCCGGCGCGCCGTGGCTTCAGCCACAGCGGAAGGCACTGGTCCCGTGGCCACGCGGGACCCTGGGGGAGACCGGGGGTCGTAACCCCTGGCTGTCAAAGGAAGCGGCCCCCACGTGGGGGTCGCGACTTCATTCAAGGGGGGCAACCACACCCCCCTGTTCCGCTCAGCCGGACAGCCGAGCAGGCCACGGGGCCGCACCAGCGCGGCAGCCCAACCGGCCGAGCCGCCCAGGCCAGGCCGGGCTCACCCTAGTGGGCTGGACCCAGACCTGGGTTGGGTCGAGCCGGTTCGGGCTGACCCAGGGGGTCTCGGGCCGGGTCGGACCAGGCCCGAATCCCCTATTTTCGGGCAGTTTTCATTAAAACACCCATATCTTGGGCTACATACCTAAGATCAATGCACCGTCAGTTGAGATGCGATCCTTGGATCGAGACGGTCGTTTTGGTATATTACACTCAAGGTTTCGAAGAAATTTGGGTATGGCTGGGTTGGTTCAAACTCGAAACCAACCGGGCCCTCGGAGCGGTAACGCTTATAACTTGAGCTCCGGACGTCCGATAGACGTACCGTCGACTTTGTTGGATTCCTCTTGATGAGACGGAACTTTTGGAATAATTATCCTGAGTTTTGGATGCATATGGATAGTGGCCGGGTTGTATTGAACCCGAAATCCAACCGGGCCCCTCGAACGGAAAAGCTGATAACTTTCAGACCGGACGTCCGTTTGACGAACCGTCAGCGGCGTTGGTGATCACGTTGAAAAACGGTCCCTATGAGTATACCCTATGAGAGTTCAGGGTATAGTTGATATACGGACGGGTTGGTTCACACACGAAACCAACCAGGCCCCTGGGACGAAAAGGCTAATAACTCACAGACCGGGCGTCCGATTGATGCGCCGTTTGTTGCGTTGAGACCCCTATGATGAGGTGGTCCTTTGAGATACTTCTTCGTGGGAATTTGAGATACTTGGAGTATCTAATAGTAGCTCGTGGAGCAGAACATCCTGGAGACGAGTGTATGGAGTACGGAGACCGTGTAGCCAGTTGAGACCTGACAGCTGCTTGACCGACTCGACTTGGAGTGAGTCGACTAGCCCAGTGGACGAAGCACTACTTTGTTTGGGTGCAGACCCATGGAGGACGGAGCACTACATTATTTGGGTGCAGACCCGCGGCACTCGTCCGGAGAGTACCTCTACAGTCTATTAGGGGGAATGCACTATTGTGTTTGGGTGGCAGACCCCGGCAGGTAGCACTACTGTGTTTGGGTGGCTGACCCGCGGTACTCGACAGGAGGAGTACCTCACCAGTCTTAGGTTAGTGAGCAGTACCTTGGAGTCATGATAGGATCACTGTACACTCCATAGATGGGGCTCTTCAGCAGTTACGATTTCGATAATGAAAATCCTGGTTTGAGCTGAGTCTATGACCTTTGTGTTTACCTCATGATTGAGATGGGTCACTTGATAACTTAGGTATATGTATGGGCCTATACCTAGGTAGTGGTTATCCATTGATTTCATAATCTTTGTGTTTCCTCATGATTGAGATGGGTTACTTGATAACTTAGGTATATAAATGGGCATATACCTAGGTAGAGGTTATCTGTTGAGATCTTTCTTTGTGGTTATCGTTGTTGGATTTAGTGAGACCTTGAGGGTCTCAGGGTACCTACTGAGTATCGTTATACTCACCTTTGCACGGGCTATGCCCGCAACTCGCTATGTTGGTTACAGACGACGGGCAGTGCTGACGGAGGCCGAGTGTTTGAGGTCGAGACGGTACCCAGAGGTGGACCTCACGACGAGTCAGTATCCGGAGGTGGACTTCAAAACGAGACGACACTTGGAGGAGGTTGACAGGCGAGAGCGTTGTGGAGGCTATATGTACCTACCCTTCAGGTAGGATCCGTGTTGGACGATCCAGGAGCTGCGCTATCTGTACCTACCCTTCAGGTAGGATCTGAGGAGGATGACCCAGGAGCTGCTTCTGTTCTTCTGGCTGTTTTTAATTTTCTGTTGTACTTTCATTCAGTTGTAGTTGTACTTTCAGTTGGGTTTGTATTCTGGCCCACTTACTTTTTAGCACTTCTTTTTGTTCTTAGTGTATTACTTCCACTTGTACTCTGTGATGTTTTGTTTATTTTTATAAAGGAAATGCATTCCCAGTTATCAGGATTTACGCCTTTGGTGCTAGTCACCAGCCCCTGGCCTATGGAAGGCAGGCTTGGGGTAGTCATGGCACGGGCCCGAGGATGGGTCATAACAATCTACATGTGTAAAACTAGATAAATAGATAGCATAACCCCCACCATTCTAGAATAATAAAAAATATTCTAGGATGGTTGGGAGTTTGACCCCAATTCTCTCTGATTTACGATACATTAATTAATAGAGAATTCAATTCATGATATTTCAAACACCTGATATGTACAAATTATATTCAACAACTATTCTCAATATCATAACTCTAAAAACAAAATGAGAACATTATTGATGAAAAATAAATATTATGGAGTTTCACCTAAAATTTAATTCATGTCTCTATCACCTATAAAAAATTAATCAGATATATTTTTCACAAAAAATATTCACATTTATTAAAAATTTACTAAATATAAATATTAAATGAATTTATCAAATGAATAAATTTTTTAATTATTTAAAAAAAATTTGAGATACAAATACGAACTTTTAATATATAATTTATTATTGTAAAATATAATTTTATAAATAATAACAATTATAATTTATAAACTACTTACAAACTATTAGTATAATTAACTAAATATTTAATAAAAGGTAATTAGTTTTATTTTGTACAACCACTTGAAAATATGTTGACCCTCAACATAATGTCCTGTTGGTGGCCCACACTATGTATTCTCACAAAATAGTGTTGTGTTGCATGAAACACTTTGAAATAAATTATCCCACATTGTAATTTCAATCCCACTCCCTTATATTACACTAGTATTCAAAATATTGTATATTTTTTACCACACATTATGTTGAGACTCAACAAATTGTTAAGTAGTGGAAAGTGATACTCTATTTTTAAAGCACGTGACATTGGGTATGTTATCTTAATAACATAAATTGCACCTTACAATACATATTAAATAAAAATATTAATGAAATATTGAGTCCCAACACATATTATGTTAGCTAAAAAACTTTATGATAAAGAGATAATGTGGGATATATTATCACATTAATGTATCCTTAGGGGCTTTATTGACAATTTTTTAACACTTATTATAATTCCATATTAGATCACTTGAAATTATGTTATCATATAATGTTATATCATGTGGTTAATCTAATATATGATTTAAAAAATATTTTCTTCATTAAAAAAATAATAGAAACATGTTGGTTCATAGAATAAGGTGTCTATGTTACCAATTATGGGTTTTGGATTTCCATAAAATGAGTTTGGATGTGGAAGAAAAACCATGTATGCCTAATTTATCCTAAATAAACTCAATGTAAAAGTTTTTTTGAATAATTAGTGTACATGAATTATTGATTAATTCATATATAACTCTTCACAGTATGCTTGATGATAATTATAGTAGTAAAAACCTGTGCTTTCTACCTCTGATGGAATACACAAGCCAAAGAATCCTAGTTTGTAATTTGAGGATTCCTATACACTGAGAGGGGTGATAACACATTCATTATTTTTGATGAATGATTCTATGAGAAAGGATATAAATTTAGTAATATCTCATGTAATTATTCTAAAATAATAGGTGGGATCATATCACATTATATAACAATCTTCAACACTATTCATATCATAAAGTATATCGACCATATGAAATGTATAGAAAACCATATTAAGGAACCTATGTGTTAATTTTAGTTGGTGAATTCATTATGAACCTTTAATGTATATATAATATATATATGACATAAAAATTTGTTTTATAACTGATTAAAATGTGTATGAATGAAGGGGTGTTTCTATAAACTAAGCACACACTATATTGGGTAGAACATAGTCTTAGGTTTCATTGTGCGCACACAATACTAAATTAGAACTAACATATGATCTGAATTTATCTTAAGGATATATTATATAAAATGTATCCTAAATCCATATTCATCAAATCCATATCATTTTAGTGGTTATCCAATAAATATTTTATAAAGAAGAAGAAGACATGGATGGATGAGGATAATAAATTGAGACCAAGGTATTATATAAGGGATTCCCACTAGGTGGTATAAAATTAATTTAATTTGAAAAAAATTATTTTAATTTAAGTTATAATTTTATATCTTCATGACTATTATCACTTTACTCCAAAATGGTAGATAACTATCTCAACATTTATTTCAATGGTGAGAAATTGTGACATTCTCAAGCACTTTTCATTTATATTTTTTCATTTTTAATTTCTTTTAAAATTATAAATGTATGACTTGGGGTGGGGATAAGGGCTAGTGATCCTCATACAATTCATAATTTGTAAAAATTATTTTATTTTATTCATTTTTTCTCTCTACCTACACTTGGTTCACATGTAATAAAATGGAACAATTGTAATGCATGATGAATGGAGGGTGATTGTTACTAGGGAGGTTGGTAATTAAATTATATTTATTAAGGACATTTGTTAATCACTAACCAAAAATGTTATGTTTAATTAGTGAATCATAAGAACCTTCTTTTTATTGTATGATCATATAAATAACAATCGGTGATAGATGATGACTCAGATGATAATGGGATTATTCATTTAGTGAAATTAAGGAATATAAGAGTGATAATGATGGAACATATTATAATTATTCCAAGGGATATAAATTTTCCTAAAAAATTAATTATAGTTTCAAAACATTTCATTCTAAAATATCATCAAACCAACCCCTCATTATCATCATTTTATTAATTATTTTAACCTGAAAAAAATAAGAAATAGTGAAAATAAGTAGGACTCATTGAGTAAATGTAAAAAAAACATCCATGGATATGATCATGAGATTTTATTCTATACTATATTATTAAATGTTTTAGTTTTAAAAGCTCACAAAAATACTTTTTTAGTTATATTAGATGAGTTATATTTTTGTATAATGCGTTATATATTTATAAAAATATTATTTATTATTCTTGTATATTTTTTATGTTAAAAAATACTATATCTCATTATTAAAATTCTATGAAAATATAGTATCTTGAGTATCTATAATTGATGATAATCATGTGTTGTATACTTTTATAAAAAAATGTTGAGATTAACATGAGTAAAATCCAAAATAAATACATTGAGTTTACAATGATGGTGATATTACTTAAAACCTATGAAAATTATTTGGTTTTAGTGGGAGTCATGAAATATTGTTGATAATCAATCATATTATAAAACAAAATTATAGAAAATTAGTTTATAGTATTCCTTATGGATAATTCGAATATCTACCAAAGGAATATTTAATTGGTTTTGACACCTCCATATACTATATCAAGGGGATTATTTATGTCATTAATTAAACACTAAAATGTTTAAAATTATTTTTGAAGCTTAAGTTGTTAGAGAAGATTTATTAATATGATTTTTAGTTTACTAATTACATAATATTTATGAAATTTTATTACACATTAGAACCCTTCTTCAACATTTGACGATAAATTATAAAAGGATTTTGTGATTAATCACAAATAAAGGAATCTTGGACATAATACATTTCTAAATGCAATAAAAAATATTAACATAACTAAAGTAACTATGTGATTTATTGAAGTTGGATTTTTTCTAAAGTAATATTTATTGTCAATTAGTTTTGAGAAGATAAATAAATTTGTGTTTTACTGTGATGATTGTAGAGCTGGTAGTACTATTCAAGAAATGTGCCATTGTTTTTTGGTGATTACACGTCGATTTATACAAATTAAGAAGAATTATTTATTGATGATTGGTTCTTCTACTTTTTTAATGATCATAAATTTGATAATGATTTGATAATTAATCATTTTGGAATTTATGTAATTTAATTACATGAATACAAAATATAATAATAATTTACAAGAGTTAAAAAATGATAATTAAATAATTGGATTGGTATTTTACGTTGAATTTTTTTAATTAATTTTTATGAATTTATTTAAAAAGTTGTGCTACCTAGAAAACCAATGGTACACTAGATTATATAAGGAATACGGGTAAATGGTAGGAGTGCATAAGGGCTTAAGAATGTAAGAAGATAATGGAGCATTTAGATAACCCACTCATGAAATACATGGGGTGCATCAACCAGTGTTTGTATGCATACAATGTTTTGGAATGAACCCAATTACTTATATAGAGAGGCATCAGTGTAGTTATTATTAATAATAGATATATCAAGTGAAACTTTGATATGGGTTTGTGAAATGTGGGAACCATTCATCCAAGTTAGAAATATATGGAAGTAACATCATCCATTCAATCTATTTTATCTAATCCATCTGATTGTGGACTCGATCATCTTCAATCTTGTGACTTTCTCAATGGCTTCCTATATTTGATGATGATCCATTCTTTAGATCCGATGATCTAACTAGGTTTACATATAAAATGATATTCATTAATATAATATCATGAGATTATTTTCATATCTATATTGAGTTCTTCGAGGTAATATGTTATGAAATATAAGTTTGTTCTGAAGCCACATAACATTTGCAGCCACTAGATCATGCCATGAGAAGGTTTTCATGATATTCGTTCAGTGAATATGTAAAAAAACAATATTTTTGTATATAATGACATTTAATTTAACAATATTATTGATGGATTATGATACACACAATACTAAATTAAGATAAAAACATGATACTTTAAAAAAAAAAATTTAAAATATGTCCATTGAAAAGATTGTTGTTAAATTAGTCAGAATAAAAACAAGTAACCATATTAAAAATTCAGTTTGAAAAGTTGGAAATATGGAATCAATAAGAAAAAATCTTCCTTTTAAATCACATTTTTTGAGCTTTGGAAAGTGGTGGCATCGAAGGTGTATTCCCTAGACCAAGCCCAAGGCAAAGTCCGATCAGTACGACTTGAGAGAAATCCTCTACAGGAAAAGATTAAGAATGTAAAATTCACCATGAAATATATACTATATGAATCACCAACCAAAACTACCACTATCAGTTATCTTACCCTTATATGTTATGTGGAGGTTATAAGCATTTTTACAAGTAGAAATTAGCATGATATCAACATGTAATTACTATCTATAGAATTGAATGAGCATATCAATATAAATTCCATATTAAGATTAATACAGTTTGGTTTAAGATTTACCAATTATAATATTAAAATGATCATATATCAGTTTTAGACATGAATTTAATATACATAAAAATAATAAATCATCCATTCAATAGATATTTATTAACAATAAATACGAATACATTCACATTATACTTAAAAATACATATTCCAAAATTTTTTTATTTTTAAACTTGAGCCTTTATATTATAAAATATGTCTATGAATTTTATTGAATAAATAAACAAAACGACCTTAATTTTTGAATTCATCATACAAAAATTTATTTTGTATAGATTTTTGATTTTTTGCTGAAAATGTTGTTTTTAGTGATAAACTATAGGTTTATCAAAATTTATAATTGTTTAAACTATATCATTACAAAATATATGATTAAAAACTTTTTATGTGATAAAATATGAATTTAAGAAATAAAATTGTGCATTTTAACAGATTATTTTACCATAAAAGACCTATGTTCAACAATTATTGTGACCAAATTAAAATGTTACTTTAATAAAAAATATTTTCAGTATTTTCTTCGAATTAAGAATTTACAAGGAGAGATTAGGTTTTGGATTAACTTGAAGAATAATACCATTTATTTAATTTATTGTAATTAAATTAATTTCATTAATATTAGTAACAAATATAATTTTATCTTATATTAAAATTTAAATATGAAAAACTATATTTTTCTAAAAAAATGTTTTCAAACGATTAAGTGTGTTTACATAAAAATTAAAATTTCACACATTTAGAAAATTTAATTATTTTTTTTAAATTTAAAATCATAAGTTTAAAATTTTTAAATAAGTTAACCTTCAATTTTTCTCATTAAAATTAATTAATACTGTTAAAATTAATTACAAAGGTAAGATTAAATTTTGGTAAAAGTTAAAAAGTTAAAAAAAACTATAAAAACATTGTATGTTTTCTAAAAAATGAATGTATGAGAATAATATAGACCCACAAACACTTATCCTTAGATTTTTTTTAATTTTGGAAACATTGAAATTTTAATAGTAACATTACATTATTAAGAATCCAATGATAACTTCTAGAACTATAATTATTTTCACAAATAAAAGTGTAACACTTACACAACTTCAAGACTCATGTATCCTTTGAATTTATTCATTAATATCTAAAAAATTACTCCTAATATAACCCTATATAAATTTTAAAATATTTCGGTCACCATTATTTTATGTAAGGACTTGATTTCCAAGTATAATTCCAAGGAAAATTCAAATCCCCAATGTGAGTATTATGAACTACTTATATTTTTTTCTCTTAATTTTATTCCTTAAAATTTAATCTATAAAAATATATAATTATATTGGTATCATTTATATAATTTTATTTTTTTATTAAGTTCACTATATATTTATCTATCCCTTCCATTAAAAAAAATTCAATCGTAGTTCACGCGTACGTGCACACTGCCACCTCCGTGAAGATATGAGATTATTTTTTTGACAGTACCTCCCATAGCTAATAAAAATGGTTTATTTTATGATATAATATGATATGTGAAACATTATTAGGATTCATAAAAAACTATTTTTCAAATCCCATCATCCATTCCATTCGTTGAGAAATAATGCCATTAATCATGCTTACATGCATACTACCTCCTCCAAGAGTAACAACATTCATTTTTCATAACCGTCCATAATGGATGGTTAAATGAATGGATTTAATTTGGATATATTATTTTTATTAATTTTTTTTAAAATTTTATATTTTTATTATCTAAAAACATTTCATTTCTCATTAAATCATTATAATATGACCCCATTTGGGTATGTTTAACCACTAGACGAGTGATGTTATAATTTTTATGTCATGAATAATTAATTTTTGTTATAAAATTACAATATCATGGAATAATAATGTATTTAATAATAATTATTTATTTCATAAATGTGTTACTAATATTTTTATATTTATTAATATATTATTTTCCGACCGTTAAACACGCTAAAACTAGTTTACCATGTTTTTCATTTTCACAAACTATATTCATGTATCTTACCAAATGAAAAGTGAAATAAAGAATAATATTTTTAAAAATAATTATTATATCATGAATAATATGAGAATTATGAATTTGGAACCACTAAGTAAGGATTGATCCTTTCACCATGATGTCTATACGAGATGAACAATCAAACATTTCTAGCACCTAATGATGAAATTAACTATATTTAAGGGATATATTTACAATACATTATTATAAATAAGGTATACAAAGGATAATTAATTTGAATAATATTTTGAATTAAGTTATTACGTTAGTAATTATCATTATACATGAGGTTATAACATGACCAACTTAGCGGGAATTCAAGGTAAGTGATTCTCTATCTAAATTTTAACTCCATGGGATATGTTTGATATTATGAACCATAAATTCATTTATATGGTTTATTAACTATGAATATTTGTCCACATATGTAAATATATTCCATTTAATGAGATTTTAATTAATATTTCATAATCTTCCTCTGAATCACCTTTGATTTTTTCATCATAAACACCATAAGAGTTTCACATACTCCATTTATGATTCATTGTACATAGTATTTCTTACATGAAGATAATTTTTAAAAATTTCATTTATCCTACCATTTCCCCATTTTATGTTGTGTTTCATTTTTTCTTTGGGCAAATTACTTATTATAATCAATAAATTCTTACTTGATAAAATGTTTTATAAATTAAAAGTGTAACATTAGAAATAATAACTCCTAATCTTAATGAGGAATATTTTATTCCATGCCAATGTTTTATTTCCCACCAGTTTTCTCTATTATTTTTGTGAAATATAATATGGATTATTTTATATTAATATAATAATTATATCTACCTATTTTTAAAGTAAGTATTAATATTATTTTTAAGATGGAGGTTTTCAAAAAATAATATTTTATATTTTTTAAAGGGTTTCAATTCTTTCCAAAACAAATTTATTATATTTTAATCCACATTTTACAAATATTATGTATTTTCATGAATATTTCATTTTCAACTTTTTATAATAAGGTTTTTTAAATTATTCTCTTTCCATTCTCATAATTTTTTTAACAATATTTTTCTCTTCACCTTTTATAACAATGTTTAAAAGTTTTTGTGAAATTTATTGTATTTTTACTTCTATTATTTCCTCCAAGGTTTAACTCTCATAAAGTAATGTTTTTATCATCCTCTATATTTTACAATGATATAAGTCGTTTTTGAAAATGGGATTTTTATATCCAACGATCATTTAAGTTTATGTTATGTTATGTTTTTGAAAATTTTAAGTAACACATTCTTTTTCCATGGGTTCGTTGAGATATGTTTATGTTTGATTTTAAGTGGAACACATATGTATGGATGATGATGGGTGGGGTACTATATCACCCTCTAATGCATTGGTTTAATTTTATGTATCATTATCTCAAATTTAAACATGAGGGGACTTATACCCTGCCACATGGAATGATAGAGGATTTATCCCTTTCGATAGGGGTACAAAGGATGTTTTATCCCAAAATAAGGGTGTATGGGAGGATTATCCCAAGCCCAAAAAGGTACATGGGTTATTACCCAAAACCTACTATATGATGAAATACTTGGTTGGTATAATTGGAATAAGGTTTTGGGATTATGTTTATTCCACACTCTTATGTCATAATATTATGCCTTTGATTTTTCTCCTTGACTTATATTTAATGTGTCATGATCCTACACACATTTTCCATGATATATTATTGTTCCTTTGAGATTACATAACCTTTTATCAGGACATACAAAAAACTTTTATTTTTCCATGTCCGTTTTAATAATAAACTTTTTCCATTCCCATGTATTATTATATGATGAAGATCTAACCATTAATGAAATATTGATATGTTTTACCTTATTGATTATTTGATATCACCCCATTATTATTTTTTCCTTGAACTAGGTTATTAAGATAAGTATAACTTGTGAAAATTCAACAAGGTAGTCTAGATGAGTTTGATTTTGGATAAATAATTGTAGATTGATTTTTATGTCACTAATCTATAAGAAAATATAACTTTATGTCCATGGATTGTGTGAATTTTTGTGAGATGTATTATTTGAATCATGTGATTAAAGTAATAATTAAGTTATGATTAAATTAGGTTGCTTTAGTTGGTATTAGAGCATAGTTTAGTTATTTTTTGATATTAATTTAGTTATATTAGGTTAAGGTTATGAATAACCATAGTGAACACTCAAGATATAATATTATTCATAGAAAAATATAAAAAAAGTTTTATTTTAGTAGAGTGATATTCCTATAGAATAATGATGTTTTTACATTGTATATGTTCTAAATAGTTTATTATAAAATCGATGAGTAAGTTGAAGGAAAAGGTTCCTTAAGTAAAGGTTTATAATGAATGTTTATAGGATAATACTACTGATACTTATAGGATAATTTTTTTAAGCCATAGAATAACTATATATGGAATTTGAAGTGGAAGTACTAAGTGATATATGATAAGTAGATTGAAGAATACTACTGAAGGATGTATTCTAGAAGGTAGAACTAAGTTCCAACATATTAGTAGATTAAAGATGTATGTTGAAGAAATTTATCCTAAAGGTAAAACCATTATAAGTACAATAGTGAATTCATCTATGATAATAAATAATGGTGAAACTCACTGAAGATTTGGTAAATTCTCTACGATTCATTTGATAGGAATTTAAGGCGACATTCGCATTACACTATGAATTTCCAAAGAAGATTAGGAAAATTTCCATATGAAGTTCAGAAAAATTTATTTATAGAGGTTAATAAATTTCCCTTATGAGTTAATAAATGAGGTTAAGAAAATTTTATTAATAATTTTAGGAATCTTTCCTAAATTTATATGCTGTTATACCGATTTTTTAGTCCCTAACATCATGAAGAAACTAATGATCCAAGATGAGTTTGTGTGAAATGTGAAAAATTTGAAGCTCTAAATTATTACTGGATAGTCCAAGGAAAATTCTAGTTGGTAGAAAAAAATTAATTCCACATTAATGATTAAATATATTTTTTTTCAAAGTAAAATAAGTGTAAAGGGGGAGAAGTATAAAATATGAGAAGTCCAAGATTTATAGGCAATACAATGTTCACGCTAAAGTTTACGGATGAAAAACATATCTCATGAATATATTAAAAGCCTAAAAAAGTTCAAAATGAATGAAATATAATGTTCAAAGATATGCAGGATGATTAATAAAAAATTTATAATGGTCAACTTCTCAATTCTATCAAACATATACAGATAAAATTTCAGCACAACTAGTTTCTATGAAGTGAAATGTAGAAGGATAATTCATACAGTTCCTTATAAAGATCATTATATGGACTAAAATGATGTTAAAAGTTAAAGGTGTATAAATTTATAGTTGAAAATTTCAAAGATAAATACATATGAAGTTTGATCTGCAATGATGAAACTTTAAAAAATTTGAGTTACAAATATGAAAGTGTTGTTGTAAAAAGTAAATGCTTGAGTCCAAAGGGGGTGAATGAGTTGTGAATATAATAAGTCTAAGTAACATATCCCGTTTTTAAGTCTCACAAGATAGAGAGATGAATGAGAATAATGAATTTAACATATGGGAGGCCATATGTTAGAGAGATTAGATGAAGGATCACTAGATAGAAGAAAGCTCTGGAGCTCATCAAAAAGATTTTTGTGAGATCATCAAAAGTGTGAAATCATATAGGGTTCACCAGTTAGAGAAACAAATATGAGTTTACTAGACTGAGTAAATCATTCAAATATGACCAGAATGAGGGAAGTATAATAGAAAAGTTGACCAATTTTAGAAGTAATATATTTTCATCATATGAGGATATAGTTTAATGGATGGAACTTTCTTCTTAATTCATCAAATAAAATGTTTTTTGAAGGAGTTCAGAGAATATTTACATAAACATTTTAAATCCCCTGATAATGACTATGTTTAGTAGGTCCTTCAAAGTTTATTTACTTAGAATGATTATGAATGTTTAAAGACGTTTCTTAATATATATTTATTAAAGTCAAAATAAAATTGTTATCACTGGATTATTGATATGATTTTATAGAATATTATAGAATATTTGAGATGTGCTCATCAATGTTGGTTTGAGAGGGAAGTATAAAATTGAAGTTTTTGCTGAGAGGGAAAACATATTTGATTTCCCAACCATTTTTCATAGAATAACCCCTATATAAATGGGTGCATGATTTTTCATGGTAATGTGGAACACAATTCATATGCATGAGAGACAAAGTGATGAAGGTTTATGATAAAGGAGAGTTTCCAAAAAGGAAACACATGTATGAATAAGAAGTGCTTCAAACAAAAGTATAATGAGAAGATATACCAGAAATAGGCATCAAAAATATATTTCAGAAAGAGATGATACCATATAGATACACCAAATATATTGTGAGGTGAAATATTTTGTTCACATGATAGGGAACATATCAAGCATGCTGAGATCTAAGGAGAGCTCGATAAAGTTACACTAGATAAAGGAAGATTATGCAGGATGGAGCAGTAGAAAATATAGGGAACTAGATAGATATTGAGGCACATTAGATATAATCATATTGAATTAAGAATAAGGTACACCAGATTAATTCATACCATATGAAGAGTGTACCAAATTGAGATGTTCCAAATCATGTTTTTGTGAGTTTTTACGATTGTTTATTATTTTGGTTTGGGTAAATGTATTAGAAAACTTTGTATCTATCTGGAGTTAATATACTTTATTATTGGGATATAGGAGTATCATTATAGGAGAAATATATAATATGGGATTCTATATAATGATCCTTCACTTATGTTAGAAAGTGAACTAATTTGGTTAAGGGTGATTCCCACCCTCACCAATTTTCAATTTTTTTAAAAATTATTTGTGGAAGAATCCACGATTCAATAGTAGTTGACATGGAAAGGATTAGGTTCTCACACTAAGCATTGATATTATAAAAATAAAAGTGTTATCTTTACTTTATACCATCTATATAGTATAATGGTAAATTAGTGGGGGTGAGTTTCTAAGGATCTATACATCTGAACCGATAATAGAGGTTTGATCAACATAATTTAAGAAATAATTTAAGTTGAAAATAAATGGTGAGAGTTACTCACCCCTAACTAATCCCCCTCTCTAGGTGAACACATGATCCATATGATAATCTCAATTGGTATCATAGAATCCGTGTGATCTGTTTGGATTTACAAGTTTTTATTTCTAGTTGTGATTAAATATTTTATATGAAGTCCATATTTTCAGAAGTTAGAGAATATTTTTATCTAAAATAAAAGAATATTCATCCTAGGATAAATACAAAAAAGTTATTTCTAGTTTTAATAATATGAATGTTTTATCCAAAACACAAAAAAATGGAATAATAAAGAAGATGAGAAGCAACAGAAATCAACAAGGCAGAAGAAATGGGAGTAGGATCTACCACTACCAGAAGTAAAATTGTGTGGTGAGAAAACTTGTGAATCAGGAAAGATTAGTCAATAAAAATAATCTAACTCAAGTTGTGAAGAGTATAATTTAATGAGAAATATTGAATATTTTTTACTCTGAAAACAAAGATTACATGGGAAATTTACCTATTGATGTTATTACATATATAATTACACACATCAAGGGACAATAGGAGTAAATTTCATAGATGAAATTAGAAAATAATGAAATAGAAAATTAATTAGGAAATAATTTTCAATAATTTTAATGACTTACTAAACTCGTTGAAGGAATGGAAGAAAATGTGTCACATTCTCAAGTAATTTTCAATAATGTGGAATTTTTTTTATATAGATGCTTTTGTGACAATACTATTATTGATTAATTTTTTAAGGAATAATTCCATATATTAGAATCTATTAATCAATATGAGAACTCTCATTTTATTGATTAAGATATAATAATAAAATATTATTTAGAACCACTAGAGAAAGATAATCAATTTCATGAAGAAAAACATCATAAAGAATACATTTGTGATAAATTCACAAAAACCAATGATCTTAAAGATGAATCCAAAATATCCTATGAATAAAAGTTCACAATTATGGATGGATATTTTATGGGAAGCCTGTTAAAATAATATGTGCTTCATAAACAATCTTCTTACACTAGAAGATACTCACAAAAATAGTTATGGTGGTTAAGAATTATCTACAAGAGATCAATGGAATTTGAGTAAAGAAAAATTATATTTCCTTGAAAGAGTTGGGCAATATTCATGTGGAAATGATAAAAAAGTAATAAGTTTCATGTTAAGATAAAGTGAAGAGTCTTGAAAATAATAAGAACAATTTAAATTTAACTTCCTTGAGCAAGTGGTAAGATTGAGAAACATGGAATCTACTCAAGATAAATCTTCATAAGAAAATAATATCTTTTATTAAGGATTTTATTACCTCAATAAAGACTTATTTGAACTACAGGAAGAATGTGAAATAATCAAAGATATCAAATTCTAATAATATAATAAAAAAGAAAACTCTACATTATAGTGAATATTTTAAAACTAAATCATATATTATTATGGAAGGTTATAGATCTATAAAAAATGGGTGAATAAATTTGATAAACCCACTTATTTTAAGATAGTATAATTAAGAAAATATAATTGAAGAAGTTCTTAGAGATATGTATCTATAGGAAAAAATACTACACAATATAAGTAGTCAATAATTATTGGCTAATGTTAGTGTTGTGAAAAGTTCAAAAACATGGATATTAATCATCAGTACAATATTATAGGCTATGGAGAATAAATAAGAACAACATTAGGGGGGAGTGAATGAAAAAAAAAACTAGACTATGTATAACCATATTTCACAAAAGAGGAATGATCTGCTAATATCAAAAAAATTGGATATCTTGAAGAATTATGTAGAAGTTGAAGAAGAAATGTTTATTTTGATGAAAATTGCTGGTTTACCTATATAAAACAAAACATAGTTACTATTAATATAAATAGTACATAAAATCTAAAATAAAATTCAACAAATATAAATTGTATATCTACTTTATAGTGAAAAAATAAGCAAAGAAGAATCTTACACCCAGGAAGAATGTTTTAGAAGATGACATACCCTAGAAAAGATCTTACTTCTATGTAATAAATTTCCTATTCATGGAAACTTGTAAAACAACTATGAATGTTCAAGATAATATTAATAGTCTTATGAAACAAATCTAATAAATTTAAGAAAAATAAAATCATACTGTAATGGTGAAAGATATCTTTTATAAAGAAGTGCAATTTCAAGGGATATTACCTTGGAAGAGTAACTTATTAGAAGATACGAAGCTATGTAGAAGATATAAGTTAGATAACCAGAGTCCTAAAAATTTAATGAATATATTACTAGGATAATATAAGTTTATATATAATAATAGATATTATTAAATATGATGTAGTGGTGTTGTAATAAAATATCATCATAAGAAGAAAGTGGAACATTCTATAAAGATTTGTAAGATTGTTTTTCTATAAATGTTGGAGGAAAAAATATTGTTAGAAGTATAAAAAATAATAAATGTGTTTGTTACCTTATATATAAAGTTATTAAGAATCCAATAAATAATTTTGAAATAAAATTAAGGATAAGAAACCCATGCCATACAACAAAATTATTTTTTTAAAAGATAAGGGTGATTTCATAAAGAAAAGTGAGGCAAGAGTTTTTAGGCTGGGAGAACTTTCTCAGATTTGTTTCTAAATCTAAAAATAATATAAATATCCACCTTATTCCATTAGTTATTCTTTAACACCCTGATATTTTTTTAAATTTTTTCTAATTAATTTAAACTATTCAATATTTTTCATCTGACACAACACTGAATATAGCTTGCATTATATGAAAGAAGCATGTTTTTCTTATATTATATGCAACACCATGACCATGTTGTACTACAAAAAACACTTATATAAGATTGTGTTACATGAAACACTATGTTTGTGTTGTGTTACACAAAATAAAGAGTTCCTTGAATAGTTTTTGTTACACGTAAGACTTAGTTTCACCAAACTACAATGTTCTATTAATAATATTATTAAAATATTATTACAATTTCCACCCAACAATTGGAATGAGAGTTATGAGCAGTATTTATTAAAATATTAAAATATGGTTGAAACATGTATATAATATGAATTATCTAGTGACCAATTAACTAGAAATTAAAATAAAACCATTTTTAAAATATAGGAAATCTTTTGTTGGAAAACTATATTTATGCAATCAAATAATTTTTACATTAATAAATTAATTAAATCAATTTTCATAAATTATTTTACTTATATATATAAATATTATTAAATCAAATATTTAAGGTTTATATTATGTATTTTTTAAATAATAGATGAGAATAAATCCAATTTTATGAACAATAAGAGGTATTTTTTAAGAGTGAATTTATCAGATTTTAATGGATAACCTATTTTAAAACAAAAATTTTACATTTTTATAATTTTAATTTGATTAAATAAAATTAATTTTTGAAATTAGAATATAAAATTTTAATTTGGATGATTTTTTGTAACTTTTATGATAAGTGTCATTTTTTGACGAATAGCGAGAAACACTGAATTTTAATTCAAAAAAACTTTTTCATCTAATTTATTTAAAGATTTAAATTGTATTTTTGTTTTGTTTTAAATTTTAATTAAAAAATTAACCATATAAATATCCAATTTAGGTCATTTGAACTAATTTCACATTGAAAGTTTTTATAGAAACATTTAAATCTTTTTAACATTTACGCTAAAAAAACCTGTTGTCGCGACACATCTGCGAGATTAATTTAAAATTAATTTATAAGAATTATATTATTTGGATTTAAAAAAATGAACTAAATATTTTGAATAATAATAATTTATAATTTCAAATAAGGTAAACTTAGTTTTTAAGGAAAATAGTTAGTGAATGTAATTAAAATTAATTACAACGATTAGGTAATAATTAGTTTACTTAATGGTTAAAATTTAATCTTAAGTGTCCAATTGAACTAGAAACATGTAGAAAAGATATATTATGGACATATCTAGACCCATTACACTATTTTATCTAATTTTAAAAATTATTTAATGCCCATGATTTAAGGGAGACCTCTCAATAGTGTTTACCTTTTTATATTTATAAGAATGCCACTCCACCTCCACTATAAAAGGGCACTCTCCCCCTCACACATTCACACCTATAAAAACCTTTTTATCAGAAACAAAATTCCCAAATATCATCCCAAATTCCCTAAATTCGTCCTAGAATCATCCCTTTGGGTATAAATCCATTGAATTAAGCCCCTTGATGCAATCCAAAAGGGGTTACCCAAAGAAGAGGTAACATCCTTCCTCAAGCTCTTTTGTTTTATTTTTATCCTCCAACCCATAAAATATTGTTATTCATGATTATATAATAAAATAAGTATCCTAAATTTATTGATATGTTTTTTACTGACACTTACACACACTTTCATCAAATGGGTAACAAACCTACCATTCTTGTGTATGGAAAACTATCGCCTCACGAAGTGATGTTGTTCATTTTTATTTTACCACCAATCATGGGTGAGAATTATGATGAAAAATATTTTTTATATATTATATATATGATATATATGACTTATTTATTCTTATTTAATTATTAAATAAAACAATCCTTTATATGTCCCTTTTTTTTGTATATACGATAACTTCATGTGTGGACGTGTGGACTTTCGCCTCCTCAAAGCAATGTGATTCATTCACACATTAAAAGAGATGTATTAACGACAAGTTTAGTAAAATTATATCATATGTATGAAATAATTATTCTAATGTAATGATATATATATATATATATATATATATATATAAACATATATGTCATTTACTTTCTTTCTTTCAATACAATAAGGAAATAGAAACATAATTCATGTGTACGTGCGACCAACCGTCTCTAAGAACACTGTATTTCATTTTATATTTATATATTTAATAAATTATTAAAAATAAACATATATGATATTTATATTATGGTTTGAAATTTTTAAATCATGAAATATGTATGAGGAAAAATATACAACAAATTAATACACATTCAAAAAAACAAAGTGGTTATTACCCGAAACGTTTATTTAACATGTAATTGTTGATAAATAAGTAATATAAAGTCATAAGTGAATCATATATGGTATTATATATAGGAATAATATTATATGGTATATTTATAATAAATTTATATTTACTGTACATGAGGTTTTATTATGTACAAAGAAAGTCAAGACTTAAGGTAAGGGTTTTCTCGTCTCACTTTTCATTCTATGAGACTTATCCTTATTCACCACTAATTTACATTGTGTGGTGTATATACATCCCATTAATGTATTTTGTGATTATTATGTTTAAATTTATATGTATTTTAATATCCATTTTAAGATCTTTATTTCATGGGGTTTTTGGTTCAAAATTTACCAAATCAGTATATAAATATTTTGTCTCAATTTTATTTCTTTGAGATACATACCATGTTATGCACCTATATTTTTCTATGGGGTGTATATAATAACCTCTAAAACATTATATCATAAGTATCATTATTTCATGATACTTTAATCTTCATTTAATGTTACTCTATCATGTTTAGTATGAGTCAATATTACCAAAATGGTAATATTTTATTGCTATAATCTCATTTTTTTGGGATTGTTTACGACAATACTTCCATTGATGAAATATTATGATATATCAATCAAGAAAAATAATTAACTTCTTTATCCTCTAGTTATTCATGATATATTTATATATTGGTACCATTTGTTACTCTTTGGTACTTATAAAAATTAATAAAGTGTTTTTAAGAAAATCTTACTTTATCTCTCTCTTTGGTCTAAAATATATTTTCTTTCAAAACAATGTTTTATTAAAATTTTAAAAAAAAATTATTTTAATTTTTTATTTAAATGTTCTCAAGGTTACTTTATAATTTTTTAAGTAAAAATATTGCAATTTTTTTAAACCACTTTTATAAATTTTCAATGAATTGTTTTTGAAAATGTTTTTAATCATTATTTATATGCTTTCAAGGTTATTTTCAAAGGGAATTTTTTTCAAAACATTTTATGTTTTAAAAATAGTATTTCCAAGTATAAATTATATTTTACTCATGAAATGGTTTAAATTATTTTCAATGATACCTTTATATGTTCTATTTTTTTTTCAAAGAAAAGGATTTTGAAAATGATATATATTTTAAAAAGTGATTTTTTATAACAATTTATGTTCCAAGTGATCATTAAAAATGATTCCCCATGTAAGATGACATAATTTTTTATGGTTTATGATTTAGTAGGGATATGATCCATGAATGCCATTCATATTCTTTATTAAATATTTTATGTTTTGATGGAATGATGTTTATGATGCCCCTTTCTCTTCCACAAATTATATGATTTTGAAACCCATTTCTTTTCAAGGGTTATGATTTGGTGAAATGAGTATGAGAGCTATCCATTTTCAATATGCAATGATATGATGAAATATTTATGATACCCATTTCATTTATTAGGTTATTACATGATGATTTTTTATAATCTTGTGGAAAACATATGTATGTTTTTATTATATGATGAGTGGGACCTATATCTCTCTCCAATGACTTTGATAATTATGGATGACTCATTAGTATATATGGTATTTTTGAACCTAATTACATTTTCACATAGTTATGCATGAACTTGATTACATGTTCACAATGTTATGTCTGAACCCGATTACATGTCCAAAATGTTATGAGTGAACCTTATTACATGTTCAAAAAGTTATGAATTAACATAAATACATGCTCACAATGTTATCCATGAACCTGATTATATGTTCAAAATTTTATGTGTGAACTTTATTATGTGTTCACAATTTTATGCATCAACCTGATTACATGTTCAAAATATTATGCATGGACCTATTTTCATGTCTATAAGTTTATGTGTGATCCTGATTACATATTCACAATGTTATGTGTACACATGGTCATATTTTCATAAGTTTATGCATATTATTAATTACATCTTCACAATGTTATGTGTGTACCTGGTTACGTGTCCATAAGTTTTTTTAAGGGAATGATTTCATGTCCTTAACTTAATGAGTGAACCTGTTTCTACTTATATATGTTCACAATGTTATAATATGATGTGTATTCTATAATTTCAGGTCTTATTCCTATGTTATGATTTCATTTATTATTCTCTTGATTACCTTATCATTCATTTCTTATGAACTTCCAATATTTATGCCATGACTCTTGATTATAGTCATTGACATGAAGGGTATGATCTCATAATGATACGATCATGTTCACATACCCTTATACTCATGATTATGCTTACATATCTTCTTATTTACCCTTACTGAGAATCTGATCTCACCCATTTCTAATGTTTCCTTTCCTCAGGTTATGAAGAATGGTTTTTAAGAAAGAATACTAAAGGGGGACATCTTTATGGATATATTTAATATCTTTCAAAAAATTAGAATAATGTGTTCCATGTTTCTAAAGACACTAAACTATTATGGTCCTCGAACATGTATTTTTTTGTAATGTGCTGAATATTCATCTAAGATAATGTAATAACCATGTTTTTAAGCATGGTTTGCTATAGTATCTATTAATAGAATGGTTTAGAAAACCTTTGGAAACTATGATGAGAAAATTTTAGTGAGAACCCTAGGGATATTTCTAACTATATTTCTAGGTATGTCTATAAGGATAAGCCTATGATGTCAGAGATTAAAGAAGGTGTCATAATTTAGACATCATATCAGTTATTTTTCACGATTATGTGGTTTTATAATATGATTAGTGTTTCTCACACAATACTTTCTAGTCTTCACCAATAGTTGGAACTAGAAGAAACCGGGTTATCATTAAATGTTTCAGATGTGGAAATTATGGGCATTATACAATCGATGTCCTAAGTGGAAATCCCATGTAGAAAATCAGCAAGGTGGTACAAGTAATGGTTTTTATGTTAACTATGAAGAGACCAAGAATGACATAAGAAAGGTATGTGTTTCTCTAATAGTATTTTTGATAGGTATTATTAAATTGAGTTTGATAAATGTGAAGAAAATATTTGTATTTAATATTTTAGGAAAGGTGTATTAAGGAATAAGATAATAAAGCTTAGTTGACTGTTTAAGAAGAAAGTGGGATGAATGATGTATTTTTATCTTAGAATTCAATGATCATGTTATCCAAATAATTAAATATATAGGTAATTTTAGTATAATATTTTCATTAAGGATTGAAAAGTATATTTTGAATGGTGATAAAGACATAGAAAATTAGTTTAATGGAAAGTGATAATTTTATTAAAGGAAGGTAACCATTAATGTATTCTTGATATTAAGAAAATTATGTTTATCTTAGATAAAGAGATTATTGATATGGATAAATAATGTTGGATAATATTTATTACTATGGAAAAAATTATTGATTTGTTGAAAATGTGTTCTATGTTATCATGGATGAAATTTACAACATCTTGTATTTAAATAATATATCCTATAATCTTTAGAATAAGGAAGCATGCATGTTTTCCATAAGGATTTAAGGAAATTCATGTTATTACCATGTTTTAAGAGAATACATGATAGAGGTATTAAAATGTTTAGTATTTTAAAAGTAATATCATCATTATGATATATGGGGGATATATGTTAAGCTAATTTTGATAATTTTAGTGACTTTATTCCAAATGTTTTAGGTTTTCATATTTCGGAAGGTTTATAAGGCTAACCATTTATGCAAGTCTTAAGTTAAAATTTATATTAAGTTTGTGATATTCAAGTATTATCTCACCATATTAGGATTTATGCATGTTGAATATCTATGGTAACCATTTTTCTGTAATTTTATATAAATAAATTTGGAATTCATTATCATTATATTTATGGATCTCATGATATTTTAGTTCTTTATTAATGGAATTTTCACCTTCATTCCATGGAGTAAGAGATGAAGTGGGAATTGATCAAGACATAACCAAAGGTTGAGATTGTGAATATGGAATGGAATTAAATAAAGTAATTATATATTCTTGTGAAAAAAATTCAACTCTAGGAAAAGGATATTGAAAATGTTTTACCCTAATAACTTTGTTTATGTTGAACTGATGTTCTTATATATCATTATAGATTTATAATTTTGAGGCTTTTAACTTTCCATTGATCATTCACTTGATGAAGATAAATGATCTTTAATCACTATCTATAGTCATTTATGCTTTTCCTCCATGTTCAATATTCACTCCCATCCTATTTTATCCTAGAGGGAATCTTAGTTTGGAGTTACTATGGGTAACCACTTTGGATTCAACTTTTTTTATAGTAAGTTTTAGTATTCATTATTACGATGTGGGTTACTATAAAAGGAACTTTAATGTATTAAAAAATTGACTAACAAGATAAATTTCAAGGGAGAAATTCATTTTAAGGGTGGTATAATATAACACCCTGAGATTTTGTTAAATATATTTTATGAAATAATTTAAACTATTCGATATTTTTCATTTTGACAAAAAAAAGAATATATCTTGTGTTATATAAAATCACTGAGTTTATCTTGAGTTATATGAAAAACCATATCCAGTTACCACTACACACAAAAATTATATTATCTTGTGGTATAAGAAACACTATTCTTGGATTTTTGAACACACAATGTTGAGTTCCATTGATAGTTTGTTCCAAACACATGAACTAGTCTTACCAAACCACAATGTGATATTAATAATATTATTAAAATATTATTATAGATACCACCTATCCATTAAAGTGGGTGAAATGAATATGATTAATTAAATTATGAAAATATTATTTTAAAATGTATATAAGATGAATTGTTTAGTCACTAATTAACTATAACTGAAAATAAAACCCTTTTAATAATATATGAAATTATTTGCTAGAAAACTATATTTAAGAAATAAAATATGTTTTAATTTAATAAATTAATTAAAATGCTTTTGAGAAATGATTTTAATGATATATATACATATATATAATTTTTAATAAACTATTTAACTTTCATATTATGTGTTTTCTAGATAATAGATGGTAATAAATCCATATTTTTGAATAAAAAGAGGTGTTTTTATAATATGTAATTTTATTGCCTTTTAATGGAGTACCTATTTTAAATATAATGTTTGAAAATTTTAGAATTTTATATGAAAAAATAAAATACATTTTTTAGGTAAGAATAATGAAATTTACATTGGGTGAATTTTTGGTATTTTTTTAGAAGTTTCATTTTTTTAAATAGTGAAAAATATTTCAATCTTTTAAACATTTACACTTAAAAAACCCATTGTCGTGACAGATCTATGAGACTAACTTTAAATTAATTTATACCACTTATGTGATTATAATTTCAGAAAATGGATTCAATATTTTTAATCAACCCAATTTATAAATTTTAACAAGGTAAAAATAGTTTTGACCAAGTATATTAGTGAAATTAATTAAAATTAATTACAGCTATTAAGGTAAATATTAGTTTATTTAAGGGACAAACTTTAATCTTAAGGGTCCAAATGACCTAGAAAAATGTACAAAAGTAAATTTATGAAAATATTTCGACCAATTACGCTCTTTTATATAATTTTCAAAATTATTGGATTCCCATGATATAAGGGATACATCTCGAAAGTGTTTACCATTTTTTATTTACAAGAATGTCACCCCTCCTCCATAAAAAAATGGAACTCACCCCCTCACTTCTTCACACCTCTCATTACCATTTTATTAGATAAAACCTACCCAAATATCATTCTATATTACCTAAATTAATCCTAGAAACCTTTCTTTGGTCATAAATCCATTCAAGTAATCAATTTATTGCAAACCAAAAGGAGTTACCCAAAGAAGATGTAACATCCATCCTTAAGCTCTTTTGTTTTATTTTTATTCTCCATCCCCTAAAAGAATTTTATTCAATGATTATATAATAACCTAAAAATACTAAAAATACTTATATGTTTTTATTATAGGTTTTATACCAACACCTATACACACATCCACAAAACGGGTAACAAACATATCATTCTTCTGTACGACAAACTATCACCTCATGAAAGAATATTGTTCTGTTTTCCATTACCACCTATAATGATTTGGAATTATGATACAAATTATATTTTTATATGATATATATGATATATATAATTTATTTATTCTTATTTATTTATTATATAAAACATACCTTTATGATTTCCATTTTGGGTAAAAATGATAACTTCATTTGTGGATGTGTAGACTACCACCTCTTCAAAGGTATGTGATTTATTCACACATTACATGGGATGCATTAAGGATGAGTTTAGTAAAATTATATTTTATATAAGAAATAATAATTCTACTATAATTTTATTATATATATACATATATTTCCTTTACTTTTTTTCGTTCAATACGATAAGGAAATGTAAACAACATTCATGCGTACGTACGATATACCATCTCCATGAAAGGTGTATTCATTTTCTATTTATAATTTTCATAGTTTGTTATAAATACATATATAATTAATATATATGATATTTATATCATGTTTTATATTCTATAAATCTTGATATAAGTATGTAGAAAAAAATATGATAAATTAAGACAAATGAAAAAAACAAAGTGGTTATTACCAAAATCATTTATTTAACATTGAATTGTTAATAAATGTGTAATATAAAGTGAAAATTGAATCATATATGGTATAATATATATGAATATGGTTATGTGATAGATTTATAATTAAATTACATTCATTATATAGGAGGTTTTATCTTATACAAATAAATTCAAGACTTAAGGTAAGGGTTTTCTCATATCACTTTTAATTCTCTGAGACTTATACCTTATTCAAACCTCATTTCCTTTGTGTGGTGTATATACTATCCATTTATATATTCTTTGATTTTTATAATTAAATTTATGGGTATTTAAATATCCTTTTTATGATATATTATTCATGAGGTTTATGGATCAAAAGTTATAAAATCGGTAAAGTATTTTTTATCTCAATTTTCCATCTTTGAGATATATGTCATGTTATGCACACATATTTTTATATGGGGCATATATACTACACATTAACATGTTATATCATTAATAAACTTATTTAATGATATTTTAAGATTAATTTAATTTTATTCTATAATTTGGATTATGAGTCAATGTTACAAAAGTGGTAATAGTTTATTTCTATAATCTCATCGATTATCAGGATTGTTGATTATTATGATTCCATTGAATAAATATTATGATCAATCTCTCAAGAACACACATGAATGATCTTATATTATGGTTATTAATAATATCATCATATATTGGAACCACTTTCCTAATCTTTTTTATTTAAGATACTTAAGAAAGTTTTTTTTAATAAAATATGACTTTATATCTCTTTTAGGTGAGAAATATGTTTTTATTCAAAGCCTTGTTTTTAAAAGGTTTTCAGAAAATGTTTTATATTTAAAAAGTGTTTCAAATATTTTCAATCTTTTATATAAGTTTTAATTGAAAATATTTTCAAAATTTTCTCAATCCTCTTTTATAATGTTTCAAAGAAAAAGTTTTTCAAAATGTTAAACTTCATTCTTGAATGGATTTTGTTTTGATGGAATGATTTTTATGACATTCGTTTCTCTTCTACGGGTTATATTCTTTTGAAACTCGATTCTTTTCATGAGTTATGATTTGATGAAATGATTTTGAGACCTATAAATTTTCCATAGGTAATGATATTATAAAATTTTTATTATTCCCATTTCATTCCATGGGTTATGATATGACTAATTTTTATAGTCTTGTGGTACACATATGTATGATTCTAATATGTGATGTATGAGACCTATATCTCCCTCTAATGAATTAGGTAATTATGGATGGATCATGAGTATATATGTTATGTGTTAACCTAATAACATGTTCAAAAAGTTATGTGTGAAAATTTTTACATGTTCATAATGTTATTCGTGAACCTGATTATAAGTTCACAATGTTATTATTAAACCTTATTACATGTTCAAAAAGTTATGTGTGAACCTGATTATATGTTCAAAATGTTATGCATGAACCATATTAGATGTTCATAGTGTTATGAGTGAAACCTATTACTTGTTGATAATGTTATTCATGAACCTTATTATATGATTACAATGTTATTCATGGACCTGGTTTCATGTCAATAAGTTTATGTGTGAGGCAGATTACACGTTCACAATGTTAGGAGTGGACCTAGTTTCATATCCGTAAGTTTATGTGTGATCCTGATTACATGTTAACAATAATATTCATGGACCTGGTTTCATGTCCATATATTTATTTGAGGTCCTGATTTAATGTCCTTAACTTAATGAGTGAACCTATTTCTACTTATACATGTTCACAATGTTATATGTTGACATTTATGCCACAATTCCGTGTCTTATTCCTATAAAAAACCTGATATTTATTACAAACTTAAACATGGTTTATTATATAAAATTTAACTTAATAAAACTCTAAGGATCGAGTGGTATAGTGTATTAGGAAATTAAGAACATTACATAACAACTTAAAACATAAAACCCAACATCTTTATTGAAAACTTCTTTTACATGACCACAACATTCCTTTGTATTTAGCATTGCATGGGATAACCTGATAACATGCATAAGAAAAGGGTGAGTTATAAAGAACAGTAATGGAGTAAACAAGTCATAACATGAATAATATAGTAAATGTTAGGAAATAGGCATATCAATGGATCACAATATAAACATGAACATAAAGGAATGATATAGCATGATTATCATAACATGGAAATGTGGCAACAACATCTAACAAGATATTAGCATGATCCAAGGCTCATTGCATATAGAGCATGAGTAAACCCATATTTCACTTTAATTATAATATTTAAACCCTCATTTCACTTGATATATCATGATACTAATATTTACCCAATGCATTGGAGCGCTATCAGGGTGCACCCTTCTTAATCATTTCATTTTATGCATAAGTGTGCCACATGGATCATACAACACAGAATCATTCAAAATCATAATTTATTAAATGATAAATTAATTTGGAATAAATACATGTAACTATATAATATATATGTAAATTATCATAAAGTTGAATACCCTTTATAGAGAAATGGGCATGGTATTCACTACACAATGACTTTTTCTTGGAAAATCATGGTGCAAATTCGGCAGAAAAACGACGTGACATAAGAATTCATAAAAATGGTTGATGAGAGTGAAAGGATTATATAATTATATTTACATGAAATGGACAGTAATGGGGTCATATAGATACATGTACCAACATATGTGATGTAATTTAGATTCATAATATAAAATAATTTCTTGAATATAAATGAGGAGAGAGAAACGCCTTACAGAATTTCGGCATGGTAACGAGTGTACATGGGAGGAATTAATGAGAGAGAAAGGGGTATATCATCATTAAAAAATAAGGAGGGAAGTATGGGGGAGGTGTGAAATCATACTACAACATTTATAATTGAAAATATAGGGGAAAAAAATATAAATAAACTTGGAAAAAATGAGAAAAGAAGAAATCACTTACTTGGAAGTGTGATCCTAAAGGCTTGGGAGAGGCTTGAGAGAGGATTATAGAGATATTGGGGTGACTTGTAAGTATTATATAGATAGGAGGTCATATTTTAGTATATATTCAAATGGTTTCAGTGAAGAGTATTGAGATACTGAGTGGGTTTTATAGGAAATGAGAGAGAATTCTTTATTATTTAGGTTTTGGACACTGTATATTAAACTAATCAAAACCACAAACCATAACATGGTTTTTGCCCATGGTTTTTTCCAAAGTGTAGTGGAAAAAATCATTTTATAAGTCTAGTGGACGAACATATTAAAATATTATGTTTTCTTATGTGGAGGTGAGTCACACTCTCAAAGAAATCATTTTAAAATGTTAAAATGTTTTATAAGTCTTGGATGGTCCACTAAGGCCTTTTAAAATAAATCAAACAAACCTAAAGTCACATTATTTTAAAGGTAAAACAAATATTTGCCAAAAATACAATTTATAGTATTTTTTTACACCACTATTGGGTCATTACGATGTCATAAAATACTTTATATATTTAAATGATACTTAATTTTTACCAAAAAATTCGACTGTCTCAGAAAATTATGAAAAATTAACCATTGGATAATTTAGACTTCCTGATTCCAAAAATTATACTCATTTTATATAAATAATTTTATAAATATTTTAATTTTTAATTTTAAAATAAAAATCGATATTTATCAAAAATTCACGGGTTTTGAAAAAAATAGCTTTCAAACCTTAATAAAAATTACAATTGTATTCATTAAAATTATACGATCAATTTAAAAAGTAATTCAGTAATAATATTTTGTTAAAATAATATTTAATTTAAAAAATTATTAATTCATAAAAATATAGTTCTTAATTGATTATTAACTAAAAATACTATTTTTGCTTTAAAAAATATTTACAAAGTAACAATAATAAAATGAATATATATTGTTTATTATATAAAAAAATAATGAACACAATCATAGTGCTAGGGTCTTGTTATATAACCCCTTGTAACACCTGCATATGACCTAAGGGTAAGGTGTGCAATGGTGACATACTCTTGGGGTGGCTTAGATAACATCGCTCGGGTGGTAATATCTATTAAATTCCACTTCTCCCATTGGCGGTTCCATTCAAGATTTACTTGTTGAAGATCATCTTGGGTTTGGTCAATAGAAAATCCCAGTGACACTACCTATTTTTAGAGCTCTGACAATTGGGATTCGTATGGAGAAATTCTACTAGATGAGTCCATTGCTTCCTTTGTCTGAGTAAATTGGATTTTTTAAAGCCTTGTATTTATACTAATAATGTGATCACTGTTCAACAACTATATTATCAACAGTAAAAATTCTTAACAATATTTTAAAATCAAAATACATAAAACCAAGGAAGTTTGTATGTAATATATAACCATTTTATATAACAAGTCATTTAATTATATCAAGATGAATTTTTATTATTAAAATTTTGGGTCGTTACAATCTTTACCAGTTAAGAAATTTTACCCTTGGAATTTCCTTTTCCCACACTAAAACCGATGAAGGTAACTATGATTCGTCACTTCCTCCGATTCTCATATTGCTTCTTCAAACTTGGGGTTTCTCCACAACACTTTGACAAGGGGAATTATATTATTTCATATAACTTTTCCCCTATGATCTAATATCTTCACTGGATTCTCTTCATAGAAGAGGTCATTATCCAATGGTACCCCCTCTGGATTTATTACATGCGATGGGTTAGGTATGTACTTCCTCAAGTGTGATACATGGAATACATCATGTACTTGATATAGGTTTGGTGGGAGTGCTAGTCGATAGGCCACTGCTCCAATGCGATCAAGGATCTCAAAAGGGCCGATGTACCTTGGACTATGATTTCCTTTATTCCCAAATCTCATAACTCTCTTCTATGGTGATATATATAGGAATACCATGTCTCCATCATCAAAATCGAGGTCTCTTCGATGATTATCAGCATAAATCTTTTTTTGACTCTGTGCAACTTTAATGTGCTACAGGATGGTCTTAACCTTCTCCACCATTTCTTCGTCCATTTCTGGACTAAGGAGTTTTCACTCCCTAACTTCATCCCAACAGGTCGGTGTTCTGCACCTCTTCCCATAAAGGGATTCATAAGAATCCATTTAGATGCTTGAGTGGAAAATGTTATTGTAAGAGAACTCAAATAGAGAAAGATATTGATCCCATCATCCTTCGAAGTCCATTGAGAATGATCTCAAATTTTCCTAAAGTGTTTTGATAGTCTTCTCATATTGGCCATCAGTTTGAGGATGATAAGCCGTAATGATGTTCATCTTAGTATTCAGAGCATGTTGAAGACTCTTCCAGAACTTGGAGGTGAATATTATATTTCGATCGGATATAATAGATAGTGGTACTCAATGAAACGTTACCACTTCTCTGATGTATATCCATGCCAGTTGATCTAATTAGAAAATCCTCTAGAATTAAAATGAAGTGTGCAGTCTTTGTAAGATGATCCATAACAACCCAGATATCATTTCTTCCTTTGGATGTATTTGGAAGTCTGGTGAGAAATTCTATGGTGATGTTCTCCCATTTCCATGTTGGTATGGGTAATGGTTGCAAAATACCCTTAGACTTATACCTCTCAGCCTCCACTTACTGATATATCAGGCACATTGATATATACTCAGCAATATCCGTCTTCATGTTGTACCACCAATAATTCTCTTAGATATTTCTATACATCTTTGTGTTTCCTGGGCGAACGGAAAAATTCAAACTATGTGAATCATCCAAAAGTTCTTTTTTTAACTCCAGATTTGATGGAACACATATTTTTGAACCAAATCTCACAATTCATTCTTCATTAACATTGAACTCTGGGGATTTCCCTTTTCTGATAGTTTCCAATTTCTTCTGAATTCCCACATCATCCTTTTGAGCATCCATTAACCTTTCTAAAAGATACATTTGAGCAATAATTTGTGAAAGGATTGATGATTTTACCTTATTTATTATTAAAATTACCATATTCATCAATTCTAAGAATATTGGATCCTTTTCAATTATCATCAATGATAGAATTGTTGGTTTCTTTCTACTTAGAGCATCCGCCACCTTGTTCGCTTTCCCAGGGTGGTAATGGATTGAGTAGTCATAGTATTTTATCAGCTCAAACCATATTCATTGGTGCATGCTCAACTATTTATGTGTGAATATATACTTGAGTCTTTTCTGATCCGTATATATTTCACACTTCTACCCAAATAGGTAATGCCACCAAATTATCAAAGTGAAGATTACTACAGCCAACTCTAGATCATGTGTTGGATAGTTTTTCTCATTAAACTTCAATTTCCTTAAATCATAGGATATAATTTTTTCATTTTACATCAACACACATCCCATGACCTTCATTGAAGCATCACTAAATACGAAAAAAATTTCTCCACTTATAGGTAGTGTGAGAACGGGCACAGTGATAAGCCTCCTTTTCAACTCCTTAAAGATATATTTGCATTTATCACTCCAAGAAAACTTGACTCCCTTTCGAGTTTTCTTGGTAAGAGGGTTTGAAAATCATGAGAAATTTCTCACAAATCAATGATAATATCTAGATAACCCCTGGAAGCTATGGATATCTATCCCCGATGTTGGCCTCGACCATCCCTCAATTGTATTTGTCTTGCAGTGATCCACAAATATCCCATTGCTTATGATTATATGACCCAAGAATGATACTTCCTTCAACTATAACTCACACTTTCTATACTTTTCTTAGAGATTCTCCTTTTGCAAGGTCTCTAGTACATTGCTTAGATGCTTCTCATGCTCCTCCTTGGTTTTGGATTATATTAGAATATCATCTATAAAGACTACAAAAAATTTGTTGAGGTAATATCTAAAGACTCTATTAATCAAGTCCATGAAGATTTCTAGAGAATTAGTGAGTCCAAAATGTATTACTATGAATTCATAGTGCTCGTAACTTATATGAAAAGCTGACTTCGGGATATCCTCCTTCTTCACCCTTACTTGGTAATATCATAACCGCAGACCCACCTTGGAGAAGTATTGGGCTCTACATAGCTGATTGAACAAGTAATCAATTCGTGGAAGAGGATACTTGTTCTTTATCATGATTTTTTTGAGCTCACGATAATCAATGCAAAGGCGCATTGATCCATCCTTCTTCTTGAGGAAGAGGACTGGTGTACCCTATGGTGAAGCACTTGGGTGTATAAACCCTTTATCCAGATTCTCTTGTAGTTGTTTCTTTAACTCCTCAAGCTCTATAATAGCCATTGTATACAGAGTCTTGGATATTGGAAAATCCCCAGGTATAAGATCAATAAAGAATTCAACATCTCTTCTAGGAGGAAGACCAAACAATTCCTCAGGAAACACACCAGTGAATTTCCTCACAATAGGAATGTCTTCAAGGATGGTTGTTTCCTTAGACTCAATCATCTGAGTAAGATACGTGTGATTATATAGTATTAATATCCAGGCTTGAGATTATGGTTCTAAAGAAGATTCATCCCCCTCTTTTCACTTGTACAGAAACAGGGGTCGATTCTTTATATGGAGAGTGATTTCCCTCTCCTGAAAATTTATGTTGGCACTATATAGGGAAAGCCAATCCATGCCAATAATTGCATAAAATTTTACCAGAGGGAGTATGAAGAGGTTCTCTGAGAATTTAAATCCACATATTGTGATAAGGGTGGATTTATATTCATGGGTTTCAATGATTGCACCATTTTCTGTTCTCACCGAAATCTCTACTTCCATGATTTATGGTGGTGTTGGGATTGTTCAACTAAACTTTTGAGATATAAAAGAATGCATAGAACCAGAATAAAAAAGTATGTTCACTATTATTGAATGAATAACTTGCATACCTATCACCACATCTTTTTTAGGGTTCTCTTTGGTGGTAGTGATGGAAACATTTCTCCCTTTCTGCCTTGGAGGTTGTTGGTTGCCTCAAAAAACCCTTGGCTTAGGGAACTGTTTTGAAAAGTACCATGGTTCTTTGTAGTTGAAGAAAAGAACAATGTGTTGAGGGTCAAATGGAGCGTTCCTCTCCTCTTTCACAGCAACGAGTTTCTCTTATCTAAAGTTAATGACCAGGTACCCTTTTCTTCTACACTTAAAGCATTTCCTCACCGCCTTCAGGAAATTTCCAGGGTGCTTCTTTATATACCTTTGGAAAGTGGGGTGCTGGAATTTCTTAGAACCATTGGATTTATCTATCAGATCTACAGAATTAAAGTCCACTTTCTACTTCTTGTCCTCATGATACCATTGAGATTCTATGATCTCCATTTTAACATTGAGGTCACATCAAACAATTTTCTCATAGCTATCGAAGTCACGGATCACCAGAGCTTTCCGTGGGCTAGGTTTTATCCCACCAAATAAGCGGTAAACATTGCATTTGGGGGTAATGACAAAGACAAAGGCATATCATGAAAGCCTTGTGAAGTTTTCCTCGTACGCTCTGATGGATTCATCACATTTTTTTCCTGAGGTCAAGGAAGTTCCTTTCAATCTTAAGTATGAGGGTGCAAGGAAAATATTTGTGGAAAAACATTTTCTAGAAATACTTCCATTCCAAAGCCTCGATATCTTACTTAGGCTTTATATTTTTGATCACTATCCACTATTGATCAGCTTCACCCTCCATATGATAAGAATATAGAAGAACCTTCTCTTGTTTGGAACATTGAAGGATGGAGAAGATCTTTTCAATGAAGGCCTTTGTCTCATAAAACTCTCGATCAAGGCTTGTTCTTTCTTAGGGTGGATTGGACAATCCTATTGACCCATGTTCCTATTCAAAACGTTAGTTAACTAAGAGAGTATCATGACAAATTTCACAATACCCACTCCCATAGGATTGGGCATTTCATTAGAACAGTCATCACATTGATCTTTGAATCAGTTGTTATCCCAAGTCATCCTATTACCATCGATTAGTTGGAATAAAAGTAAAATTAGAGGTAACACATTAAGGTTAATCCAAATACAAAAATAGATAACTTATAAATTAATTTTTATTTCCTTAACTTATGAATTTATAGGGTTCAATCTATGTTATCCATGATCTACTTCTCAAAATATACTCTTAGGGGATTTTTTATTACCTTAATAATGGTTCATACTAATATTATGAATTTACCAAAGCATATACTCTGGGAGTTTCATTACCAAGAGTGCAACAAGGCCTGTTTTCATGCACGATTTCCCATTAGAGTCTAGATTAAAGCGGTGTTTTCCAGTTTTACCCCTAGTTACATCCGTGCCAGAGCCACCTCTACTTGTTCGTATCCATAAAGGGATGTATTTTCTTGATAAAAACATACTCTATACTCACCAAAATTTATGGATGTTTTTATTATACTTATTATTATCCCTAAGGAATTCACTAGGGTTTTCTAACCCTAATCCCCAAAATAACTAAACCTATCCTCTATTACTAACTATAACAACCATGATATTTATTACACACTTAAACATGATTTATTACATAAAATTTCACTTAATAAAACATTGTGTATCAATATATATAGTTTCTTTAAATATTAGGAACATTACATAACATATTAAAACACAAAACCCAACATCTTTATTGAAAACTTCTTTTACATGACCACAACATTCCTTTGTACTTAGCATTGCATGGGATAACCTGAAGACATGCATAAGAAAAGGGTGAGATATAAATTACAATAAGGGAGTAAACAAGTAATAACATGAATAATATAGTACATTTTAGGAAATAGTCATATCAATGGAGTATAAGATAAACATGAACATAAAGGCATGATATAACATGATTATCATAACATGGAAATATAGAAACATCATTTAACATGATATTAGCATGAGATAAGACTCATTACACATGGATCATGAGTAAACCATAATTTCAATTGAATTATCATGAGTAAACCCTCATTTCACTTTACGTATCATGATAGTAATCTTTACCCAATTCATTGGAGTGCTATCAGGGCGCACCCTGTTTAATTATTTTATTTCATGCATAAGTGTGCCACATGGATCTTACAACATGGAATCATTCAACATCATAATTTATTCCATGATAAAGGAGTGTGGAATAAATACATGAAACTATAAAATTTATAAGTAAATTTTCTTAAATGTGAATACCCTTGATAGATAAATGGGCATGGTATTCACTACACAATGACTTTGGCTTGGAAAATCGCGGTGCAAATTCAGCAGCATAACTACGTGACATAAGAATTCATAAAAATAATAATGAGAGATAAATGGGTATCTAATAATATGTACATGGGATTTAAAGTATGGGGGTTATATAGATACATTTAAAAACATATGTAATGGAATTTAGTTGCATAATATAAAATAATTTCTTGATTGTAAATGAGAAGAGATAAATCCCTTACAGAATTTCAGTATGGTAACATGTGTACATGGGGGGAATTAATGAGAGATAAAGGGGTTGATCATCATTAAAAAATAAGGAGGAAATTGTGGTGGATGTTTTAAATAATTCTCCAACATTTATAATTGAAAATACAAGTGGATTACAATATAAAAAATCTTGGACAAAAATGAGAAAGGAAGAAATCCCTTACTTGGAAGTGTGATCCCAAATACTTGGCAGAGTATTGAGAGAGGCTTCTAGGGAGACTGGGGCACCTTGTAAGTATTATATAGAGAGGAGTTCATGGGTTGTTCAAGCTCCAATTAGTTTGAGTGAATAGGAATGATAGATTTAGTGGGTTTATATAGTAAAGGAGAGGGAATTATTTGTTATTTAGGTTTTGGACACTACACATTTAACTAATCAAAAACACAAACCATACCATGGTTTTTGCCAATGGTTTTTTTACAAAGTTAAGTGGAAAAAATTATTTTACAATTCCAAAGGAATAAATTAATAAAACATTAGTATTGCTTATGTGGAGGTGAGTCACACTCTCAAGGAAATCATTTTAAAATGTTAAAATGTTTTATAAGTCCTAGAGGGTCCACTAAGGATTTGTAAAATAAATCAAACAAACCTAAAATCAAATTATTTTAAATTTAAAACATATATTAGACTAAAAATCCATTTATATTATGTATTACATCAGTATTGGGTCATTATGATGTCATAAAACACATTATATATTTAAATGATACTTAATTTTTACCCAAAAAATTGACTATCTCAGAAAATTATAAAAAATTCACCATTGGATACTTTCAACATCCTGATTCCAAAAATAATATTCATTTTATCTAAATAATTTTATAAATATTTGAATTTTTAATTTTAAAATAAAAAATTACATTTATCGAAAATTAATAGATTTTTGACAAAAACAACTTTCAAACCATAATAAAAATTATAATTGTATTCATAAAAATTATACAATCATTTTAAAAAGAAAACTAGTAATAATATTTTATTAAAATAATATTTAATTTAAAAATCCATTAATTCATCAAAATAGATTTATTAATTGAATATTTACTAAAAATACCATTTGTTCATTAAAAACTATTTACAATGTAATAATAATAAAATGAATATATATTTTTTATTCTATAAAAAAATAATGCACATAATCATAGTGATAGGGTCTTGTTACAAAACCCGTTATTACTCTCTCATATGACCTAAGGGAAAGGTTTTCGATACTGATAGACTCTTGGGGTGGCTCAGATAACATCGTTCGAGTGGTAATCTCTATTAACTTCCACTACTCCTATAGGTGGTTCTGTTCAAGCTTAATGTGTTGAAGCTCAGCTTGGGCTTAATTAAGATCAAAGCCCAGTGATGATACCTACTTTTTGAGCTCTAAAAAAATGGGCATCGTATAGATAAATTCCTCTAGATGAGGCCATAATTTCCTTTGTCTGAGTAAATTGGATTTTTAAAGCCCTATATTTATATTAATCACGTGATCACTTTTCAATGGCTATATTAGCAACAGTAACAATTCATAATGGTATTTTAAAATAAAAAAACATAAAACTGAGGAATTTAATATGTTTTATATAATCATTTTACATAATAAGATATTTAATTAGATCAAGATAATTTTCATTAATAAAAGTTTGGGTCGTTACAATTCCCACGATATGATTTCATGGATTATACTCTTGATTAACTTATCATTCATTCATTATTAATTTCCAATATTTATTCTATGAATCTTGAATATGATTTTTTACATGAATGTTATTATCTTCTAATGATACGATCATGTTATCATACACTTATTATGATGATTTTTCTTACATATCTCTTTGTTTACACTTAATGAGAATTTGAGATCACCCATTTCTTATGATTCTTTTCCCCAGGCTTTGAAGAAGGTTTTTTAAGTTAAATTACTAAAGGGGAAGATCTCTATTTATATGTTGAATATATTTTACCAAATTAGAATAACATGTTCCAAGTTTCCAAAGGCATTAAAATATTACGGTTCTTTGGAATGCATTTTTTGTAATGTGATGAATATTAATTTAAGATGATGTAATATCTATGTATGTTAAGCCTTTTTCACTATATGTTCTAAATAATTTTTTTTGAAATGGGACTTTAAGGAGATGTTATTCAGGGGTATCCCTAAAGTAAAACGAAATTTTGTTTTCTAGAATCTAAATAAATTAAACTTGTAAGTCATTATGGTCAACCATGTCGTTCTAACATCGAATGATGAAATTTATGTTGTTTGAAGAATAAAGTACCCAAAAACACAAAATCTGAAGGATAAGGTGAATTTATGCTACTGTCATACTTTAGGTATGTTTTTTATACACCCACTTTCAAATGAAACCGAAGTAAAAATTTTAAAGGGAAAAAATTTATTATTGATGATAAAGATTGTGTTATGTTTCTAAGGGGGAGAAATCCTGCTCATGATTTTGACTAACAATTATTGACTTGTCTATTAAGATGGATGAATGAATATAAGTTTATAAAAAACATGATTAACTTTTCCATGAAATAAGGTTTTGTAAAATTTAGCATCACCCAATAAATTTCATGGATAATTTTAATTTTTGATTTAACCACTATTGTTTTCTAAAATAATCATAGATCACATAGACTTAGAGTAGTTTGATTTATTACTTATTGATTTAATTAAAGCGATTCATTCATTATTTAAATAATATATAAGTTAATATTTGGTTTAATAAAATAAATAGAACAATACAAAAAGGTTTGAATAATGTTCCCACCACACCTAAGATATTTACAAGGTAGATTTATAATAGATATCATTAAAGGGGAGTGAAATGTTTTACCTATATTAAGTTATTGAAATAAATTTTCTTCGAATTTATTATAAATTTATGGGGGATAAATATCATTAAATTTACTGAGAATAATTTTTTTAGAACAAATAAAAAGGGGGAGATTGAAGTTCTCATCAAATGATGATGTAGTTATATTGTCTATGTTGAAAATAATTTTTTGTAAATTCAATGGTTAAGTTGAAGGTAAATGTTTTTAAGAAAAAGGTACCCAATTAATTTTTATAGCATACTATTATTGATAAATATAGAAGAATGTTTGTTATATGATAAATCAATATCTTTGACATTTGGAGTTAAAAAACTAAGTTATTATAGATTAATAGATTGGAAAATTTTACTGATGGAAGTAACCTTAAAGATAGAAATAAGTGCGAGAAGATAATTAGATTGAATATGTCTGCTAAAGGAAGTAAACCTAAATGTAAAACCATCATAAATACAATAGTAAATTCATTTAGGATAATCAAGAAGGATGAAACTCACTATTGATTTGGTAAATTCCCTATGATTCATTCAATAGGAATGTATAGAGACCTGTACTTTACACTATGAGTTTCTAGAGAAGATTAGGATAATTTACTCATAATTATTGGTAAAAATTTATCATAGACCTTAGGAATGTTTTCTTATGAGTTGACAATGGAGGTTAATAAATTCTCCATTATATGTGTAATAAACATTCCTAACATCAAACAATGATATTCCAATCATTATATTCATAAGATCATGAAGAAAATCATGATCAAGGATGAGTTTGAGTAAATTATACAAAAGTTTAAGCTATACAATATTGATGAATGTAATGAAGATACTTTTATTATACAAAGAAAAGTAATAAGTCCATATTACTTATTTTTAATAATTTTGAGAGAGTGAAATAAGTGCAATGGGTAGAAGTAAAAAGTATGCTAAGTCAATGTTTGAGAAAAAGTACAAAGATCAAAATGAAGTCCCCGAACAAATAGTTTTTCCAATAGAGATGACACAGGCCTTAAAAAGTTCAAGATACATTCAGTATAACATTAAAATATTTTTATGATGATTGAAAAGAAATTTATGAGGGTCATCATCTTGATTATACTAGATAAAATCATATAAAGTTTCTAGATAAACATTTTGTACGAAGTGTAGGTAGAATCCAAGTGCATATAGTTCTTTAAAAGTATCAGTATAAAAACCATAATAATGGTAACAATAATATTTTTATTAAGTATGTGTTACAAAGTTTATATGTGAATTTGTATAAAGGTTCATCTATAGTGTTAATTCTTTTCAGAATTCAGTTTACAAAGTTGAAAGTGAAGTTCTAAAAAGTACATGATTAAGTCCAATATGGGAGAAATAGTTGTAAATTTATGAATTTTGAGTAACAAATCCCATGATTATTTCTCATAGGGTAGTGACATGAATGATAATCATTGGTCGATCATATTTGAGGCCATCAAAAAGAGTGTTTAGATGAATGATTATGATATTGGTTGAAGTTCATGAGCTCATCAAATAGAATATTTTGAGGGAATTGGAAGAAGGACATCATACATGGTTCACTAGTCAGATATTTTTTTTAGTTTAATAGAATGAGTATATAAGAAAATGTTGTTCAGTGAAAGGGATTTAAATTATGGTAGCTAAACTTTTGGTGAAATAAAATATGTTCACTAGATAAAGAAACTATGCACAAGATGGAATATCCTTATGAAGTGATCAGAAAAAAATTTACTGGATGGAGTTTATAGAATCTTTATATAGAAGTTTAAAACCCCACATCTATGATTGTATTGAGATAATCCTTTATTATTTTATCTAGAGAGGTTAAGAAAGTTTGAATTAGTTCCTTAGTGTTAATTTTGGAAAGATCAAATAAAGTTGTTATTGTAAGAATTTTCATAAAGTTTGAAGAATATTCTAAAATACTCATGAAGTGTCTAGAGAATTTGGTTTGAGTGGAAAATTCGAAATTCTAGTTTTCATTGAGTAGGAAAATACATTTTAGTTCTATCCCTATCACATTGGGAGAGAACCTATATAAAATGGTGTAATATTTTTATGGGAATGTGGAACTGTATTCATATGAATGGGAGATAAAGTGTTGATGGTTTTTGATTAGGGTGAGATCCAACCAATGGAACACTTTATTGAAGAAGGAGTGTTATAGGAAGAGGTGTAGTGATAATATTTACCACAGAAAGGTATAAATGAGAGATACTGGGAAGAGGTGATACCAAAGAGAGACCCCAGATATATTTTGAGGTAAAATGTTTTTTTTTTCACCAAATAGAGCATATATTAAAGGCATATAGATCTAAGGAGCACTGTATGGAGTTACACCAGACAAATGAAGTGAGTCTGAGACAATGTTTTACTAGAAAAAGGGAAACGTATGGATATTGAGACCCATTTAAAGGAATTATACTAGATGAAGATACATGTACATCTAATCTTGTCATACCATATGGATAGTGTACCACACATATATTTTCTGGATAAATTTTTAGAGAGTTATTTTGAAAGTTTCTTAACTTGTTTTGGATAAGATTATAAGTGAGTTTTGTTACTAAAAAAAGTCAGTATACATTTATATCAAGATATTTGATTTATTTTTTTGGGAGGTATCTCAATAATAGGATACAATATAAATATCCCAAACTTGTGTAATAAAGCGAAGTAATTGGGTTATGTATGATTCCTACCCACAAAAATTTGTAATTGATAGAAATATTACCAATGTAAGAATCTATGACTAAATAGGTGTTGAAATGAAATGTAGTAGGTTCTCACACTGAATCTGAACCTTATAAAAATACCTATATGTTTTTTAATTTATATAATATATATATATATCTCAAGGATAAATTATCTAGGGAGAGTTTCTAAAAAATACATCTTAATAAATATAATAGGTTTTATAAGATTTTTGTAAGAATGAATTTAAGTTTCACATAATTAATAAATTTTGGTCACTCCTGATACAACCCCATATCCGGGTGACTACATGATCCCATAGGGAATTTTATAGATATTATGTTGTTTTCCTAGAAATAGAATCCATATATGGTTACTGGGAAATTCATGTGGTTTTTCACTGATGTACCTAAATGTAATAACTCAGAAGAGGGTGTTTTGAGTATTAAATAAATTTTGACCTGTTGTATGACAAGGAGGAATTTATATTTATCTATCAATACACTATCGAGGGATATTATTTTGTTAATTCAAAATTTCTTTATAAACATTTATTAAGGATTGTATATATTATTTAGAAATTTTATGATGATAACCTAATAGAAAAATTACTATAGAACACAAAGGGTTGAATTTAGAGAGTCATAAGTCGAACGAAAAGTATCATATATTAAAAATAAAAAGGTACTATTGGAGAAGACATAATTTGATGGAGGGTTTTATATTAAAAATTTGGATATTTTCATATCCATTTTGGTTTTATTTTTTTGATAAAACAAGATCACAAGATTTAAGCTAAAGAAGGAAAATATCTATAAATCCATTTGTATTATAGCCAACTAGGGGAGAATATATAAATGAACAAATCTTATTATATGATTTAAAATCAAGTATCCCAGTATTATCTAAGGTAGTGAGGATAATCTATAAATATAAATTTAATCTTTATTCTTTTAGTGTTTTTCATTAATGAGTGATATTTTTTTACATTCCAAAATTTAGTTAGAATTATATGAAACATCTAAGTATTATTCTTTATTAGTTTTATTTTAAATATTTGTAAAAATTTATTATATATTATTGTTATCCAAAATAGTTATTTGATTTAAAAGTAAATTTTTTGGAGATAACATTTTAAAAACACATGTCTAAAGATAGATAACTCTTAGGTTTAATACATTCTTAATTTTGAAGTAATATGGTATCAAGTGATTTTAAAATCTGTATGTAATATAGTATTTGTAATATTGGGATTGATATTTTATTCATTATATTTTAATTTTTATTTAACCTTTTTGATTATGGTATATATTTTCTATTATTTGATTTTATGAACAAGTGGTTATTACCATTTTATAGTTGATGATATAATTTATTTTAGGAAGAATATATATTTTTTCTATGGATTTCTTCCTTAGAGATGCAGGTTATTTTATGAATTAAATGTACTTTAAAATATATTATTAGGACATGTACATACATCAAAATGTTATTGTATATTGTTTTTATAGGAAAATATAATTATCTTTACCTATCTTAATATAAAAATAAAAATATATAATTAGAAGTTGTATCTTGATTGATAATATCCCAAGCTATCTTCATTAGTAATAAATAATTTTTATTGTGAGGATGAAATTTATTTAAGGGGGATGGAATGTAACAACCCTAGATTTTTTATATACATACCTTTAATTTAAGAATATTATTGATGGCTCAAGATGCACCAAACACCGAACTAAAAGAAATTGTGATACATGAATATAAAATATATAAAATGTGTTCATTTTAAACATAATTTTTAAATTATAGATTTTAAAAAAGTGGAAAAAATTATAAATTCATTTGAAAAATAGGTAATATGAAATAAATAAACATGATTATTCTTAATAAGTCTCATTTTTATAACTTTGTAAAAGTTTTGGAATCACTGTGGTTTTCCCTAGACTAACCTTATGCTAAAATCTGACATTTTTTGCTTGAGAAAAAGGTTTTATGGGAAAATGATTATGCTTGTAGAACTCTCTATGAAATCCATGATAGTTGAATCACAACCCGTGACTATTAAAACCATTTATCTTACCCTTAGATTGGATACAGAGTTTATAAGAGGTTTCACATATAGAAATTAATATGATATCAATATGTAATTATTATTTATAGAATCAAATAGGTGTATCAATATAAAACCCAATTTAAACTTGATAATTTTTTTCTTAATTACACATTCCTATATTAAAATGAACTTATAAAACTTTTAAATATGAATTTAATACATATATGAATAATCTATCATCCATTCCATAGACATTTCATGAAAATAAATAAGAATATACTCACATTATAATTAAAAATAAAATTTCATAAATTTCTTTCCATGACTTGGATCTTCATAATGTAAAAAATTCCTTTGAATATTATAATTTTAAATGAATAAAATGAACTAAATTTTTGAATTCATTATATCTAAATCTACTTGTAATTTATTTTTTTATCTTTTTTTAAAAGGTAGGTTTTTATTTGAAAAATCCTATTTTTAAAAAACTTTTCATTTTTATGACTATATTATTATAACATAGTAGATTAAAAAAAACTTATATGTTATAAAATTTGAAATTATAAAAATATAATTATTCATTTTAAAGTATTATTTTAACATATAAAACCCATGTTCAACATTTTTAGAACGTAATTAAAATGTTGCTTTAATAAAAAATATTTTTAGTCTTTCTTTAAATTAAATATTTTCAATATGATATTAGATTTTTTCTTAACATTAAACCCCCTATACGTTTTATTATATTTATAATAAATAAATTTTAGTAATTAAAATAATTTACAATGACAATTTTATCTTATATATAAATTTAATGTAGATAATTATTATTTTTCAGAATACCTTTTTACATGATTAAATGTGTTTATTTTAAAGTTAAAATTTTAAAAAAATTTGAGATATTATTTAATAAAATTGTCTTAAAATTTGAAATCATAAGGTTGAGATTAATTAAAAGGGATAATTTTAATTTTTTTCATTAAAAATAATTAATAAGGTTAACAATTAAATACTATAGTAAAAGTAAATTCAGGTTAAAGTTAAAAAAGTTAAAATAATTTCCTAAAAACAAGATACATCACATAAAAATTGGAGTATGAGGATAAAATAAGATCCCACACAACAAACCTCCACTTTTTTACATTTTTTATCCATTATACATTTAATAATATCATTAAATTATTGAAAATATATTGGTTACTTCGAAAACTACCCTTCCCGTCACTTATAAAAAGGTAACAATTCAACCACTTAATTACTAACCTATCCTTAACATTTTTATTGAATATATTTGACATTAATCATCTTAGATCACTATCTAACTTTAAAACACTTTTTGTTGTCATTTTTTGGCATAATTCATTTATTTACAAGGAGAATTATGAGAAAAATTCAAATACCCGTAGTGGGTATTATCAATTACTTAAATTTTATTATTTATTATCTACCTTAAAATTTATTATATCCACAAAAATATAATTATATTATTATAATTTATATATTTTAATGTTTTTATATTAAGTGTGTTATTATTATCTCTTCATATATCCCATCCATTAAGAAAAATAAAATCGCATTTTTTGTGTATATGTGGACTACCGCCTACACAAAGTGATGATATTCATCTTTTTACGAAACCAACTCTCACAGATTGTAACAAGGGAGTAATTAATTAATATATTTTACATTTAAAAAATTATTAGTATTCTGAAATTTTAAATTTTCAGATTATTTATTTAATTAATTCATTGGAAAATGGGATTTTTAATCTAACATATGTGTGGAGTATCACCTCCACGAGAAACAAAATTTATTTTTCATCACCGGCCATCATAGATATACATGAATAGATCTTATGCAGATATATTTTGTTTATAAAATTTTTAGGATTTTTAAAATTTACATTATCATTAAATACAAAATATTTTCTAACTCATTAAATCATTAGAACACATTATTATTTGAGATATTTTACCACCTATGTGAATGATGTTATAATGTTTCTATCATGAATGATTAAATATTTTTATATAATGATAATATCATTTAATAATAATTAATTTATGATTGATTACTTATTATTTATTTTTGTTATTAATATTTTAAATATTTATTTATATTTCACCTTTTGATTATTAAACATGAAAAAACTATTTTATCATGTTTACCATTATGAGAAACCATATTCATGTCTCTCACCAAATGAAAATGAAACACTTGGAATCATTTAAAAATAATGATTATTATATCTTAATATCATGATATTGTTTATTTTTCAACCACTAAATAAGAATTTATCAAACCACTGTGATGTTTGTACGAAATGATAAATCAAAAAATCTATCACCTAATGATGAAAGTAAACATAATTGAGTGATTTATTTATAATATATGATTATATATAAGGTAAATAAAGGATAATTATTTTGAAGAATATTATTAAATAATTACTTAAGTTTGTTATGTTCATCATACAAGAGGATATAACAAAATTGCGTTAATAAGAATTCAATGTAAGGGTTTCTTTGTCACACTATCAACTCCATGGGACATGTTTGATATTGGAAGCCATAATTTATTTTATATGGTTTATTAAATACCAAATTTATTTCACATATGAAATATATATTACATTTAATGATATTTTAATTTCCATTTAAGGATCTTCTACTGAAGTTCCTTTGATTATTTTGTTACTAATTTCATAATAGTTTCATTGAATAAATTATTGATTCATTAGTTCATAGCCATTAATAATTGTATATATTTTTTTAAGATTTATTTGATCATAATTATCCCCAATTTTATTTGGTGTTCCTTATTGTTCTCTAGGTGATTTATTTCTCATCATCAATAGCTACATCTCTGATAATTTTTTTTTTCAAATAAAAGTGTATCATTTGTAATTATAAGTGTCATTATTATCAATGAATCTTTTTCTTATATTTATATTAAATCCTTACCACCAATGTTCATATAACATTTTAAGAAAGATAAAATGGATTAATTTTTATGATAATCATTATTATATTTACTCCTTATCAATTTAATGATTAATTCCTTTTTCATGATGTGAGTTTTCAAACAAAGAAATTTCATTTTTTAAAGGGGTTTTTAGGATTTCAAAATCAAATGTTTCTTCTTCCAATCCACATTTTTTGGTTACCATTATGTCCTTTTTATGATATTTTATTTTGAACTCATTATAATAATGGTTTTTTAAATTATTATGTTTCTCATCTTAATGTTTTTAATTTAATTTTTACTTCACCTTTTATAAAAATATCTAAAAGGTTTCATGAAATTTATTATTATCAATTATATTTTCCTATAAGATTTATATCTCATAAAGTTATGTTTTGATCATCCTATATATTTTATTATGATATTATTCCAATTGGAAAATTATATTTTTGATATCCTATGATCTTTTATGTTTATATTATGTGATGTTGTTGGAATGTTTATGGAAACCATTATTTTTCGGGGGTTTACTAAGATATGTTTATGATTGATTTTACGTGTCACATAAACATTGGAAGATGATGGGTGGGGTAATATATATCCCCCTAATGGGTTGTTTCATGTTTTTGTCACATGAGATCAAAATGGTACACATGAGGCACATGAAATTTTTTCCCAAAACAAAGGGGTACATGGGATGTTTTATCCTAAGAAAAATTGTACACATGACACTTATCCAAAGAATAAAAATGTACATAGCTGGATAGGCCAATCTTATAATGTAATGAATTAATTGGTTTGTAGCCTTGACATAATGTTTCTATGATAATATTTATTCAATAAACTAATGTCATAATCTCGTTCCTATGATTATCCTCCTTGAATCATGTTTAATTTCTCATGACTCCACACAATTTTTCTATGTTATTCATTTATTCATTATATATTTCATGTCCTTATAACATGTATTATATAAATTAATTATATTTCTATGCTCTTTATAATAATGAATTTATCCCCTTCGCATGTTTTCTCATATGATAATGATCTAACCCTCGATGACATGTTGATATGATTTCCCTTAGTGAGAGTTTGAGAACATCAAAATCTTATGGTTTCATTTACTCATGTTATGATGATAAGTATAACATGTGGAATGTCTAGAAGGGAGTCTAGAGGAGTTTTATTATGAAGATATTATTATGGATTAATATTTCTATGAAGATAATATCCATGACACTAAAATATTATGTCATTGGGTTGTGTGAAAGTTTATGAGATATATTATTTAAACCATGAGATTAGTATAATATTTATTTTATGGTTAAATTGGGTTGTTATAGACCCTAGAGTGGAAGATGCTGAGCACTCTAGTAAAAATAATTTAAAGGCTACAACACTAGTAGATTTATTTTCATGCAACATGAATGTATATATGTTTTGCGGGTATGGTGTTTTTTAAAATAAATTAAGAATTAGATGAGATGTCCTACATAGAGTTTGAGGAAATTGATTAAGATATTGGATATTGTATATAAATTCTCCTAGATGTTCTCATTTTTTGATTAACATGTCAATATAATATAGAGAGATATCTGATACTAAAAATAGATTCTTGAATGAGTTTTATAGTCATGCGATGATTCTTTGCATTTTCGTCCCGTGACTTAGACTTTAGGAATACATGATGTTTTATCTGATCCATGGACTTATTCTTGCGTAGAAACACATTCACTATGTATCATGAATAAAAAATAAAGAGATATGTAACCTAAATAGTTTTTGGGATCTGTGCACGTGAATTGAAGTGGTTTCTGTGCTCAGACTTAAAGGAAAAATAATGTTACACAAAACCTAGTATGAATATAAAATAAAGGTCTTGGCAATCATTAATTAAAAGTTATTCATGTATGAAGGTAGTTTCATATGCATACAATGAGGATTTTTTATGTGCCAGAATCCTCACAAAGAATTAGAGAGACTGAGTATGTAAATAACTTGAGTAATGCATCTATGAACATATTATGGTGTACATTAAATAGTAAAGAAGTACCATAAGATATTCTAAGCTATGTAAAGGTGTTGTTCATGATACATAAAATATAAATGTTTGAGTAGAACTAGATGAGTTACATTTACAGATATTGTTACATGAAGTAAAAGAATAATTTCACGACTAGGAGGATACACATAGGGGATGAGTCTATTTGAGTATACATGGGGAGAATACCTAATGTGAAGAAGAAATAATGTCTGTTTGAGAAACTGTTTTCTTTAGGAAATGTATAGAATAATAAGAGAATACAAAAATGGTATTCTTACTATTTCTAGATGTATATTGGGAAAATAAGAAAATATTGAGGTAGTATATTTTCAGTACAATGAAAATTAGCGTGAATATTTATTTTGAATTTTTGATGTTAGAAATTTTTTTTGTTTCACAAATTATAGTAAAGAATAATTTAGAATAAATATCATATTTTTTCATAAATAATAATTATACTTTCTTGAACAAATGTTCAGTAAGTTGAGAAGTTTCATATCAAGTAATAATTTGAAAGTGAGCAAGATCAAATAGAATTTATCATACATTTCAAAAGTTATTTATGTAGTGTAAAAGTGTAGATCAATTGATCCTGTTTGTGTGTGGATAAATATTACATATTTATGTGGTGTATAAATAACCAAAATATAAAAAATATCTTTCTTATCATAGATCTTAAATTTTAGATTAGTTAAATACTCTAGTAGGAATCTAGAATAAGAACAATAAGCTATTCTATATAGTTCAATTTTATAGTGGGAACCTATAAAAATTAGTGGGATTATTAATTTATAACTCCATGGGACCAAATGTTTAAGGGAATAGGACATTCCTTGGTTGCAACCACTTGAATTTACTGAATAATTTATTTTCAAGGTAAATTACCAGTTATAGTAAGGAGTATGTATTTTGATTAAAATATGTAAATAATTTGTGCTGAGCTTCATTTACTTTCTACATTTCATGTGGTATAAATGTGATTTTGAATATATAGGATCCAAATATCCTAAAAGATGATATAGGTTTTGATTAAAATTGGTCAAAGATAAATAAAAGAATTTTTTAAAATAGATCACACCTGATTCACCCACCTTCTCCGCATGAATTCACAATACATTAGTCACATGAATTAGTATCATAGTGAAGGTTATGCCTCTATTGGATTTACTTTAATAGACCAATTTTTTATATCAAAACTATATAAATCTCATATTTTAATTTGAATATGTTTCAGAATATCTTTAAATGAAAATACTACTTCTAATCCTATTACATAAACTGTGGAAGTTTTAGTTAAGTATCTAAAACACTTGAAGAAAATAAAGGTAATGAAGAAAAAGATAACCTCTAAGATAAAAGTATATCAAACACTATATTAAGGTAATTAGAGTGGTTATTATTATATTAAATTATTTGTTTATGATTCTAATGAATAAAATTCTAGTTATGATCAGTATATTTTCAATTATTAAATTATATGTCACTTGTATAATGGTTCCAAACAAGTGGTTACATCTATTGTCATAGTTATCAAGGAAGATTTTAATGAAAATCTCAACTTTAATAAGAAGATGATGTAATGGAAGATTCATTAGAAAATAAGGTTCAAAAATAATAAACACTCTTAAAATCTGATGTGGCCAAGGAATAGACTTTGATGTCCTATAAATAAAGATTCATTGTGGATAGATAATAGAAATAAAAATCTATATCACATTAAAATGGAATGATTTATTAGATTAAGGAATAACTAAACATAGAATTTATGTGATATGGATTTGATAGAAATGGTTTTTATTGAAGTCATCCATGAAATTGAAAAGATACATAATATATCAATGAATTTTAAAGATTCTTAGATGGAGGTTAAATCAGATATAATTAAAGAGAATGAATATTTTTTTTTACTGAAGTCCAATCAAGTGAATGAAGATAAGATTTTTAATTTTTGGATTCAATGGGAATAAATATTAAAATTAGTTTAGTATAATAATATTGATCTCAAAATAATGTTTCTTGAAGTATAAGTAAACATGAGAAATATAGAAGTGACACAAGCTGAGTATTTTCTAGCCACTTAAAAAATATGTATTGCCAATAATACTTATGTTAAAAGTCCTATTTCTAATGATACTCAGCCTAGTGTAAATCAGTTCTTGAGATTATCTAATGATAAGTCTACTATGTTCTTGTGGAAAATTTTAACCCTTTATCGTGATAAATATGTGAATACAAATGTTTTTTTGACGCCCGATGTAGATTTAATCTAAAATCTAGGGAAAACATGGGTGATGAAAAATTCTTTGTATTCAACTACATATTCATAGGAGGATGTGAATATGTATAGTATTTATTATTTTATAAATAAATATTAAAATAAAATACGTGTTATAAAAAATAAATAAGGTATCAAAATAGTAAAAATGTTTTAAAGAATAAGAAATCAAGACATGTTGGATAATTTTAGCGTTGTTGGTTTTTTAGGCACCAAACTATAAATTATTTGCACAATTTTTCATTATATAAAAATCATAAAAGGAAAAAATATTTGGGGAGAAAATATATAGGAAATAAAGTATTGATTTATTGAAATACATCTATGATAAATAATATTAAAATTTACCTAAATAGGTGACTTGATGAATGTTAATTATATTTGTGAAAGGTGTAATAGTTTTGGGTAGTCTGTTAAAAATTTGTGACATAGATTCCTAGGCAAGAAGAAGTCTTGTAGAAAAAACAGAAATAACATACCACTTCTTGTACTAAACATATTATTTTGAAAAGGGTGTCTATATAAAAAATGAAGACTAAGTATCTTCTTAATCAATGCTTTATCATATGGAGAGAATAATTGGAAGAGTATGGGGATATCGATCATGCATAAAAAAATATCACCTTTATAGAATGCATGAAGAAGAATATTCCATTGAATAAGATAGCTAGGTTGAGAAACTACTCTCAGCCTTGTTTCTCAGACTATGGATCTTTGAAGAACCAACTTATTCTCATATATTGAGTTTTTTATTTTGAAGGTTATTTAAGGTGAATCATGTATTCAGAGGGTGGCCTAGATTTTATAAAATCTAAAAACATCTTACAGATAAAATTTATCAATCATTGAGTATTGTTGGCATCATGTTTCCATTTTTTAAAACATTAATTAATATCAAAATATATATGGATTTTATTCTTGAATAGGAAAATCATTATGAAGAATTATAAATTTTATCTCTTAAGGGGAATAATAAAATAATAACCACTAGATATATATCTTAGTTAATATCTTATAAATATCTAATTTACTAGTGGGATATTTATTTGTTAATTTTGGATGTAAAATTTCTGGAGATTAAATATTTCTATAATTATATATTGTTGATTATATTTTCTTATCTTTATGATGAAACATCAACCCTAAAAGGATATATTGATTAATTTTTCAAATAAATAAGACAAATTTTAAAAAATGGGAAGTATATTATGTAACTTGAATGATTTAATCAATTTTTAGAGATAAATGTTGGAGATTAGTTGAAAATATCTTCAAAAACCCCTAAAATATGTTTTAGTGCAATAATAACAAAATGAAAACCTATTGATAGCATATACATTTGAATTGATCACACTTTTTTTCTACACCAAGCATGTATAATGTAGACATAGAGTTGGTTAATTCTAGATCATTATTTTTATTAGAGTGATGCATTCCTTCTCTCAAGAGAATCAATATGTATGTTTTGAGAGGAAGAGAAGATGATATCATGAAATTTGGATGACATATATAATAATTAAATCCCATAATTACATCTTTTTATTTATTATCAATAATGGGGAGAAGATGACATTGATTTTAGAAATGAAATGGATATTGACAATAAATGTTGAGGGTACAACTGAAGAACACACGTGGTTTATTCATGTTGATGTTATGTTAATGTTATATTTGTTTCCAATAAGATGTGAGATGAAAAATAAATTTTTTCCCATGTGATGATTATAGATATGGTCTTAATGTCTAATACACGTGACAATATTTCTTAGTTAGTACACATTATTTTCTACAAATAAAGAAGAATTATTTATTAGAAATTTATTCGAATGACTTTTGATGAATCAAAATTTTATTGAAGATTTTAAGATGTTTTTTTAGATTTTATGTATTAAATTATATTATTCTAAGATAATTGATGAATCTTCAAGAGTAAAAAAATGAGATAAATGAATAATTGGTTCAAAATTTTACTTAGCATTTTTATAGGTAATTTGTGTTATTTTACTAAAAATGTTGGGGTACCATGGCCATCTAAAGAAGCATTGGATTGTAGCAAGATTATAGGTAAATGGAAGGTGTTAGTGTGGTTACATTCACAAAAAAATAGTTTGAAGAACTCTTGTGGCATGGACATGGTATACACACGGTGAAATTATTGTCATTTTTGTGTGTATAGTGTTACAAAGGAAACCTAGTTACTCAGATAATGAGTTGAATGCCAACAAAATATGCTATTAAGTGGAGAGATATCAAGAGAATCATTTATATGGGTTTTTAAAATACATTAATTGTTCATGTGTCTTAGAAATATATAGAAAAAAGATCATACATTCAATCTGTTTTATCTGAGCTATCTGATTATAGTCTTGATCATATTTAACCTCGAGACCCACTCAAGGATTTTATGTATGTGATGAAGATACATTTCATAATTATTTTTATTGAACTTGGTTCATATAGACAATTAAATTCATCAATATGATATTAAAAAATCATTATCACTGAAGAAATAATTTTATCAATGAAATATGTTGTAGAATATAAGTCCATGCTTAAGTCACAATATATTTGAAGCTAACAGTTCATTCCATGGGTATGTCTACATACAGTTCTTTAGGGAACCATGTAGTGAAATATGATGAGTACTGAAGATCAATGAATTAGATATTTATATAACTAGTAGAATAATTTTCATGAACCATGAAGGTTGATATTATTTTTAGAGATAATTATTTTCTAGTGTCACAAAGCTTGAGATGAGTTTTCATGTGTATATTTTGAGGAAGTGGAGTATGTCTATGTAGATTGAGTATAAAAACACCTATATTAGCCCATTTTAGGTTAATCAATCAAAAAAATGCAGAGATATATCTGAGTTATGAAATAATGTCTTGAATGATCTCCATACTCCCATAAAGATTCCATGTATCATTGGGATGTGCCTTATCCTTCATGAATACTGTTGTTTAATCCAGTACATGGAATTATTCTTGTACATAAATATATTAACCATGTTCTATGAAGAAATTGTGTACATATACCTTAACATAATAGTTTTGTAAGTTCTTTGAACTAATATTGAGAGGTTTCTGCACTCATACTTCCATAATGAATATAGTTACAAACACCTTGGTATGCATTAGAAAATATAGGGCTTGAGAATCATGAAATAAATTTTATACATGCATGAAGCTAGTTTCATATGAGTATATTGAACTTGTTTCAAAATATTGAATTCTCATGAATAATCACTAACACTGAGTATGTAACAAACCTAAATTACGTATTCTCAAATACAGTATGGTGTATGTGAAACTATAAAGTATTAACATAATAAATTATAAGATACGTGAAGGTTTTGTGCATGATAATTTTAATTTGCATATATTAGGAGACCTAAATGAGTTACATATATGTATCCTATTACATTATGTAAAGTAATAGTTTTATGAGTAGGAGTGTGTACAAAATGGATGAGGAATTTTGAGTATGCATTAGGAGAATCAGAAATATAAAGTGGAAATAGTGTGAGTTTTCAAATCTACCGAGTTTAGGCTACATGAAGAAGAAGATAAAGAAGTGAATACACATACTACATGCTTAGAAATTAATGATGTAATCCATGAAAAGAATTAAATCATGAGTAAGTATACATTTCATTTATTGAAAATTAGTGTGAAATAATTTTGTATATTCATGAGTTGGGAATTTGTTTTTCAAAAAAAGTTTTGTGAAGAAGAATTGATACTGAAAATAGAATGTTTTCAGAAAGGAGAAGTATACATTCATTCCAATGTGTTGATTGAGGCTAGAAGTAACATATCATAAGAATATTTGATAGAATGTAAGATTTGGCATGCCTGATCCTAAATTTCCATAGTTATTCAAGTATTTTACATGATAACTTCAAGTTATTTTTTTGAAGGAGAAGGATTACATCTCGAAGTGGTATAAAAGTAACCATAATCCCAAAAAGTTATTTTTTGATTTTTGATCATACCGTGATGAGAATTTAATTAATATAATGGGAATCTAAATTAAAAACACATTTGGAATCTGTGTGGATCAATTTTTTAGTGGGGATTTATAATAATTAATGGAATTCTAAACTGATAATATTGCGAGACTTATTGTTGATGGGAATGATATTTACCATAGTTGTAAACACTTGAATATAATGAAGAATCTGCACCTAGAGGGAATAACTAGTTGAAAAAATGATAATGTATTTTAACCAAACCTTATAAATTCTATGCGGTGAACTTCGTTTACTTTATACATTTCATGTGTTATTAATGTGATTGTGAATGTAAAATATCCACACATCCTAATAGGTGGTAGAGGTTCAAATTAAAAGAGATAAAAGAAAAATAAAATAATTCATTCAAACTCAACTCTCCTGATTTACCCCCTCTCACAACATGACTACACGATCCATTGGTCACTTCAATAAGATCATCTTGGACAAGTTTAATAAAAATGATAAATTGAGAAAAATATTAATAAAAGTTCAAAAATTTTCTTTCTATGTTCATCCATGTTTTATATTCTATACTAATTATGAAGACCACTATGAAAAGACAAATGGTTTCTTTCCACCATACATAGTCCACCGACTATATAAATCATGAATATAATATATAAGACCTATCTCACATCTATGAAATGCATTACAGGCTTTTGGAAATATTCCATTTTATTTTACCACTTAAAATAAAGGAACATAAAATTTATGAATTCTTTACACTAGTTTCATCATTATAAAACATTTATGTGACGCTATTCCCAAATTTTTTTGGATAAAGTTCCAAACTTTATTGGATAAGATATCATATAAAACTATCAAAATTTTGGTAAAGCATTTATAACACTATAAATTATCATTCACATTGCCTTATATATGAATATTTTGGATTTATAACATTGAAAATGATAAAAAAAATCATAATTCACAACCATAATGAATGACTAAATGCTAGAAAAATTCCATTTCTACTCAACCTAAAAAGAGATCAGGTATGAAATATATTAAAAAAATATTCCTTTATAAAAGAGACTGCTAGATGTATCTCCATACACCATGAAAATTCATGTAATCCATTTATTCTAAGCATCAAGTATAACCACATGACCTGGTACATTTCAATATTGTAAATGAGAACATATATATTTTTGATTTTTCACACTAAACTAACTAAGATTGAATAATATAGGATATTCCATTCATTAGAGTAGAAAATCACATCATCTTTGACTCAAATGGATGTGGGAAATCACTTTCTCAATCATACTTTATCAAGGGACCATATTATATACCTGGTATAAAGGATGAACAAAGTCATCATTTTTAAAAAAAAACCTACATCTTGATGAAAAAAATACCCCACCACCACTTTATTATCTCAATGTTGAAAACATGAATAAAAATGTAAATGGATGAATGTTTACATTTAGGTCACCTTGTTAACCATAGGTACTTGATATTAATTGGATACATTCACCCCAAGCATAAAAATTAAATTATAGGATAATAGTTTAAATTTTTAACCTCTAGTATTGGCGATTACAATGAAATATTCTCCCCAAGTATAAAAATTACATTATATGATATTCCATGTGGTATATTAAAGTGGTTTAATCCAAAAAACTAGTGAGAATAGTGAAATTTGAATCATAATACAAGTCCATACTCTTACCATTCTTAACATATCATTAAAACTCATGGATTTACATGAAGATCATTAATTTATGACAATTACAAGGTTGTACTTTAAGGGGTTATTTATCATTCAAATACCATGTTTTAAATTTAATACACATTAATAAATAATAAAATTATAATTAGAATTATGATAACATAATATAATGAAATATTTTCAAGACTTTTTGGGATATACATGAAAAATTATATACATTATAAACATACCTACCAAATCATGATAAATAAATAATTTAAATGTACCAATTTCATTATCATGTGAACAATTTGGAAAAAGAATATATTACATCAACATGAAACAAATTCCACAATGAAACCTATCTGTATACTTTTAATGAGAGCTATATTAAATAAAATATTTTAATATAATGATGAGATTAGGGTTTTATGCAACAATAAAAATGATAAAAAGTTCATTAAAAACTAAATATAATAAATTTCAGCAAATAAATATAATATTGTTATGAAATTTATCTTTTTTATCAAAAAAATAAATGTATAGAACAACCAAAGCTCATTATTTCATCGATAAAGCATAAAAAATAATTTATATCATTTAAAATTGATGTAACTATATGTGAAAAAATTTTATTCACTTAAATAGAACCCCTTATTATATTTTATGTATTTCAAATGTTTTTTAATATAATATAGTTAAACTCACCAGAATTGATTAGTATTTGAGTCTTGATGAAGAATTGGTGATAACCCATATAAGTTTACTTGAATAAGTAGTTCTAGACCACATTTAAAGTGAAATATGTTATTGAAATAATATATGAGATTGATAATTTCACTGTTACTGACCTATATGCATACATAACCTCTTCGTGCATCATGAGTTAACATAGTTTTCTAAACACCTTGTGAAACTAAATAATTATCCATTTTAGGAATATTTTTTATTTTTTGATGTTGAAATCATACAGATCAAACCACTTACACTATTTTATAAATAGATTTTTTCCATTTAATGGAATATATGAAATCAAGTTAAAAATTGATTGTGTACCTAATATTAAAAATAACAGTAATAACCGATCATTAAAAGACAAATGAATTAAAAATCATATATCATTGTACGATATGTGATTTAATGACTACTAATTTATGGGTATGTAATATGAGATATCACATTTCTATTTTATAAATATTTCATTTATTTATACTATAATTCATTAATCTTATACATCATTTTATGATGCATTTAATTAAATGTAATATATATTTTAAATTATAATAGGGTACAATGATAATATGAATTAATGAAAAAAACATTATAACTTATGGATTTAACATAAAGTTTTAGCAATGAATTTATAAAACTCATGATGTCCTTAATTATTCTTCATTACTAAAGGATATCCATAAAAGGGGCATCATGAGTTCAATTTAAGGGAAAGAGAAATGAGTTACACTTGTCTAAAACTCAATCATCCACTTAACTTCTTTACTGTAAATAGAAATAAATATATCATGGGAGTAAATAAGATCCTTCCAATGTTGTTTTTATATATTATGTAGTTGATATATTACTATTTTTTTTAATAAACCATTAGTTTATGATATGTGGTTTTCATCAAACTCATTGTTTAATATCTACTAAAAATGATGTGGGTGATTTATATGCATTATAATAATTTATTCAATTCATATTAAAAATGATCTTTGGACTGGGTCTTATATCATGGTATTGTTGGACATGTTTGATGTCATTAAATCCTTTTAATGAATTCAATGAAAATTTGATAAAGGATCAAACAGTCTTTTAATTTACAAAAAACTCACAGTGTAAATAAAATGGATAATATATAAAGTAACATTATGATATCACTACTTGCATTATATCTATCACTATACTATCCATAATGTGTTTGTTGATTATGATATAATGGATAATTATATTAGATATCATTTTTGTTACATGTATGGGTCACTTAACTGAAAATAGGGGATATTACTATTACTATGTTATAATGGTTTTACTGTATGTGTTATAGTTCAAAAAATGGGTTTGGTTTATCATTTTTAGTAATATAGATATATAAATTAAATCCACTAATGAAAAAATAGTGTTATGAATCATTTATAAAGTGATAATTGTAATATTGTTATCTTTTCCAATTATATGTGATGTACCAACCTAGGATATGTAGACAATATTATATGAAAACACTATGTATTTAGAAAATATTATATTATTTACATATATCATAATCATTGATATAAGATATATATTTTTGAGATATAATATATAATTTTTTAAAAAATACCATAACAACTTTATTGATGCTCGCACATAGTGCCCACATCAAATCCTTGGTGTCTTTAGTCTACACCTAAATTAGTTTTTGAAACCAATATCATTGCCTTATGTTTTTATATATCATGATAAATATATGAATTTCCATCCATTAATTTATTTATTTCCACATTAAAATATTCTTGAATATAAATTATTTATATTATAAATGTTTTTATCATTTAAATTAAATTTATTGAATTACTCCTTACAAATGTCATTCCATGCATCTATGGAGTTTCATTTTTGGTATAATATAATGTTTCATTTAATTCAATAAAAATATAACATGTTTTATTATAATTTCAAATGTTAAAATCTATTTTTATTAGATCCATAAGTTAAATACCTCATGGTATTGAATTAAGATATTTTAATTTTAACTTTTTTATATTTAATTAACTTTTATATATTTCTCATAATTTTTGTAAGAACAAATTGATATCTTTTTAACCTATAATTTTTAAATACAATTTAATAATATAAATCACAATTGAGTTACATGGTTCAACTTCAATATAGAGGATAATCCAAGGAGTAAGATTGAAGTTTTTGATCCCACTTTGTGCGTATTATGTTTTTTTACAATTGGTTTTTAATGAATATGAATTATTTCAATTATTATTTATGTTTTCATTGAATAATGACGAATTTATGTAAAAATTTTCAATATTAAAGAAAGATGAATTGAAGTAAGAGGAGATCGTGGAAGCTATAAGAAGGATTCCAAAATTATTATGGTTGTTAAGAAGAGATCCTATGTGTGTTTATATTCTATATTAGGTGAACGAATTTTAGAGACACATCTTGGAATATTGGATTGATGTTTTTTCTCATACTTCATATGAAAAACTAGTAATTATTTCCTTTTGAATGCTTGGTTATCTAATTATTATTTAGGGTAAATTTTTTTAAAATAATTTTAAATCTTATAAAGAATTTATAATTATTATAATAAAATTTTTATTATTTTCAATCGACATGTGGTGGACTAAGTTTGATAAATATTAAAAGAAAATAATAAGAGGAAATAGTACGGCTAGATTTGGGTTCTTGAGTTCTTAGTCTTACTATATTATTTTTAACAATGAAATGCTGAAGGAGTATATGTAAAAAATATATTCCAACTTAAATACAAGAATCAATTGAGAAGCTAGGTCATCCCAGATGGAAATCCATACAGTCTCAAATGTAAGCTAGCCAGGAGTGGTATGGTGGAAGAATAATGGCTATATAGGTTGGCACAACCAATAAGAAGTTCCATTCAGATTATGTGAGGAGGAATTCTTGAAAACACCATGTGGGTTGACATGAAAGGACCTAAAAAGAGAATAGACTATAATAGATTTCAATAGTGGGTTTTTGGGATGTCTTGATTAATATATTAGTGAAAACCTGAATTGAATTACGATGCATGTCTCATGAAATAACACACTATTGATCATTAAGATATAGTGGGATATTATGATTTAATGATGGATATATATTCAATCATCACCACACAAAATATTGAGCTCTCAACAAGAATGTAATTCTAAATTATTTTTTAGAAAAATAAATTGGATGAGAAATCAAATATGTGTATATATATTCATGGGGGATTTCTTAAAATATCATACGTATTATATTAATGTATACAAAAGGATTATAAATATTTAGATGAGTAAGTCACCCATGTATATAGATTATTATGTAAGTGAATTCGAAACAGAGTCTTTCATGTAAAGGAAATAATTAAATGGGTTAACCATGTATGTTAATCTATATATGCGGATTGATGTAAGAATATAACCTTGTAATGAAATTCATGTATAAAAATTCATATAAGTATATCCACACATAAGGAAATTTATAGATGGATATTTATGTAAGAGGATTCCAAAATGGTTCATTGACATATGAATATTAATAAGGATAAAAATGTGTTAAATATTGTTTACCTAAGATGATGTCAGGTATGCCGAGCCTTCAATGAAAATAAATATCAAGATAAATTTTATCATTATTTATGAAAAAAATAATAAATATAAAGAAGAATTATTTTTGAGATTTATATCATGAATGGAGATTCCAAAATCCTAATAGTTTATGTTGTTCATGCATGTATATAATCATAATAAGATATAACAAATTTAGATTTCCTTGAATGAAAAAGAAGGAAATACAAGTTTTAAAGAGAAATATACATGATTTTTATCTTCATATTCATATTCTGTTATAACTGCCTTTGAATAAAAATTATTTTTGTGGAATTTTTAAAGATATCATGTTTTATAAATCTAGTATAATAAATTGAAGTGGGGATTCATGGGGTTTCAAATTATTGAAAATCATGGTAATTTGCACCAAGCTATTCATGCAGTATAGTGAATTGAATGTGTAGGAGAAAAAAAACAATATATTTTATTATATACATATATATTGGATTTTATTGAATAAATTATGTATATGACTCTTAAGTGGAAAAATATATAAAATATTTTTTATCAAAGAAGAAAAAAATCCCGACATAGTTATTTTCTTGATTAAATCAGGATTTTTGAAGTTGAAAGAAATGTAAATATGATCCAGTGCACTTCTGTTGAAATGCATCGAAGAATAAGGATAGAAGAATGTGGAAGAATAAAGATAGTTTGTGTAGTTACATTATTTTATGAACAAAATAAATCTTTCCCCAAAGAAAGAAAGGAAAAAACTTGTACTTATTTATTTTTAGAGGAAGAAAGAGTTGTGTTAATCACTAAATGCATTCAAAATAGAAATGAGTTTCTTTTATCATACTAAGTAAGTAATATATGAAGAATAAGAAAAGTAAAAACATCAATAACTTAGAGAGTCTATATTATAGAAGTATATTTTAGTTATTACCCAAAATTATTTCTCTATAAGGTTTAGGATGAACATGTGTGTGGGACCCACAAAAGCCTTTTCAAAAGATATAAAAATTTGATTTTCAATGATAAAACCTCCTCACTTATAGCTCATTTGATGATTAATGCGGGAGGTGTGATCTTGAATGAATCCATATCACACTAAGGACTAGCGTTCTCACATGGAGAGGTTAACTTTGTAAATATTCTTTACTTCTTGTGTGTGTGTGTGTCTTTGGGTTTTTTTCTTGTTAGAATAGTGGTAATAAGAGAGAATAATAGAATTATAAAACTTGAAATGTGATAGAGGAAAAAATAAAAAATGATAAAAATAATAAATTTGATTAAAATTCAACAACATTGATTGAACCCTTATTAGTTTTCAATACATCCCTAACTGGCCCCCTAAATTATAATTCTATCCCAATACACATATGATTTGATTCTTTATTTTTGAAGTTATTCTATTTGAAATATTTGATTCTCTTTTTATATTTATAATGAAATTCAGTTTTTTGAAGATATTTCTTGTCAAGATTATAGTTATATCTTTACTATGACTATGATGAATATTAGAAATAAAGGGAAGAAGATATTGATGAAGTTATCTCTCTTGTAAAATGAAGAAGAGATTCTAGTTTTTCCTTACCATAATACTAAAGAAGATAGATATGGTATTAGAGGAGAAGTAATAGTTGTTTTGAATACCACCAAGGAAAGGAAAAAACCCATTTACCTTAATAGGATCAATAGTTTCATGTGATAATGAGGTTAGTGTAAATTATTGATCCAAATTTTCATATAAAGAACCAATCCATAATGTGAGTGGTGGAATGGAAACATACATATCTATTGATGCATTAAATAATTTTGTTCAATGTTTTCTAGAATCATTATTTTAAAAAAATAATAATAAATCACTCTACATGAAGAAAAGTTTATTATTTTATAGAAAGAGTTGAAAAATAAGTTTATCACATGTAAATATCACTCCAAAACGTTTAGAGTCATTGGAGCAAGAAACATAGACCTTAAAGAGAGATTATTAAATATTGAAAGTAAAGGGATAAATGAATCTCAATAAAAATTATGAAATCAAGAAGTCTCTTTATGATAATATGAAAAAATTGGAGGAATATCTGAAAAATATAATTTATATAAAAAATACACTACTAGAGATTAAATCCAAGAGGATCAAGGGTCTAGACACATTGTTATGAGAAAATTTCAAAATGACTAGTAATGATGTTTGAAGGATGAAGAATTTTTTTGAATGGAAATATTATTTATTTGAATATCATAAGATTTCTCTTAGTATGATGTGTCTATAATTGGATGTAAAACTGGTGAATATTGAGATTACACATATTGAGTCTTTACAATTGAGGAATAAAGGAGCTACTACCACAAAATATTCTATTCAGAAGTCTCTTGTTAAAAAAAACACTATAATTTTTTCGGAATATAATTACATCATCTGATGATTATTATCAAGTAAGATCAAAGAATAAGTTACCATATATACCTAAATATAATGTTTTTACTGCACTTATTTTCCTAAATTATGTAACACCCCATGTTTTTTAAAAGGGATGACTATGTTCGATAATGTATGTGACACACAACACTGAACCAAAATGAACCATGATTATTTAAATAATACTCTTATAAAAAAGTTTTTAAATTGGCCAACATTAATAGTATCAAATTATTTATGAAATTAATATAAAGTTTCTGACCCAATATAAATTTATCTGTAAACACTTTGGAATTTCTATAATTTTTTAATAAAATATTTTATTTCAAAAAATATATTTATTAATTTATGTGTATAAATACAATAGTTAGTTTTTTGGAAAATTTAGAAATAATATTTTATAAAATTTAAATCATTTTTGAAATCAAAATATCGATATTAACTTGTGGCTAATTTTTATTATTTTTCAAAAAATATTAATTTTTTAGTGAATAGTAAAAAATACTAATTTTTATAAAATTTTCATTTATTTTTAATAAATTAAGTCCCATTATTATTTTAATATGAATTAAAATTAACATAAGTATTATATATTTATTTTAATTCTGGTTAAATACATTTAAATCATCTTCATACTAGATTTTTGTATAATTTTATTTTTAGGGATTAAAGTTTTTTTCTTCTGAAAACTATTTTAAAGTGTATAATATTTCACTATTTTTAATAAATAAAATAAATCAAAATGAGTAATGATTAAAATTAAATGTATATAATATATATTTATAAATATTAATTTAAATTTATTTAATTATAATTACTTTTCAAATAGTTAATAGGATATCATATTTTCCTTAAAAGTGAATTTATTGAAAAGCTATGTTTTTGAAACTTCTATGGGTTAAATATCCAATTAAATTATTCCAATTCTCTAAGTTTAATTTGAAAAAATGAATTCCATATTTTTATCAGCATAATTAATATTATCTAATTTGGTTAAATTGGGGGTTTTTACCATAATGAGTACTAAAAACAATTAATCTTATTTACTACAGTTAAGGTTAAATCGAGTTTACCAGGGGTTAAACTAAAATGATAATCATTAAAAATGATCAAAATATTATATATTTTCTATTTAATCATCATATTACGACCTTATCTCTTATGATGTTTAAAAATGATTTATTTTGGGACCTTATGGCATGATAAAAACATGAATATAACTCTTTCGTTTCCTAAATCCCTAGTTTTCATTTCCACCTCTTATAAAATGTCACCCCCTATCCTATGATCTTCACATTTAAAAAACCAATAGTTTTAGAAAGTACATACCAATATAATTTTCTTACTTCCATCCCCTCATTATAGAAGATTTTTTTGATCAGAAATCCAACATCAGCATACTTTTGGTGCAAACCTAAATAAGTTTTCCAAAGAAGAGGTATCGCTCTTAACCGAGGATTTTTGTTTTACTTATTGTTAAAAATCCTTAAAATTATTATAAAATAATTATGATATGGTATCCTTATTATATTCCCTATAGTGATATGTTTTTATTTTTATTTAATGACATACAACCTTCTCCCACTCCCTCAAATGGGAAACAAAAACATTGATCGTGTGTACGGTGGACTACCACCTCGTGAACTGACATAATTCATTTTACATAACCAAATATCAAGATTGGATATAATGATATATTTAATGTTTATAGATTATATTTATTATAGATATTTTTTAAATTATAATTTTAATAATTCCTACTTACATTCTAATATGTAGATAATATGATAATGCTGCATGTGTGTATGGAGGACAACCACATCGCGAAGCGATGTGATTCATATTTCACTTAAAATTTAAAAGGAAGTTATTAAGGATTAATTTTATGTTGATATATTATATTTATATAATTTTAATAATGATTCAAAATAAATATATCATAAACTTATATATCATACCATTTATTCAATAAATGTTAACATCGTTCGTGTGTACGATAGACTACCACCTCATGAAGTGATATGATTCATTTTTTTACCACATCGCATGGATGGTGTGTGTAAGGGTATTTAAATAGATAATATGATATTTATGCTATAATTATCTTCTTATAATGATAAAATTACACTCATGTCCTTTCAATCAAGACCTTTTAAAAATTGAAATGTTACTAATGTGTATGTACAACGTACCATCTCCATGATTGTAATATAATTCATTTATCATAACCATATTTAAAATATATAAATGAAAATGATAAATATTTAATTATTACCCTTATTTATATGATTAAATAATAATCACTTTGACTTTATTCAACTTACCAATGTGAATTTGGACATATGAGCCATTTATTGTTAAAACACTTGACATGAAATTAATTGGTTATGTAATTGAATACGATATAGAAAAAATTAGATAAAAGGAATAATAAACATGAAAAAGGTTCTTAAGAAATTAAATAATTAACATAATCTTATTATTCAATAAAATTAATAATGATCATGAAAAATTAGGCTCTAGGTATGGGATCTTTCTAACGGACCCTTTTTTCGGTTGTAAACATTATTTATCTAACTCACCTTCTCACTCATTAATGCTATAGAACGATTCAAAATTATTTATACATGTCTTTATAATATATAACTATATTATTCACCCTTACTTTTATTAGGTAATAAATTACTTATGATAATTTCTCAAATTCCTTCATTATGGAATTTACTTTGAGTATTATATGAAGGAAGATTAGGAAATACATTTTATTTCCATGGGAAATTCATATGGCAAACCTTATAATTTATTTCCTTAATGAGAGTCACATAGATCATGAACATGTTATGAAGGGTTATCCAAGATAGTGATATAATATATTTTTTATAACTTTAGTCTCATTAGGCTTCATGTTAGGGATTAGTGTAACACCCCAAGCTTCTACGTTACATTTCCCTTTGAATAATTCTGTAGCTTGTGTTGTACCCAACTTGGAGTTTTAACACACAAAAACCAATCAAACTAGCCGTTATGAATTGTAATACCCAATTTTTGAAATTATATAAATTTTATTTTTCAAAATGGGCATCATTTTTGGATTTATAATATCAAAATTAGCTTAGGATAAATTTTTGGTATTTTTCTAATAACTTCCATATTTTGATGAATAAGGAAAAATATGAAATTTTAATTAAAAACAAATTTTTTTAATAGAAATAATTTATAGTGTTAAATTATACATTTGATTAGTTTTAATATTTATGTAGATTATATTTTTATCATTTAACATAATGTAGGTCATTGGATGTAATTTCAAACTTCAACTGGACATAAACAAGTGTCAATCTTTTGATAGTTATTATTTCTTAAAAACACATTTTTTGTTTTGACAGTGGGAATTAATTTAAAATTAATTTATTACACTTCTATGTTTTGAATTTTGAAAAATGGATTCCATATTTGGAATCAGTAGGTCCAAATTGTGTAAATAAGTATCTTTTTTTAGACATTATGAATAATTACTTCGGTAAATATTTTATTTACCATGGTTAAAGGGTAAATCCGGTAAACAAGGGTACACAATAATATTATAATAATAAAATATTACCTTAACATGTGTAATATTACTATTTGATGATACATGTCTGACCACGGTCATCTTTGGGTCAATTTTGGGACCCCATGGAGCCACTTGAGAGTGATAATGACATTTTATATTAAATAATCTAAAGTAAAGACAAAAATAACAAAAGAAAATATATTTCAATAATTTTTTTTATGAGGTAATATAATTGATATATTGGACTATAAGTATTAATTAGAAATATAAAAGGATTTAATACATCATTATATTTTATTTATAATTTTTATACATAAAATAAGTATATTTATATATGACACAATAATGATGCAATATTTTCCTTATTGATGAAAGAATCAAATAAATGATATTATAAATATTAAAATAAATATAATTTGAAAGTTTTGATGTCATAAACGTATTTTATAGGTGAATATGACATGTTAGGGATGATTAAATTAATTTTTTTCGAATTAATAATGCTGTTATGACTTTCACAAAAACAAAATACCAAATAGTGTCAAAATTGACATAAAAAGAGTTTTAAAAACAAATATTATATTATTAATTGATATAATATTCATAAATATATAAATCTCGTCCAAAAGAATTATATAATGATAGGTGTATCATTAATGAACCACTTGGGGTTCTCTTGGAAGTTTACAGTATGTTTATTAACCATATAATATAAAAATACAAAGAGACATGGTAAGTGTCAAACTATTTAAGTAAGATTTAAATCTAAAAGATAAAGTTAATATGGTGACCAAAAACTATATAAAACCTATTTTTTGAGAGGTTTTTGACCCATAACCACCTTATCCTCGAAATAATTCATTTTGGAGAAATTAAAAAATGAAAATTATTTTATTATAAAATAATATTTCAAGCTTTCCCTAAAGTGACTCTCACCTCTCTTATAAAAGAGAACTTCCCCTTCCCTCAAATTTACACCTCCAAATCCTTTTGGCTTGGCCAAAAATAGACCAAATATCCTCTCAAATATCATCCCTTAAACCTAGATTCCTTCCTTTGGTCATAAAGCCAACTTAAGGATCCCTTTTGATCAAATCAAAAGGAAGAACCCGAAGAAGAGGTAAATATTACATCACCTCTTTCAAGTTCTTTTCTTCTTCTACATCCTATTTCTTTGTTGTTTCCATTATAAAATAATAACTCCAGTAAATTCTATATACTATGATGTTATTATAAAAATGGTATAACCATATTCATTATTCTATCCATCATATGAATGACAAAGTCACCATACGTGCGTACATACGGCTTACCCTCTCCACGTCGTGGTGTAGTTTTTTATTCAAAAACTAAATTATTTGGATGAGTATAATAATGAGTATAAATGATTTAAATAATAAATATAACATGTTAATTATTATGTATATATTATATAACATCGAATTACATATGATTTCTCTATCAATATAATGATATTGTCGCTCGTGCATACATACAGATTACCGTCTCCATGAATGCGATGAGATTCATTCCCTATCGTAATCATTCAAGAATAATTTTCATTTTATTATTAAAAATAACTTTTATGAACATAATATCATTATTTATATGAATCAAATACATCATATCCATAAAAAACATGTCTTACGCAACCAAGCATATAAAGGAAAATGAATCAGTTAACACCTGAAACGATGATACTACTAAAATATTATTAACAAAGAAATATTATAAGATCATATATGATATCATATTTATGTATATGGTTCTTTTATAATTTAATAATTTTTTAACTACTATACAAGAGTTTAACATACCATCGACTAAGGAAAAGTACATGGTAAGGGTTAATTCAACAATCTCTTTATTATCCGAGGTTGTTTTTACGTAAGTATATACTGGGACCTCTTTATCATCCTCATCCTTGTTTTCTTAAAAATGCATTTCGAAACATTTTTAATATTTACTAGAAAATAGGTTAAAGTCATTTATTCCCTTTTTTGACCTTATATTTTTGAAAGGAATCTTTCTGTTGTTTTCCAAATAATGTACTTTATGACCCATTTCGACAAAAGTAAGGTAATAATGTTTTTTAACTTATACAACAAGTGTGGCTATTTTATGCCATTATAACATTGTTGAAGCTTCCCTTACAATATTATAAGAATATTTTCAAAATAAATGTTTTCTTTTATAATTATATGACTTTTAAATAATTTCAAAATAGAAATAGATATTTCTTTAAAAAAAGTTTTGATTTCATCTATGTCAACATCCTTTTGATGGATTTTAAGATTGTTTGAAGTTGATTTATTATGATACAAATATTCCATATTCTATTGAATGTTTTGTGATATGTTTGACTGTGGATGTGTTATTCTTATACCATTCATGGTTTATGGATAAAGTATTGACATTTCATATGATAATTTTAATACGAATGTTTAGGTTATGTTTAAACTTTTTCATATGAGGAATGCATTGGACTTAGTAAGTGATGGGTGGAGCTTGATATAGCTCCTCGATGCATCAGTAGGTCTCATGAAAAAAACTAGTGTCTTGAAACAAGGTCTTGAAAAAATCTTATTTTTAGTCTTGGCACAAGGCCTTGACCATGTAGTTATGAAGTCTGGCATTATGCATTCCATCATTATGAAATTGGCTATTGATATTACATGTGATTATCCGACTAGTAGAATATCCATGTGATTATGTAAATGGAATTACTTTGATTTATATTTTCCATATTATGATGAAGTTTAAGTTTAAAAGTCTTTTATTTTAGTCTTATACATTTCCTTAAATGTTTATGCTTATTTATAAAAGTTTCCGCTATATTGTTATCCTTACTGAGCATTTGAGCTCTCCCCTTTCTATGTTATATTTTTCCTAGGATGCGAAGAAGTATATTATGATTTACTTTTAGGGATAGTATATGGGATATGAATGTGATTAATGAATTCAATGTTGTTGTTGTTTTTCATTTTATAATGTAATGTAAAATTTATGAATGTATCTAGTACTTCCAAGGATACTAAACTGATCACTCTTTCAGGACATGATTTCCTTGTATCATTCCAATGTTATGTAATAATGCACCGACTCTAGGTAACTATGGTCTTGGAATTATAGTTGGTATCATATGAAGTTTAGTACAAACCATGGAAACTAGATTTAGATAAACTCTGATTAGAGCACATTACCCTAAGATAGACTTTGAGGATTAGTATAGATGAACTTCCTAGAATTTTGGTAATGTAGATATTTTGTGAGTTTTTCAATAAATACATCCTTGTCTTGATACGATCAGGTAGAGGTGGCTCTGGCACATATGTACCTAGGGGTAAAACCTAAAAACACCGTTTTGAGCTAGACTCGAATGGGAACTGGTGCACGATAACGGGCCTTGCTATACTCTTGGTTACGACACTCTTGGGGGATATCCTTGGGATAATTCTAATTTTCTTTACAAACCATTGTGAATGGTTTATGATTATATAATTATTCAAAGAAAACATTTTTATGATTATGGATTATATCCATAAACTGTTCAATTTATGTTAAGTGCTTTACAAGTTTGGAATTATGTATTGTGATTCATAAACTAATCTAGTGTATGAAAATGTTTAGAAATGGTGCCTAGTGGAAGTAATGGAAACCATATCAACGCATGTAATCCATGTAGGGATTTTCCTCATACTCAATATAATTATAGTGGAGCTGGTGATGCAACTGGTGTTGATCAGCTTATCACCATACTGGGATAAATCACTCAGGTTATGAATAATAACCTTACCCGTATGGAGAACCCTGATCCACAACGTGGAGGATTAATGTTAGACAACTTCATGAGGCAAAAAACCCCAACATTCAATGGGACTAAAAATCCATTATTAGATGAGAAATGGATACATTCCTTAGATAAAATATTTCACGCTTTGGGGAGTAGTGAAAGGAAAAAAGTTGTCATGACAGTTTATCTCCTCACGGGAGATGTAGATCAATGGTGGTCATTGATTCAAAACAAAAAAGATGATAAAGTATAAAATATGGAATTGAGGGAGTTTAAAGATATTTTATTACAAAAATACTTTCCTCGTGACCATTGAGAGGATGTGGAAAGAAATTTTTTGAGTCTGAGACAAAAGGAGTATGAGAATGTCACAAAATATGAGTCTAACTTTACAAGGTTCGCAAGACATGCTGCAGATTATATACGTAACCCAAGGAGTAAGATTAATTGATTCTTTTATGGGTTAAAACCATTTCTCTGGTGATCATTAGTCACACAATCCTTCTTATCATACAAAGATATTGTCTCATTTACTATCAAGATTGAAAAATAATTCTCTAAGTCTTATGACTTTAAAGCAAAGCTGGAGAAGAAGAGATCTACTGAACACTATGGAAGTAGAAATAAGGGGAAGAAAAGAAAAGTTAAATCTACATCCTATGGTAAATTTGGGAAGAAACACCCTAGTACTTGCCTGAAAAGAATGAGAGTCTGTTACAAGTGTGGTGAAAAAGGCCACCAAGCTCATGATTTCAAGGGGAAGAAAGAGGCTGTTGAATGCTAAAATTGTAGAGAAAAGGGGCATTATGAAAGTTAATGTCCTAATCACCAATGTAGCTTACCTCAAAAAATTCCAAGAGAGCAAGACAAAGTTTATGCAATCACTACTGCCGAGGTTGAAGCTCAAAAAGACATGGTGGCAGGTAATTTAACAGTTTCCTCAATGCTTTATTTGATTTTGGATCATCGCATTGTTTCATATCTTCCCAGTTTGGTAAGAAAATTAGATATTTCCAATTTTATTTAACAAGTGAGTTGTCAGTCAAAACTCATAAGGGAAGTATCATTGTAACAAAGTTTTGTGAATCAGTTCCCATGAGGGAATATAAATGTTCTTCATCTGCCGAACCCATCGTCATACCCATGATTGAATTTGATATAATCCTCAGAATCGATTGGCTTTCAGACCATGATGTGAAAATCTATTATAGGAAGAAGGAGGTTACAATTTTTGATGATGACAAGGAGTACCTTATCTTTAGAGTAGAAATTTCACCACCTTATTCTTATCTAGATCCACCCCCAGTAACTCAACTAAATTAAATTATTAGGGAAGAAGATAATGAAAGAACTATGGGTGAGGAAAAGAATATTCGACTAGTGGACGTACATATTGTGCAAGAATATGTTGATGTGTTTCTAGAGGATTTATATGGATATTCTCCAGAATGAGAAATTGAGTTTTCCATTGACTTAATTCCTAGTTCAAGGCCCATATCAGAGACCCCTTATAAAATGGACACTATGGAATTAGTGGAACTAAAGAAACAACTAGAGGAATTGAGTAATAAGATATTTATTTTCCCTAGTGTTTCTCCATGGGGAGCCCCTATCCTTTTTGTTAGGGAGAAATATGGATCTATGAGGTTGTGCATTTACTATATGGAGATCAATGCTACAATAATAAAGAACAAGTATCCCCTACCTCTCATTGATGATTTAGTTGACCAAATTCATGGAGTTCAATATTTTTCAAAGATTGACCTTAGATCTGGATATCATCAGTTGTGTGTGTATAAGGAAGAAATTCCGAAAACAACATTTCAAACTAGGTATGAGCATTATGAGTTTACATTAAAGCCTTTTGGACTGAATAATGCACCCTCTATTTTCATGGATCTAATGAATACAGTTTTCAAGGAATATATTGATGAATTTGTAGTGGTATTTATTGATTATATCTTGGTATACTCAAAAAGCTATGAAGATCACAAAAATCACTTGCACATTATCCTAAAGACTCTTAGGAAAATGAATTATATGGGAAGTTTAGCAAGTGTGAATTCTGGATTCAGAAGATTTCTTTTCCTGACCATATTGTATCTAAGTATGAAATCTCAGTTGATCCTTCTAAGACAAAGGAAATCCATGAATGGAAAACCCCAATGAGTATAACTGAGGTACACAGTTTTATTGGTTTAGTAGGTTATTATCAGCATTTTGTCCAGAATTTTTCCCGATTGGAAAACCCATTAACCCAGCTCACACGTAAAGGGGTTAAATTCGTTTGGACAAAAGAGTGTGAAGACTATTTTGAAGAACTGAAAAGAATATTAGTTAATTCTCATTTATTTACTCTACCATCGGGTAACGATGGGTTTGTTATTTATAGTGATGATTCAAATAAATGACTTGGTTGTGTCATTATGCAGAATGATAGAGTTATTTCCTATGCATCATGACAGCTAAAAATTAATGAGAAAAACTATACCACTCATGATCTTGAGTTAGCATCTGTAATATTTGCTTTTAAGATATAGAGACACTATCTCTTTGGTGAAAAAAGTGAGATTTATACTGATCACAAGAGTTTTAAGTATATTTTCTCACAAAAAGAACTCAAAATGAGGCAAAGGAGATGTCTTGAACTACTCAAGGATTATTATTGCACTATACACTACCACCCGGGGAAGGAAAATAAGGTGGAAGATGATTTGAGTAGAAAGGATCATGGTGTTTTGAACAAGATGAGATTTGAAAGGGATCCTATTTTCATGGATCTAGTAAATATGGACATGGGAATAACCATGGAAAGTGAAACATCAATACTTTTTCAAATGGTTGCCAAACCATCTTTACTAGAAAGGATAAAGAGTTCTCAGAACGGTGATGAGGAGTTTCAAAAGAAGATTAAAGATGTAAATTATGGGAGATTGAGTGACATCGTATATGAAGATGGAATTTTGAAATTTGGGAAGACACTTTGTGTTCCCGATATAACTAGTCTAAAAAGGGAATTGTTGGATGATGCTCATAACTCCAATTTCTCTATACACCCTAGTAGCACTAAGATGTATAAAGATTTGAAAGAACATTTTTGGTGGGACAACATGAAGAGAGAGATTGCTGATTTTTTGTCGAGATGTATAGTTTTCCAACAAGTGAAATATGGAAGACAACGTCCTAGAGGAGTCATGAAACCTCTTCCCATACCTAAGTGGAAATGGGATGATATTACAATGAAATTTGTCATGGGGCTACCAAAGACTCCTAGAAGAAATGATGTAATATGGGTCATTGTTGATCTTCTAACCAAGTCAGCACATTTTCTTTCTATAAGAGAATATTTACCACTTGAATGATTAGTAATACTGTATATTAATGATGTTTTATGACTTCATGGAGTACCCCTATTGATTGTTTCTGATCTTGATCCCTATTTTACATCTAGATTCTTGAAAAGTATTCAGAAATACTTAGATACTGAACTTAGTTTGAGAACTGCCTACCACCCTCAAACTAATGGACAATAAGAATAGACTATTCAAACCTTAGAAGACATGTTGAGATCTTGATCACTTGACTTTCAAGGTATGTGGGATCAATATTTACCTCTCATATAATTTTCTTATAATATTAAATTCCATTCAAGTATTCATATGGAACTATATAAAGCGTTATATAGAAAGAGATGTCGCACACCAACTTGTTGGGATGATGTTGGTGAAAGAATATTCATAGGACCAAAACCTGTTGAGGAAATGATGGAAAAGGTGAAGGTTATCCAAACCCACTTCAAATCAGCTCAAAGTAGGCAGAAGAGCTATGTCGATAAGTGAAGGAAGGATTTGGAATTTCAGGTAGGAGATCATGTTTTCTTGAGGTTATCCCCATGGAAGGGAGTTATACAATTTGGTAAGAAGGGTAAATTAAGTCCCAAGTACATCATACCTTTCGAAATTCTAGAACGAATTGGGGTTATAGCTTACCATTTGGCAATGCCACCAAGTCTCTCCAAAGTTCACGATGTGTTCCACATATCACTGTTGAGAAAATACATGCCTGACCCAACGCATGTACTCACCTATGAGGAAATTGAACTGGAACCTGATTTTTCTTATTGTATCATTAATTAACCAATTGGGGTTTGCTTGGAAGTTTATAGAATGTTTATTAACTATATAATATAAAAATACAAAGATACATGGTAAATGTCAAACTATTTAAATAAGAGTTAAATCTAAAAGATAAAGTTAATATGGTGACCTAATCCTATATAAAACCTATTTATTGGGAGGTTTTCTACCAATACCCACCTTATCCTTGAAATAATTCATTTTGGATCCATTAGAAACCGAAAATTATTTTATTATAAAATAATATTTCAATCTTTTCCTAAAGTGACCCTCACCTCTCCTATAGAATGGCACTTCCCCTTCCCTAAAATTCACACCTCCAAAGACTTTTGGATCGGCCAAATCCTGCCCATATATCCTATAAACTATCCTCCCTTAATCCTAGAGGCCTTACTTTGGTCATATATACAACTTAAGGAGCCCTTTTGATCAAATCAAAAGGAAGAACTCAAAGAAGAGGTAAATATTCCATCATCTCTTTCAAGTTCTTTTCAACTTACACTTCCTATTTCTTTGTTATTTCCATTATAAAATAATAAAACCAGTATATTATATATACTATGATGTTATTATAAAAATGGTACAACCATATTCATTATTCTATCCATCATATGAATGACAAAGTCACCATACGTGCGTACATACGGCTTACCGTCTCCACGTCGTTGTGTAGTTTGTTATTCAAACACTTAATTATTTGGATGGGTATAATAATGAGTATAACTGATTTAAATAATAAATATAACATGTTAATGATTCTTTATATATGATATACCTTCCAATTACATACGATTTTTCCATCAATATAATGATATTATCGCTCGTGTGTATGTATGTATTACCGTCTCCACGAACACGATGGGATTCATTCCCCATCATAATAATTCAAGAATAATTTTCATATTATTATTAAAAATAATGTTTATGAACATAATATAATTATTTATTGGAATATAATACATCTTATCCATAACAAACATGACTTACGTAACCAAGCATATAAATGAAAACGAATCAGTTAACACCCAAAACGATGATACTACTAAAATATTATTAACAAAGCAATATTATAAGATCATATATGATATCATATTTATTTACATAGTTCTTGTATAATTTAATAACAATTTTTTAACTATTATACAAGATTTTAACATTCCATCAACTAAGGAAAATTACAAGGTAAGGGTTAATTCTACAATCTCTTTATTATCGGAGGTCATTTTTACGTAAGTATCTACTAGGACCTCTTTATCATCCACATCCGTGTTTTCTTAAAAATGTATTTCAAAATTTTTTTACTATTTACTAGAAAATGTGTTAAATTCATTTATACCCTTATTTGACCATATATGTTTTGAAAGGAATCTTTCTGTCGTTTTCCAAAGAAGGCACTTTATGACCCTTTTCAACAAAATTAAGGTAAGAGTGTTTTTTAACTTATACAGCGAGTGTGGCTATTTTCTGCCATTATAACATCATCGATGCTTCCATTATAGGAATATAAGAATATTTTCAAAATAAATGTTTTCTTTTATAATTATATTACTTTTAAATGATTTCAAAATAGAAAGAGATATTTCTCTAAAAAAAGTTTTGATTTCATCTATGTCAACATCCTTTTGATTGATTTTAAGCTTGTTTGAAGTTGATTTATTATGATACAAATCTTCCATATTGTATTGAAGGTTTGGTGATATGTTTAAATGTGTATATGTTATTCTTATACCATTTATGGTTTATGGATAAAGTATTGACATTTCGTATGCTAGTTTTAATGTGAATGTTTATGTTACGTTTAAGCCTTTTCATATGAGGAATGCATTGGACTTTGTAAGTGATGGGTGGAGCTCGATATAGCTCCTCGCTGCATTGGTAGGTCTCATGAGACAAACTAGTGTCTTGGAACAAGGACTTGACAAAATCTTATTTGTAGTCTTGGCATAAGGCCTTGACTATGTGGTTATGAAGTCTGGCATTATGCATTCCATCATTATGAAATTGGTTATTGATATTGCATGTGATTATTCAACTAGTAGAATATCCATGTGAATAAGTAAATAAAATTATTTTGATTTATATTTTCCATATTATGATGAAGTTTAAGTTTAAAAGGATTTTCTTTAGTCTTATACATTTCCTTAAATGTTTATGCTTATTTATAAAAGTTTCCACTATATTATTATCCTTACTGAGCATCTAAGCTCTCCCCTTTCTATGTTTTATTTTTCCTAGGATGCGAAGAAGTATATTATGACTGACTTGTAGGGATAGTATATGGGATATGAATGTGATTAATTAATACAATGTTGTTGTTGTTTTTCATTTTATAATGTAATGTAAAATTTATGAATGTATCTTGTACTTCCAAGGCTACTAAACTGATCAATATTTCAGGACATGATTTCCTTATATCATGCCAATGTTATGTAATAATGCACCGACTCTAGGTAACTAGGGTTGGGGCATTACAATTAGGGAGTAAACCTAATGCATTATAGTATTTTTTCCACTGTGTGATTTTGTCTTGGTAGTTATCCTTGACTCATCATTATGTCAAGTTATATATTTATACCAAATTTCTTATGATTCTATGATCTTATGATATAATGTTCCTTATATAATTATTCCATGTGATTACTCATTATCCTTCTTTTTTATGATTTCATGTTATACCTTTTTTTCTCATGTTATGTTTCCTTGTCATATTTTTCCCCTTACATGGATTTTTATCTCACCCATTTTTTATGTATTCCCTAGGTTTTCCCATATATTTTTAAAAGATAAATTGGATTTAAAAGATTAATATGGATAATAAAATAATGATTCACTTTTTTATATTTTATTTGATGTAATTTGAACATTTTTTCCCAAAGGCACAATGCCACATAATCCTCACTACTACAAATATGCCTTTTATCAGTGCTAAAAATGACCTTTAATAGCTCTAAAAAAGCACTGTTAAAGACAGAAAAGATAAAGGGGGGGGGGGGTCCCCTTTATCAGTGCTCCAAAAAGCGCTGATAAAGACCCCTTTTATCAGCGCTAAAAAAAAGCACTGACAAAAGGGGTCTTTTATCAGCGCTAAAAAGAAGCGCTGATAAAAGGGTCCTTTATCAGCACTTTCTTTTTAGCACTGATAAAAGTAAAAAAAAATAAAAATAAAATAAAAAAAATCAAAAAAATCCTGCCAATAGGGGGGGGTTATAGCACTTTAGCCCCCTTTTTACAGTGCTTTCTAGCCCCTCCAACGCCTGCACGCACCCCCTCCATCCTTTATCAGTGCTAGCCCCCCCCCAAATCCACCCGCACGCACATGCCCCTGCCCCCACCAGGTTTTGAACTCTAGACCTCCCCCTACGCGCCTAAGCCCTTACCACTCCTCTATTTTGATTTGTTTTCCATTTCACGATATCTCTATTTATATATATATATATATATATATTTCGTTATATTTATTTGTATAGTAATATATAATTATATTAATATATATAAAAATATATAGTTATATTACTATATATATTTATAGTGATATTAATATATATATTTATAGTTATATGAATATATATATGTATTTATATTAATATATATATATATATATATATAGTTAGATTAATATATTGGTATATAAATATTCCTATATTTGTATTTTAAATAAAATGGATATTATTTATAATTTAGATAAAGATAGTATATTTTATATGTAAATATATTTTATTATTTATATTTATAATTAAATTTTTATGTGTGAATATATAAAAAATATGTATATATTGTTATATATTTGATTTTTAATAGCAGTTCATTATAAAAAAAGATAAAATTTCAAATCCATAATATCAATATGAATGTAACACCTTGGAATAAATTCATTCCCCACCAAACAAAGCCAATAATACCCCCTTAAACGAGGCTGAAAATCCACAAAATGTTAACAAATCGGGGTATCCTGACTAAAAAATCACTTTTGGAGGCCTTCTGGGCCTTTTTTGGCCTCTAAAAATGTAACAAAGGATTTTTCGCAATCACTTGTGCATAGATGTCGTCGCAGGATTCAATTTGATATGCTATAGAGCTCAAACAGACACCCGGACCAAAAGTTATGGTCGTTTGAAGTTCGAGTTGCGTTTTTAACATATTTTGGATCTTTTTTTATTTATTTTTATTTTTTTAGTCTTCAAATTTTTATTAAATGAGTATTACTCCATAATAATTACAAAATTATTTATTAAAAAGATTTTTTTAATTTTTTTATAAGCCGTTTTCACTAAATATCCTATATATTAGGTGTAACTGTATATTTATGCTTATATAAAATATATTTAAAATTATATTTAAAAAATATATATTATAGTTATATCAATATAACTATATATTTATATTTAAATATTAATATATATTTTTAATGATTTTTTTTGGAAGTAGACCCTTTATCAGTGCTTTTAAAAAAAGCGCTGATAAAGATCGCCCTTTATCAGCGCTACTAAAAAAGCACTGATAAAGGGGTACCCTTTAACTGCGCTAAAAAAAGCACTGATAAATGTACCCCTCTTTATCAGTGCTTTTTCGTTAGCACTGATACAAGCTGGCGCTGACCTTGCCCAGTTTTGTGGTAGTGCCTTAGGGTTGTACTTATTGTATATTTATGATTAAAAATAATGTAATAATACATGTAAAAGGCTTGGGTCGCTATAGTGGGTATCAAAGTAAATTTTTATTCAGACTTTAAAGATAGGATGATAAAATATTATAGATAACCCTATGGATAAGTATATGGATATTACTAAGTATAAAAATATATAGTAGTATCTTGGTGATGTATAGAGAGAATGGTTTTTGAGAAATTACATACCCATATAGATACTACAAGTGGATTGAGATCTAGAATAGATGTACCTAGGGGTAATAAATCTAAAAAGGCATGTCATGATTCACTCAATCATTAACTAGTACAAGAAAATTTGTCTTAATGTGCTCCTGGTTTGACTCCACCAAGGTATATATTTTGGAAAGTCGCTAAATCTCATCAAATCATTACGAATGACTTGAACAAATTATTAGGTTAGAAAATCTAATAGGGAATTTACTATGGATAAAATAAATTTAAATATAGAGACAAATAATTTTGTATATAGTTAACATTTATAATATATTTATATATTTATTATAAGTTGTCTATATGTATGTTTATTAGTTAGTGTATTTTCTTCTTATTTTTCTTGATGTTAATGGTGGGAAATAGTAGAAACTATGCCGACAACCAATACATTGGAAAATGTGATTATTTCCCCAATTATATGACTAATCATAATGTTTTGGGAGCTATGAACTCCATGATATTACCAACTCAACTAGCTCAAGATATGAATAATATCATGAATCAAGCAGAACACACTCCTCCTTATAAGAAGGATCAAGTTTCATTTGATACTTTTACCTGAAAAGGCCCCTACCTGTAGTCGATATTATAATCCCCCCATATCTAAACAATGGATTGACTCCACTGAGAAGATATTCTCCATCTTACAATATAAAAAGTAAGAAAAAGTTTTACTAGATGCTTATCGTATTGAGGGAGAATCTGATCAACAATGGAAACTAATTAGGAACCCAAAGTCTAAAGAAGATATTGATTCCATAGAATGGGAAGAAATCATGAAAAAAGAATTCAATAAATATTTTCCTAAATAACTATATCTTAAATTAGATATGGAGTTACATGGTCTGAATCAAAAGGAAGAAGAGTTTATCAGGGCATATGAGGTAAACATTAGAAGTCTTTCATGGTATGACACCAACATTGTTATCAACAAAAATATTAAGGTATACCGTTTCTTTAGTGAGTAAAAGATTAGACTACTAAAATATTTGGGGATTCAATAGTTTTATAGTTATGAAGATATTATCCATTGCGAACTCAAAGTTGAGATGGAGATCGACGACCTTCAATGGTCTTAAGGGACTAGAGAGAACAAAATATAAAATTGAGTTTTATTTGGGGGTATTGATAGATAAATATAATAGAGTTTGGAGAACCAAACATCACACATGTCAAGAGTGTAATAATAAGTATCTTAGAAACTACCTAAGGTGAACAAAAAGATGGTTTAATTGTGTAAATGATGGAAATTAAGATAATAAGTTCTATAGGGAAATGATGAAGCACACTAATGAGAAATAATAAAATAAGGTCTATATCAACAATATGTCGACCACATAGTGTTTTAATAGTAAGTAACATGGGAATTATGCAATAAAATTACATAATTCAAGGTTTTTTTTATGAAAATTAGAAACAAAAAATTCCAATTCTGTAAAGAAGAGTGTATGAAATCACCAAGGATGAATTGGATGCTAATAATGATATGGTTATAGGTATGTTAGATATTCATTCAAGATCAGTGAATGTACTTTTTAATTATAGTTCTACACATTGTTCCATATCTTTCATGTTTATTAGAGTTGTTCAAACACCACCTCAAATCATGGGGGTTGAGCTATATGTGAGAAAAAAATGGAAACATGTTTGAATCCCAAGTATATAACTACTAATAATCAATATTAATAGACTTAATATTATGGAGAAACTTGTCTTAATTATTTAGTTTAATTTTATCTATTTTAGGAATGGATTGGATATCCTTATATAAGTCAAACATCAACTATCAAGAAAGGGAGATCACTCTCCACATCCCAAGTCATCCCTTAATTTTATAAATGTCTATGGAGGATGATTAATCTTCCTTGGAATCTTCTGTATATGTACGAATATTATTTATTTATGATAAATAATGTCTTGCCCAAATGATTGATATAAATGAGATAATAATTCTTGAATACATGCCCATTATGGGCGATTATACTGATTTATTCCCCGAAGAGTTGCATAGACATTATCCTGAATAAGAGGTCGAGTTATCAATTGAACATTTACCTAGATCAAAACCCATATCAAAGGCTTGTTATAGGATGGAAACCATTGAGTTAGAAGAGTTGAATAAGTATATAAAAGAGAATCTATACAATAGTTATATATGTCTGAGTAATTCACCGTGGGGTGAACCGGTCCTCTAAATAAAGATGAAGGATGGGTCAATGGACCTTTGAATTTATTATTATGAACTCAATAAAATCAAGATAAAGAACAAGTACCCACTACCACATGTAAATGAATTATTCTATCAGTTATTCCAGTTTATTATTTTTCTAGGGTGGATATTTGGTTTGGATATCACCAATTAAGGGTGAAGAAGGAAGATATTACCAAAGATACCTTTCAAAGAAGGTATGAACACTATGATTTCATAGTTATTCCCTTAAGACTTAATAACAATACATAAATAATTACATACTTGATGAATAAAGTATTTATATATTACATTTAAAAATTTATGTTGGCCTTTTTATAGGATGTTTTGATTCACTCTAAGTGAAATTAGGAGCATGAGGATCATTTGGATACTGTGATAAGGATTTGATAAAAGAAAAGTTATAAGAAAATTATAGTAAATGTGAGTTATGGGGGAAATAAGAATCATTATTGGGGAATATTATCACCTTAAAAGTGATATCTATGGACCCTTCTAAGATAATAGAAATCAAGGACATGCCTAGACCAGAATGTATAACAGTGATCTGTTGAATATTTGGACTATATGGGTATTAGCAAAAAAATTTGGAGAACTTATCATGATCCTAAAACCCAACAACCAAGAAAAAATATAAGGGAGTAATATATTTTTAGACCAGTGAATGTGAATATATCTTTAAAGATTCGAAAAAGGATTATCACTACACGAGTACTTATGCTACACCCAATAGGGGAACTTTTTGTGGTTTACAACTATGCTTCAATGAAATTTTAGGCCTATATAGTAATGTAGAATGTTAATTTGATAGCCTTTTCCTCAAGGAAATTGAATTTTTATTAGTAGAAGTATCCCATTCCTGACCTGGAGTTGGCAGTTGTGATCTTTTCATTGAAGATCTGGTGACATTATCTGTATGGGGAGAAGGCAAAAATATATACAAACCAAAAAATCCTAAAATATATATTCAAACAGAGTATTCTTAACATGAACCAATGATTATTATTAGTGATAATCTAATACTATGACTATTCAATCCATTTCCATCTTATGATATAAAACAAGGTGTAAAATTCTCTAAGTAGAAAGGATTAGAAAATTTCATCAATAATGAGAATTGAGAGGGATAAAATGTTATTTTAGTTTCATATAATGGATATAAGAATACTAAATAATATTAATCCTACCATTCTCAAATAACTACTCAACCATCCATTAATTATATGAAAAAAAATCCCATAAAGATGATGAGGTGCTGTAGAAAATGGTAGAAAATATTTCAGAGATTAACGTTGCTAAAGATGGAGTTATAGGGGTTGGAACCTGGATATGTGTCCCATAAAAACTGAAGATGAAGAGGGAGGTTCTAGCTAATGTGATTATATTTTAAGGTGTGATGAAATAATATATACAAAGATAAAAATTAAAACTTATTGTGGGATAATATGAAGATGGGGATTGTAGAATTTGTATCTCAATGCTTGGAATGCCAACAAGTCAAGGTTGAATGATAAAAGTACATGGAAATGATGAAAATGTTTCCTCTACTAGCATATAAGTGTGAAAACCTAACCATATAAAATCCTTGAGAAATAATTGGATAAAAAACACAATTTTTGGTACGCATTATCACCCTTAGATGGATGGTCAGTCTGAGAGAACCATCCAAACTCTAGAGGATATGATCATTTCTTGTTCAATGATTTTCAAGGATGATGGGATTAACACATTAATATAGTAGAGTTCTCATATAAAAATATTTTCAATTCATACATTAAAATGGAACCTTATGAGGTTTTGTATGGGAGTTACTTTTAGAATTGAACATGCTATGATGAAGTTGGAGAGAAGAAGCAAATGGGACCGAATTTTTCCTATGTTATGATAGAGAAGGTCTAAACAATTCAGTATCACATGAAATTCGTTCAAATTTGATATAAGATATACGAATAAAATTATTGATGTATAAGGCCTTGACCTTAAACATTACATAATCTTGAATTAAGTTAATAATTTACATTTTAGGATCTTTTCAGGTTTAGATATTTTGAGAATTAGGTCATAACTTAACAAAACATCTTGAATATTACATGTAGAAACTTATAATCAGTATCCATTTTTTTCATAAAATAAAAAATTCTTAAAATATGATAAACATGTTTAGTTCCATATTTTAAATAACATGACTTTTCTTTGATCCCATCCTTGACCTTATTCCACCTTAAGTCCTGTGAAAAACATTTCAGAAACTTGGTATGAGCATAAAAAGCTCAGTAAGGGATACACAAAGATGGAGAGATGTTAGTTTTCAAAATAACACGTAAACCATTAATACTTAATCATAAAGTAATAATTTTCACCTTAAAAAAGTAGCAAAAACACTTTACTTAATATAAGCTCATTTCTTACCATTTTTGTAACCAAAATATTACCATAGAAAACAATGTATAACATATAATGGAAACTTGAGACATAAAAATAATTAAATGTAATAAACATACGGTCAAATTCCACACATATCTATAAATGTAATATCCATACGGCCGACTTATATACTAATTGAATTGGAGGTTGTAATGAAACCACCCATCCTTGGTTTATCCTGGAACTACCCATCATTTGGTTTATCATATAACCACCCCTCAAATGTCCAAGTACCATTACATAATGATAACACATAAAATATTGCAAATATCAACATTTTTCAATCACAAGATATCATTTAAATATTTTGAAATACTCAATCCATTTCAAAAACCATTTTAAATATGAAAATAATAAAAAAGGGAATAAGGGACTCCATTTCCTTTTTGAAACATTAAGGCTTATAGAGGAAGCCAAATAACGACTACAGTGGCTGAGAGGTCATTGTAGCTGAAAACATTAAAAATATTCTTATTTCATTTAGTAAAACGATTCATAAAAAAATATTCCCTTTTAATGAAAGCAAAATTCAAAGGGGCTTATTATACACTGTGTAAAATAAGAAGGTGTATATTATCAAAACATGCCCCAATGAAAGGAGATTGAGACGAAGTCCCTTACCTTGTGTCTGACTTGACTCTTTCATTCATTAATTTCTTGAAAAATAAACTTAATTTAATTTATAATTGATTAAAAACATTTTTCAAGTTTATTATTATTTTTATATCACTTATTATCTTTCTATAACAATTAGTTAATTATTTGAGTTCATATCGGACATTTTGTCAATGTTTGGAACCTAAGTAAAAAATGAACTTGTTATAATTACAAATTGTCTATGTGGTCAAAATTACATTATATACAGAATTATATTCATGATTTTTATATCACATATATCATATATATCCAGTATATATCTATTTATAATGGTCTATAATATTTTTATATAAGAAATGAAATGCACTGTTCTTGGAGACGGTAAGCCATACGTACGCATGAACGCTACTTTCATTTATTTTTCATATTTAACGGGAAGAAAACTAAATTATAAATAAGTATATTATAATTAAAGTATAATATATATGTTATATATGTTACATAATTTCACTAATTCCATCCTTTATACGTTCCATGTATAGAATGAACAAGTCATATCACTTTGAGGGGGCGGTAGTCCGCACTTCCTCAAATGAAATTATAGCATTTATACAACATGAAAAGCATAAAGGTATATTCTAAATGAGAATTATAGAAGAGTGGAGATAAAATATATATCATAAATATCATATATAATTATAGTTCCATCATAATTACACCCATAATAGGTGGGAGGAGAAGATTGAACAATCATCGTTTTGTGAGGTAGTAGTTTGCTGTCCACAGAAACAGTATATTCTATACCCATTAGATAGAGGCATGTGTAAGTGTAGTTAGAATAATTCTCATAAAAAAAACCTATTATATCTCAGATACTATTTTTTTATGTAAAAAAATAATAAGAAGATCACAGGGAGTGGAGAAGGAAAAATAACGGAAAGGAACTTGAGAGAAAACATTACCTCAAATTGGGTAACTTCTTTTGATTTGAGCCAAAGGGATCACTTGAATTGCCTTATGGATAGTGGAAGGATTTTAGGAGTAATAGAGGGATGTTTGGGGATTATTTGGGAAGAGTTTGGATGATCCAAGGGGATTTAGAGGTGAATTTAATGAGTTAGAGGTGATTACCTTTTATAAGGGGGAGGAGGGGCTCTTTAGGAATGTTTGAAAGTATTAGTTTATTATAAAATGATTTTCAGTTTAACAAGTTCCACAACTACTTTAATTTGAATATAAAATGACTATTTTTTGAAATAAAATCATCCAATAATTATTGGATAGGTTTGGGATATTTTTTAATCCTTATCTTTTTTATTTAACCCTTTTTTATTATTATCATTTTATCAAGAATTTAACAATTTGAGAAACAAAAATAGTTACCAAAACATGAATAATATCCAATAAAAGAGTCAATAATAAAATTTTATACTTATGATAACTATTTGTAAGAATATTATATTTTTTGGAAATTTATAATATTTAATAAAATATTTTATATTTTAAAATATGAATTATGTCAATTTTGACACTATTTAAATCATGAATTTTTAAAAATCCATAAAAGCTTGATTGATTCAAAAAAACTTCAATAATACAAAGATAAAAATTAACTATCAGCCATAAAATTTATGGATGACATCAAAATTACCAAATTACATTTATTCTAACATTTATAATAACACTTATTTGAAACCTTTATTCATGAAGCAATCACCGTATCGTCATTGTGTCATATTTAAATTTATTTATTTAATCTATAAAAATTATAAATAAAATACCATGGTTTAGAAAATATTTTTATATTTATAATGAATATTTATAGTCTAAAGGATAACTTTTATAATCCCATATAATTTTTTTACTAAAAGATATATGTTTATGTTACATTTTCCTTAACTTTAAATTAATTGTTATAAAATGTCATTTTCACTTAAAAGTGGCTCCATTGGGTCTCAAAATAGACCCAAGGATGACCATGTTTAGACATGTATCATCCAATAGGGTTAGGACATGTGTTAGGGTAATTTAATATTATTATAATATTATTTTTTACCCTTAATTACCAGATTTACCCTTTAAGCATGGTAAATAAAATATTTACTGAAGTTACTATTCATAATGTCTAAAAATAAAAGTTACCTATTTACAAAATTTAGAACTCATGATTCCAAATATGAAATCCATTTATCCAAATTCAATAAACAAAAGTTTCAGAAATTAATTTAAAATTAATTCCCATTATCAAAACCAAAAAATGTGTTTTTAAGAAATAATAATTATCAAAATATTGACACGTGTTTACGTCAAATTAAAAAGTGAAATTACTTTCAATGAAAAAAATTGGATTAAATGGTGAAAACTTAATATAATTACACTTTAAAACCATTTAAAATGATAATCTAACCATATAAATAAATCATATGAAAAGACACTTTTGACATAAATTACAATATTTTTAACAATTCATTAAAAAATGGACTTTATCAGAAAAATTAAAAAAAATTACCCAAAGTATATTTTGATGTTCTTATTCTAAAGAAGAAGTTTATTTTTTAAAATGGAATATATAAAAGTGACAAAAACTAGATTTAAAAGGGGTTCGCCATCAAAAGGTAGTAAAAGTACCTTTTAAAAATGTTAGAGTATTTCATGCTTAAAATCAGATTCATTCTTATTTTAAGCCTATAAATTTTATTGGATAGATGTAAAAACATTTAAAAAACATGTTTAGTCATAATATGGTAAGTTCTGTTCATTTTAACGAATATAATGACTAGGTGTTAACTATCATTTGGAATAATAATATTATATTATTATTCTTCAGTATGACTCAACCTTGTGTGCAATATGATATTTCGAAGAAACCCATTGTTGCGTGTTGGGTACGACATCGAACATAGCATCCCCTTTAACGTATAATTAATATTTAATTCAAAAATATTAATAAATATGAAAATATAATATTCTTTATTTACCTGGGATGTTACATCCTTCCCCCTTTTGGAAATTGCATCCCTGCAATTTTATTCACCTATCAAATAAGTGGGGGTATTTATCCCTCATGACAATTTAATATTTCCATGTATCCTCTTCAACCATATGGTTTTTTTCACAAAACCTTTACCTGATGAATTACCTTATTACATAACACTTGCTCTCTTTGGTCAATAATTTGGACTGGTTGTTCCTTATAAGAGAGATTCTCTTTTAACCGAACTACCTCTGGACTCAAAACATGAGATGGATCCAGCATATACTTTCTCAACATTGAAATATGAAAAAAATTGTGTACCTTGGATAAACATGGAGGTAAACCTACTCTGTAGACAACTGATCCAAATTTCTCCAGGATTTCATAGGGTCCAATGAACCTCAGACTCACCTTTCCCTTCTTACCAAAACACATCACACTTTTCCATGGAGAAACTTTGAGAAAGACATGATCACCTACCTCGAAAGAAAGATCCTTCCTCCTGTTATCTGCAGAAATTTTTTGCCTGATCTGTGCTGTTCTCATGTGCCTCTAAAATAAATGAACCTTTTCTACCATCTCTTATACCAATTCTAGTTCCATCAACTTTCTTTCACCTACATCATCCCAAAAAGATGGAGTTCAAAACCGCTTTCTATATAATTCCTCAAATGGAGCTATTTGTATACTGGAATGAAAACTACTATTATAAGAAAACTCAAAAAAATAAAGATGTAGTTCCCAACTTCCCCAATAATCCATTTAATAATCACACAACATATCTTCCAAATTCGGAATTTTTCATTCTAATTGCCCATCTGATTGAGGATGAAAAGCTGTACTAAAATTTAATTCAGTACCCAATGACTTTTTAAGGGCCTTTCAAAAGTTAGAAGTCAAACTAGAATCACGATCATATACAATGGAGAGAGGAACTCCATGTAACCTGACTATCTCTCTAATATACAATCGACAAAGTTGATCTAGAGACAGTGTATCCCGAATAGGAAGGAAATGACTAGATTCAGTCAATCAATCAATAATAGCCTAGATTGCATTATTACATCAAGATGTCTTCAGTAATACCACAATGAAGTCCATAGATATATTTTCATATTTCCACTCTGGCACCGGTAAAGGCTGAAGCATCAATTTCGGTAACTGCCGCTCTTCTTTAACCAATTGAAAAGTCAAAAACTTCACAGTAAAGTCAGCAATAGCTCTTTTCATTCCATCCCACCAGTAATACTCCTGAAGATATCTTTACATCTTAGTACTATCAGGATGAACTGAAAATGGAGAACTATGATCTTCACATAAAAACTATTTCTTCAATTGTGAATCACAAGGCACACATAATCTCTTCCCAAATCTAAAAATACAATCATTATCAATGTTAAATTCAGGCAACTTACCCTTCTGAACCAACACTACCTTTTTCTGCAATTCAATATATTTCTTTTGCGGTTACTTAATTTTTTTTGATAAAGATGATTTCACTGACACCTGAAACAAAAAAATGAATTTTCTGCACCAACAACTTCTATGCCAAAGTTCATCAAATCGTTAATCAAATGATCTTATTCCAAACGTAAAATGGTTAATGTAGTATTACTATTTCATCTCAAAGCATCAACCACTTTATTTACCTTTCCTGGATGGTAATGAACCGTGAAATCATAATCCTTGATTAATTCCAGCCATATCCTCATCTTATATTCAATTATTTCTAAGTGAATACATACTTCAAACTTTTATAGTCAGTATATATTTAACATTTTACTCTATACAGATTAAGCATCCATATTTTTAAAGCAAAAAACAACAACATCTAATTCCAAATCATGTGTAGGGTAATTTACCTCATGAGGTTTCAACTGACGTGAAGCATAATTAATTAACTGATCATTATGCATTAGGGCACAACCAATTTCTATGAACGAAGCATCACTATTGATAACAAATTCACCATTACTAGAAGGTAATTTCAAAACCAGAGAATTCACCAATCTTATTTTCAATTCCTAAAACAATCATCACATTATTTTTTCAAGATGAACTTAACACCTTTTTGAGTTAACTTAGTCAGTGGGCTAGATAACTGTGAAAAATTCTCAGCAAACCTTCTATAGTAGCCTTTGAAACCAAAAAAACTAAAAATATCAGTTATATTTATAGGTCATGTCCATTCTTTCACAACTTTTGTTTTAGCAGGATCAACAATTATGCCATTTTTTTAAATAATGTGATCATGGAATGAATTTTTTTGTAACAAAAACACATAATTGATGATTTTCCCATACAATTTATTTTCTTGTAAGGTTTTAAAGACAACCCTTAAATGAATTTCATGTTCCTTGACACGTGACTATCATGGGGTGTGACAAAAACTTATATTACCTAAGTTAAAATTTAGTAGAGTGGTTATCCTAGGTTGTCTCTAGAGAGGAGTGCACAACAATTAAGCTGTCACCTTAAAATAAGAGAAATAAGTGAGATTGTTTTTAGAAATTAATTGATTTTGAAAAGATAGGAGTGAAGGAAAGAGGTTTAAGAAAAGGATTAAGAAGAAATTGATAAAACAAGTAATAAATACTATTATATGAGAAGGGTGATTAGGTTAGAGTTGGTTCTCCATTTGTAATTCTATCATAGTTCTGATTTATCCAATTCTCTTTTGCTAAATCATTAAGAGTGAGAATCCACGATCGTTTCTTCTCACTCCCTTGGTCAATTAAAAATGTGAGAATAAACCTTACTAAAATCATAGTTTGGTCTACTATCCTTCCAATGTGTAATAGATTTGTAGAAAATACCCGCAATTATCTTAGGCAATTCCCAATCGGGTCTTGCTTATCCCAAGTAATCAAGAACATTCACTACTCCTCACACACGTATCGGTGATCACCGAGTACTTCACCACTAAGTCCTGGTATATTCCATCATTTATAAACCAGAAACTAGTGGAGGGAGATATTGATCATTGACCAAATATAAATGAACAACAGAATCTAAAATCAGATACAATCGTACATGTTAATAAAAACTGTTATATGAAATTGAAACTGATTCACAGAAGAGAGGAGGATTTTAAAACATTAAGAGAAGGAACTCATGAATTACAACATGGAAAACCTCTCCTTCCCCAATCACATAAAAGTTTACCCCACCATGGTAAGGGTAATTTTGACTAAGGGGAAAGAATAATTAATTACAAAACTAAGAAGAACAAAAGAGAGAAAACAAAGAACAGAAAATTTGATGCTCCAGATTCTATCCTCCAGACGTTTGCCTCTGTTCTGCCCAGCAGAAGACTGAAACTCACTGAGGTCCCTTCTTATAGAATGTTGGACATGAAGATTTATATCGACCCTAAATTTTTTAGAGTCATTGGATATGTGTAAAGAAGGATATGTTCGAATCAATAACCATTACGTTTCTGGCCTCCAAACACTGTTTCAACCACTCCACTTGGACGCGACCAAACGATGCATTAATGAGATTCATATTTTATGAAATTTAATATGAACCGTCCCTTGAAAGTCTTCTATCGACACCAGCTGGAATAAACTCATTTAAAGGTTTGATGAATGAGATATTCCATATTTAATGAAGTGGGATCCATTCTGCCTTCCAAACTTATTTATCAAATTGATTGATTTTTCTGTACCATTGGGTTTCGAATTGGGTTTTGGTCCAGCGGGAACATTTGAATACCACAATAATAGGAATACTACAAAAAAGGATTCACTTAAATTGGACCCACATTATAAAAGTTATTCTCGAAAAACAGAAGCTATATAAAACTGCCAATTTTATAGAATTACCCCATTTTCACATTTAAGCCCAAAATACACCAAAAACACATAAATGATGCAAATACACTAACATTGAATAATTGGGAGGGATTAAATCATTGAAAAACATATAAATAATAATTAAAATATTAAATCTATCAATTCCCCCACACTTATCACTTGGACTTCTGGACAAGTCAGAATCAAAATAAAATCAAAGTAATTTCAAAACACATATCCATGAGATCAACCAATTTGAAAACAAGAAACAAAATATATCATGCCTCCTCAAAATATATTATTTCATGCTCTTAATTTAAGATCGTTCAATATATTTACCCTTCATTTCTAATCCCATGCACACAAAACACTTACCTAACTTTCATTATCTCTCATCACACAAATTTTCAATTTTTTTAGCAATGTATTTCTCATCCAAACTCATACAAGGGTCACCATAGGCTTGATAAATGCCTACATCTCCACCCGATCTGAGTAAAAGACATATGTTTATCATGAGGACTTATTAAGGTTGTTCTGTGGCTTTCGGTTGGTAGGATTTATATGTGAAAGATTCTGAGGCAGAATGAGAGGGCTTGACTCTTTTTGAAGCAAAATTGCATTACTCTAATTTTCACTCAAATATGGTCTCCTCATCAATCCCATTAGCAGTAAATCAGCTCCATCAGCTTGAAAAATCAATGATATTTCACACCATTCATCATTCAGCAGCAAAAGTTTTAATCATCTCTGATATGATTTTTTTTCTTTAAAGCTCCAGATAGGCACAACTTTCTTCCTCAATTAGAAGCTCCAGAAAGGCACAAATTCTCTCCTCGTGAAAGCTCCAGAAAAGGCACAAATTTCAGAAATATTATTTTATTTTGATAGAAATAACATCTATTTATCATTTCATTTTCCACACAAGGTTTTAGAAAATGATCTATCACCACACAAGACATCTTCCCCCACATTTAAGTTCAACTATATCATGCAATTTCACCTCAAGAGCAGGTTGGATAGGGAAAATTGGCTTGTAATGTGGCTAACCTAATAGGATGTTCATGGCTTCTATGGGTTACAAGTATTAAATTTACAAGGTAGGCCAGAATGAAAGAGATTATCTTGAAAAGGGGGATTTCAAACCAATGAAATGCCTCAATCATTTAAAACACATGTACCCTAAACGCTCAAGTTTTGAAAGGAATAAATCAAATTCTGGTTAAAACAAGCATGGTTTGGTTCTCTCAAGAAGTGAGGTGAAGGTAAATAATATGAAAATAATAGGTTTAGAAGCCTCATGGGAATGTGATTTAAAATATAAAGACAGTGATATGTGGCATGGGATTTAAAAAACAGAGTATTTTTTCATGAAATCCCCAAAGAATTTAACTTGAAAAAATATCATTTTTAGCATTCATTTAAGCTCAGTTTCAAGGATAAATTGGTTCACTCAATGAAATGGGTTTCAAAAATATCAATGATAATCATTTCAGCTCAAAAGTTTCAAAAACACACATGTTTTTTAAAACAAATAGGAAAACAAACAACACATTAAAATCCTAAACTACAAAGGTTCCCTCCCCCACACTTAAATGATGCGGTGTCCGCAATGCATTCAAATATATTTAACACGTAAGAATATTGGAAATTGAATCACAACAATCATGAAAATATAAAGGAGAGGTACGACCTGATGGGGTTTATTGGTAAATAGGTTGGAGGAGTGTGATCTCCTCCATTGGCTCTGATGGCATGGTCCCAAGGAATTTCTTCAATCTGTTCCCATTAACAGTGAATGGATCCTTCGCTCCATCCTTCACAATCTGCACAACACCAAAAGGATATACATGAGTAACTATAAATGGATCTTCCCACCTGGAATGATGTTTACCTGGCATCAGCTTGAGTCTTGAATTGAATAACAACACTTTGTCTCCAGGATTAAAGTCTTTTGGTTGGATCAGTTTTTCATGAGCCACTCTTTTTCTATCTTTGTAAATCCTATAATTTTCAAATGCTTCCCTTCTAATTTATTCCAGCTCCTGTAACTGAAATCTTCTCTCTTTCCCAGCACTTTCAAGATCTAGATTCATCTTCCTCATAGCCCAGTATGCCTTGTGTTCCAATTCCACAGGTAGGTGACAACTTTTCCCATAAATCAGCCTATATGGACTCATTCCAATTGGGGTTTTATAGGATGTCCTGTAATCCCATATTGTGTCTTCTAACCTTTGGCTCCAATCCTTCCTATTTGGATTAATAGTATTTTCCAAAATTCTTTTGATTTCCCTATTGGACACTTCAGCTTTCCCATTAGTCTGTGGATGATAGGGAGTTTATGTTTTATGATGCACCCCATACTTTTTTAACAAATCCTTTATTCTTATGTTGCAAAAGTGAGTCCCTTGATCACTAATGATGGCTCTAGTAACTCCAAACCTACAAAATATGTTAGCCCTGACAAAATCACAAACAACTTTAGCATCATCAATCATGGTGGCTTTTGCTTCCACCCATTTGGAAACATAATCAACAGCAAGCAGAATATAAGAATTTCCAAATGACATTTGGAAAGGGCCCATAAAATCTATCCCCCAAACTTCAAATATTTCACAAAAATTAAGTGGATTTTGGGGCATTTCTTGTCTCTTTGAAATATTTCCTCAAAATTGACATTTTTCACACTGTTTACAAAATTCATGAGAATATTTGAAAAGTGTTGGCAAATAAAGTCTAGATTCTAAAACCTTCCTTTTTGTCCTTTGAGGTCCAAAGTGGCCTCAACAAGCTAATGTGTGACAAAACATAAAGACAGAATCAATTTCATTTTTAGGTAAACATCTTCTTATCATTTGGTCATTGCAAATCTTCCATATAAATGGATCATCCCAGATGTACTCTCTAGATTCAGCTTTCAATTTGTGAATTTGGTGATAATTTAAATGAGATGAGACCTGAGATGTTACCAGATAATTGACCATGTCAGCATACCAAGGTACTTCTCCTTCAATCAAGTAAAACTGCTCTTCTGCAAGGCGATCATTTAGTGGTTCAGTGTATGGAATTTCAACTTCAGCGGTGTTGGGTAGTATACTTAAGTGATCAGCCACTTGGTTCTCTGATCCCTTCTTATCTTTGATTTCTATGTTGAAATCCTGTATTAGTAGCATCCATCTCACTAGCCTTGGTTTTTCTTCAGCCTTCTTCATCAAGTACCTAAGAGCTGCATGATCAGAAAACACAATGACTTTAGTTCCAAGCAGATACGATCTAAATCTTTCTGAAGCAAAAAAAACTGCTAAAAACTCTTTTTCTGTTGTTGTGTAGTTGAATTGGTCTGCATCTAAGGTTTTCAAGGCATATGCAATGACTTGTGGCCTGCCCTCAATTCGTTGAGAAAGGATAGCTCCAACTTCTTGGTTTGAAGCATCACAAATTAGCTCAAATGGTTCTTCCCAATTTGGTGGCTGCATCACTGGTGGTGTAATAAATCTCTGCTTCAACTCATCAAATGCTTCCCTACATGAACCGTTGAAATCAAAATCAGCATCTTTAAAATGTAATCTAGAGAGAGGGAGAGAAATCTTACTGAAATCTTTTATAAACCTCCTGTAGAATCCTACATGTCCTAAAAATGATCCAACATGTTTCACACAAGTTGGGTAAGGAAAAGAATTTATCACTTCAATTTTTGATTTATCAACTTCAATGATTTTCTGAGAAATGACATTCCCAAGGACAATTCCTCTCTCAACCATAAAATGACACTTTTTAAAATTGAAAACAATGTTTTTTTCAATGCAAGTTTTCAAAACTTTTTCCAGATTTTTCAAACAATGGTCAAAAGAATTTCCAAAAACTGTGAAATAATCCAAGAAAACCTCCAAGAAATCTTCAATCTGATCAGAAAATATACTTACCATACACCTCTAAAATGTACCTCGGGAATTACACAATCCAAATGGCATCATTTTGTATGAAAAAGTTCCTAAAGGACAAGTAAAGGTAGTTTTCTCTTGATCTTAGGGAGCAATGGGTACCCGAAAATAGCCCAAAAATCCATCCAAAAAGCAATACTGAGTTCTACCTACCAACCTATCTAGCATCTGGTCAATGAAAGGGATAGGGAAATAATCTTTTCGAGTGACCTGATTCAACTTCCTAAAATCTATGCATACTCTCCAGCTATTCTGAATTCTTATCGGGATTAATTCATTATTTTCATTCCTCATAATGGTTAGGCCAGTTTTCTTTGGGACTACATTGATGGGACTAACCCATTGTGAATCTGATATAGGATAGATGATCCCAGCTTCTAACAGCTTCTCAATCTCTTTTTTCACAACCTCCATCAGGGTAGGGTTCAACCTCCTTTGGGGTTGTCTGACAGGTTTGGAATCTCCCTCAAGAAAAATTCGATGTGAGCAAATTTTTGGGTTTATTCTAGGGATATCACTTAAGGTCCACCCTATTTCTTGGACATTCTCTCTAAAAATCTCAATCAATGATTTTTCTTGAGTTTTAGATAGATTATTATCAATTATTACTGGTAATTTCTCCCCCTCCACAAGGTTAACATATTTTAAATCACTGGGGAGTGGTTTTAATTCTAGATCAGGAGGATGCTCATGGGATGAAACTAAATTAAGGTTCTCCACTTCCAATGGTTTGACATCCTATACAAAAGAAATCATATCATCTTCATCACCATTTAATAAATTATCAAAGAAATCGGATTTTACCTCTTCTTCCAACAGGAAATAAGAATCTCCAAGAGTTTGGGAATCCATATGTTCAGTGATATCTTTAATGGAAAAATTCTCTCATAATGATAAAAATTCATGAAACATACCTTATTCTTAAATTGGTTCTATTCCATCTTCATGGGAGAGTACGGAGAGTGAATGATCATCAGATGGGTGCCTCATGGTTTCAAAAATATTGAAGTGGATAGTGCTATCTCCAAGTTCCATGGTAAGTGTCCCTTCATGGAAATTGATGATGGTTTTGGCCGTCTTTAAGAATGGTCTCCCCAAAATGATGGGTGACTGTTATGGGATCCTATCATATTCCATATTCAACACATAAAAGTCAGCATGGAATAAAAGATCTTTGACTTTTACTAGGACATCCTCCAGAACTCCTGCTGGGAAAACTGTTGATCTGTTTGCAAGATGGACCACCACTCTTGTAGGATTCAAGTCTCCCATCTGCAAAGAAGTATATACTGAGTGAGGAAATACATTAATTGATGCACCTAAATCACACAAAGAATTAGTTAAATTTAATGAACCAATGGTGCATGGAATAGAAAACGTCCCTGGATCTTGACATTTGGTTGGAAATTATGGTGTTATAAGGTCTGAGATGCTTCTTCCCAAATTGATCCTCTCATTCCCTTGAAGTCTCCTTTTATTGGTGCAAAGATCCTTCAAAAACTTGGCATAATTTGGAATTTTTTTGAGTGCTTCAAGCATAGGTATGTTGATTTCCACTTTATGGAAGGTGTCCAGAATTTCTTTTTGTAGTGTTTCTTCCTCCAACCTCTTTGATTCAATCATCCTTGATGGAAATGGTGGTGTTATATCTTTCTTCTCCCTTTGTTGCCTTTGAAATGGTGTTTATTGTTTCTTCTTCCTTGGCTTATCCTTATCATCCTCCTCTTTCTTATCTTCTTCCCGATGCATTTTCATAGAATTATAATCATTTCTAACTTCATTCTCACCCAGATCAGTTTTTCTTATTTCATGTTCAATGGTGGATGGTGGTTGGAGTTCTTTTCCACTTGCTGTAGTTATAATACTAACATTCTCTTTTGGGTTTGGGACTATTTGGGAAGGGAGTTTACCTGGATTTTTGGTCAGAAAGTCCATGAGACTTTCAAACTTGTTGGACAAATCTTTAACAGTGTCTTTCAGTATTTCAAACTCAGTATTTTGTTGGTTTTGAATTAGAGGTTGTGCACTGGTGGATGGTTGCTCATAGGGTCTTTGGAGATTGGTTGGTTTTTGGTAAGAAGGCTGGTTATAAGATGGTTTTTGTTGAAATGGTGGTGGATTCTGGAATTGATTCTGGAATGGTGGTTGGTTTTGAAACTGGTTTTGGTATGGGGGTCTACCTTGATTCTGCTGATTTCCAAACCCATATTGGACTTGGTTAGGATCTCTCCATCCTTGATATTATTGGAACTGCCTTGGCTGAAAGGCTGCTGCACATGTTTCTATTCCCTGTATTTGATAACATTGGTCAGTAAAATGATCAGGTGATGAGCATAAACCACATACCTTAGCTGGAACTTGTTGGTCACTAACTTGCTTCAAGGCCATCTGTCTCACCAAACTAGTAAGATCTTCAATCTTAGTTTTTAATAAGGATGATGGATGAGAAGTGCGTACCTCATGAATACCTCTTGTTCCAATACCTCTTGTTCTAAATTGCTACTAGTTTTGAGAAATCTTCTCAATCAAGCCCTTGGCTTCTTCTGGTGACTTGTCAATCAGGGAACCTCCAGATGATGCATCAAGAAGGTTTCTATCATTGTCCAGTAGTTCTTGATAGAAGAAGACAAGAAAGTGATGTTCCTTAATGGCTTGATTCGGACAGCTGGCACATAGCTTCTTAAATCTCTTCTAGTACTCGTAAAGGGTTTCTCCAGATGATTGTCATATGATGTAGATTTCCTTTCGAATGGCTGTGCTTCTAGAGGCGGGGAAGAATATTTGCATAAAACATCTTACCAGGTCATTCCAGTCATGTAAATATCCTGGTTGTAGGCCGTAAAACCATTCTTTTGCAGCCCTATCCAATGAAAACGAAAATTCCTTCCACTTTACCTGCTCCTTAGTAATTCCACAGGGTCTGAAAGTTGAGCAAACATGTGTGAAGTCTTTAATGTGTTTGTTTGGATCTTCACCTTCCAAACCATGAAACTTCGGAAGAAAAGGAATCATGTTATGTTTCATTTCAAAATCATTTTGTAACACTGGCATGGCAAGTTGATTGTTTTGATTAAGGAATTGTGGTGCACAGAGGTCTCTAAGAGTTAGGTTTTGATTTTCAGCCATGATGATATGCTCAGTGTGAACACTTGAAGTTTCACTTGAGTCTGCAAGGGGAACTTCCTCAAATTCAGATTACAAATTAATGTTTCTAAGTCTATTAAACAAGGTTCTTTCAATTTCAGGATCTATGGGTAAAGGTTTAATTTTTGAGGTTCTAGTCATGCAATTTTGAAGAGAAAAGATGAGAAGAGAGAAAAGAAAAAAAAAGAAATGTTGGCGCTACCTCCCCGGAAACGGAACCATGTTTTGACACGTTCCTATCATGGGGTGTGAAAAAAACTTATATTACCTAAGTTAAAATGTAGTAGAGTGGTTATCCTAGGTTGTCTCCAGAGAGGAGCACACAACAATTAAGCTGTCACCTTAAAGTAAGAGAAAGAAGTGAGGATATTTTTAGAAATTGATTGATTTTGAAAAGAAACGAGTAAAAGAGAGAGGTTTAAGAAAAGTATTGAGAACAAATTGATAAAACAAGTAATTGGAACTATTATATTAGAAGGGTGATTATGTTAGAGTTGGTTCTCCATTTTTAATTCTATCATAGTTCCAATTTATCCAATTCTCTTCTGCTAAATCATTACGAGTGAGAATCCACGATCGTTTCTTCTCACTCCCTTGGTCAATTAAAAATGAGAGAATAAACCTTACTAAAATCATATTTTGGTCTACTATCCTTCCAATGTGTAATAGATTTGTAGAAAATAACCCCAATTATCTTAGGCAATTCCCAATCGGGTCTTGTTTATCCCAAGTAATCAAGAACATTCACTACTCCTCACACACGTATCGGTGATCATCGCGTACTTCACCACTAAGTCCTGGTATATTCCATTGTTTATAAACCAGTAACTAGTGGAGGAAGATATTGATCATTGACCAAATATAAATGAACAACAAAATCTAAAATCAGATACAATCGTACATGATAATAAAAAATGTTATAGGAAATTGAAACTGATTCACAGAAGAGAAGAGGATTTTAAAACATTAAGAGAAGGAACTCATGAAATACAACATGGAAAACCTCTCCTTCCCCAATAACACAGAAGTTAACCCCACCATGGTAAGGGTAATTTTGACTAAGGGGAAAGAAGAATTCATTACAAAACTAAGAAGAACAAAAGAGAGAAAACAAAGAACAGAAAATTTGATGCTCCAGATTCTATCCTCTAGAAGTTTTCCTCTGTTCTTCCTAGAAGACGGCTGAAACTCACTGAGGTCCCTTCTTATAGAATTTTGGAAATGAAGATTTATATCGACCCTAAAATTTTTAGAGTCATTGGATATGTGTAAAGAAGGATATGGCCGAATCAATAACCATTACTTTTCTGGCATCCAAACACTGTTTCACCCACTCCACTTGGACATGCCCAAAATATGACTTAATGAGATTCATATTTTATGAAATTTAATATGAAACGTCCCTTGAAAGTCCTCTGTCTAAAAAAGATGGAATAAACTAATTTAAAGGTTGTATGAAGGAGATATTCCATATTTAATGCAGTGGGGTCCATTGTGCCTGCCAAACTGATTTCTCAAATTTATTGATTTTTATGTACCATTGGGTTTCGAATTGGGTTTTGGTCCAGAAGGAACATTTGAGTCCCACAAGCATAGTAATCCTAAAAAAAATATTCAATTCAATTGGACCCATATTATAAAAGTTATTCCTGAAAAACAGAAGCTATATAAAACTTCCAATTTTATAGAATTACCCCATTTTCACATTTAAGCCCAAAATACACCAAAAACACATAAATGATGAAAATACACTAAAATTGAATAATTGGGAGGGATTAAATCATTTAAAAACATATAAATAATAATGAAAATATTGACTATATCATTCCTCTTTACATTTGGAATATACCAAAATTTCATCAATAAACACAAACACAAACTTATCTTTGAACTCACGGAAAATTCTATTCATAAGATCCATGAATACAATAGGTGAATTTGTTAACACAAAAGGCATAACTAAAAATTCATAATGGACATATCTAGTATGAAATACAGTCTTCAAAATGTCTAATTCCTTTACTTTCAACTGATAGTACCTAGAACTCAAGTCAATCTTTGAAAAATACTGAGCTCCCTGGAGCTGATTAAACAAATCATCAATATAAGGAAAAAGGATACTTGTTCTTACCAGTTATGTTATTCAAGGATCTATAATAAATGACAAGTCTCATTGAACCATATTTCTTTCTAACAAACAATACTTGATCACCCCACAGTGATGTGCTAGGTCGAATGAAACCTTTATCTAACAACTCCTACAATTTCTTCTTTAACTCTAAAAGTTCGATTTGATTCATTAGATAAGGGGGTTTTTAAATAGTCTTAGCATCAAGAACTAAGTCAACAGTAAATTCAACTTCCTAATCAGGTATAATACTAGGAAAATCACTAGAAAAAACTTCAAGATACTCATTTACTACTAGCACATCATTAATCTGAACAATTCCTTTGTTTTCAGCAATATGTGCAAGGTAACATTCATTTCCATCTTTCAATAGTTTCTCAACTTCTTGATATTTTATTAGAGATAAGGGTTTATTCTTATACACAAACTGAAAGTCTCTATGAAAATAAAATTCTTTAGCTCTATTGTAAATCTTATCATGGTAAACAGAAAGCTAATCCATCCCCAAAATAATATGTAACTCTACTAGAGGAAAAACTACATGGTTTGCAGGTAAATGTTTTCTACAAATAAGGATAGGAAGATTATTATAATTTATTTTTACCTCAACATTTTTACCAGGTGTTTTTACCAAAAGTTCAGGATTCATATATTGAGATGGAAATCCAAATTTACTAGAAAATTTCTCAGAAATGAAAGGATGTATAGATCCTAAATCAAAAAACACATTGAAATAATCTGAAAATACAAACAAAGTACCTGATACCACTTAATTTGATGGTACCACATCAACCATAGTAGTAGAAAAATATTTTCCCCCACCCTTATGATTTTGATTTGCCTGGTTTCCACCCTAGGTAATCAACTTTGGACGCACATTGGCATAATGTCCAAACTCATTTCAACTAAAACATCTTACCACTGGATTTTTATTGCCCGCATGATCATCTTACTTACATTTACGAGAAATATGACCAATCTTACCACACCATAAGCACTTTACAGATTTTGAGTGACTTTCTCCATGATTATTTTTACCACACTTCTCACAAGATGGAAATTTAATTTTCTTACCTCCAGTATTCATTGAGGAATTATTTCCCTTTTTCTGCCAACTGGACCTCTTCTTTTGCTTGCTCTCTTGGAACACTAGATCATAAAAAAAAATCCATTTATACCTTATCGGAACATCTAAAAAGTTTCTCATATCTTTTGAATTCATGAGAGGCTAATGCTCTTCGATATCACAGCTTCAGTACAGAGTAAAATTGATTTATCTTACTATCAAGATCTAGGATGAAATTTAAATCATACTTTGCCAGTTGAGTGAACTTTTCTTTGTAATTAGCCACTGAGTCATCCTCCTACCTCAATTCCAAGAATTGTTTTTCCATCCTAAGTCGAAAAAACATAGGAAAATATTTTTAAAGAAACATACCTTTGAATTCTTCCCAACAAAGAGCATCAATCTCCTCATTGTCCCTGATATTTCTAACCATCGACCACCACTGATCTTATTCTACTTCAAAATAATAAACAACAAGACTAACCTTTAAATTTTCTTTAAAACCCATGACATCAAAAATCTTTTACAGTGATTTGATCCACCCTTCAACTTAAACAGGGTCAGATGATCATATGAATGTTGGGTGATGTTGCCTCATGAAATGCTCCACTATTAACATGTTCCTCTGGGGTTGATATGGTTGATCTCATGCATGTATACCACTACCATTTATATCCTGAGTCAATTGATCCATCACTGCAACAAACTGTTCAGTTACGATTCTGACCATCTCAGGATGTTTATTTGGAAGGTTATTATCCTCTGTATGCCTTCCCAACATAGTTTCCCTATTTCCTCTGCGGAAAACCATTCTAAAAAAACATATCTTCCAAGAAGAAACATGTTAATCTTTAAATTATATATCATTTCAATTTTACCATAATGTAAAAATCATTTATGGATATTCTATTAACAAAATTATAACTCCTAAAGTTGTCTAAACCGACCTCTGATACCAACTATAAGACCCCACCTGTAAACATTACATAATCTTGAATTAAGTTAGTAATTCACATTTGAGGATCTTTACAAGTTTAGAGATTTAGATAATTAGGTCATAACTTATAAAAAACATCTTGAATATTACATGTAGTCACTTCTATTTAGTATCCATTTTTCATAAAATAAAAAACTCTTAAAAGAAAAGAAACATGTTTAGTTCCATGTATTAAACAACATGACTTTTTCTTGATCCCATCCTTGACCCTATTCCACCTTAAATCCTGTGAAAATAAATTCAAAAACTTGGGATGGGTATAAAAAGCTCAGCAAGGGATACACAAAGAAGGAAAGCTATTAGTTTTTAAAACAAAATTTAAAACATGAATACTTAATAATAAAGTAATACTTTTTACCTTAAAGAAGTAGAAAAAAACATCACTTAATATAAGATCATTTCCTACCCCTTCTATAACCAAAATATTACCATAAACCCATAGAAAATAACGTATAGCATATAAAGGTAACTTGGGACATAAACATACTTAAATGAAATAACAATACGGTCGACATCCACACATATCACTAAATGGAATAGCCATACGACCGAATTCCATACCCAATGAATTAGAGGTTATAACACAACAAACCTTCCATGGTTTATCACAGAACCACCCATCATTTGGTTTATTACATAACCACCCTTCAAATGTCTATGTACCATTATATAATCATAACACATAAAATATTGAAAATATAAAAAATTTTCAATCACAAGATATCATTTTAATATATTTAAATAATCAATCCATTTCAAAAACCATTTTCAATATGAAAACAACCAAAAAGGGAATAAGGGATTTATTTTCCTTTTAAAAACTTTAAGGCTTATAGAGGAAGCCAAATAGCGACTATGTTGGTAGAGAGGTCATTTTCACCGCAAAAGTTAAAAACATTCCTTTTTTCATTTAGTAAAATGCTTTATAAAAAAATATTCCCTTTGAATGAAAGTAAAAATAAAGGGGTTTATTATACACTATGTAAAATAAGGAGGTTTATATTATCAAAATACGCTCCAATAAAAGGAGATTGAGACGAAGTCCCTTACCTCATGTTCAACTTGACTCGTTTATTGTTTAATTTACTAAATAATATACTTGAGTTAATTTATACTTTATTTAGAACTTTTTTCATGTTTATTATTACTTTTATATCACTTATTATCTTGCTATAACAATTTGTTAATTATTTGAGATTATATCGGACATTTTGTCGATGTCTGGAACTTGAGTAAAAAATAAACTTGTTATAATTATAAATTGTCTATGTGGTCAATATTCCATTATCTCTAGAATGATATTCACAATTTAGATATCATATATATCATATATATCCGGTATATATGTATTTAGAATGGTATATAACATTTTGAAATAATAAATGAAATATACTGTTCACGGAGACAGTAAGCCATACGTATGCATGGACGTTACTTTCATTTCATTTTTATATTTAAAGGGAAGAAAAATAAATGATACATAGGTATATTATAATTTGAGTATAATATATATGTTATATAGGTTAAATAATTTTATTCGTTCTATCCTTTATACGTTCCATGTATAGCCTGAACGGGTCATATCACTTTGAGGGGGCGGTAGTCTGCACTTCATCCAATAAAATTATCATATTTATACAACATGAAAAGAATAATGGTATGTTCTAAATGATAGTTAAAAAAGAGTAAATATAAAATAAATATAATAAATATCATATATAATTGCAGTTCCATCATAATGGCTTCCATAATATGTGGCAGGAGATGATTGAACGATCATCATTTCGTGAGGTAGTAGTTCACCGTCCACAGAAATAGTATGTTCTATACTCATTAGAGAGAGGTGTGTGTAATTGTAGTTTGAATAATTCTCATAAAAACAACCTAGTATATTGAGGATACTATTGTTTTTATGTAAACAAAGAATAATAAGACCATATGGAGTGGAGAAGGAAAAAATAATGGAAAGGAACTTGAGAGAAGACATTACCTCAAATAGAGTAACTTCTTTTGATTTGAGCCAAAGTAATCCTTAAATTTTCTTATACATATGGGAATTATTATAAGTAGAATAGAGGGATGTTGGGATCTTATTTGGGAAGAATTTGGTTGAGCCCAGTTTCTTTATAGGTGTGAGTAATGGGTTAGATGTGATGACATTTTATAAGGGGGAGGAGGGGCTCTTTAGGAATGTTTAAATGTATTATTTTATTATAAAATGATTTTCAGTTTCAAAAGGTCCACAACTCATTAAATTTAAAAATACAATGAATATCGTTCGAAATAAAATCATCCAATAAAAATTGGATTGGTTTTGGATATTTTTTAATCCTTATCTTTTTAATTTTACCTTTTTTACTCTTTCCATTTTATCAAGCATATAACACTTTGAGAGACAAAAATAGTTACCAAAACATGAAAAATATCAAATTAACGATTAAATAGTAAAATTATAGACTTTTGATAACTATTTGGACAAATATCATATTTTTTTAAAAATTTTATAATATTTAATAAAATATTTTATATTTTAATTTTTGAATTATGTCAATTTTGACACTATTCATATCACGACTTTTTAAAAATCCATAACAACTTGATTGATTTGAACGAACATCATTAATATAAATATAACATGTAACTATCATCCAAAATATTCATGCAGGACATAAAAATAATAAAATTACATTTATTTTAACATTTATAATATCATTTATTTGAATCTTTTATTAATGAAGCAATTAGTGCATTATCATTGTGTCATAATGAAATTTATTTATTTAATATCTAAAAATTATAAATAAAATACCATGATTTATTAATTTTTTTAATATTTCTAATGACTATTTATAGTTGAAAATATAACTTATATAACCCCATATTTAAATTATTTTACTAAAAGATATATGTTTTTGTTACATTTTTCTTAACTTTAAATTAATTTTTATGAAATGTCATTTTCACTTACAAGTGGCTAAATGGGGTCCTAAAATCAATAAAAGGATGACCATGTTTCGACATGAATCATCCAATAGGTTTATGACATGTGTTAGGGTAATTTAATATAATTATAATATTATTTTTTTACCCTTATTTACCAAATTTACCCTTTAACCATGGAAAATAAAATATTTTCTGAAGTTACTATTCATAATTTCTAAAAATAAAAGTTCCTTTTTACACAATTTGGACCTCCTAATTCCAAATATGGAATCAATTTCTCAAAATTAAAAGCACAAAAGTTGTATAAATTAATTTAAAATTAATTCTCATTGTCAAAACCAAAAAGCGTGTTTTTAAGAAATAATAACTATCAAAATATTGAAATGTGTTTATGTATAATTAAAAAGTGAAATTAATTCTAATGACCAATATTGAATTAAATGGTAAAACATAATATAATTAAAATTTAAAATAAATTAAAAATATTACCTAACCATATAAATAAATCAGATGAAAAGACAGTTTTGACTTAAAATGCAGTATTTTTCACTATTTTGTTAAAAAATGATCTTTATCAGAAAAATACAAAAAATTTAACCGTAGTAAATTTTGATGTCCTGCTTCTAAATAAAAAGTTTATTTTGTCAAATGGAACATATTAAAGTGATAGAAACCATATTTAAAATGGTTCACCATTAGAAGGTGATAAAACTACTTTTTAAAAATATTAGAGTATTTAATGATTAAAATAGGATTCATTTTTTTAAGAATCTAAATTTTATTTGATAAATGTAATTTTTTTTAAAAACATGTATAATCATAATATATTTAGTTCTGTTTATTCCCACAAACAAAACAGCTGGGCATTAACTTCTATTTAGAATAATAATATTATATTATTATTTTTCAGTATGACTCAACCTTGTGTGAAAAATGAGATTTCGAAGAAACCCAATGTGGCGTGTCAGGTACGCCATATAACATAGAATAAACTTTAAAGTAAAATTAATATTTAATTCAAAAATATTAATAAATATGAAAATATCATATTTTTTATTTACCAGGGATGTTACATGATGAGACCTAGAGTTTGAGGTTAGACATTAGGTTTTCCTCTATATATCACCATGGAATAAATTACTAATGTTTGGGTGGAAGGGAAATCTTATCCCATGATATATTTTCCCCTTTAAATTGTTTATCACATAAAAGTGGTGGCCTACTGACTATCAATCCAACTAATACTATATCAAGTTCTTGATGTTTCCATGTATCCCTCTTGAGGAAGTACACACTAGACCCCTAACTTGTACTGAATCTAGTCGTGGTACTATAGGACATGTAACTTTCAAATTAGGAGAATCTAATTAAGATCTTAGATCAAATATACAATGTTCTATGAAATAAGAAGACTCACCTGGTCAAAGTGTGGTGTCAAAACTACAAGTTTGAGGAAGAAGCATGGGAACTAGAAGAGTCGATGAAGTTGAAGTAACCTCTAATATTTTCATGTTTTTATATAATATAAAATATACATGGTGAAATTATTTAAGTGGAAAATAATTTAACACCACATTTTTTAAAATGAAATACTATGTTTGAAAGCATATGATACATACAACACTGAACCCAAATGAACCATGATTATTTAAATAAGATAATTATAAAATAGCCATTAAAATGGATGGTATTAATAATATTAAATAATTTATGAAATTTATATAAAGGTAATAACCCAAAATAAAATTATTTATAAATACTTAGAAATAAACACTCATTTTTTAATAAAATCATTTATTTCAAAAATGATTCTTTTAATTTTTTGTGAGAAAATATTACAATAAAATTTTGAACTTTTAAAAATTATATTTTATAAAATGAAATAAATTTTTAAATCAGAATATCAATATTAACTTATAATTATTTTTTTGGATCATTCAAAAAATTTTAATTTTCAAGTGAATACTGAAAAATAATAAATTTAACAAAACTGTATTTTATTATTTATAAATGAATTCACATTATTATTTTAATTTTATTTAAAATTAACAAATATAATTTATTCTTATTAAATCCAATTAATTACATTTTAATCAACTTTATATGAGATGTGAGTATTAGTATATTTTTAGGCTTTTAGAAACGTTTTTTCTTCTGAAAACTGTTTTACAGTATATAATATTTGTCCATTTTAAATAATTAAAATGACCCCAAATGTGGAATTATATAATTTAAATTTATAGATTATATATAAATAATATTAATTTAAAATCATTTAATAATTATTACTTTCCATATAGTTATTCAGATATCATATTATCCTTAAAAAATGAATATCTTGAAAAACTATTTATTCAAGATGACTGCGGGTTTAATTTTAAATTAAATTCTACCAATTATGTGAGATGAATTTAGAGAAATCTATTCCATAATTATAATCAAAATAATTTATATTATCTAACAACGTTAATTTTTTTGACCTTAATGAATAGTAAAAACAAAAACATTATTTACCATGGTTAAGGTTAAAACAGGGTCACTGAGGGTTAAACTGAAACGATAATGGATAAAAATATCCCAAAAGATGTAAAATTACTATTTAATGGTCATATTTAGAACTTATAACATATAATTTTTGAATTTAATACATTTTGGTTTATTTTGGAAAGAGAAAAATGTGGTTGTAATTCTTTATTTTCAAATATTTCAAGTGTGTCATCTCCACCACTTATAAAATGACACCCACTATCCTTTCCTATATGAACATAAAAAACCAAATTTTAAACCAATAAATACCAAAATAACTTCCTTAATTCCCTCCCCTAATCCCAGAATCCTTAGGTTGATTATAAATTTGACACAAGAGGACTTATAGTGAAAACCTAAAGAAGTTGTCCAAAAAAGAGGTATCATTCTTAACCGGGTATTTTGTTTTAATTATTATTCCGTCTCAATAAAATAATATTTAATCATGATGATATAATAACATAATTATATTCCATATAATTTTATTTTTTTAATTTTGATTTCATATCCTACAACTATATTTTCATCCCTAAAATGGGAAATGAAGTCACTGATTTTGTGTTCGGCGGACTACCACCTCACGAACTGATGTAATTTGTTTTCACCACCACTTATCAAGGATGTATATGATGATGTATTTAATTTTAATATATTATATTTATAATATAATTATATTTATTCAATTATAATATCATATATAACTTCTTACTTTCCATCCTGTATAGAATACGATAATGCCGCTCGTGTCTACTGTAGACTACCGCCCCACATAGCGATGTGATTCATTTTTCACTTATTAATTACATGGAAGGTAATAAGGATTAAATTTATGTTTATATATTATATTAATGAGATATTATTAATTATAAAAAATAAATATATCATATTCCTTCTTATGTAACCATCCATTGAATAATTGATAACGTCGTTCATGCATACAATGGACTACCGCCTCACAATGTGAGGTGATCCATTTTTATTACCACATAACATGGATGGTCAGTTTAATGGTATTTAATAAAATAATATTTTATTTTTTATATAATTAATATCCTATAAATACAACATAACACTTACCTTATTTCCATCATGATCTTTGAAAAATGGAAACCTTACTCATGCGTACGTAAGACCTACCACCACCATGATTGTAATGTGATTAGTTTTTGATAACCATATTTAAAGGTTGGTTTAAAAAGTATAATTTATATATATAAATGAATTTTTTTCATTATTAACATTATATATGTTATTAAATAATAATCTATTTGACCTTATTCAACATACAAAAGTGATTTTGGACATATGAGTTGTTTATCATTAAAGCAGCCAACATGAGATTAATTGGTAAAATAATTGAATATAATATGGTAAAAATATAATAAAAGGAATAATAAGCTTTAATAAGGTCGTTAAGAATTAAAATAATTAACTAATTATTTAATTCAAGAATATAAATAATACACATGAAAAATAAGGCTTGAGTTAATAGATCTCACTAACCCACCCATTTCTTTAGGTTATGACCATTACCTATCTAAATAACTTTATATATCATAAAACTTATATAATGGTACTAAATTTTTTATATATTTCTCTCAAATATATTACTAGTTTATTGTCCCTTCCATTTATGGGGAAATACACTCCTTATGGTCATTTTTTAAATTACTTCATTATGAAATTTACTTTGATTATGACATGAATCAAGATTATGTGACCCAATTTCTTTACATGGGTAATTATATGATATTACTTATGAATTATTTACATTATGTGGCACACATAGGTCATGAACATGTTAGGACAGGTGTTCCTAGATAGCATTCCAATGCATTGGGTAAATCATTTGTCTTATGAGGCCTCATGTATAGGATTAGAGAGTTAACCTAATCAATTTTTTTACTTTTTATAACATGTGATATTATCTATGAAGTTATATTTGAATAATTTTTATTTCATGATATATGTTGATTTTACATTTCTTATGATGTCATGATCTTATAAAACCATGCTCATTATTTTATTATTCAATGTGGATACCCATTCACCTTCTATTTTATGATATTTTGTTATACCATTGACTCATATATTATATTTCCTTATCAATATTATTACCTTACTTGGTTTTTACCTCACCCCTTTCTTTATATATTCATAAGTTTATCCCATACAATTTTAAGATCCCAATTGGATTTAGGATCCCTCTATGTATAATAAAATAAGTAATCAATTTTTTATGTTTCATTTTATATAGTACTAACCTAGTCATTAAATGTAACTAAGACTCACTATCATTGGGGTTTCAATTGTTGGATATTTATGCTTAAAAATATTGTAACAATATGTGTAAAAGACTTGGGATTATATAAATTATTTTAGTTTAAACAAATTTTTTATAAAAATATAAATTTGGAGAAGTTATGAGGATCCTACTACTATATCTATGGTGGATTGAAGAAGGAGTAAAGGATACGATTATGGAATAAGAGCACAATTAGTGGTGCAGTATTTTAAAAAATAGCATGGTTAAAAAAATATAAATTCAATATAGTATGACATTTAAAAAATAATATTTATATTTTTTTGGTAAATTAAATTTTCCTAATAGTTTTGGGAACTATACAATTAATTTTGTGTATAATCCATCAATTTCACAAGAACAAAGATTGATTATTTCACGGTGAGTACGTATAATAAGATACAACATTCATGAATTTATCACAATCTCTCTATCTCAAATATATTTGAACTATTAGATGATATCTATGATATTAATAATGGGAATTGTAATAGAAATTATGGTTTATCATCTCAACATGAATCAAATGTATATGTGAAAATAAGACTATATAGGCCAATACAAAAGAAGAATAATCATTGTTCAGGAAGCTGAAGAAAGATAGAAATCAGTATACTCCTTAGAGGTTTCAGAAGATGAGTGATTCATTCTTATAAAATAGAATGAATTAAGATAATTTTAAAAGTAAGTATATGAAGTTATAGAAGAGTTATTTATCTAAAATGATTAAGGTAAATAAAATCACTCTTACAGTGCCATGTGGAAACTTTAAAGAAGCTGTCAATGTAACTAAATAATGTTTAATTATTTGGCCATTGGATTTAGAAAATAAATTAAATATAGGAAGTAAAAGTAATATGTAATGAAAATGTAAAACAAGGGATTATACATGAAGATCCTAAATTTCAAGATAAACTGTCATAAAATGGAAACCCAAGTGGATTAGAAGAACTGTGCGAGAGATGTAAAAATGTTAGACACATCACTAAACGATTTATAACTACTCTTCTAGTATATGAAGAATCATTAAGGAGAATATAGATAATAGTTGTCATGAAGGGTAAATAAAAACAAGATCTATTTATAAAGAATATGAATATGTGAATAGTATAATAAAACCTAAAACATATTTATATTTGAAATCATTATGTGGAATCCTGAATAATAGACAAACTAGGTTAAAAAATCATCCCAACCTTTCTATTCACATTGATGTGAATGAAGATACACCTTATTCCCTTACATTTCTATGTTTTTCTTTTTCTTAAAATGCAAAGAATTAAAGGTGAATCATATTCTTAGGGGAAACCAAAAAAGGAGTGATTTCTGTCAATACTGCACAATAAAACGATAGAGACCCCATCTGGAGTGTCTATCTATTTTTCACTAGAATTTGTATTGAGAATGGTCATCCTTGGTGAAGACATGTAACTTAAAAAAATTTGATATCCACATGAATTATTCCATTATATGAGTGTCACTTTTAGGGGGATATAAGTGATAAATGAAGAAGAATCATTCATAATTAACATTAACTACAAAAATATTAACATTATGGAAAGTTCTCGATCACCAACCACCTTCATAGTGTGTTTTCCTAATCTCTCATTGATGGTTACCAAAATAAAATTCCAATATATAGGAGGATACATTAATTTATTCAATGATATAAAATTAGAAGTATTTGAAGAAGAATCGTAGTTATTTTCAAAAAATAAGTCCTTCTAGTTATACATTAATGCCTTTAACTATGTGTTGGAGGGAATTATGTTTAAAATTACACGATAAAAATTATCTCAATTTTAATTAATTTATTATTTGAGATTAAAAATTTGAAGGAATACTCTATTAAAGGTAATAAGTTTCACATTTCAATTTTTATGAAATTATTTTTATAATAGATAACTTTATTTATAAATTAAACACTCACTTTTTCTACCCTGATGATGGAAAAAGTAGACATAGTGTGGAATTATTGATGGAGCATTGTTTAAGAATGGAATGATACCACACTCACTTAATGAATTTTTATTTCATGTAAATAATGGTGGGATGATAAAATGTAATTAAATATTGATGATAAAGGGGGAGATAAAGAATTTATGGATAGAGAGATATGTCATATTGAAAAACCATTTTAAGAGAGTATTAAAAACAAAATAGATAGGTACATTGTTTATCCAAATTTATGTGTATTTCATTTTTGTTCAATAAATAGAAAATATTTCAATAATTATTTATTTCAATGTTGAAGAAAGAGTAATTGAATTAGGAAGAATATATTTAGAGTTGGAAGAATAATTTCAACTTGTTATAGTTTTTAAGAAAATATCTCATGTATTATATCATTCTATGTTAAGTTAATGAATTTTAGAGACACATATTTGAATATTTATTAGATTTTTTTTTCATATTTCATAAGAAAATAAAGTATTTATTGGATTTATAATTCTCAGAGATTTGTTTATTATTTAAGGAAAAAGTGATTACAATAAATTAAATTCCCATATAGAAGTTATAATTATAATCATATATCTCCTTGATGAATAAGTTTTTTATAAGAGTTTTATACATATGTGGTGGATAATGTTTTTTAAATAATAAAAGAAAATAAGTATAGAAAATTGGAATTATGTATTATGGTTCTGGATTTTTTGAGGAAACAGTGTGTTTTTTGATAAAGGAAATATTTAAGGAGTATCAATAAAAAATATTTTCTAACTGAATGATAGAAATCACCTGATAAGACTCATCATTCCATAGGTAAAATTGTCCAAGATAAATCATAAAATATCTTAGAGGGGCATGGTGGAAGAATAATTGATTTAGATGAGAAAATATTCAAGGAGTAGCATGGGTAAGTATAGGTGAGGATTGGTGATTGAAGCCATTATGTGGAATATCAGGAATGGAGAAATAGATAGAACTAGCTCCAATATATTTTAATGGTGGTTCTTTATCATGTATTGATTGATATATCAGTGAAAACATGATAAGAATTTCAATGTGGGACAAAAAAAGTGAATTAGTGACCATCATTAAAAGATAGTGAGATATTGAGCTTAAACGATGGTCATGTATTCAATCATATTCCACGAACAATTATAGGTACACATAAAACATGTAATTATGAAGTTGTATAGAAAAATTACCAAATAATAGAACATGAATATCAATATTTGTATTCATGTGGGATTTTTTGGAAGGTCACATACAGTCTATAAATATATAAAAAAGGTTGTTGAATGTTTAGAATTGTAATTCATCCACATGTGAGGATTCTCATATAAGTTAATTCACAGTAACATGTTTCATGTAAAACAATTCAATAAGGGTTTATACACATATATGAATCTACCCATATGGATCGATGTAATAGTATTATCACATAAGGTGATTCAAATATGTGAATTCACCTAAGATAATCCACACATAGTTATATATATGGATTGATCTTGACATAAAATTATTCCAAAATGGTTCGTCAATGTATAAGTACTGACTAGGTTTAAGAGGAGGAATGCATTTTTTAACATAGGCAATTCCAAGTATGTCAGACCTTTAAATAAAATAAATATCAAAATAATTTTTATTGTAGAAGAAAAATTAATAAATAAAGGGAAGAATGGTTTTTGATATTTTTAATGTGAATCGATATTCCATAATGATTATAGTATGTGTTGGGCATGCATTCATATAAACACAGGAAGATTTAATTCATGAATACTTCATAGAATGAGTATGAAAAAATATAGGTTTCAAGGAGAAAGATATGTGACAATTATATAAATATTCATATGAATTTATAAATGTATTTAAATAAACATAGTTTTTATGGAATATTTAAAGATGTTGAGTTTTGTGGAGTTTATCGAAGACAAGGAAGTATGAAATCACGGGGTTTTGAATTAGCATAAATCATTGTATTTCAAACTGAGAAATTCACACTATAGTGTTAATATAAGATGTTGGAGGTAAAAACCTATACTATTTCATTTTACTCTATACATATATATTATAGGTGGTCAAATATGTGATGTTTGTGACCCATTACTAGAAATAATTAGTAAAATATTTTGTAAAAATGAATAAAAAAGAAAAAAATTATTTTATTAAACATTTCATATGTTTCAAATTTGATAAGAAAGGTGATGATGATTCAGTTCACTTCTATTGACATACAATATATAATAAGTAGAGAAGAATATAGAATAATAAATAAAGGGGTTTTCAGTTAAATTATTTTTTAGATTGAATAATTCTCTAACCTAAAAAAGAAAAGTAACACTTTGACTTATTTCTATAAAGATAAATAAGAATTTGTGTGCATAATTATTTATATAAAAAATAAAAAGGGGTTCCTTTCATGATACTGTGCAAGTAAGAGAAAAATTAGATTAATATTGGGAATCAAATAAAAAAAATTATAGAATCAATATTGGTGAAGCAATATTCAGTTGTTACCCAAAATTATATCATTATAAGGTACAAGATTCACTTGTGTTTGGAATGAACTTAAGTACTATCAGTATACATAAAAAAGAGTTTCAAGGACAAACCATGATTATTCATAGAATATAGGATGATTCTATCAGGTAGTGTGTTCTTGGAGGAACCCATATCGCCCATAGGACTGCCCATATCACATTGATAGGTGAACCCTATAAATCAAGTATGCTTTTTATTTGTGTGTGTGTGTGTGTTCTGGTGTGTTGTTTGAAATAAAAAATATAAGAGGAGAAAACATGAGAACAAGTGATAAAGGTAAGTATGCATTTTGATAAAAATTATAAATTGATTATAAATCACTATCACTTATTCAAACCACTACTCAGTATGGAATAAATGTAAAACCAATCCCATAAAACTCACAAGCTTCTCAACCCAAACACTATAATCAAAACATTACTAAAAAGGATTTTGAGTGGACTCACTTTCCCTAAAATATAACTTCTTTATACATGATGGTTTACACTATAATTACAATACATTTCTCAAAAAACATATAAATATAACACCTTCAATTCAAATGTGAATTAATGAAATCTATATTCTATAGCCTTTAAGGCCAAATAACATATTTTTTTCTTCATGTAATTACTTTCTCACTTATTCAAATCTCCACACAACTCCCTATTCTCCCATATATAACACTCTCAATGTTCTTATTATTCATGTTGTGTCTCTATATTTATTTATATAACCAATATCTATTTTAACAGAGATTTCAAATCTTTATTCCAATATACTCATTGATTTTACCATTTTCCTTCATTATAATATAGCTAAATATTCTAGAAAATTTTCATTAATAATTAGTGTAAATAATAAGTAAAATATTTAAAATTTTCTATACTTAATTTGTATTTAAAAAATATATTTTATATCGTTTAGAAAAAGTATTATTACTTTTATTCATAAAAAACATTACTGATTAGTTAAAGATCACCACTAAAAATCACGACCTTGAATTATAGCCTCTCTTGTTTTCAACAAATTCATTATTTTGAAACTAGAGAAAATATATTCACCATTGTTTCTTTTTAATCACTATGGAATTTTTTTCTTACTCATAAAAAATTATCAAAAAATAAAAATGATATTCCTTATCCTTTAAAATTTCATAAAAGAAATACCCAAAATGTCTTTACAAGAAAGAAATCTACAATCATTTGGTGGCCTAATTGAAGGTTTCAAAGACATGTGTTTTTATAAAAATATTATTTTAGAATACTAAATTACCCAACATGGTTCCTAATTCTTGGGAATGTCATATAAAATGAGTCAAATTTTTTTTTTGAGAAAGTTATTCTTAAAATGATGTAGTATTACCAAACCATGGCCGTTTTCCAAATTAACCTAACTTTGTTTTTGTATCCTACACTTAACTTCCTCTATCAACTTTTAATATTATCCAAAATGTACTTCATTATAATATGAATTCTTTTAATGCCATATTTTTTAATAAATATAGACTAAATTAAAAACTCAATTTTTTGTATCAATAATCCAAGATTTGGTTTTGTTGGAAACAAAACCATTCCATAATCATATTTTCATCATGATTTAAATAAAACAATTTAAAAATAATTTATATTTATTTACTCAAAGACCACATATAACTGTGAGAAAAAAGATTAAACAAAGTATTTTAATTATAACAATAGAAATTTAATTTTTTACCCCATCCATTTAAGCTTCATTCTAGCTATGTTAATCACTTACTATTTATAACAATCATTAAAAAAAATTATCACTTTATACCCAATTTATCCCTCACAATTTTCAATTATCTTCTCTTTCAAGATTCAAAACCACATATATCCCTAATCATTCCTATTATTTTCCCACTTTCTCCCTATTTAATAAAAAACATTGAGAATCACCTTATATTGGATGAATAATGTTAATTAAACCTATACATGATAAAAATTATTAGTGAAAAAGCATACCTTAAAGTTAGAGGTGTTTTATTTATTCATTCAAGAGGATGGAATTGGAATAAATTTTAAGTCGACCCTATATTCTTAAAAAAATATCATTTGAGTACCTTTGTCATCACATTTTTACATTGGTCCTTTATGAGTAATTACCCCAAATTCACCACTCATTTATCTAAATTTTCCTTAATATAATGATATTTTATTTAATTGTTATTTATTAATTAGCATTGAAGTAGTTTTCTTATCTAATTATTAGCACTTCAATTATCAAATATAATTTAGATAAGTGAGTAATATTCTTTTTCAAACATATTTCAATTATTATAAAAATGTGGTTGGTACATGGTTAATTTATTTTGTTCTGCTCAATTACCATTATATATAATGAATTATATAATTTATTCTTACCAAAAAATGAGAAACATTTACTTATGAGATAAAAAATCCAAGAATATAGATTTTTTGTCACTTTTTGTACTACCTCAATCGAAATTAACAAAATCCAATGATTTTAAATCCAATATTTCACTATAAAATAGACCATTATCTATCAAGACTTTAATGTATACAAGTATTTATTTAACCATAAAAATTTTAATTTATTTGGGATAAATTGGATAACCTATTTCATGAAACATGGAAAACAAAAATATTATGCAATTTTTTATCAAATAGATAAGCTTCCAATGATTTTTCGATACTCTATGGCATTTAATGAATACCCACCTTCATATTTTTTGTAACACCCCAAGCTTCTACGGTACGCTTCTCTTTGAATAATGTGATAGCGTGTGTTGTACGCAACACCGAGTTCTAACACACCATAACCAATCAAACTAGCCGTTATGAATAGTAATACCTACTTTTCGAAATTATATATATTTTATATTTTAAAATGGAATTCATTTCTGGATTCGGAATATCGAATTTAGCCTAAGGTGAAATTTTGGTACTTTTCGGATAACTTTCATATTTTGATGAATAGTGAAAATTACTAAATTTTAATTAAAAACAACTTTTTTAATCAAAATAATTAATAGTGATAAATTATGAATTTGAGTGGTTTTAAAGTATATTTATAATATATTTTTACCATTTAATATAATTTTGGTCATTGGACATAATTTTACGATTAAACCGAACATAAACAAGTGTCAATCTTTTGATAGTTATTATCTCTTAAAAACACGCTTTTTGTTTTGACAGCGGGAATTAATTTTAAATTAATTTCTGCCACTTCTGTGTTTTGAATTTAGAAAAATGGATTCCATATTTGGAATCAGGATGTCCAAATTGTGTAAATAGGTAACTTTTATTTTTAGACATTTTGAATAATTACTGTGGTAAATATTTTATTTACCATGGTTAAGGGTAAATCTGGTAAATAAGGGTTAAAAAATAATATTATAATAATACTAAATTACCCTAAAACGTGTCCTAGAATTATTTGTTGATACATGTTCGACCATAGGCATATTTGGGTCTATTTGGGGACCCCATGGTGCCACTTGTAGGTGATAGGGACACTTTATTTTAATTAAGTTAAAATGAATAAAAAAATGACACAGGCATATATCTTTTTGAAAAACAATTATTACATAGGGTAATATATGTTGGATTTTAGATTATAAATATTCATTAGAAAGATAAAAATATTTCCTACATAATGATATTTTATTTATAATTTTTAGACATTAAATAATTTATTTTATTTATGACACAATGATGATGCAGTAATTACTAAAATAGTGAAAAATTAAATTAATTGATATTATAAATACCCAAATAAATATAATATGAAACTTTTAATGAATTAAACTAATTTTATAGGATAATATGATATATGAGGATTTATTTAATTTATTTTTTCGAAGTAATAAATCTTTTATGAGTTTCAAAAAAATCAACTATTGAATAGTGTCAAAATTGACATAAAAGAGTTCCTAAAACAAATATTATATTATTAATTGATATTAAATTCCTAAAAATATAATGTTCGGCCAATAGACTTATATAATGATAGTTTCATCATTATTGGACCACTTTGGTGTCGCTTGGATGTATATAGTAAGTTTATTAACCATATTATATAAAAATACAAAGAGACATTGTAAAAGTGAAACTAATTAACTTAGAGTTAATATTTAAAGATAAGGTTAATATAAGTACCCAAACCTGTCTAAATTCTATTGGCTGAGTTTTTTTCTACCCATCCCCACCTTAACATTTGAATAGTAAACTTTGGAGCCATTGGAAACCGAATATGAATTTATTATAAACTAATATCTCTAGCTTTTCCAAAGGTGCCCCTCACCCCTCTTATAAATGGGCACTCCTCCTTCTCATTTCTTCACACCTTCAAAGCCTTTTGGTTCGGACAAACTCTGCCCAAATACTTTCCCAACTTCCCTCACTACAACCTAGAGGCCTTATTTTGATCAGAAAGCCAACCTAAGCAGCCCTTTTGATCAAATCAAAAGGAAGAACCCGAAGAATAGGTAATGATTTCACCACCCTTTTTCCAAGTTCATTACTTCTTCCACTTATTCTTCCTTTTTTGTTACCATTATAAAATAATAACTCCACTATAATATATATACTGTGATGTTATTATAAATATGGTACAACCATATTCAGTATTCTATCCACCCTTTGAATAACATGTCACCATACGTGCGTACGTACAGCTTACCGTCTCCACGTCGTGGTGTAATTGTTATTCAATATAATATTATTTGGATGGGTATAATAATGATGTGTAACTCATGTAAATAATAAATATAACATGTTAATTATTCAGTATATATGATATACCATCCTTTTATATATTATTTTAATATCAAAAGAATGATATTGTCGCTTGTGCGTACGTACGGACTACCGTCTCCACGAACGCGATGAGATTCATTCTCCATCATATCCATTCAAGTATAATTATCATTTGATGATTTAAAAAATGATGTTTAAGGACTTGATATCATTCTGGATATGAATAATATACAACCTATCCTTTACAAACATGTATTACGTAACAAAACATATAAAAGAAAACAAGTAAGTTAACACCCGAAACAATGATAATACTAAGATATTATTTTCAAATCATTATTAAAAGATCATATATGATATCATATTAATGTATATGATTCTTGTATAATTTAATAACAATTATTTCACCATTATACAGGAGGTTAACCTACCCCAACCAAGGAAAATTACAAGGTAAGGGTTATTTCACAATCTCTTCATTATCTGAGGTTGTTTATATGTAATAATCTACTGGGATCTCTTTATCATCCACATCCATGTTTCTTCAAAATGTATTTCAAATTTTTTTTATTATTTACAAGAATATGGGTTAAAGTCATTTATACCCTTGTTTGACTTTTTATAAGAGGAATCTTTCTGTCGTTTTCAAAATAAGGTCCTTTTTAACCTTTTCGACAGAATTAAGGTAAGAATGTTTTTTTTAACTTATACGGTGAGTGCGGTTATTTTTTGCCGTTATAAAATCTTCAAAGTTTTCCTTACAAGCTTATAAGAATATTTTCAAGAAAATGTTTTATTTTATATGGCTCTTAAATGATTTCAAAAATAGAAAGAGATATTTCTCCAAAAAGTGTTTTGATTTCATCTATGTCAACATCCTTTGATGGATTTTATGCTTATTTGAAGTTGATTTATTATGATACAAAACATCTATATTGTATTGAAGGTTTTGTGATATGTTTGACTGTGGATGTGCTATTTTTATACCATTCATAGTTTATGGTGAAATTATTGACATTTCGTATGCTATTTTTAATACGAATGTTTATGTTATGTTTAAACCTTTTCATATGGGAATGCATTGGACTTAATATGTGACGGGTGGAGCCCGCTATAGCTCCTCGATGCATCGGTAGGTCTCATGAGACAAACTAGTGTCTTGGCACAAGGCCTTGGAAAAATCTTATTTGTAGTCTTGGCACGAGGCCTTGGCTATGTGGTTATGATTGTCTGGCATTATGCATTCCAACATTATGAAAGTGGTTATTGATATTGCATGTGATTATTCGATTAGTAGAATATCCATGTGAACAAGTAAATGGCATTATTTCATTTTACTTTTGCCATACTATGTTGAAGTTCAAGTTTAAAAGGCTTTTGTTTTAGTTATACATAGCCTTACATGTTTATTCTTATTTATGAAAGTTTCCGGTATATTGTTATCCTTACTGGGCATTTGAGCTCACCCCTTTTCTATGTTTTATTTTTCCCAGGAAGTGAAGAAGTAAATTATGAATGACCTGCAGGGATATTATGTGGGGATATGAGTGTGGTTTATGGAGACAATATGTTGTTGTAGTAGTTTTTCATTTTATGATGTAATGTAAGACTTATGAATATATCTAGTGTTTCCAAGGCTACTAAACCAATCGGTCTTTCGAGATTTGATCTTTCTTGTGATCATGCCAATGTTATGTAATAATGCACCGACTATGGGTAACTAGGGTCGGGGCGTTACAGTTGGTATCAGAGGAAGTTTATTACAAACCTTGGAAGATAGATTTAGATAAACTCTGATTAGAGCACGTAGACCTAAGATGAACTTTGAGGATTAGTATAGAAGAACTTCCTAGAATTTTGGTATTGTAGAGATTTTGTGAGTTTTCCGAGCAATACATCCCTGTCTGGATACGAGCAGGTAGAGGCGGCTCTGGCACAGATGTACCTAGGGGTAAAACCCGAAAACACTTCTTTGATCTAGACTCGAACGGGAACTGGTGCACGACAACGGGCCTTGCTGTACTCTTGGTTACGACACTCCTGGGGGATATGCTTAGGATAACTCTCATTTTCTTTACAAATCATTATTAAGGGTTTATGAGTATATACTTCCACAAAGAAAACATTTTTATGATTATGGATTATATCCATAAATAGTTCAATTTATGTTAAGTGTTTTATAAGTATGGGATTATGTATTTTGATTCATAAACTGATCTAGTTTATGCCATTGTTTAGAAATGGATCCTAGTGGAAGAAATGGAAACTATATCAATGCACGCACTCCATGTAGGGATTTCCCTCCTGCTCAAGATAATTATAGTGGAGCTGGTGATGCAACTGGTGCCGATCAGCTAATTACCATACTGGGACAACTTACTTGGGTTATGAATAATAACCTTACCCGTATGGAGCACCCTGATCCACAGCGTGGAGGATCAATGTTAGATCGATTCATGAGGCAACAACCACCAACGTTCAATGGGAGTACAAATCCCTCAGTAGCTGAGTAATGGATAAATTTCCTAGAGAAAATATTTCAGGCTTTGGGGAGCAGTGAAAGGGAAAAAGTTATCATGGCAGTTTACCGCCTCACTGGAGATGCTGATCAATGGTGGTCATTAATTCAAAATATGAAGGAAGATGATGAAGTATCAAATATGGAATGGAGGGAGTTCAACGATCTGTTTTTAGAAAAATATTTTCCTCGCGACCATCGAGCAGATATGGAAAGACAATTTCTAAGTCTAAGACAGAAGGAGGATGAGAATGTCACAAAGTATGAGGCTAACTTTACAAGGTTAGAAAGGTATGCTGGTGATTATATACGTAACCCAAGAAGTAAGATTGATCGTTTCTTTGATGGGTTAAAACCATTTCTCCGTCGAGCATTAGTCTCACAATCCTTTTCGTAGTACGAAGACATTGTCTCATGTGCTATCATGACCGAAAAGGAATTCTCTAAGTCTTATGACTTTAAAGAAAAGAAAGAGAAGAAGAGACCTGCTGATCAATCTGGGAATGGAAATAAGGGGAAGAAGGGAAAGGTTGAATATCCATATTGTGGTAAATGCGGGAAGAAACATCCTGGTACTTGCTTGAAGGGAATGGGAGTCTGTTACAAGTGTGGTGAAAAAGGCCACCAAGCTCGTGATTGCAAGGGGAAGAAGGAAGATACCAACGTTCAGTGCTACAATTGCAGGGAGATGGGGAATTATGCAAATGAATGTCCTAAGCGTCAGGAGAACTTACCTCAGAAAAGTCCAAGGGATCAAGGCCAGGCTTATGCTATCACTACTGCTGAGGTAGAAGCTCCGAAAGACGTGGTAGCAGGTAATTTAATGGTTTCCTCAAGTTTAACTAATACGTTATTTGACTCTAGATCATCACATTGTTTCATATCTTCCCAGTTTGCTAAGAAAATTAGATATTTCCAATTTGATTTAATAAGGGAATTGTCGGTTAAAAATCCTAAGGGAAGTATCATTGCAACAAAGTTTTGTGAATCAGTCCCCATTAGAGCACATAAATGTTCTTTATCTGCTGATCTCGTCGTCATACCTATGATTGAGTTTGATATAATCCTCGGTATGGACTGGCTTTCGGACTATGATGCGAATATTTATTGTAAGAATAAATATGTTACGATTCTTGATGATAATGATAAGGAACACCTTATCTTTAGATCAGAATCGTCACCACCTAATTCTTATTTAGATCCACCCCCAGTAGCTCAACTTAATTCAATTATTGGGGAGGAAGATAATGAAATAACTGTCGGTGAGGAAAGGAATGTTCAAATAGAGGATGTACCTGTTGTGAAATAATTTGTAGATGTATTTCCGGAAGATTTACCTGGACATCCTCCAGAACGAGAAGTTGAGTTTTCCATTGATTTGATTCCTGGATCAAGGCCTATATCAAAGACCCCTTAGAGAATGGCCACTATAGAATTAGTTGAACTAAAGAAACAACTAGAGGAATTGAGTAATAAGGGATTTATTCGCCCTAGTGTTTCTCCATGGGGAGCCCCTGTTCTTTTTGTTAAAAAGAAAGATGGATCTATGAGGTTATGTATCGACTACAGGGAGATCAATGCTATAACGATAAAGAACAAGTATCCCATACCTCATATTGATGATTTATTTGACCAACTACATGGAGCTAAATACTTTTCAAAGATTGAACTTCGATCTGGATACCATCAGTTGTGTGTGAAGAAGGAAGACATTCCGAAGACAACATTTCGAACCAGGTACAGGCATTACGAGTTTATCGTAATGCCGTTTGGATTGACTAATCCACCCTCTGTATTCATGGATCTGATGAATAGAGTTTTCAAGGAGTATCTCGATGAATTTGTGGTGGTATTTATTGATGATATCTTGGTATACTCCAAAACCTACGAAGATCATGAAAATCACTTGCGCATTATCTTGAAGACTCTGAGGAGGCATGAATTATATGGGAAGTTTAGCAAGTGTGAATTCTGGCTTCAGGAGATTTCTTTTCTTGGAAATATTGTCTCTAAAGATGGAATCTCTGTTGATCCTTCTAAGACCAAGGCAATCCAAGAATGGCCAGCACCTACGAGTATAACTGAGGTACGTAGTTTTATTGGTTTGGCAGGTTATTATTGACGTTTCGTCCAGAATTTTGCCCGATTGGCTAACCCATTAACGAAGATCACATGTAAAGGGGTTAAATTTGTTTGGACAAAAGAGTGTGAAGAATGTTTTGAAGAACTGAAGAGAAGATTAGTCAATGCTCCTATATTGACTCTACCATCGGGGAATGATGGGTTCGTTATTTATAGTGATGCATCAAAGAAAGGACTTGGTTGTGTCCTTATGCAGAATGATAGAGTTATTGCCTATGCATCACGACAGTTGAAAATTCATGAAAAAAACTATCCTACTCATGATCTCGAGTTATCAGCTGTGATCTTTGCTTTGAATATATGGAGGCACTACCTCTATGGTGAAAAATGTGAGATTTATACTGATCACAAGAGTTTGAAGTATATTTTCTCACAAAAAGAACTCAACATGAGGCAAAGGATATGGCTTGAATTAATCAAGGATTATGACTGCACGATACACTACCACCTGGGGAAAGCAAACAAGGTGGCAGATGCTTTGAGTAGAAAAGACCATGGAGTTTTGAACAACATGAGAATTGAAAGGGATCCAATTTTCATGGATCTAGTGAAGATGGACATGGGAATAACCAGGGAAGGGGAAACATCAATACTTTTTCAAATGGTTGCCAAACCATATTTACTAGAAAGGATTAAGAGTTCTCAGACTGATGATGAAGAATTTCAAAAGAAGATTAAAGCTGTGAATGATGGGAGATTGAGAGACTTTGTGTATGAAGATGAAATTTTGAAATTAGGGAAGAGACTTTGTGTTCCCGATTTACCTGATCTAAAAAGGGAATTGTTGGATGATGCTCATAGTTCAAATTTCTCTATACACCCTGGGAGCACAAAAATGTATAGAGATTTGAAAGAACATTTTTGGTGGGACAACATGAAGAGGGAGATTTCTGATTTTGTGTCAAGATGTATGGTTTGTCAACAAGTGAAAGCTGGAAGGCAACAGCCTGGAGGAGTCATGCAACCTATTCCCATATAGGAGTGGAAATTGGACAATATTACGATGGACTTTGTCATGGGGCTACCAAAGACTCCTAGAAGGAATGATGCAATATGGGTTATTGTTGATCGTCTTACCAAGTCAGCACATTTTCTTACTATAAGAGAAGATCTACCCCTGGAACGTCTAGCAAGACTATATATTAATGAAGTTGTGAGACTTCATGGAGTACCCCTATCGATTGTTTCTGATCGTGATCCCTGTTTTACTTCAATATTTTGGATAAGTCTTCAGAAATCCCTGGATACTGAACTTCATTTGAGCACTGATTACCCCCCTCAGACAGATGGACAATCAGAACGGACTATTCAGACCTTAGAAGACATTTTGAGATCTTGCTCACTTGACTTTCAGGGTATGTGGGATCAATATTTACCACTGGTAGAATTTTCCTATAACAATAGCTTCCATTCGAGTATTCAGATGGCACCATATGAAGCGTTATACGGAAAGAGATGTCGTACACCAACCTGTTGGGATGACGTTGGTGAAAGAAAACTTGTAGGCCCAGAACTGGTGGAGGAAACGGTGGAAAAGGTGAAGGTAATCCAAAATCACATCAAAGCAGCTCAAAGTAGGCAGAAGAGCTATGTCGATAATCGAAGGAAGGATTTGGAATTTCAAGTCGGTGATCATGTTTTCCTGAAGGTATCTCCATGGAAGGGAGTCATACGTTTTGGTAAGAAAGGTAAATTGAGTCCCAGGTACATCGGACCCTTCGAAGTTCTAGAACGAATTGGGGTTGTAGCTTACCGATTGGCAATGCCGCCAAGTCTCTCCAAAGTTCACGATGTGTTCCACGTATCTCTGTTGAGGAAATACATGCCTGACCCAATGCATGTACTCACCTATGAAGAATTAGAACTGGAACCCAATCTGTCTTATTGTGAAGAGCCTGTCAGGATTCTTGATACAAGAGAACAAGTACTGAGAAACCGGACGACGCGTCTGGTAAAAGTTTTGTGGAGAAACCATAAGATGGAAGATGCAACGTGGGAACCCGAGGAACTTATGATAAAGAACCACCTGAGTCTTTTCATGCGGTAGTATTCTAGAAATTTCGAGGACGGAATTATTTGAAGGAGGGGAGAATGTAACACCCCAAGCTTCTACAGTACGCTTCTCTTTGAATAATGTGATAGCGTGTGTTGTACGCAACACCGAGTTCTAACACACCATAACCAATCAAACTAGCCGTTATGAATAGTAATACCTACTTTTCGAAATTATATATATATTATATTTTAAAATGGACTTCATTTCTGGATTCGGAATATCGAATTTAGCCTAAGGTGAAATTTTGGTACTTTTCGGATAACTTTCATATTTTGATGAATAGTGAAAATTACTAAATTTTAATTAAAAACAACTTTTTTAATCAAAATAATTAATAGTGATAAATTATGAATTTGAGTGGTTTTAAAGTATATTTAGAATATATTTTTACCATTTAATATAATGTTGGTCATTGGACATAATTTTACAATTAAACCGAACATAAACAAGTGTCAATCTTTTGATAGTTATAATCTCTTAAAAACACGCTTTTTGTTTCGACAGCGGGAATTAATTTTAAATTAATTTCTGCCACTTCTGTGTTTTGAATTTAGAAAAATGGATTCCATATTTGGAATCAGGATGTCCAAATTGTGTAAATAGGTAACTTTTATTTTTAGACATTTTGAATAATTACTGTGGTAAATATTTTATTTACCATGGTTAAGGGTAAATCTGGTAAATAAGGGTTAAAAAATAATATTATAATAATACTAAATTATCCTAAAACGTGTCCTAGACTTATTGGTTGATACATGTTCGACCATAGGCATCTTTGGGTCTATTTCGGGACCCCATGGTGCCACTTGTAGGTGATAGGGACACTTTATTTTAATTAAGTTAAAATGAATAAAAAAATGACACAAGCATATATCTTTTAGAAAAACAATTATTACATAGGGTTATATATGTTAGATTTTAGATTATAAATATTCATTAGAAAGATAAAACTATTTCCTACATAATGATATTTTATTTATAATTTTTAGACATTAAATAATTTATTTTATTTATGACACAATGATGATGCAGTAATTACTAAAATAGTGAAAAATTAAATTAATTGATATTATAAATACCCAAATAAATATAATATGAAACTTTTAATGAATTAAACTAATTTTCTAGGATAATATGATATATTAGTATTGATTTAATTTACTTTTTTCGAAGTAATCAATCTGTTATGAGTTTCAAAAAAATCAACTATTGAATAGTGTCAAAATTGACATAAAAGAGTTCTTAAAACAAATATTATATTATTAATTGATATTAAATTCCTAAAAATCTAATGTTCGGAAAAGAGACTTATATCATGATAGTTTTATCATTAATGGACCACTTGGGGGGTCGCTTGGATGTATATAGTAAGTTTATTAACCATATTATATAAAAATACAAAGAGACATTGTAAAAGTGAAACTAATTAACTTAGAGTTAATACTTAAAGATAAGGTTAATATAAGTACCCAAACCTGTCTAAATTCTATTGGTTGAGTTGTTTTCGACCCATCCCAACCTTAAACTTTGAATAGTCAACTTTTGAGCCATTGGAAACCGAATATGAATTTATTATAAACTAATATCTCTAGCTTTTCCAAAGGTGCCCCTCACCCCTCTTATAAAAGGGCACTCCTCCTTCTCATTTCTTCACACCTTCAAAGCCTTTTGGTTCAGCCAAAATCTGCCCAAATACTCTCCCAACTTCCCTCACTACAACCTATAGGCCTTATTTTGATCAGAAAGCCAACCTAAGCAGCCCTTTTGATCAAATCAAAATGAAGAACCCGAAGAAGAGGTAATGATTTCACCACCCTTTTTCCAAGTTCATTACTTCTTCCAATTCTTCTTCCTTTGTTGTTACCATTCTAAAATAATAACTCCAGTATCATATATATACTGTGATGTTATTATAAATATGTTACAACCATATTCAGTATTCTATCCACCCTTTGAATAACATGTCACCATACGTGCGTACATACGGCTTACCGTCTCCACATCGTGGTGTAATTGTTATTCAATATAATATTATTTGGATGGGTATAATAATGATGTGTAACTCATGTAAATAATAAATATAACATGTTAATGATTCAGTATATATGATATAACATCCTTTTATATATTATTTTAATATCAAAAGAATGATATTGTCGCTCGTGCGTACGTATGGACTACCGTCTCCACGAATGCGATGAGATTCATTCTCCATCGTATCCATTCAAGTATAATTATCATTTGATGATTTAAAAAATTATGTTTAAGGACTTGATATAATTATGGATATGAATAATATACAACCTATCCTTTACAAACATGTCTTACGTAACAAAACATATAAAAGAAAACAAGTAAGTTAACACCCGAAAAAATGATAATACTAAGATATTATTATCAAATCAATATTAAAAGATCATATATGATATCATATTAATGTATATGATTCTTGTATAATTTAATAACAATTATTTCACCATTATACGGGAGGTTAACCTACCCCAACCAAGGAAAAGTACAAGGTAAGGGTTATTTCACAATCTCTTCATTATCCGAGGTTGTTTATATGTAATAATATACTGGGATCTCTTTATCATCCACATCCATGTTTCTTCAAAATGTATTTCAAAACATTTTTATTATTTACAGGAATATGGGTTAAAGTCATTTATACCCTTGTTTGACTTTTTATAAGAGGAATCTTTCCGTCGTTTTCAAAACAAGGTCCTTTTTAACCTTTTCGACAGAATTAAGGTAAGAATGTTTTTTTAACTTATACGTCGAGTGCGGTTATTTTCTGCCGTTATAAAATCTTCAAAGTTTTCCTTACAAGCTTATAAGAATATTTTCAAGAAAATGTTTTATTTTATATGGATCTTAAATGATTTCAAAAATAGAAAGAGGTATTTCTCCAAAAAGTGTTTTGATTTCATCTATGTCAACATCATTTGATGGATTTTACGCTTATTTGAAGTTGATTTATTATGATACAAAACTTCTATATTGTATTGAAGGTTTTGTGATATGTTTGACTGTGGATGTGCTATTTTTATACCATTCATAGTTTATGGTGAAATTATTGACATTTCGTATGCTATTTTTAATACGAATGTTTATGTTATGTTTAACCCTTTTCATATCGGAATGCATTGGACTTAATATGTGACGGGTGGATCCCGCTATAGCTCCTCGATGCATCGGTAGGTCTCATTAGACAAACTAGTGTCTTAGCACAAGGCCTTGGCAAAATCTTATTTGTAGTCTTGGCACGAGGCCTTGGCTATGTGGTTATGATAGTCTGGCATTATGCATTCCAACATTATGAAATTGGTTATTGATATTGCATGTGATTATTCGATTAGTAGAATATCCATGTGAACAAGTAAATGGAATTATTTCATTTTACTTTTTCCATACTATGTTGAAGTTCAAGTTTAAAAGGCTTTTGTTTTATTTATACATAGCCTTAAATGTTTATTCTTATTTATGAAAGTTTCCGGTATATTGTTATCCTTACTGGGCATTTGAGCTCACCCCTTTTCTATGTTTTATTTTTCCTATGAAGTGAAGAAGTAAATTATGAATGACCTGCAGGGATATTATGTGGGGATATGAGTGTGGTTTATGGAGACAATATGTTGTTGTAGTAGTTTTTCATTTTATGATGTAATGTAAGACTTATGAATATATCTAGTGTTTCCAAGGCTACTAAACCAATCGGTCTTTCGAGATTTGAGATTTCTTGTGATCATGCCAATGTTATGTAATAATGCACCGACTCTGGGTAACTAGGGTCGGGGCATTACATTTTTGTAACTTCATTCTTATTGAAATAGTTAGAAAAATTATATTTCTATACCCCATGTAAAAACATTTCACCACCACATTAACATATTTTTGTTGAGAAATAAATTATCCAAAAGGTTTTTTATTAACTTGTAATATAAGGAATAATATATGTCACCAATCATTAACATTTTAAATTCATTTTCATCATTTTGGATTACTATTAAAATATAATTTTTTTAAACAAAAAATTATTATAAGGTAATCATTGAGATATATAATAATTCTATCCTTGGTGGCCTTCTTCCCATATAAATAGTAATCATGTTTTCCTCTAATGAATAAAAAATTTACAAAAAAAGATTAAATATTGAGTACCAATACCTTGGTTATAGTTTTAATTTTTATAATGGAATTATTACTTTTCATCTTTCTATTCATTATCGAGCATAAAATGTTCTAGTTTCTCAATATAAACTTATTATCCCAAAAAACCATTGATAAATGTTTTTATAACATTAATTGAAAATATTTTTAAATTAATTTGGAAAAAAATAACTAACAAATTATTTATTTCTCCCAATCATGATACTAGGGTAAACACTAAATCAAAATTAACACTTTTAATTTTTTCAATAAAAATTATACACATTTATTTTTTTTCCTTATCACATTTATATTTTCATTAACCTTATTTAAAAAAATTTATTTGGAAATGATACATTTTTTGATCATATAACATAGTCCAAAGTTTTGTTCTTATATAATTTTTTTATTACTAGTTATATTAAATTGAACCTACATTCTTCTCTTGATATGACTATAAAATCTATTGACTCAAAAACTAATATTTTTTATATTTTTATAGACCCTTTATTATTTTTGTTTTATCCTTTGTTGACATGCCACCAACATTATTATCATAGTCAATTTCATCTTACCAATTCTATTTTTATAGTTTTATAAGTTATAACACTATATAAAATTTATCATCATCCTCAAAATAAACCATCAAGTAAACTATAATGACCCATACCATTAGACATCAATGGATCTTTGAAAAGACTAGACCTATAGTTTTGGATTAGGAATAAAATCTTATTAGTATGTTTTAAATGATTTAAGGTTAGCATTAGAGGTATAATTATGGGTAAAAGTGATATATAATATATTTTTAGGAATATTTTATTCAATTAGATTCTTGTTTTCTACATTTAAAATACACAACATCCTCTATGTTTGTTAACCATATTTCTATTAGTAAGATTAGTATTATAAAATCAATTCCCCTAATTCCAAAATTAATGTGGTAGGACATAAATACATGTATGGTCTCATTATAAGTACATTTAGGGTCACTTAACAATAAATAGTTCTCAAATGGTATTTTAAAAAAGAAATTTCACCACCATAATTTCATGTTCATCACCCCATTGGTTTAAGTTGTAAGGGGATATATGGGAATTCCATTCAATTACTTTTCTTCCATATCCTCACTCTTTTGGTTCCCCTTGGATATGGGTTGATAAATATTTGTATCCATAGATAATTGTGGTAGGTTTATCTCATACTACCTCTTATCTTCATTTTTTCCTTCTTACCCAATTATTTGAATTAGTTTAGAGTATGGATTTATGTTGTATTTCACTAGATCATGGTGAAATGAGACTAATTTGATGGTTAATTTAAAATATAATGGTAAATGAGTCAAGGATAGAATGGATATGTTTAATTTCATGAAATTTAGATAAATGTGTTTATCTTTATTGATTGCATCAGATTGTCTGTCAATTTTTTGTGAAAAGGGATGATAAATCAGATGATAGTTATAAGGATTTTTTGAATAGATAGAGTGGGAGTCATCTATGAGTTATATAATTTTTTCATTATATTCAAGTGAGGTTATGTTGTATTGTGTGAATTTCATCTATCATGACTATTTTTTTGATATGGTAAATTAATTATTTATTTTTATCTAATTAAGTGATTATTTATATTAGATAGAGGCTTATGGGTAAGGTGGGAATTTGGATAGGTTATAAAAAATGAATGAAACTCATTGGAAGTGGTTAACTCCATAAAATAGGTGGGTGGTTCATATAAATTAATAATTTTATATGTATTTTCATACATTGTGTGATTTTATATGCGACAAGTGGATGGAACATACTTTAGTGGGATTCAATGGGGTTTGAGGGGACATAAAAATATGTATGTATTATTAGGATCATGTCAATTATTTCATATATGTTCCCTTGGAAATTTAGTCACTCTGTGAATTTCTTATGTGATAAGATTAGGATTAATAGTGGACCACATAAAGGGTTATCATCCCAAAGAAATGTTTGGATTAACCTGATGTGGTCATGGGAATTTATGTGACACACTTTATAGAGAGTGGTGAGATATGTGTGGGTTGAGGGATGGGTATTTTCAAGAAATTTTATAAGAGAAGGGTTCAAATAGAGTGGAAACCAATGAATGATAATAAAAAAATTATAGTGTTAATATAATCAAGAAGGGGGATTCTCTAAATGGTATACTAGTATGATAACAAATCAAGAATATATTACCCTAGGGGTTTATGGATGGTTTGAGTTAATAATGAGAAATATCGGCTAATTATATAATATCTTGAAAACCTGAACATTCGAATTACATGACTTGAAATAAATATTTCATTATATATATTCCTAATACCTATTAAGTTTATAGTATTTGGCAATTAAGATAAAACTTTAATTAACGAATCTCTTGTAATTTTCATCTTATGGAATTTTTCCACTATATTAGTAAATTATTAACCCATTATAAGTTTTCAACATCGCCCAAAAATTATCCACATATGATACTCTTCTATAAATTTCTTACTTATCTTATATTTATAACATCAGGAAATGAAAATTTATGAAATGGGCGAGATCGAATGCTCAATAAGAGAAATATTATCATACTTTCATCATGGATTAAATCACAAGCTTATGAGAAAACATGAGGATGGGATATATATTATTAAAAGAACATGATTCAATGAGAGTTGTCCATAATTCATGATAGAAGGGAATTCAATCTCAAATTATGAACTTATACCATGGAAAAAGAGTGTAAAAATAATACATAATAAACATGATCCATGGAGAGTAACATAATCATATAATAAGGAATATCAAATACGCATATGAATAGATATTCAAAACACTTATATAATAGTATTGAATTCAAGATTATTTTTGCGAATGTAGATAATTACCATAATGTTTATACCCAATCATATGATTATATCTAATCCAAATCATGTTCACACAAAATCTTGTGAACATGGATAATCCACATCATTTTACTACTCAATCTTATGAATGCCTCAAATATGTGTCATGTCAATACACAATATTATGAATATAGTTAATACAAATTAAATTCACACTCCACATCATTACCTTATGAGGTACAAAAACATTACCAATATATTAGAGGGTGGTAAAGGAATCCACTCATAATTATCCATATGTATCTGTTCCATATGAAATTAATCATCATCGAATCAAAAATAACATGAAAAAATGGATTTTATATCCCTTTAAAATAGAATCATATTAAGAAAGAATTCATAATTCTATCAATAATCATAACATGATTTAACCATGGACAATAAATGGCTATCCAAATATATTCTGTTACTTTATAGGTAAATACCATTCAATCAATATAATAGATTATATAGTATTTAAAACATATAGATTAAGGGTATACAGTTAAGTGAACAATTTCCATAATCAATTGATTTATAGAATATAGGTGAACACAATTCAATCAAAGGAATAGAAAATAGGTTATTCAGAGATGAAATTTATTGTAATAATAATTGTGTTTATACATTGAATATTGTAACACCCCAGGTAAATAAAGAATATGACATTTTCATATTTATCCATATTTGTGAATAAAATATTAATATGACTTTAAATGGGACGCTATGCTCGATGGCGTACCCAACACGCAACAACGAGTTTCTTGGGAATCTTACGTTGCACTCTAATAATAAAATAATATTATTTTAAATGGTAGTTAACATGTAGATGTTGTATTGGAGGGAATGGATAGAAATAACTAAAATATGATTATATATGTTTTTAAATGTTTTTACATTTATCCAATAAAAGATAAAGGCATAAAATACGGAAAGAATTCAATTTTAGGCTTATATGCCCTAGTTTTTACTAAAGGTTCACTTATCGCCATTTGATGGAGAACCGTCATTAAATATAGTTTTGTTCACTCTTATACATACTTTTGGACAAAATAAAACTCTTCTTAAGAATTGGGACATCAAAATTTACTTTGTGTAAATTTTTGGTATCTTTCTGATAAAGTTCATTTTTTAATGAATAGTGTAAAATGTTGTATTTTAATTAAAAACCTCTTTTTAATCTAATTTATTTATATGATTAGATTATCTTTTGAATTGTTTTTAAAGTGAAATTAGAATATATTTTTACCATTAAATACAATAGTGGTCGTTGGAATTAATTTCACTTTGAAATCAGACTTAAACTAGTGTCAATCTTTTGATACATATTGTTTCATAAAAATACGCTATTTGCTCTGACAGAGGGAATTAATTATTAAATTAATTAATGTGACTTATATGATTTGAATTTTTTAAAATATACTTCATTTTTTAATTCGGAATATCACATATATCTTAGGGTGAATTTTTGGGATTTTTCTGAAAAACGTCAATTTTTGATGAATAGTGAAACCACTAAGTGGTACTTATAAAAACTGATTTTCCGTTTAAATGAAATTTTGCCATATTTGTGTTTTGAATTTCAAAAATATGACATAAATGGTTGTAATTAAGAAGTAAAATGTGGTTCAATGGGATAAAAATAATTTTTTGTTGAATAATAACTTATTAAGTTTTTAATCGCGATTAGAGGTAATTAGTGTAGTTTAAGGTAAAAATAATGTTTTAATAATATTAAATGAACTTGAAACATGTCCTAGCCTCATTGTATGTGTCATGGCCGACCAAGAAAACCCATGGGTCAACTTGGGGACCCCATGAAGCCACTTTGGTTGGAAAATGACATTAATATCTTTTTATTTAAAGTTAAAGTAAAAATGAGACAAACATGAAATGTTTTACTAAAACAATTTTTACATGGGGTTATACAAATCGGATTTTTTACTATAAATATTCATTGTAAATATAAAAATATTTCATACATCATAGTATTTTTTTTATAATTTTTAGACATTAAATAAATTAAATTATTTATGACATCATGATGATGCAACGATGACCTCATTATTTGACGATTTAAATAAAATGAAAAGACAATGTAATATCTAAGACCTACACATGTCCAAAACCTATTGGATGAGTGGATTTAGAACTCTTATCACCTTATCCTCGAAACACATCAATGTGTGACATCTTAAATCCGAATACCATTTTAAAATAAAGTGACTTTTCTTTACCTTCCAAGAGTGCCACTCCTCTCCTCTTATAAAAGGCCCCCACCTCTACCTCCTTACCCACACTCCCAAAGCCTTTGGATCTTCCAAACTCTGCCCATTTTGTCTCTCCACTTCCCTATCTTACTCCTTGAAGCCTCAGTTTGGGCAGAAGTCTTCCCAAGGAAGCCTTTGAGCTCAAACCAAAGAGAGTTACCCGATTTTAAGGTAATGTCTTCACTTGATTCCTTTTGTTTTATTTTGCTTCTCCAACCCCCTAAACTCTTTTTATTCATTTATTTTGTAACAAATCCAGTATCTTCAATATACTAGGATGTTTTTATAATAAGGATTCTAGCTACACTTTCACACACCTACATCTAATGGTTAAAGAACATACTATTTCCGTGGATGGCGAATTTCGGCCTCCCGAAACGATGATTGTTCAACATTTTTTTAACACCTTCAAAGGTGGCCATTAAGATGACACTATATTTATATATGATATATAATATGTTTATTTTTTCCTTAAACTTATGTATTTTTCATTTTGGGCATAACATTATGGTTTCCATTATGGGTAAACATGATATCTTCATTTAAGGAAGTGCGGACTACCGCCCCCTCAAAGTGATGTGATTCGTTAATGCCATATGTGGGACGTATAAAGGATGGATTTAAAGTTATTATATATAATGTTATACTGGAATTATAATATACCTCTATATCATTATTATTCCATTCCATAAAAATATGAAATATAAATGAAAGTAGTGTTCATGCGTACGTACGGCTTACCGTCTCCATGAACGGTGCATTTCATTTCTTATCCCCAAATGTAATGTACTATTATAAGTACATGTATATAATGGATATATATGATGAATGATACATCTAAATGATGAATATAATTCTGGAATTAAAATATACATACCTCCCATTTAGTTTTAATTCCATTAATATGACATAGAAATGAAAGTAGCATTCATGCGTACGTACGGCTTACCGTCTCCATGAACGGTGCATTTCATTTCTTACCACTAAATGATTATGTAATATTATAAATACATGTATATTCTGGATATATATGATATATATGATATCCAAATCATGAATATAATTCTGGATATAATGAACATTTGACCACACAAACAACATGTAATTGTAAGAAGTCCACTTTCGACTTAAGAACCAAATATCGACAAAACAAACATTATTAACTTAAATGATTACATAATGTTTATAACATGGAAATAAGTGATATAAAAGGAATAATGAACTAGAAAACGGTTCTTAATAAATTGTAAATTAACTCAAGTTTATTATTCAGGACGTTAAAGAACGACCGAGTCAAGTCGGACCTGAGGTAAGGGATCCTACTCCTCTCTTTCTTTTTAAGTACACTCTTTTATGTCATTCATTCTAAGCTCATCTTTCTTGTTATTGGGATGTTATTTTATATTAATCTTACTGTAATTTTTATGTTCATATGATGAGAGACCCTATTATCTCTCATCAATCCATTTTGGAAGTTTTGAGTGGCACCGTTAGGCTGCCGAATTTTCGTAAGAGATCTAACCTCTCTCTTTCTCTTTAAGTACTCTCCTTTATGTCACTTCTTTTAGGATCCTATTTGTTATGATGGGGGATGTTCTTTTATATTCCTATTTCTATACATTTTATTGTAATGTGATGAGATACCCTATTTGATCTCATCAATCCATTTTTGGAAGTTTTATGTGGCGCCGTTAGGCTGCCGAGTTTTCGTAAGGGATTTTTCATCTCACTTTTATTCCCGTGAGATTTATGCTACATTTTCCACAATTTCCTTTGAGTGGTGTATGTACTGACCATTAGTTTACTCATTGTGTAATATTCTTTCATTTATGAGTATTTACATCAATTTTGTATTGTCCTTCTTTCACGGGGCGTATGTTTCGAAAGATACCCATGTCGGTAAGGGAACCTTTCACCCTCCTCTTTTTAAAAGACTTATTTTGTTATGTATTTTAATTCACATAATATTATTTTGGGATATGTTCTTCTATATCCTTATTGATGTAAATTTTATGTCCAAGTGATGAGATACCCTTTTTATCTCTCATCAACTATTTTTTCTGAATTTTGAAGTGACGCTGTTAGGCTGTCTAATTATTGCAAGGGAACTTCTTAACCCAATTTCGATTCTTTGGGATAAACTTGTAAACCTTTAATATGTCATTCTATGATTATGTGTGAATTTCCTCTGATTGTTTTACACTTAATATCCACTTATATTTCGTGTATTCGTTTGTCACACACAGTTATGTAACTGATTTATCCTTAATCCAAAGATACCGTCTTTGTATGGGACTTTATCTCAATCTCCTTTCATTGAGGCATATTTTGTTTTATACACAAATTTATTTTATACGTTGTATAAACCCCTTTGACTTTTACGTTTATCCAAAAGGAATCTTTTTATATGAAGCGTTTTACTAAACGACAAAAGGGAATGTTTTTTTCGTACGTATGCGGCGACAACAACTTCTCCGCCGCCATGACCATTATTTGAGTTTCGACTTCCTCTACAAGCCATACATTCTTTTTAAAAGAAAAATAAATACCATGTTTTAATTTTCTTTTATTTTGGTATTGAAAATGGTTTTCATAATGTATTTATATCAATGTGTTGTATTGATATCTTGTTATTGAAAGGTGGAAATGTTATGTTTCCTTTATGCATGTTTTATGTGATAAGATTATGTTATGGTTATTGGGCATTATTATGAAGACGGGTGGTTCCGTGATAAACTAAGGGCGGGTGAGCCCTATATAGCTCTCCAATGCATTGGGTAACACGAAGGAGTGAAATTTTAAGGTTTCTCTGAAGAGATTTAGGGAATATACTATGATGGGTATTCCAAACGTAACCAAGAGGGTTACTCCCTACGTAAGAATGTTATGAATGCCTCAGGTTACCTTTATATCTTATGATTTCTATGATTTATTCATGGTTTGATGAGGTATGTTAAAGTGCCTATGTTTTATGGGTAAAGTATGATTTCATTCTTATGTATATATGAACTCATGTTTCCTTTTCGTATTTTTATAACCCTTACTGAGATTTTTATGCTCATCCCAAGTTTTTGAAATGTTTTTCACAGGTCAAGGGAAAGGTACATGATGTGATGATAGTGTCAAGGATGTGTCAAGAAAGAATCCATGTTTTATTTTAAATATGTTTCCATTTATGGGAAGAATGAATATTGTCTTTTATCTAACCACTTTGTTTAAATGTGCAATGTAATGCAAGTTTCATGATCTAATTCTCTAAAACTCTAAACCTAAAAAGATCCTCAATGTGTAATCTTGTAATAACTCAAGATTAAGTAAGGTTTAAGGCTAGGGCCTTATAGTTGGTATCAGAGGTCGGTTTAGATAACTTTAGAGGTTAGGGTATTCCTTAAGCATAAGTAACATTACAATAATGATTAGGATTTCAGAAAGAGTCCTAGTTTTAGATAAAGTGAATGAGTAAGTATATCTTAGTGTTTACCTTCCTCATTAGTACATGATGGTTTTGTTGATATAATCACACTGACATTTCTGTTTTTAGTGAATGGATGGATGTAGCAGCCACCAAAGAGACAACAGGTTTGAAGGAAACTGTGGTGGTTCTCTGATTAAGATACTAGATAAAATGGAGGATTCAATGAGGAAACTCGTGGTTGTTCTAAACCAAATATCAAGGAGTCATGATCAACCACTTGAACCTTGGTATGTTCTGTAATGCATCATGTACAAGATGACCAATCGATGTGTAAGTTCAGGTAATAATTATAAAGGTAACCATTAGAGTTTATATAATCCTTACTTTTGAGGTAATTATGGGTTATTATATGATATGCTGGAAAATGAAAGGCATGAGATAAACTTGAGGTTAAAATATGTTATGATCATTTTTGATGATTTTTTTCTCTTTTTGGGGAATGATTTAAGAATTATATAGTTTTGTAAAAAGGACAACACACAGACCGTGTGACAACCCGTCGCGTCGGACAAAGCTGCAGGAATCGAACCGACAACCAAAGTGCGACTGGTATTTATCACCTACCACTGGACTACGTGAAGTCCCTGGTTAGTTTTACTGATTCTTTTTAGTTATATGATTTTATGAATTAAGAGTAAGTTTATTTTGGGTTATTTATGAAAATGATTAACCTATCATGGAGGATATGTGATTAGGTTAATTATTTTTCAATACGAGACTTTAGGAGCAACTGATGTTGTTTGGAGATAAATGTTACGATTTAACATGGAAGACTATGTGACTAAATCCTTAAAATATTTGGGTTTCAATCTTAGATTGGTTTACTTTGAAGAATTTTATGGACAAATTGTTTATCGGATGGTCCTCGTTGAACTTTGGGTTTTGTTGGACAAATTTTGGAGATTAAGCATAGATTTTCTTTTTAATGGGTTATCCTTTTCTGGATTATCTGACCTTGTACTAACCTTTTTGGTTTTGGTTTTGGTTAAAGCCTAAAGACATGGGATGTGTATAGTTCTTTTTGGTGGATTAGGTGATTCTCTAGAATTTGATTATAGTACTCTTAATGCGAACAAGTCTCTGTAAATACTCGTCTTTTGGAAAAAAATATGAGTTTGATTAAGGAATCTAGTAAAAGTTGAAAGACAACATGATGAGTGATTATGTTTCCTTATGAATAAATTCCTCAATAAAAAGTAACTTAAAACAAAAATGTTGTCTATTAACTTTTCCTACTGGGGAATCGAATACTGTTTAACCCATCACACGTTTGTGATTTTCTTATGGTTAACTTTCTCCTAGACATGTTTACTATCACTCTCCCTCAAGAACATGACCCTTTGATTTTTCTTCCATGTCTATGTTTATCTACATATGGGTTAAATCGGGTGACCTCTGTACTTATCTTCCTTTATTTTAAAGTGATTGTTTTACCGACTCTTGTTCCGATGTGGGACTTTCAAGGATGTTTCCAAGCTCAATTTTAAAAATTGCGAGGACGCAATTCCCAAAAGGGGGGAAGGATGTAACACCCCAGGTAAATAAAGAATATTACATTTTCATATTTATCCATATTTGTGAATAAAATATTAATATTACTTTAAAGGGGACACTATGCTCGATGGTGTACCCAACACACAACAACGAGTTTCTTTGGAATCTTACGTTGCACTCTAATAATAAAATAATATTATTTTAAATGATAGTTAACATGTTGCCGTTGTATTCGAGAGAATGGATATAAATAACTAAAATATGATTACATATGTTTTTAAATGTTTTTACATTTATCCAATTAAAGATAAAGGCATAAAATACGGAAAGAATTCAATTTTAGGCTTATATGCCCTAGTTTTTACTAAAGGTTCACTTATCGCCTTTTGATGGAGAACCGTCATTAAATATAGTTTTGTTCACTCTTATACATCCTTTTGGACCAAATAAAACTCTTCTTAAGAATTGGGACATCAAAATTTACTTTGTGTAAATTTTTGGTATCTTTCTGATAAAGTTCATTTTTTAATGAATAGTGTAAAATGTTGTATTTTAATTCAAAACCTATTTTTAATATAATTTATTTATATGATTAGATTATATTTTGAATTGGTTTTAAAGTGAAATTAGAATATATTTTTACCATTAAATCCAATAGTGGTCGTTGGAATTAATTTCACTTTGAAATCAGACTTAAACTAGTGTCAATATTTTGATACATATTGTTTCATAAAAACACGCTATTTGCTCTGACAACGGGAATTACTTATTAAATTAATTAATGTGACTTATATGATTTGAATTTTGTAAAATAGACTTCATTTTTGGATTCGGAATATCAAATATAGCTTAGGGTGAATTTTTGAGATTTTTCTAAAAAACTTCAATTTTTTATGAATAGTGAAACCACTATGTGGTACTTATAAAAACTGATTTTTCCGTTTAAATGAAATTTTTCCATCTTTGTGTTTTGAATTTCAAAAATCCGACATACATGGTTGTCATTAAGAAGTAAAATGTGGTTCAATGGGATAAAAATAATTTTTTTGGTGAATAGTAACTTATTAAGTTTTTAATCGCGATTAGAGGTAATTAGTGTAGTTTAAGGTAAAAATAATGTTTTAATAATATGAAATGAACTTGACACATGTCATAACCTCATTGGATGAATCATGGCAGACCAAGACAACCCATGGGTAAACTTGGGGACCCCATGAAGCCACTTTGGTTGGAAATGACATTAATATCTTTTTATTTAAAGTTAAAGTAAAAATGAGACAAACATGAAATGTTTTACTAAAACAATTTTTACATGAGGTTATACAAATCAGATTTTTGACTATAAAAATTCATCGGAAAGCTAAAAATATTTCATACATAATAGTATTTTTTTTATAATTTTTAGACATTAAATAAATTAAATTATTTATGACATCATGATGATGCAGCGATGACCTCATTATTTAACGATTTAAATAAAATAGAAAGATAATGTAATATCTAAGACCTACACATGTAAAAAACCTATTGGATGAGTGGATTGCGAACCCTTATCACCTTATCCAAGAAACACATCAATGTGGGACCTCTTAAATCCTAATACCATTTTAAAATAAAGTGACTTTTCTTTACCTTCCAAGAGTGCCCATCCTCTACTCTTATAAAAGGCCCCCACATCTACCTCCTTACCCACACTCCCAAATCCTTTGTCTTGTCCAACCTCTGCCCATTTTGTCTCTACACTTCCCTCTATCACTCCTTGAAGCCTCACTTTGGGCATAAGTCTTCCCAAGGAAGCCTTTGAGCTCAAACCAAAGGGAGTTACCCGATTTTAAGGTAATGTCTTCACTTGATTCCTTTTGTTTTCTTTTGCTTCTCCAACCCCCTAAACTCTTTTTATTAATTTCTTTTGTAACAACTCCAGTATATTAGATATACTAGGATGTTTTTATAAGAAGGATTCTAGCTACAATTTCACACACCTACATCTAATGGTTAAAGAACACACTGTTTCCGTGGATGGTGAATTTCAGCCTCCCGAAACGATGATTGTTCAACATTATTTTAACACCTTCAAAGGTGGCCATTAAGATGACACTATATTTATATATGATATATAATATGTTTATGTTTTCCTTAAGCTTATGTATTTTCCATTTTGGGCATACCTTTATGGTTTCCATTATGGGTAAACGCGATATCTTCATTTAAGGAAGTACAGACTACCGCCCCCTCAAAGTGATGTGATTCGTTAATGCCATATGTGGGATGTATAAATGATGGATTTAAAGTTATTATATATGATTTTATACTGGAATTATAATACACCTCTATATCATTATTATTCCATTCCATAAAAATATGAAATATAAATGAAAGTAGCGTTCATGCGTACGTACGGCTTACCGTTTCCATGAACGGTGCATTTCATTTCTTATCCCCAAATGTAATGTACTATTATAAGTACATGTATATAATGGATATATATGATTAATGATACATCTAAATGATGAATATAATTCTGGAATTAAAATATACATACCTCTCATTTAGTTTTAATTCCATTAATATGACATAGAAATGAAAGTACCGTTCATGCGTACGTACGGCTTACCGTCTCCATGAATGGTGCATTTCATTTATTACCTCTAAATGATTATGTAATATTATAAATACATGTATATTATGGATATATATGATATATATGATATCCAAATCATGAATATAATTCTGGATATAATGAACTTTTGACCACACGAACAACATGTAATTGTAAGAAGTCCACTTTCGACTTAAGAACCAAATATTGACAAAACAAACATTATTAACTTAAATGATTACATAATGTTTATAACATGGAAATAAGTGATATAAAAGGAATAATGAACTATAAAAAGGTTCTTAATAAAGTGGAAATTAACTCAAGATTATTATTCAGGACGTTAAAGAATGATCGAGTCATGTCGGACCCGAGGTAAGGGATCATACTCCTCTCTTTTTAAGTACACTCTTTTATGTCATTCCTTCTAAGCTCATATTTCTTATTATTGGGATGCTATTTTATATTAATATTACTGTAATTTTTATTTTCATATTATGAGAGACCCTATTCTCTCTCATCAATCCATTTTGGAAGTTTTGAGTGGCGCCGTTAGGCTGTCGAATTTTCGCAAGAGATCTAACCTCTCTCTTTCTCTTTAAGTACTCTCCTTTATGTCACTTCTTTTAAGATCCTCTTTGTTATGATGGGGGATGTTCTTTTATATTCCTCTTTCTGTACATTTTATTGTAATGTGATGAGATACCCTATTTTATCTCATCAATCCATTTTTGGAAGTTTTAAGTGGCGCCGTTAGGCTACCGAGTTTTCGTAAGGGATTTTTCATCTCACTTTTATTCCCGTGAGATTTATCCTACATTTGCCACAATTTCCTTTGAGTGGTGTATGTACTGACCATTATTTTACTCATTGTGTAATATTCTTTCATTTATGAGTATTTACATCAATTTTTTATTGTCCTTCTTTCATGGGGCGTATGTTTCGAAAGACACCCATGTCGGTGAGGGAACCTTTCACCCTCCTCTTTTTAAAAGACTTATTTTTAAGTGACACCGTTAGGCAGTCTAATTATTGCAAGGGAACTTCTTAACCCAATTTTGATTCTTTGGGATAAACTTGTACACCTTGAATATGTCGTTCTATGATTATGTGTGAATGTCCTCTGATTGTTTTACACTTAATACCCACTTATATTTCATGTATTCGTTTGTCACACATAGTTATGTAACTGATTTATCCTTAATCCAAGGATACCGTCTTTGTATGGGACTTCGTCTCAATCTCCTTTCATTGAGGAATAATTTGTTTTATACACAACTTTATTTTATACGGTGTATAAACCCCTTTGACTTTTATGTTTATCCAAAAGGAATCTTTTTATACGAAGCGTTTTACTAAACGACAAAAGGGAATGTTTTTGTCGTACGTATGCGGTGACAACGACTTCTCCACCACCGTGACCATTATTTGAGTTTCGGCTTCCTCTACAATCCATACCTTCTTTTTAAAAGAAGAATAAATACCATGTTTTACTTTTCTTTTATTTTGGTATTGAAAATGGTTTTCATAATGTATTTATATCAATGTGTTGTATTGATATCCTGTTATTGAAAGGTGAAAATGTTATGTTTCCTTTATGCATGTTTTATGTGATAAGATTATGTTATGGTTCTTGGGCATTATTATGAAGACAGGTGGTTCTGTGATAAACTAAGGGCGGGTGAGCCTGATATAGCTCTCCAATTCATTGGGTAACGTGAAGGAGTGAAATGTTAAGGTTTCTCCGAAGAGATTTAGGGAATATACTGTGATGGGTATTCCAAACGTAACCAAGAGGGTTACTCCCTACGTAAGAATGTTATGAATGCCTCAAGTTACCTTTATGTCTTATGATTTCTATGATTTATTCATGGTTTGATGAGGTATGTTAAAGTGCCTATGTTTTATGGGTAAAGTATGATTTCATTCTTATGTATATATGAACTCAAGTTTCCTTTCCGTATTTTTATAACATTTACTGAGCTTTTTATGCTCATCCCAAGTTTTTGAAATGTTTTTCACAGGTCAAGGGAAAGGAACATGATGTGATGATAGTGTCAAGGATGTGTCAAGAAAGAATCTGTGTTTTATTTTAAATATGTTTCCGTTGATGGGAAGAATGAATATTGTCTTTTATGTAACCACTTTGTTTAAATGTGCAATGTAATGCAAGTTTCATGATCTAATTCTCTAAAACTATAAACCTAAAAAGATCCTCAATGTGTAATCTTGTAATAACTCAAGATTAAGTAAGGTTTAAGGCTGGGGCCTTATAAATATAATTAGGAAATAAAAAAGTAGTCATTGATAATTTCCCTTATAGATATTTATTGAATCTCATTTGTGAAATCACAGGTGAAGAATTAACTAGAAGAGGAATAATAATTTTAGAAGAATAATTAAATTCCACATTGAAAAAAATGGAATTGACCATTTTTCCATGAAATACATTTTAAATAAAAAATGTAGAATAATTGAAAAAAAATTTACTTTTTAAAACCATGAATCATGGGAAATATGATTCAAAATGATCAAATATCCATTATTTTGAAAACATTTAAAAAATAAGTTTATTTTCAAAATTTTATATGAAAAGGATAATCTATAAAGTCAAAATTTTCATCTAAAATAGACTAAAACAATACTTTTTAATGAGTTAATAAAAATACAATATTTCAAAATTCATAAAGTTTTTATACAAGAAAATGTGGAGTGGAATATAAAACTTTTGATTTTGAAAGGATGATTTTTTAAAATATTTTGGAATACCCTTATCGAAATACCACATTATAAAATGTGAATTATATTTTACTTTTAAAAATAAGTAAATTTAATTATAAGGATATTACTAAATAATCCAAATTATAGTTCCCAAAAAAAGAGGAAAACTTTGACGGGGTAGAAAAAAAATTATATAGAGGAAACGATCTATTAGAAAGAATGTGATTTGTTCTTTATAATATTAAAATTTAATTTGAGGAGGTATCTAATCAATAAAGATGATATTTATTAAAAGAGGAAACTATCACAAATATTGGAATTATATTATCATCAATTAATATATTAAATTCATCTTGTAAGACTATAGTAAAAAATGAATCATTATGACCAATGAAAGAAGTTGAGCCAAGAAAAACCCTTGCATATTTTGAAATTTTTGAGTCAAAAACCATTAAGAGAAAAAAAAAATTGAGTAAAAACTCCAATATAATTAAATATAATATAATAAATATTCAAAAATATTAATGTTTCATAGATACATTATTCTAATTAAAAACATGGTGTATAAAAATAAAAATTTCCCAATTGGGGAAACTGAGATAAGAAACCCATATCTTGTTCCTAATTTGTTCTATTCTTATAACTAACATACTAAAAAATAAAATTATCTCAATTATAAATATTATTAGAAAATTTATTCTTCTATATATAATTTAATATTGAAATTTTATCATCATATTTTATTTTTTTATTTTATTTTTTATTATGTTTTCATGAAAATTGATTCAACGTCGGACATATTTTGTAATTTTAGTGATCAAATATGATATTAACATAATAAGGTAAATTATTAATCAAACAATTAAAAAAATAATAATTTATTATTAACTTATAATAATATTATTATTTAAGTTCTCATATTCATCGATGATAGAGTTTTATTCAACTATTCAACTAGGTGGTTAAATGAACTCAAATATGAACATACTATATCTCGATGGGTGAGTATGGTTAGGGAAGTGTATAATACCATTTTAATAGAATAATAGTGATATTATTTAGTTTTTTTTATCTTTTGGACTCATATATTAAGTCTTTTGGATAAAGAATCAAAATTAATATGAAAAATGGAAACAATGTTACTTCATGGAGGCAATAATTTAAACCATGCACTATTAAAGTTATTTTGTGGTTTGTACATGGATGGAAATGAATAAATATTGGATATTTGATTAATATAATAAAACTTAATTATAATAATGATACCTATTTCATAATATTAATATGGTTTCGTTAGGTTTGGGATACAAAGATTAAGATGAAAAGGTATTGAGTAAGTTATAATCTCTTTGTTACCATGGAATTTTCATTAAAAGTACTCATATAATTGAAGGGAACATGATAAATAATTGAGAACAAGGATTATGAACTTGAGATAGTATTATATTAAGAGTAAAATTTTAGATTTTTATGAAGGTATTTAAAGGAATTAGTGTTTAACTAAGGGGATGAAGTGTACCCTTTTATAAGTGATGTAAAGGGAACTTTTGTGAATATCCTTTACTTTTTAATGATATCATTGAACTATTAAAGGGACCAAATCACTAAAAATTATAAATAATGGAATTTGGAATATCATGGTTGATTAAATTCTCAACATAGTGTTTCAAAACTTATTTAAAACACATTTTAATATATTTTCCTTTATATTTTTATTTTTTACCTTTTCTTATTACTAGGGTAACTAGTTTTTACCCAAATAACTTGTTTTTTAAATAAAAATATAAAATAAACACTCTTAAAAAATATAAGTGTGAGGAAAAAAATTAATATCCATTTAGTATAATTAAATTTACAAATAATATAAATTTAGCATTTAAATTAAAACATTTTATACATAAAAAATTGTTTTGTAGAGAAATGTTGTTTTCCCAATCAATGGTTCTAAATATTATTTAGTATTGATTTAAAATTAAATTAGTGATAACTTATTAATATATAATTTTAAAAATAATATTAATTTTTATTTTAGAATATATGAATATATTTTATTATATAAAAACACCACAATATTAATAAATTTATTCTTTTAAAATAATAGTTTTCCACTACTGTGAGCATAAAATGTAATTTTAGTAATCATAATATATGAAAAAAAATTAAATTAACATTATTACATAATATTTTCAAGTTTATATAAAATATTATTTCCATTTTATTGGATTTAACTTGTACATTTTATGATTTTTTTAATATATGCGTCTAAATATGTTTTTAGAGTAAAATAATTTTGATGTTTTGAAAATGATTAAAATGAGTTTTATAAATAAAAAATATTCATTTTAAATGATTTAATTTATTTATAAGTACATACATTTTTTATAAAAAGGTTTTGAAAATATTTATTTCAATCTTTTATTATGATTTTATCATAAAAGTAATGTTTTTAGAAAAATCTGTTTCTTTACTATTCACCTGAAAATAAATGATTTCAAAAAATAAAAATAAAAAAAAGTAATCTTATAAAAATATAGTTATTCTAAATCCAAAAAATTGAGGTTATTTTGGTAAAATTATGATTCATAAATTTTGTAATTTTAATTTTAAATACAAAATATAATGATATTTTTTTATTCGAAAATAAATTTTTAAAAGTTCAATTATTATGATTCATATTTACCATAAATTAATAATTAGATAAAGTTTAATAAATTATTTATATAAATAATATATTTTATCTATATTATACCTATTTTATAAAAATAAATTACATAGAGTGCCAATTTTTGAAAAAAATACATTTTTGGCATAAAATGGTTTTACAAGATATTTAGCTACATTAATTTAATTTTATCAATTCATTAATGTTAATATGATCCATTATTTTTATTTATATATATGTTTCATAATTAATTTTACATTATTTATTTCTACCAAATATATAGATATATTGTAATGGTTATATAAAATTTCATGGTTTGTTTTGGTTTGGTGATGTGTGAAAAGCATGTTATTGAACACATTAGGTTTTTAAGGGGAAAATATTATATAGTAAAATCTTTGGGTGTCACATTATTCCCCTAAAATAAATTGAATCATCATAATTTGATTTATAATCCACTAATGAAAATATATAAGGGTGTCTAAAATATTGGCATCACCCAACATACAATATCTAGGGAGATATCATCCTTTTAGTCATATGGAACACATATTTTTTCTATTGAATAAAATTATCCATAACATTGCATTTTTTAACCATTTGAGGAATGAGTCTATCATTTTCTGGTATTGAAACCCACCTTATATAATTTTATTCTAGAGGGTGTTCCTAATAACCCTTTAATTAATATATAATAATGGGATGATGTAATTTCCTTATTTTGAGTGATTTTTACCCTATATAGGCAGGACCAATAAATTTTAAAAATTATATTAAATTCACCTATATTAAGGATAAATATATTTTAACAAGGAACTTTCCCATAAACATCAACTTGGGATACCATAAAATAATAAGTTTCCATTGATAATAAAATCATCAGGTTAGTGATTTAATGTTCTTAGAAATCAGTCATGATACCCTAGACCAAAATAAAATAATCCATTAAAAAATATAGTATAGAGGATAAGTTTTCCCAAATTATCATTATCCACATCTGTAGTTGTGATTGTATTATTTTTCCCACGATCCTAATGTTTAAGTGGTTTTTGATATCTATAATCCTGGTTAGACCTTATATTGGGGCATTAATTTTTATAATACCCAAACTCCTTGTATTTTAAGTATTTATGTGTGGATGGTGTATTATTTGGAACTCTAATACCTTCCATTTTCTGGATGACATCTTTATTTGATAATCATGAGCTTGATGAATAATCCTTCCACAATTAAAATATTTTCTTGTTCCTCTAGGACATTACATTGGGTGATTCATCCAACATTTTTGATATATAGGATGTTTAATATTGTTTCTATTATCACCTTTATTAAATTATCTAATATGAAACTTCATTTGTATATTATTTTTCTTTATAAATTTTTATAAAGAATTATTTTTTCAATCATACCTTGGGATATTTGGGTGAGTATAAATATAACATTTTCGACACTAACATTTATCCCATATGGTTTCTTATTAAGAAATTTTCTGTATTGTCTATCCATCCATTATTATCTTGGTTCCTCTTAGCTGTATAAATTTCTTAATACAAATGGGTTTATCATGAGTGAAAAATAATAAAATCATAATAGAATGGTCATAAATAACCTCAGGAAAATATAATCAGAAGATTCCTCACTTTATTGAACCATTAGGCTAATATATAATTATTTTAGTTCAACTTTGACAAATCTTAGTTCAATATATGTTTTTTAAGTTGGGATATATCATACCTTTTAACCTATTACCCAAAATAATTTGGGAAATAAATCTTTCATAATGGTTTTTAAGGAAAATGTGAATTAGCCAAAACATATCCACCAGGAGTTTATAGCTAAGTGTGTAGTCCTAGGCACAATTTTTGGTTAGAGTGACTAACTTGGAGGGGGGTGAATCGAGTTACCAATAAAAAAGATTCTATTTAAAATAAAATCTACTTAATAAAATAATCTAGCTAGTTAATCAAAATATTAGATTGATATAAGATCTGTCCTTTTAAAAGATTTATCAAAGAGTGATTATGTCTCAATTAAAATAATGTTAAAATTATATTAGATTTTTAAATCATTTTATATAAACAAAAACATATATAAAAACTAGTTAAGATTAGTTATCAAAGTAATAATTTTGTTTATAGATTGAAAAATATTTTAGTTTTGATAATAAAACAAAAAAACACAGTAGAATAAAAAAGAGGTTTTGTCTCAAGATGAGACATAATCCCCTCCACATGGAAATCACCTTATTCCAAGTAGATTATAATGATCATCAAATATATCCACAACCAATATTTTGTAAACAAATAACAACAACAAGCTATACAGGCTAAAAATCCTCTTCCATAAATATAAGTGGTAAGTACAATAGTACAAGCCACACAAGGAATTATTTCAAAAAATTCATGGAAAAAAATGTAAAGAGAAAGAGATAATAACATGTATTTTCTAGTTTAGGTGCAGGAGACAATATGTGTTTTAAAAAGAAAGTAACATCGTAGTTCTCAAAAAAAATTAAGAAATGGAAAGAATATGAAAGGAATAGTGATTCTCACTCTGGTGTGCTCAAAATGTTCTAATTCCTCAAATCATCTTTGTTGAGGAGTTCAAGCATTGTTCTTGAAAGTTGTAATAAAAAGAGGAATGTAGGAATTTACAGGTGTTCCAGTTGATCTTTGTTTATATTTCAATTAATTTATGTAAAGGGTATTGTGATTTTATGCCATTTATATTTATATAAGATAAATCATTGAGCTTGTAAAAATTCACAATTTCAATCACACAATGTTATGTATAATTTTCAGATATTTATCGTTGTACCACACACACACAGAGAGATATAGTCCTTCTCACAGATATAGAATTGAGGGTTGAAGGATATCCAAAATAATCATACTTTCTTTGACAATGTCATTAAGACTTGGTCAATTTATCCTTCAATATAAATGGTTGTCTATCCATTCACATGAAAGTACTCTAACAATAACAATAACATGAAGTTGGCGATGATTCAACATATGATAGTAACTCATAATGGCAGTACATCAGGCTGGCTGTGACTCAATGTCCAATGGTTACTCAGAGTATAATGGTGATAGGTCCCGGCGATAGCTCCTTGGTGGTGACAAGCCTAAGAGAAACTCTTTTGTAGTGACAAGCCTGTTGGTAAATAGTCTGGTGGTGAATCCACTGATAGTAGCTCATCCATAGTAGTGACTCCCACCTGGTGATAACTCGACTCAATGATATCTCTTAGCTGGTGGTGACTCACCTCAATACATAGATGAATTATAATAAAATATTTATTTATCATACAAAATGATATCATACAACATGTAAATCATTAGTACCAATAGAATCATTGTTTGTGATTGTGAAAATAAGGAACGTCTAGAAATTCTCCTTATAATGAGGTTCCAATATTCTACCCATTTTTTATGATAAAAAAGTAAAGAATTTTATATTTCATGTACTAAACAATTAAATATAGATAATTTGTGATATATATAATTTAAAACAATCGACTTATAATTTCAAATGATATATGAGTGATATAAACAACAATAATATCAAAGAAATGTAAGATCTTAAAGAGGATTAAAATTAGTCAATAAATTAATAATAAGATATAAAAAGGTAAAATAAATAAATATCATAAATATTTAATTAATATTTCTTATAATATTAAGATTTTCTATTTTCACCCCTTGTAATAAATAAATTACCATTTATATCCCCCTTTGAGATTATAAAAAATAAAAGAAGGATAAAACAAAAAGGATAAGAAAACAAGAATAACATTAAGATATTACACTGAATATACACCCAAAATGTGTTGATTACATAAATCTAAAGATAATGAGTATAAGATAAATGACCCCATCAAATAGTTCATTTAATTAGATTCGCTGTTAGAGGTAAACTAAGGACTGTCTTTGAGATTTTATTTGACTTTATTTTCATCCAGAGGGGATGAAGCAGTTGTAGCAATAGTTGGAGCATAGGTTTGTGATGGAAGGTATGCTTTTTGCAGAGGGAATCAAATCTCAAACAAGAACTAGTCTAAGGAGAAAAATAAGTTCAACTGTTGTTATAGTCATAAGTTGATATAGCGGAGGAATAAGACTGTCTGACTGAGTAATCACTACAGGTCTACATATAAATGGATCTCTGGATGTTTTCGAAAGAATATTCTTCATTGGGATTGTATCTCTTACAATAACAACCACACCTTAAACCTAAAGGAATGGTTTAAAGATGTTGATAAAATTCATAATAATGTGACCACCCCTCCCCATAACAGTAAATAAATCCCTTTTCTCTTCCATGAATCACTACAAAATTGGTGTGAAAACCTTCAATAGACTTACATGTTCATTGAAATATCGTGTGACTGGTGGCATTCCCAAGTTGTATGCCAACAATTTGAAGTTATCATACAACTCATTATTTTTATAAATTCTTGTAAAATAATAATTTATTGATTTCTATATGGAATCCTTATCTAACATATGATTAATGGTATAATTTCTTGTAATCTCATATATGTACTCTCCATTATAGTGTATTTGACTTAATTTATCATCATGTGTCGACACATATCCCAAAGTAGTATTGAGTTATTACTTTATAATTTTTCTAAGTTGCTCTCTATCAATAATAACTGGAGAAGGAGGAGGTGCAGTGGATGATAATGCAATATTAGACATGTATTCTAACTTCTGAGAAAAATTATTCAATCATTCGGGGATAATTTTTTTCATGTCCACTAATAAGGTTTTCATACTTTCTACTTCTCTTGAAATTATTCTATTCTACTCCTCTAACCCCTAAATATGAAAATGAACATTTTTTGTAAATGTGATATTACAAGATCATCCAAATATCGAGTGTTATGTTCATTCATTATGGAAACATAAGATTGTTGAGAGTTCAAGGAATTCTTAAAATATGAAATCAAATTTCCTATTAGGGATTCAAAATTAGAAAACACACTTTTTTGAAAAGATTCTAAATCACTAGTTGTCACATCATCCGGAGACATTACAATCAGGGAAGGAGTATGATCTTTATTTTTAGGTGAAAAAACATCCTCATCTCATATATCTGTTTCCATTGAAAAAAAGACTACAAATCACCAGTTTTATCAATTTGATCCACTAAGGATCCTTCTCCTATACCAGGAATTTCACTTTCTTCAACATCCGAATCATTATAAACAATTACAAGTATAATATAAAAAGTAAATTTGTCCCCCTCTTCAGAAGTACATAAGTTAGGTATGATGTATGAAAGAATAGGTGTTTCTCTGTGAACTAGATGAAATTCTCCATGTTCAGGTATAATAGAGTTCAGTGTGATCAGTATGTTTGGGAGACTGATCCTCCTCACCAATATCTTGTTTATCATCTGTAATAACATGTGGTATTAAATTCATCTTAGCATATTTGTATTTATTCTCAGTTCTAATATATCTTGATACGATTGGGGACAAAGGATGTGACAGAACCATTTCATGATCATGATCACCACTATTCTTATCAGTTCCATCAATATTACCATCTCTTTGATAATCACCATGATAATAATTATCTCTAATATCATAATACTCATAATATTCTCCACCATGATCATCTTCATCTTTACATTCATTTCAATCTGATTTTTCATGATCTTAATCACCAACTTCTTCCTTATAAGAATTAACATCACGGCCATTACCATTATCATAATTGGAAATCTAGTCTCTTGATGATTTTACAATAGATGTTTTGAATTGGTATACTCATGATACTTCTGTTTAATCATAACATCCTTCATCCAAAATGGATTCTCAGTTAGGTAGTGAACAAGGTGGACAGATATATCCAAAAGAAACCGTAGGAGGAGATTTAAGGATCTCCAATCACTCCCCACTTCAATTGAAAATATTTATTCTTGTTCTAAAACATTCTCAACTTTATCACAATCATTATCATCATTATAATATTCAACTAACATATCAGGATCAAGACCATGATCCACCATGTCCTTAGGTCTAGTTGGATTATCAATTAGGTTGAATTTATCATATAATTTATCACTATATCTCACCTAGAACTTATTCTAATGAATCCAACTCACATTGAATCTTTTGAAAATTTTCATTGAAAAACAAAAAACAGCATACTTATCTTCATATTGTTGAACTTATTTGAAAATGTCCTTAGAATACATGATTTCAGATATCATATTAGGGTATATCAAATAGTTTTACCATGAAATTTTATTTCTAATTTCTTACATATGGATAATCATAAATCTATAAAGATTGATCCTTTTTCATTGTTTAATCACAAATAGGAAGTAAAAATCATGATATTTCATAGTATTGAAATATCCCTCTCTAGGACACAATACATTCTATAAAAACTTGAGTAAAAGTTTATAGACACCAACTAGTTCAACATATATAATTATTCATAGTGTACCATCACATGTTAACTATAAGAGATATTATTCATAATTAAATATCCCACTATAACTAGGAATTCTTCCTTGAAATCCTCATATTAACCTTTAAAAGGTACTATTAGGAACTTTTACCATTACTTTGAAGAGAAAGAAAACTATTCTCCATCAATGAGAATTCTTATTTCATCCTCTTTATCTTCAAAAAAAATTATAATTATAATAGAAACCATATACCAACCTTAGATAAAACACATGATTTTTAATTGTAAACTAGTTCATCCACTTCTGGTAATTTATTACATTCAATATGAGTGTATTTCATGATTGAATTGATTGAGGATTTGTCTCATTTTTTTGATAACCAATTTTCACATATATAGGTTTAATGAAACAACAATCAAAATTATTTTAGAGGCTTTATGTTTCTTGGATTGTCATACTTCTTACAGATTTTATTCCACTAATTAATTCACATGGGACATACTAATCAGGTTATGTTTTAGGTGGAATGAAAGAAAAAGGAAAGATGATCTGTTTGAGAGGAAAGGAAGGATTCAGAAGTTCAAAGGATTGATGGTTAAGTGAATCAATTTTATTTATGCTATAAATCATATCACTTAGGGATTCAAAATAATAAAAAATAAAAAAATGTTAATATTAATTCATAAATAAATAGTAACAGTAACAAAAAAATGGTAATAAAAAAATGGTAACAAAGTAATGGTAAAAAAAGTACTGGTGACTTGTTCAATGACGAATCACCAAAGATGACTCATTAATAGTGACTCATCAATGGTAACTCATAAATGGTGACTCGTAAACAATGACTCATCAATGGTGACTCATCACTGGTGAATCATTAATGGTGACTCATCAACAATGAATTATCATCCCAAAATTATCATTCCATGTTCATGTTTTATATAGTTTAATATATCATAATTCAAAGGATTTGTGAAGATATCTTCAAGTTGATGTTCGGTTCTAATAAATTTTAAATTTATATCATATTTTTTATAATGGTCTCTCAAAAATTGATGTATTAAATTATTATGTTTTGTTTTAGAGTGATATTATAGATTATTATAAATTTTTATTGCACTTATGTTATCATAATTTATAGGAACATGTCTAAATTGGTATCCAAAGTCTAATAAAGTATGTTTCATCCATCTACATTGGTCACAACAACTACCTATAGCTATATATTCAAATTAAATATTAGAAAGTGAAAAAAATTCTGTTTCTTACTATACCATGATACTAGATATTTTTTTAAAATATGACATGTTCCATATGTAGTTTTTTCTATCTAACTTACAACCACAAAAATCAGTATCTGAATAACTTACTAAATAAAATGATTTTCCATTAGGATAGAACAATACTAAATTAGTTGTATATTTGTGGTATTTAAAAATTCTTTTAACAACTAATAAGTGTGAATCTTTAGGATTTTCTTAAAAGAGATCACACATACACACACTAAAAATAATATATGGATAACTTGAAGTCAAGTACAATAGGCTTTGAATCATATATCTATATATAGTTTGATCTACTGATTTACCAGCTTCATCAAGATCTTGTTTACAGGTGATAATCATGGGAGTATCACTACTTTTGGTGATCTCTAACCCAATTTTTTTAAAAATATCTTTTTTTATATTTTATTTGATTTAAAATAATCACTTATATATTTTAATTGATCTAAAAACCAAGTTAGAATTTGAGTTCACCCATTAAAATAATTTTAAATTCATTTTTCATTAGTTTTGAAGAATCACTACATAGGGAATCTTTAGTAAGTCCAAAAATAATATCATCCCCAAATAGTTTTTCTATAAAAATATATTTTTAAATTATTTTTATAAAAATATTTGGATCAACTATACCTTTTAAAAAAAATTCAAATTAAGAAAAGAGGTAATCCTATCATACTAAGATCTATGAGCCTATTTTAAACAATATAAAACTTTTTTTAATTTAAACACACTATTTTGAAAATGTGGATTTTGAAATCCAGGGGATTGTTTAACAAAAACATCCTCAATTATAAACCCATTTATGAATTCACTTGTAACATCCATTTGATATACTTTGAAATCCAAATGTGCAGAATAGGAAATCAGTATCCTAATGGCTTCATGTCTAGATACAGGTGAAATGGTTTCCTCATAATCCACACCTTCTTCTTGATTATATAATTGAGAAACTAATCTATCCTTGTTTCTTAATATAGTGTCTGAATCTTCAACCTTGTTTCTAAACATCCACTTCAGGTAAATAGTTAGGGTGTCTATAGGTCTATCAAAAAGTTACCAAACATTGTTTCTTTAAAATTGATTAAGTTACTATTGAATAGATATTACATCAAATTCATCATTAATATCATTATTGATGTTCTTTGGATCAAGTTGTGATAAGAAATCTTGGTGTTCAATTTAAATCCTAAGGGTAGCTCAAGTTTTTGTACCTCTATCTAGGTATCCTATTACTACATCTAAAGGCTGGTTTCAATGAGTCCTAACAACTCTTTGAATAAAGGGGATATTTTTCCCAAGAATTTATTTAGGTTTGGGTTCTTGAAGTTCACTAAATGAACTTCCTTCTTTTTTAACAGATGTTTTATAAGGTTTAGTATTAATTTTTAGATTTGACAGATCATCCTCATGGTTCTATAAGATAGTATTAAGCTCATTAGGGTTGGTTTCATCAAATTTATAATAAATATTCTTTTTTATTTTTTTAGTTCTTTTATTAAACACTCCATAATATTTAATAAAAATTTAATAACCAAGAAAAATTCCTTTATCACTCATGGAGGAAAAATTTTCATGATTATCCTCTTTATTTAGGATAAATACTTTTCAACAAAATAATATATTGTAATTAACCTTTGGTTTTCCATTATTCTATAACTCATAAGGTGTTATTTTTAATAGATGTCTAAATAATACTATGTTTATTTTATAGTAGGCTATATTAATAGACTCAATGAAAATGTTAGTAGTTAATTTATAATTATTTAGTATAGTTTGGTATATATCTTAAAGTGTTTTTCTTCTTTTTACAAAACCATTTTTCTGTGGTATCCTAGGTGTATAATAACTGTGATTATAAATATTTTGATAAAAAAATGATTCAAAGTATTGATTTTTAAATTTTTGACCATGATTACATCTTAAGGTCTTAATCCTAAGTCCACTTATATTTTCAACTGATTTTTTCATATTTAATAAAATAGGAAAAATCTTAACTTTTTTGAGCTAAGAAGAATACCCAAGTGTACCATGAAAAATAATCTACAAGGGAATAGACATAATGGTTTCCATTTAAACAAGAATCCCTCTATAGTCTAAAGAGGACTATATAAACTAACTTTAGAGGTTTAGAGATTAAAAATTCTTTCATATATTTAAAATAAATCCTGTGAATTTTCCATTTTTGATAGGGATCATAAAAGTTTTCATTTGAAAGTATACTATTTAGTGGATCTTTAACTAATCCTTTCCTAGTTAGATTTCTAAGTGAATTAATGTTGCAATGGTTTAGTATCATATTCCAAATCCAGGATTCCTTTTTAAAATAACTTAATAAAGAAATATTTTTAGAAGATAAATAATTTAATTCAATAGAATGAATATTATCATTTCTTAAAGCAGTAAGGATTAAAACATTTTTATCATAAAAAACATAACAGAAATTATTTTCAAACTTTACATAAAAACCATCATCACATAATTGATAAATTCAATGTAGATTATATTTAAACCATCTACATCTAAAAATTTAAAAATTAAAACCAAATTAAAATTACCAATTTTACCATGGCTGATGATTTTCCTTTTATCACTATCACCAAAAGGAACATGTCCACCATCAACATTGATCAATTTTTTTAAATTTGAATACTCACTAGTAATATGTCTGGAACACCCACTTTTTAGATACTATAGGATTTTGATAAAGGTTTTCAAATCGATTTCCTAGAAAATAAGTTTATACCAAAAATGATTTTGGTACCCAAATATTCATGGGTCCAGTTGTGTTAGAAATAAGAGATTTTGGAACCCATAATTTCCTAGTGGGTTTCATATAAATAGATTATATACGTCTAGAAATACATTATTTTAGGTTTAGTTGAGTACACACTGGAAGTATATGAATTTTCATAACTGGTTCTATCCCCAAATATAGTTTTTACAATTTTTCTCTACCCAGGTTCACATCCTATTCATGTTATATACATGAAAGCTATTTTCTTTTCAATAATTTGATTTAAGGTTGTCTTACCATTGGTAAAACTTTATAAAACTTTCTTAATTTGTTTATTTCATAGTATTAGTTCATTTATTTCTTTCAACTATTGAATATTTTTTTTAATTTTAAATAGTAATGTTAGTTTTAATATTTACTATCAAATAATTTCATTTTTTAAGTGACTTATATTTTTCTTTTTGTTCATGACAGCATAGTGATTCACTCTTCAATTCCACCCTTACACAGCTATTTTAAACTAGTTTTGTAATGAATATTCAAAATATAATAATAAATTTCAATTCATTTTTTATTAAATGAATTAATGTTTATCAGTATTAAAAAGGGCAATTATAATTTTTTTGATATTTTCATTGAAGGTGGAGTTTATTTGGAGGCCTGAAGACCATCCAGAAGAAAAATGGGCCAAACTGCATGGCATTCCATGGACATATGTTCACTGTTTTGAACAGTAAAAGAATCTAGTTCATACAAATGGGTTGAAACATGGTGTAACTCTCCATAACATCATGGGATACAACTCTTATTAAGGAACCAAAGACTAATTCGGCAATATGGTGGCCCATCTGAATGATTCTGTCCAGGGAACAGAATCTGCCAGAATTCAAAAGTTGTTTTGGTCTTTTGACCATATCTTCCACTCCATTTGTCTAATGGTCTCCAAAGTCGACAGGGAGACATTCAAGGGGCCGTCCAACAACTCGTATCTTTTGGAAAAGTCATGATACGACTTTTTACTATTCCAAAAATGAGACACAATTGGTATCTAAAAAACAAGGTTCCCAAAACCATGTCCCATTTTGGCTATATAAAGGAACCATGGGAACCTCATTTAGAAGTTCGGACCATAAGTGAAATTCCCCCAATTTTAAGTCCTATAGTATTCATTTCATCACCTTGGAGGTTATGTAGGCCACTATCCTCATAGAGGGATCAAGGATGAAGGTGAAGTTCCACCCGAGCCTTCTCCTCCTCTCGATGGTGAGCTAAACAGTGGTGATCATTTTGAGGGAGCTACACATACTTGGGAGGGAGTTACTGAACATGATACTCTATTGGTTTTATGTAATTTTTGTGTGTATTATTTTACTTATGTTTTATCTAAACATTTTTCTCTTCTGAATTTATTTCTTGGGTTTAATTAAGTGAACCACTTTTCATTTCAACACTGATTGGGTTGAAATTTCAAGTGGGAAACTTGGGTTGTTCCGATTGGGAAACACAAGGATCATCATTCTCTAACACATACAAAATATATTAGTATGCTTTGGTATCATTTAATATGTTATTGAAGTCTAAACCTTGACAACATGATTTTTGTGTCAAGGGTTGGTACTTTGTGCAACATTTTTAGAGGCAAGAGGGGAATCAAGATCTTGACAACCCTCAACCAAATAATTAAACAAAACCATGTGAAAGTTTCAGAACAATGAACTATACAAGATGTGTAGTGAACTTGAAGTGATCTCCTTCTCTCATAATTATTAAATATCCACCTTATTCTATCAACTATTAAACTCGTTATGTTAAGTTATTTTCTTAAAATTGTTTTCAAAATCACCCCTATTTTAGTACTTCTTATTAAAAACACACACTCTAAATCCACCAACTCTCCTTGAGAGATGAACTAGGGTCTGACCTAGGCTGAAAAATCTTCTTTAAATCACTATCAATTTGACATTTCTTGGCATTGTGGTCAAATTTTGGAATCGTTTCTAGGGAGCGCTTTGGTTTTTAGTGCGTGTTTTTGATAACGTTTTTGTAATATTTGTGAATATTTATTTGTTTTCTCTTCTACATTTTCCATCCATTTTTGTTATGATCTATTTGTTGTGTAGGTTTGGTGGATGACGTGTTGTACTCTGGGAGATTTAACACCTTTCAAAATCTAACCAGAGAGGACCCTACGTCAATGACACCGAGACACACAAGACAACACTTTGAAGGAGGACACACCACACATTGAAACTCTTCCTCAACCTTCATCTTCTTCTATAACTGACATCAAAACTAAAACAAAATTCTATAAAATGGATGAAAATAGTATAACACTAAAAGAACTAACCTCACATTGTAATGGCCCGGACCTCTCTTGTCCATTCCTTTGTGACAATGTGGTGCTGGAGGTGTTCCAGGTGGTCAAGGTGACTTGGAGGTGCGTTTGGGTGGACTTTTAAAGAAAGCTAAAAGGTAATAGCTTTTGCACGGTTGGCGTATGGTTTTCCTAAATCGTGAGGCCAAACTATGCAAGGTTGGTGTTGGAGGCAGTGGCTAACGCACTGTTAGTGTACATTTTGTCTAACCGTGCGGACTAACCGTGCGAGGAGTGTTTGGCGAGGAAGAAGCTAACACACGGTTAGCGCATGGTTTGTCAAACCGTGCAGACTAACCATGCATGAACTTAAAGTTAGATCATAAAATTATGGATATGAACTCTTTTGCCTCTAAATGGTTCATTTAAGACTCTAAGAGGCCATAACTCGATATTACCCTTCCTTGGAGGTAGAAGAACCTCTCCCAAGAGTTTTGGAGGCGATATGGAGGCTTTTCTTGGTGAATCGAAGACGATTTCTTGAGGTATGTGATCTTTCTTGCTTGATTTCTTAGATCTACTTAGATCTAGTCCTCCTCCTCACTCGGTTTCTTAGATCTATGCCTGTTATGGGTATATCTAAGCGTGTGGATGCCGAATATGATGAGCTTTGGTCTTGGTGGCGTTAGGAGAAGAGATATAAGGAGGATTCGTGGAGAATCGACCCGATCTCTTGGGCGTTCTTCGACCGTTGTGTTTTTACTCGAAAACCTTTGAGGTAGGGGATTCGTGGCTTCTGTAATTGTTTATGTGAAATCATAGAGTTATTATGATTTATCCCTTTGGATCAAAATGAAATTGACCTAATTAAATACTTGAACCAGATTAAAGGAATTGGTTTGAGCACATGCTGTTGCTTTGTACTGTGTTAACGGTTTGCCTCTTGATTTTCTAGATAGTGTGATGTCTATGCCTTTCTTGTTAGCATGTTGTTCTTGATGAAATTGATAAATAACGTAAATCCAGAATTAATTGATAATTAATTGGATGAAGATAAAGAGGCATGTAAACGAATCTGGTTGTTGTTGTTGTGGTTGTTGATTCAAATTGATGTTAATCAAATTGATGCCGATGTATGTGATTAATTCAGTTGGTTGGTAAACTTGAAAACTGTTGGTGCTTGTTGTTTGAAGGCTAGATGCCTTGTTAAATGGTCAAGATCCCAAATTGATGTGATGTTTACTTTCCTGTTGCTTGTGTTGTGATGTGATCTGGGATGGATGTTGTGATATGTGGGGGCATGGAGGCCTTGTGGTTGTGGCAGCGGGTGACGCCTAGAGTGGAGACATGCATCGGTTTATACATGTGGGTGTCAGGGAGGACACCGGGGATGATGGAATGGGATGGATGTGATTGTTGGATGTCTGGTGCTTTGTTTGGTTGTTTATCTGCTTTACTTTTCCCCACTGCTCAAGGCAGCTGGTCTTGCTTACTCATATTTCGAAAGAGGCGAAGACATGTGGGGTATACCACGTGCTTTCCGTGTTTAGCCTCTCAAGGGATAATGGGTCTACGCTCTTGCTATAGGCGGCAAAGACTCGACGGGTAGTACATCTACTCACCGTGTTGATCCCCTTGTGTTTAGTAGCATATGATGCTTTTCTAGAATGCTTGGGAATATGGGAAAGTAATTATATAATGAATTTTTGAATAAATAATGTTAACCCATGGGGTTGGAGTTGTTGAAACTTAATGATGAGGTTGAGAAATTTTGAAGGGACAGTGGTTTTTTGATGTGATGTTAATGGAATTTAGTGTGAAATTGTTCATGGTTAATTAATGTTTGAAGAATTAATTAACGTACAGTGGAATTGATAAAAAATGGAATGAAATAATCTAATAAATCCCTTAAATGGTTGTGTGCTTATAGGATACCTAGTCTTAGAAGTGGAATCCCAGAGTCCGAGAGACGTTAGCTGCAGTTGTATCTAAGACTAGGTTATTCCCATAGTGTGGTTGTGAGTTATAGTATATTCTGTACTTTTTGTGTTTCTATACGCTAATCCACCCTGTCAGTATGGGAAACTGACACCCCGGGGATTCTGAGCCCTAGGGGGTGTTTTCCCCAACATTCCGGTGGGAGGATGAATGACTGACTAGCCCCTTTGACCCTGCTCTCTTCTCTTGGTGGATACTAGTGCCATTAGGCACAATGGTTAGTTTTCCCCATATATGTGTGTAGAGGGCTATGATGGCTTGTGGTTATTCACACACATATATTTTGGATATAGTATCCTAAGGACTACTGTAGGTGTAACGTGTATAGGCTATGATGGCTTGAGGATCCTTACTCGGTGTATGGGCTGTAATGGCTTGAGGTATAATAACCAACGTATGATACACACTATGCGAGCTGTGGTGGATCCCAGAAACTACCTGGTTACTTTTGGTTGTAAGGATTGTGTGGTGCTTCGCCCAGGTGTCTGCGAGCAAGACTTTGTGGTGCACGTGGTGCAGATTGTGGAGCTTATCCATGGTGTATACGGGCAAACCTTTGGAGAGAGATGCAGAGGACGTATGTCATTGGGGAAAAGCGGCAAACTAGTGGGGAAGTAATAGCGGGGTACCCTTGATAATCTTTATTATATGATATATTCATGTATGTGTTACTTGGTGAGAGTAGTCATGGTGAGGTTGGGAACATAGTATACCTGTTTAGGTGACAAGTTAGTTTCACTTGTTGTTATCTGTGCTTTAGCATGATTTCTTTAATTTTTCAAGAGAGTCTTCATGGAGGATCCTACTAAGTATAATGTTATACTCACCCTACGTATATATAAAATGTTTTCAGGTCACTTAGAGCAGGTTGGAGATTAGGCTGGTTACTACTAGCTTGTGGTTGTAGGATCTGTTTGGGCTTGTGGCCGCTACTGTTTTTACTTTCTTTTGGGTACTTGTAGTTTTTTCTTTCAGTTGTAGTACTTTTTCATGACATTACATATGTGCACTTGGGTTTTCTTTTATACATCAGTTCTGAGTTGGAGTTGGTTGGTGTCTATCTTATCCCTCTCTTCCGCATGTGTTCTCTTAGAGGGCAATGCTTCCCATTTATGTGTTTACTATACCCTCGGTGCTAGTCTCCAACCCGGGGCCTACGGGAGGCAGGACTCAGGGGTCATTATCTCCCTTCTCACATTTCCAGTCCAGAAGGGGTACACTTTGTGGGGAGGGGGTCGTGAAAGAGTGGTATCAGAGGTCTGGTTGAGGGATAGGATGGAGTTTGGAGTTAGGCACAGGTGAGGTTGCATGGTTTGGTAGGGAAACAGTGTCATTCATGTTTATAAAGTGAGGTAAACACTGGAGAATGGCTGAGACATAGGTGTTTAAGGCCCCCTATGATCTGATGTACGGACCTTTAGGTTTACAATGGCTACTAAACAAGGTGATACTAGTTGCAGGGTAGAGACCTAGGAAAGGATATTGCACCATTCTTCTTTGTGCCTGTGTTTTAATGGGTTGACCTTGGGATAGGTTAACCTAAAATTAATGAAAGAAAAAATTAAATTAATTAATGTTGAGTCTTCCGTATTCTAGGTTTAGGAGATCTAACGGTTTGTTATTTTAAAGGTATGGCTCCAGGTCGACGTCCTTGTCAGGTTTGCGCAGAAAATTTAAAGCAAGCTGTTCCAGCAGATCGCCGCAGGGTAGAGGTTGATGACGACGACACTTGGAGTAAGACACTCCGAGAGTTTCAGTGCCAGAGTCTGCAAAAGTATGAGGGCTCCGTTTCAGATGCAGTCACGAAAGACTGGTTAGAGGAGGTCGAGATCAGCTTCAGTTCGATTCGTGCTTGTAAGGAGCACTGGGTTTCCTTGGTTGTGACAATGCTACGTGGAGCTGCGAGGCAGTGGTGGTTCTTGTTCTTTAGGGATCATGTGGAGTCAGCGATCTCATGGGAGGAGTTCCGAGACAGGTTTAGATTCGAGTTTCTTTCTTCGACTGCGAAGCCGTCCAGTCGCCAGGAGCTTCTTACCCTTCGACAGGGGACCTCCAGTGTTCGAGAGTTGGGAATATGTTTCAGGAACCTTCTATGATATGCTTCAGACCTACTGAAAGATGAGGAGGCTAGGGCGAGGCATTTCGAGGAGGCTTTGTGTCCAGAGATCCAGCGCCAGGTCACCCCATTTATGTTAAAAACATATCTTGAGGTACTGGCGAGGGAAGAGGTTGTCGAGAGGACTTTGGCCAGGATAGGATCATCACAAGAGGGGAATCAACATGATTCCTCACAAAGTAGAGCTGTGGTCCAGGGTTCTCGGTTTTCACGGCAGAAGAGTTTCTGTTCACCTGGGGGTAGGTCCCAGCCCTTGACACCTAATTTCTCCAGAGGCAGCAACTCTCAGGCCTATACCAAGGGATCAGGAACTTGTTTTTCTTGTGGTGGTTGTAGTAATCAACAGTGGGAGTTCCCGGCCTTTCAGAGCGGCCATCGTGCACCAGACACTACGCTCCAGGTCCCTCTGTTGAGGCAGTTCCAGCCGAGGTAGCAGCAGCCAGTTGCACCAGATTTAGACCAATAGAAGGTAGATGGGGCATATAGAGGATATCCCCATGATGCTCCTTGTCCTCAGAGAGTAGAGTGCGGCCATGGTGGTGGTCTTCATTAGGGTCAGTGAGGTCGTGGAAGAGGTCGTGGTAAGCTTCATGCTCTAGCTTTGCCAGATCCAGGTGAGCCAGACATCATCCGAGGTACCCTTTGCTTGTTTTCTACCTTGGTGTATGCCTTGTTTGATTCATGAGAAACACACTCCTTCATATCACCTATCCTTGTCCATGCTTTGAGACTTGAGGTAGAGAGGCTTCCAGTGACCTTGGCGTTGACTATTCCAGTTGGAGGTCGAGCTGACTTGTTTGATGTATGTAGAGATTGTGAGCTAGTGCTGGGGCATCACCTCTCTTGGGGAGATTTCCTATATTTATGAATACAACCATATGATATCATCCTCAGAATGGATTAGTTGTACTTGGTGTAGGCTATCATGGATTTCTTCAGGAAAAAGGCTGTTTTCCTTGGTGTGGATGAAGATAAAGTGGTGTTTGTTGGTGAGCGAGATCCTCGGATGGGTCATAGGTGCATTCCATTCTTATCATCCATGGAGACTGAGATGATGTTGAGTTCTTTAGAGGTTTAGTAGTTGGTGTTTCCTAGGGTCGTAGAGGAGTACCATGATGTCTTCCTAGAGGAGGTTGTAGCATTACCCCCTCGACGAGATATCGAGTTTGGGATTGAGCTACATCCAGGAGCGTATCCTATCTCTATGTATCTGTATAGGATGCCCCCTTCTGAGTTACGAGAGCTACATATGTAGCCTGATGGTATGTTTCAGTGCGGTTTTGTTCGACAAAGTGTGTCACCATGGGGTGCACCAGTTCTGTTCGTGAAGAAGGCCGATGACAGTTTGCGGTTGTGTGTCGATTATCATCGCTTAAACAAAGTGACAATAAAGAATCACTATCCTCTTCCACGGATTGATGATTTATTCGATAAACTGAAGGGTGAATGTTGGTTCTCAATGATCGAATTGCAGTCAGGATATCATCAGATGCGTGTAAAGTATGAGGATATCCCAAAGACTGCTTTCCATTGTCATCATGGGCATTATGAGTTCGTTGTAATGTCGTTTGGCGTGACAAATGCTTCAGCTGTATTCATGGGATTGATGAATGTTGTGTTCCGTGAGTTCCTGGATAAGTTCATGGTATTTTTCATCGATGACATCCTTGTGTACTCCACATCTGAAGAGGAGCATGCAGAGCATCTATGAGCCATTTTGGGAGTTCCTTGTCGACATCAGCTATTCAGAAAGTTGTCAAAGTGTGATTTTTGGGCTCGAGAAGTCTGTTTCATGGGGAATGTTGTGTCTCAATAGGTATTGGCCGTGGATCCATCAAAGATATAAGCAATCATGTCTTGGGCAGCCCCCAAGACAGTTTCAGAGGTGCGAAGTTTCCTTGGTCTCGCAGGCTACTACAAGAGGTTCATATCCAATTTCCCCCGAGTTGCAACTCATCTGATAGCTTTGATCAAGAAAGACCAGGCTTTCATATGGACTGATCAGTGTCAGGCAGCTTTTGAGTATCTAAAAGGGAAGTTAGTAAGTGCTCCAGTCCTTTTTCTTCCAGCCGAGGGAGTTCAGTTTGATGTTTTCTGCAATGCTTCACATATGGGGTTAGGCTATGTTCTCATGCAACAGAGATCAATTGTTTCTTATGGGTATCGATAGTTACTTCCCCATGAACAAAACTATGACACCCATGATCTTGAGTTGGCAGCCGTGGTGTTTTCTCTGAAGTTGTGGAGACATTACCTCATTGGTGAGCGCTTTGTGGTTTTCACCGATCATAAGAGTTTGAGGTATGTTTTCTCCCAGCGTGACTTGAACTTAAAAAAACGTCGGTGGATGGATTTCTTACAGGAATACGACTTCGAAATATCATATACACCAAGAAGAGGGAATTTTGTAGCTGATGCGTTGAGCCAAAAGTCACGTAGTGATGCCGTGCGTGAATCTGGTGATTCTTGGATAGTAATGGAAGAACTGTCAGCATTTCATCTTGATATGGGAGAAGTTGGGGGTAGATGATGTCGTTTTCAGATGACGGTACATTCATCCCTAATGCAGAAGGTGGAAGAGTCCTAGTTGGGGGATCTTGAGGTGGAGTTCTGGAGAGACCAAGTTGTTTGTGGCGAGGCCCCTGATGGTTGGTCGGAGGATGAACAACACCGAGTGTTGTATCATGGGAGGATTTTTGTTCCCTTGGAGATGCAAGAGACGGTTCTCCAAGAGTTCCATAGTTCACCCTTAACAGTACATCATGGCATAACAAATATGTACCGATCCTTGAGGATTGAGTTTTGGTGGCCTGGGATGAAGCATGCAGTTGCGGAGTTCGTGTCTTGATGTTTAGTCTGCCAAAGGGTGAAGGTCGAACACCATGTTCCAGGTGGTCTTCTTTAGCCATTAGAGATTCCTCAGTGGAAGTGGGAGGACATATTAATGGACTTTGTTACAGGTTTACCTCGAGCTCTGGGAAGACATGATGCAATTTGGGTGGTATTGGATCATTTAAAAAAATTGGCCCACTTCATAGAGATCAAGGAGTCAAGATCAGTGGAGGTTTTGTCGAGGCAGTATCTAGAGGAGGTGGTGAGACTTAATGGAGTCCCAAGGATGATCATTTCTGATCGAGATCCTCATCTTAACTCCTGGGTGTGGAGAGGTCTCCAACATTCTTTTGGTTCTCAACTATGCCTTAGCACTGCTTTTCATCCTCAAACAGATGGTCAGACAGAGTGAAATATCCAGAATCTTGAAGACATGCTATGCTCTTATGTTCATGATTTTGGAGGTTCATAGATGAGGAACTTACCCTTGGTGGAGTTCTCTTACAAAAATAGTTTTCCCTTCACCATCGGTATGGAGCCATTTAAATCCTTGTATGGCCGACCTTTCCATTCTCTGTTGTGATGGACTGGGGTCGGAGAGTCAGCGATTCTCGGACCAGAACTATTACAGAATAAAACAGAGATGGTTCAGGTGATTCGTGAGAGGACGAAGACAACTCAAGAGCATCATAAATCATATGCCGATCAAAGAAGGAGACCCTTAGAGTTTAATGTTTGGGATCATGTGTTTCTGAAGGTGACTCCCCATCGTGGGCAGCAAAGGTTTGGTCGTGGAAGTAATCTTTCTCCCCGGTTTGTTGGGCCTTTCGAGGTGTTAGCTCGTGTTGGAGCTGTGGCGTACCAATTAGCACTTCCCCCCCAGATGAGTCAGATACATGATGTTCTCCATGTATCACAGCTCCATCATTATCTTCACGATGACTCTCACGTCATTGATTGGGGAGAGATCGATGTTGATGATGATGAAACCTTTGAGGAGCGACCTATGGATATCCAAGACCACAAGGAGAAGGTGTTGCGTGGGAGTTCTATCCCTTTAGTTCGTGTCTTGTAGCGACACAACGGCTTGGAAGATAGTACTTGGGAACGCGAGTCACAGATACGTGCTTAGTACCCAGAGTTGTTTGATGTTTAACTCTTTTCAGGTTTTAATGTAACTTTTGTGGTTGTGAAACTTTAATGTTTATGTGATGGAACCCTTTGTTGCTTTGGTGGCTTGCTCTCTGTTGAGAGGTATCTCGATGGGTGGTTGTTCAGACCCTGTTTCGTTTTCTCTTTAGGTGTGGTTTGGATTCTTGAGGATGAGAATGTTTTGAGAGGTATATGATGTAATGACCTAGACCTCTCCGGTCTATTCCTTTGTGAAAATGTGGTGTTGGAGGTGTTTCTGGAGGTCAAGGTGACTTGGAGGTGCGTTTGGGTGGAATTTTAAGGAAACCTAAAGGGAAATAGCTTTTGCACGGTTGGCGCACGGTTTGCCTAAACTGTGCGGCCAAACCATGCAAGGTTGGTGTTGGAGCCAGTAGCTAACACACAGTTAGCGCACGATTTGTCTAACCGTGCATATTAACTGTGCGAGGAGTGTTTGGCGAGGCAGAAGATAAAGCATGGTTAGCACACAGTTTGTTAAACCGTGCAGACTAACCATACGGGCACATAAAGTTAGATCCTAAAATTGTGGATCTGAACTCTTTTTCCTCTAAATGGTTCTTTTAAGCCTCTAAGCAGCCATAACTCGGGACTACCCTTCCTTGGAGGTAGAAGAACCTCTCCCAAACGTTTTGGGGGTGATCTGGAGGCTTTTCTTGGAGAATCCAAGCTGGTTTCTTGAGGTATGTGATCATTCTTGCCTGATTTCTTAGATCTACTTAGATCTACTCCTCCTCATCTCTCAGTTTCTTAGATCTACACCCGTTATGTGTAGATATAAGCATATAGATGTCGAATATGATGATATTTGGTCTTGGTTGTGTTAGGAGAGGAGATATAAGGAGGATTCATGGAGAATTGACCCTGTTTCTTGGGCGTTCTTCGACCGTTGTGGTATTCCTCGAAAACTTTTGAGGCAGGGGAATCATGGATTCTCTAATTGTTTATGTGAAATTGTAGAGTTAGCATGATTTATCCCTTTGGATCATAATGAAATTGACCTAATTAAATACTTGAACTAGATTAAAAGAATTGGTTGAGCACATGTTGTTGCTTTGTACCGTGTTAACAGTTCGCCTCTTGATTTGCTAGATAGTGTGATGTCTATGCCTTTCTTGTTAGCATGTTGTTCTTGATGAAAGTGATAAATAACATAAAGACCAAATTAATTGATAATTAATTGGCTAAAGATAAAGAGGAATGTAAATGAATATGGTTGTTTTTTTGTTGTGGTTGTTGATCCAAATTGATGTTAATCAAATTGATGCCGATGTATGTGATTAATTCAATTGGTTGGCAAACTTGAAAACTGTTGGTGCTTGTTGTTTGAAGGCTAGATGCCTTGTTAAAGGGCCAAGATCCCAAATTGATGTGATGTTTACTTTCCTGTTTCTTTTGCTGTGATGTGATCCTGGATGGATGTTGTGATATGTGGGGGCATGGAGGCCTTGGGGTTGTGGCAACAGATGACGCCTAGAGTGGTGAGATGCATCTGTTTATGCATGTGGGAGTCAGGTAGGACACCAGGGATGATGGAATGGGATGGGTGTGATTTTTGGATGTTTGGTGCTTTGTTTGGTTGTTTATCTACTTTACCTTTCCCCACTGCTCAAGGAAACTGGTACTACTTACTCATCTTCCGAAAGAGGCAAAGACATGTGGGGTATGCCACATGCTTTTCGTGTTTAGCCTCTCAAGGGATAATAGGTCTACGCTCTTGCTATAGGCGGCAAGGACTCGATGGGTTGTACATATACTCACTGTGTTGAACCCCTTGTATTTAGTAGCATAGGATTCTTTTCTGGAATACCTGGGAATATGGGAAAGTAATTATATAATGAATGTTTGAATAAATGATGTTAACCCATGGGGTTCGAGTTTTTGAAACTTAATGACGAGGTTGAGAACTTTTGATGGGATAATGGTTTTTGGATATGATGTTAATGGAATTTAATGTGAAATTTTTCATGGTTAATTAATGTTTGAAGAATTATTTAACGTACAGTGGAATTGATAAAAACGGGAATGAAGTAATCTAATAGATCCCTTAAATGGTTGTGTGCTTATAGGATACCTAGTCTTAGAAGTGGCAGCCCGGAGTCTGAGAAACGTTAGTTGCAGTTGTATCTAAGACTAGGTTATGCCCATAGTGTGGTTGTGAGTTATAGTATATTCTATACTTTTTTTGTTTATATACGCTACTCCACCCTATCAGTAAGGGAAACTGGCACCCCGGGGATTCTGATCCCCTGGGGGGGGGGGTGTTTTCCCCAACATTCTGGTGGGAGGATGAATGGCTGACTACCCCTTTTGACCCCAGTCTCTTCTCTTGGTAGATACTAGTGCCATTAGGCACAACAGTTAGTTTTCCCCATATATGTATGTAGAGGGTTGTAATGGCTTGTGGTTATTCACACACATATATTCTGGATATTGTATCCTAAGGACTACTATAGGCGTAACGTGTATAGGCTATAATGGCTTGAGGATCCTTACTCGGTGTATGGGATGTAATGGATTGAGGTATAATACCCGATGTTTGATACACATTATGCGAGCTGTGGTGGCTCTCATAAACTACCTGGTTACTTTTGGTTATGAGGATGGTGTGGTGCTTTGCCCAGGTGTCTGTAGGAAAGCATTTGTGGTGCACGTGGTACAGATTGTGGAACTTAGCCCAGGTGTATACAGGTAAGCCTTTGGAGAGAGATGCACAGGACATATGCCATTGGGAAAATGCGCCAAACCAGTGGGTAAGTAGTAGCGGGGTACCCTTGATTTTCTTTATTATATGATATATTCTTGTATGCATTACTTGGTGAGAGTAGCCATGGTGAGGTTGGGAACATAGTATACCCGTTTAGGTGACGAGTTAGTTTCAGTTGTTGTTCACTTTGCTTTAGCATGCTTTCTTTACTTTTGCACGAGAGGCTTTGGGGAGGATCCTACTGAGTATAATGTTATACTCACCCTACATATATAAAAACTTTTTTAGGTCACTTGGAGCAGGTTGGAGATCAGGCTGGTTACTGCTAGCTTGTGGTTGTAGGAGCTTTTTGGGCTTGTGGTCGCTACTGTTTTTACATTCTTTTGGGTACTTGCAGTTTTCCCTTTCACTTGTAGTTCTTTTTCATGACATTATATATGTGCACTTGGGGTTTCTTTTATACTTCAGTTCTGAGTTGTATTTGGTTGGTTTCTATCTTCTATCACTCTTCCGCATGTGTTCTCTTAGAGGGTAATACATCCCATTTATGTGTTTACTATACCCTCAGTGTTAGTCGCCAACCCGGGACCTACTGGAGGCGGGACTCAGGGGTCATTATCTTTATTCTCACATTGTCGGCCCAGGAGGGGTACACTTTGTGGGGAGGGGGTCGTGACACACCTAATGTTGATACCCAACCTACATACATTCAAATGCAAGGCGATTCACCTAATTTTGAACTAAAATCTTGTTTAATTCATCTATTACCAAGATTCCATGAAATTCTGGGAGAGGTTCCACACAAGTACTTAAAAGAATTTCATAATATTTGTTCAACATTAAAACCTACTAATGTGGATGAGGAACAAGTAAAGATTATAACATTACCATTTTCTTTAGAAGACCCTAGAAAAGATTGGTTATACTATGTTAATTCACCAATTAGAGTTTGGGCGAACATGAAACACCTTTTTCCTGAAAAATATTTCCCCACCTCTCGAACTTCAACTATAAGGAAAGAAATTTGTGGTATAAGGCAGTCACAAGGGGAAACATTACATGAATATTGGGAACGCTTTGAAAGGTTATGTTCAAGTTTCCCACACCACCAAATATGTGATCAACTTTTAATTCAATATTTTTATGAAGGTTTAATTTATATTGATAGAAACATGATTGATGTTGCTATAGGTGGTGCACTATTATATAGTACCCCAATTTCTGTAAGAACCATGATTGAGAACATGGAATAGAACACTCAACAATTTGGTACAAGGTCTAATGTACCCATTCGAGGTGTCCATGAGGTGAAAAGTACCAAATTAGAGAGGAAGGTGGACAGGAAGTTCGAAGAGGTAAGTACCCTTCTTCGACAACTTTCTCTTTCCCAATGGAAATCCCAATCTTCTCCTCCCATCCATTGTGGTATATGTTCTTCTTACACCCATTACTCTAACCAATTCCCCTAATTGAGAGAAAATTCTAAGAGTTGTGAGGTAATCTTTCTAGGTTTACCCTACAACCAACCCTTTAGGCAAGAACCTTACTATCCATCCAACCTTGTGTGGAAAGAAAACCAAGCCTATAGGTAAGGGTGTATTCAAACCAGCCTCATCAACCATGGAACCAACAAGGTTAGAGTAGTCATCCACCACCACCACCCAGAAATCCTCAACCACCCCAAAGGCCTTTACAAACACCCCCTCCCAAAAGTGAGACTATCCTTGAAGATATGATGAAACAAATGGCTACCACAAATCTCTAATTACAACAAACCACCCAGACAGCCATAAAAGACCTCAAAACCAAATTAGGCCAACTAGCTAACTCGGTGGGGGAAATCCAAAGTCATTGGTCAGGTAAAATACCCTCTCAACTAGTAGTTAACCCTAGGGATAAAGGAAATGTTTGTTCCATCACCCTTATGAGTGTGAAACAACTTAAAACCCAAATGAACCCTCCATTAGATTCATCCACTCCTTTTGAAACCACCATCCCAACTGCTGAAAATGGTCCAAGATAAGAAAATACTTATCCTGAGATAATCCCTTACAAAGGAAAGAGTGTGTATGTCGATGAGTCTATTATCCCAACCATTCCTCTTTAATTTCCCCAAAGGTCCACCCAACCATGAAAACAAAACGAAACTGAACTTGATAAATTTTTTTGAAAACTTTTAAAAAAATGCAGGTTAACATTCCTTTGATTGATGTCGTGAATCAAATTCCAAGATACACCACATTTCTAAAGGAGATGTGTACACACCAAAGGAGAATTCAAAGTGATGAGAAGGTATGCTTGGGGAGTAATGTCTCAGCATTGATAGGTCCATAAATTCCTACCAAATGCAATTATCGTGGAACCTTCTCAATTCCATGCACCATAGGGGAGTATTCATTTTCCAATGCTATGATTGATTTAGGTGCTTCTATAAATGTGATGCCTCAATCCATTTACTCTTCATTGAAGGTTGGGGAACTGAATCCCACTATAATTGTTGTTCAACTGGCCAACCAGAGTAACGCACACCCTTCGGATGTGTTATAGGATGTTCTTGTAAGGGTGAAAAATTTAAATTTTCCAGATATTTTTTATGTGCTAAAAATGAAAGATAATAAGATGAATGGACATACCCCAATTATATTGGGGAGACCATTATATAAAACCACCAAAACCAAAATTAATGTCTATAATGGTACATTATCTATGGAATTTGCTGGTGGAGTAGTCTATTTCGAAATCCTTAATGCCATGAAGCACCCCTCAGAAGAACATTCCTCTCTCTATGTTAATTTAATTGATGTACCCCCTTCTCCTGAAAACACTTCTTATCATTCCCCCAATCCCCTTTCTGAGTTTTCGTCCTTGATTGAAATTATTGGTAATGAATCATGCATTTATTGTTTTAGTTGTCTAGATAAATGTAATACATGTTTGTTGATTGATAATTTCTTGAACACTGAGGATCCAATGACCATAGATGATACTGCTAAGCTTGTAAAATCTCATTCCTTATCTGAGGATGATACCATTGAGCAGTTATATGATATTAGTGACCTATCAATTTCACACACACTCCCATAAATCCAAAATCCACCTGAATTGGAACTAAAAAACCTACCTAAAGATTTAAAATATTCATATCTTGAGAATGGAAACAAGTTTCCCTTCATAATTGTTAGCTCAATCCCTCCAAAGAATGAATTGCGACTGCTTAAACTTTTGAGGAAGTATAAAAAAGAATTGATATTCACACTTTATGACATTCTTGGTATTATCCCATCAATTTTCACACATCATATTTTATTAAATGATGAGGCTAAACCAATGAGGCAGCCACAATGTCGATTGAACCCAAAACTCATAGAAGTTGTGAAAAAGGAGGTAAAAAAATTATTGGATGATGGAATCATTTACCCCATATCTGATAGCCAATGCGTCAGTCTTGTTCAAGTAGTTCATAAAAAAACTAGCCTTACAGTACTAAAAAATGAAAAGAATGAATTGATTCTAACTCGTGTGAAGAATAGTTGGCGTGTCTGTATAGACTATCACTGACTAAACCAACACACTAGGAAGGACCATTTCCCTTTTCCATTCATTGACCAAATGATAGAAAGGCTAGTAGGTAAGTCCCACTATTGTTTCCTTGATGGGTATTCTGGATACTTTTTGATCCATATTTCCCCCAAAGATTAGGAAAATATAACCTTCACTTTCCCCTTTGGCATATTTTCATTTAGGAGGATGCCATTTGGTCTGTGCAATGCATCGGGTACTTTCCAGCGATGCATGGTTAGTATTTTTTTGGATTACCTAAAGAATTTCATGGAAGTTTTCATGGCTTATTTCACTATTTATGGATCCTCTTTTGATGAATGCTTAAGTAGTCATGGTTTAGTCCTACGTCACTATATTGAAAAGAATCTTGTATTACATTATGAGAAATGTCATTTCATGGTGCGATAAGGTATAGTTTTGGGGAATGTCATTTCTAGAGATGGTATCCAAGTAGATAAATCAAAAGTGGATGTCATTTATTCCTTACCATTCCCCAAAAATGTATGGTATGTGCGGTATTTACTAGTTCATGCTGGATTTTACTGTCGTTTCATTCGTGAATTTAGTAAAATTGCACTCCACCTCTCCCAATTACTCTAAAAAGAAAAAGAATTTGTTTTTGATAAAGAATTTGAGGTAGATTTTAATAAGTTTAAATGGAGTCTCACGTCGCCCCTGATAATCCAATCAGCTTCATGGGATTTACCATTTGAGCTCATGTGTGATGCATCTAACTATGCAGTTGGGGCAGTCTTGTCACAAAGGGTCGATCGAGCTCCACATTTCAGTGCCTATGCCTCACGTACGTTGGACCCTTCCCAACCAAACTACACCACAACTGAAAAATAATTCCTTAACATTGTGTTTGCCTTGGAAAATTCTGGTCATACCTTTTGGGGTCCAATGTCATTGTATTCTCAAACCATGCATCTCTCTGTTATCTCCTTAAGAAACTGGGATCCAAGCCACGCCTCATTCGTTTGATGCTCCTCCTTCATGAATTTAATTTAGAAAATAGAGATAAAAAAGGAGCAGAGAATGTGGTGGCTGACCATATCAGTAGGATTCTTGCATCCTTGGACATCGAATCATCCCCTTGTATTCTTATAAATGATATGTTTCCCAATGAGAAATTGTACCGAGTGCAAGATGTTATTCCTTGGTATTCTGAAATTGTAAATTATTTGGTAGCAACTTGCATTCCTACTGATTTCAATAAAAACCAAGCCATTCTTCTAAAACATGTGTCTCGTTGGTACATTTGGGATGACCCCTACCTTTGGCACGCATGTAGTGATCAAGTCCTTAGGCGTTGTGTTCCCGATAGTGAGTTTCAATCTGTCCTTAGATTCTATCACACTCTTGCTTATCGACGCCACTTTGGTCCCAAACGAACTGCTCACAAGGTCCTTGATTCTGGTCTCTTTTGGCCAACACTTTTTTGGGATGCCCATGAGTTTTTCAAATCTTGTCCTAATTTTCAAAGAATGGTTAATTTATATAAAATAAATGAAATTCCACAACAACCATTTCTCTTTAATAACATTTTTGATGTTTGGGGCATTAACTTTATGAGGCCATTTCCTAATTCCTTTGGAAACTTGTACATTATCCCTGCAGTCGATTATGTATCAAAATGGGTTGAGGCATTAACCGCAAGGATTGATGATTCCAAGGTAGTTGTAGAATTTTTGAGAACCCAAATATTATGTAGGTTTGGATTACCTAGGTTCATCATCAGTGACTAGGGTTCTCATTTCTACAACCGAACAATTCAATCACTTTTGTGTCAGTATGGGGCCGTTCATAGAGTGTCTACTACATATCATCCACAAAACAATGGTCAAGCCAAGGTTTCAAATAGAGAGGTAAAACATATTCTTGAAAAAACAGTTCAACCCAATAGAAAAGATTAGAGTCTTCGACTTGATGATTCATTATGGTCCTACCATACTGATTTCAAAAATCCCATTGGAATGTAACCATATCGGCTTGTGTTTCAAAAGAGTTGTCACCTGCTTGTTGAGATTAAGCACTGCGCCTACTGGGCCATCAAACAATGTAACTCTAACATTTTTGGTGCAGGTGCTCAAAGGAAGATACAAATTCAGGAGATACAGTAAATGAGAAGAGATGCATATGAGAACTCCAGGATTTATAAGGGGTGTACCAAGGCTACCCACGACCATCTCATCCTTCATCGTTAGTTCCACATTTGATAGAAGGTCCTCCTTTATAATTCAAGGATGATGTTTCATCCATGTAAGATTTGTTCCAGCTGGTTTGGCCCATAAACTGTTATTAATGTATCTACATTTGGTGTTGTTCAGGTTCAAAATGAAAAAATCAAGAAAACCTTCACTATCAATGGGCAGCGATTGAAGCACTTCCATGAAGCCCTTCCAGAGTTCCCGATGGAGGAACTCCATTTTCAAGAAGCTACATACTAGTGAAACACACCGGGTTTTATCCTTTCTTCTCACATTCTCAATTATTATAGTGCAGAAACTACACATTCTAGGTGTAGGGGGGATGGGTACATTCCCGGGTTAGTTAGGAATTTTCATCGTCTTTCTTCTCTTTTTCAGATTATTTATGGTATTTTCAATTTTCCCCATCTTTCTGGGTTCATTAGTATTTTCATCATCTTTCTTCTTTCATCACATTTTCACCATCTTTATGGTATTTTTACTCCCCCCTTATGGTCACCAAATCATGGAACTTACTGAAATTGAATGTTGATTTTTATGATTCCATGTTGATTTAACATTTGATAAAAAATATGACTTTTTTTGGATTGAATGTTTGTACGAATTTAACATCAGGGAATGATTTTTAGTTAATTGGTTTTTTGTCAATGATATAAATGGTTGTATCACTGTGAAACATTTGAAATGATTGATTCCCCTTGTGTGAGTAGTTTTGGGGAAAATAGTATCACTAATATCTCCACAAATTTTTGCACCAAACCACAAAGTGTGAATATTTATTACTTAATATAAGGTAAATATATGTTAGGGTAATATTTATCAGCTTTAAATGATATTTCTATACATTCATTCCTTATCTGATCTGTTTCATTACTATACCATATTGACCTATGCATGCGTACCTAATGTCTGACTGTTGTACGCCCTCAAAAAAATGGGTTGTGTCTTGGGAGGGTCAAAAACCAGTCCTCCTCAACCTTTGATCTTGTTATAACTATTACAATTAGTGTTGTGAGGAGATCAAACAAGGGTTGAGAGATGAGTGTGAGATTTATTCCAAATGAAACTTATAAAAAAACAAAAATAATAAATGAGGGGAGTGATGAAATGTACAACATATGGGGATATCTAGGTCGGAAGCTTATGGTTTGACTTCTGGGAATGATTAAGTGAGTGAGTTTGGAAATATGATTGCAAAGGATGTAGGGCAGGTTCGGTGAAAAAATCATTTAAAGATGAATAATGTTAAAATAACCTATATTTTTTTGGATAGAAAGTGGAAAGAATAGCATGGAATGGTTTTCACACACACACACATGAAGAGTTAGTTGAATGGTTGACTTTTGAATTCCTTAATCAATTTGGTGTCATGAATCTCTTTGAATTTCATTGTGATATGATTTATGAGACATCTTTTTCCATTTTGACAAGGAATAACTCCTTGGCGAGGTTAGTACATTGATCACATTACTTTAATGAATTAAAATTCCTAAAATTTTAAATCTTCATGATGTTGGGAATATATGTATGCATCATTTTTTTGGATATGTGACTTTTCCCAGGAGTGAAAATGTTTAGGTGTGGGGGTGTGATTGCACAGATATTCCCTATTAATTCCACCCTTACACCGCTGTTCTAAACTAGTTTTGTAATGAATATTCAAAATATAATAATAAATTTAAATTCATGTTTTATTAAATGAATTAATGTTTTTCACTATTTGAAAGGTTAATTATACTTGTTTTGATATTTTCATTGAAGGTGGAGGTGATTTGGAGGCCCGAAGATCATCCATAATAAAAATGGGCCAAACTGCCTGGCATCCCTTGGACATCTGTCAACTATTTTGAACAGTAATAGAATTAAGTGCATCCAAATGATATGAAACTTGGTTGAAATATCCAAAAAATCATGGTATGCAACTATTATTAATGAAACAAAGCCTAATTAGGCCATCTGGTGGCCCATCCAAACCATTCTGTCTAGGAGATAAAATCCTCCCAAATTCAAAAGATTGTTTTGGTATTTTGACCATATCTCCCAATCGATTTGTCTAATTGCTTCCAAATTAGACAGGGAGACATTATAGAGGCCTTCCAAAAACTCCACCCTTTTGGTAAAGTCGTGATATGACTTTATAATATTCCAAAACTGATACACAAATGGTATATCAAAAATATGGTTCCCAAAACCATGTCCCATTTTGGATATAAAAAGACACCATGGGAACCTCATTTGGATGTTCGAACCAAAAGTGAACTGATGCCAATTTTAAGTCCTAGGGTAGTCATTTCATCACCTGGGAGGTTCTGGAGTCCCCTATCCTCATAGGGGGTCAAGGATGAAGGCAGAGTTCCACCCTAACCTTCTCTTCCTCTCGATGGCAAGCTAAATAGTGGACGATCATTTTGAGGGAGATACATATACTTGGGAGGGAGTTTCGGCACTTGATACTCTACTAGTTTTGTTTAATTTGTGTGTGGATTATTTCAATTATGTTTTATCTAATAATTTTTCTCCTATGAACTCATTTCTTGGGTTTAATTAAGTGAACCAATTTTCATTTCATCACCGATTGGGTTGGAATTTCAATTGGGAAACTTGGGTTGTTCCGATTGGGAAAAATAAGGATCATCATTATCTCTCACACAAAAAAAGATATTAGTATGCTTTGGTAGCCTTTAATCTGTTCTTTAAGTCCAAACCTTAACAACATGATTGTTGTGTCAAGGGTTGGTACTTTGTGAAGCGTTTTTAGAGGCAAGAGGTGAATCGAGATCTTGAAAACCCTTAAACAAAGAATGAAACAAAACCATGTGAAATTTTTAGAACAATGAACTATCCACGATGTGTAGTGAACCTGAAGTGAAATTCTTCTCTCATAATTATTAAATCACCACCTTATTCTATCAACTATTAAACTCATTAAGTTATGTTATTTTCTTAAAATTATTTTCAAAATCACCTCTATTTTAGTATTTCTTATTAAAAACGCACTCTAAATCCACCAAATCTATTTGATAGACGACCTAAGGTCTACCTTAGACTACAAAATCCTCTTTAAATCACAATTAATTTGACGTGTCATGATAGAACAATCATTTCATGAAAGGTATCTTCCAACATGTTATAGTATTAATCAATATCTTAATTGTTCATTATTTTTTCAGTATTTTCATTTTTAAAATAGTTTGGAATATTTGTAGGAGTATTAGGAAGAATATTTCCTACCACTGATGTGATTTCTAAAAATCACATATTTTCCCAGTCAGAATTATCATCTTTATTATTTTGTAAGTCACTAGATGTATCTTTGGATGCACTCCTAGTTTCTTTCATAGAATTATTGAATATCTTGTCCTTATCCTCATATTTATTATTATGTTTCAATTTTGTAAAATCAAATTTTATGTGTCCTTTCCTATTACATTCACAGTATATGATTTCATTTTGAATATCATCCCTTTATAATCATTTTTTACAATTTCCCTTGTTGTCATAATTTCCTCTAAAATTTGAGTTTTTGAAGAACTTATTTTTACTATAGAATTTCTTAAATCTCATGTCCATGTGGGTCATCTATTAATCACTATAATCAGGATATTCTTCTTTACTTGTACATTCATATTGTACCTTTTCTCTTTGTTTGGAAGTAGTAGTATTAAAGGACACTAATTTTTTTTGTTTCATCTAAATTGATGTCCTCGTTGACTTCAAGATCTTATTTATACATTATCATATTTACTATAAATTCCTTGACAAGTAGTTTAATTACATCACATGATTCTATAATTGAGATAGATGTTCCTATCCATATGCCTAGTAAGAATCTAAGCAGTCTCATCACTTGATCTTTGTCTTTCCCTAGTTTTCCAAGTGAGTTATTGGTATTAAATATTTTATTGAACTTCATATATATATATCAAAAATAGTTTCATCAGATTTCATTTTAAAAGTATCATACTTGACTTTATATGTATTTATTATCATATCTTTAACCTTTTATGTCCCTTCATGAGTGACAGATAAGGTATCCCATATTTCAAAAGAATAATTTCAATTAGATATTATATTAAATTCATAATCACCCAAGGCACAAAACAAATCATTCATAGCTTTACAATAGTTATTGTATATAGTTTTTTTAGAATCTATCCAAGTAACTATAGCATTTTGTGGTATTTCATAATGATCTTCAATTACAATCCAAATGTAAAAAACAATACTTTCTAAAAGAATATTCATTTTTATTTTCCATTGAGAATAATTTATACCATTAAAATAAGGAGTTCTATTGGTAGCAAATCCATCTTGGGTATTATCCACAAAGAACTAAAATTTAGAATTGATATAAATTTGATATATTCATAATACAACTAAAATCACAGTTAAAAAGATAATTCAAATCCTTTGATACCAAATTTTAATCAGAGTGAGTAACTCAAGATGGGGGTGAATTGAGTCCCGAATAATACTTTTTTTGATATAAACAAAATCTCCTTAATAATATAAACTAGTGAGCTAATCAAAATATAAGATTGATATAATAAATTTAGATTTAAAATAGTTCTCAAAGCATGATTATGTCTCAGTTAATATAATTTTAACATTATCTTATCTTTTGAAATCAATTTACTTAGACACAAACATATATAAAAACTAGTTAATATTAACTATAAAATTAATAGTTTTGTTTATATATTAAAAATAAATTAGGTTTTGGTAATAAAACAAAATAGAATAAAATGGTAGAATAAAAAAGTTGTTCGGTATCAAGATGATACTTAATACCCTCCACTTGAAAATACCCTACTACCAAGAAAATTATAATAATAGAAAAATAGATTCAGAAACTGGATTAGGTAAACAAATGCCAATAATAAGTTGTCCAAGCTGAAAAGCCTCTTCTACAGTTTAAGTGGGAAGTAAAATAGAATAGGACACACAATGACCTCTTCCATAAACACCATGGGAAAACAAATGCAAAGAGAAAGAGATAATAATAAATATTATCCAAATTAGGTGCAAGAGACAGTATGTGTTTGAAAAAAAGTAACAGCACACTGATCAAAAAACAGATTGAGAAATAAAAAGAATATGAAGAGAATAGTGATGCTCATTTTTTTCTCAGAATGTTTGAGGTCCTCATATAAGCTTTGGTGAGGAGTTTGAGCTTCATTCATGAATTTTGTAGTGAAAAGAGGATCGTATGAATTTTTAGGTGTCCTAGTTGTTTTCTTTTGATATCTCAATCAATTTATTTATTGGATATTGGGTTTATTTGTCATTTATATTCACAATACATGAATCAGTGAGCTTTTACAAGTTCATAGATTCAATCCCAGAATTCTCCATAGACTTTCAGATAGTTATCATTATACCAAACACACACACACAGAGAGAGATGGTCCTTTGAATATATATATATATATATCACAAATAGTTGAAGAAGATACACAATAATCATATAATATTTTACTAGGTCATTAAGACTTGTTCAATTTATCCTAGAATAGAAATGGTCCTCGAGCCATTCACATCAAAGTCCCTGGACAAAAATGATAGAATAAAGATGGCAGTGACTCATCATCTGATGGTAACTCAGAATGGTGGTACCTAAGGCTAGAGGTGACTCATATTCCAATGGTGACTCAAAGTCTAATAGTGAAAGGTCTCAATGGTATCACCTATACAGTTACAAGCCTGACTGTAACTCCTTTATAGTGACATGGCTGGAGGTAACTAGTCTGGTGGTGACTCCACTAGCGATAGATAATCCTTAGAGGGGACTCCATCCAATCAGTATCTTGACGCAATGGTATCTCTTAACTGGTGGTGACTCACCTCAATAGTTAGTGAAATTATCATAAAAACAATCATTATCATATAAAACTCTATTATATAACATGTAAACCATTAGTAATAAAAGAATCATGGTTTGTGATTATTAAAACAAGGAAGTTGTAAACACTCTCCTCATAAAGAGGTTCCAAAAATACTCATCATGCACCCAAGTAATGATTGAATTGGTAATATGAAATAAATTTTCATGGTAAATAACCCCAGGTTAATCTATACAACCACTGAATCTAATTTCTAATATCCATACAAGGAAGAATTTTTTTTTGAGAACCACAAAATATCTACATTAGAAAACATTTGGATGTTATCTTATACTTAGACTTATCCCTTATATGAAGCCCTAGGGATTTCATTAAAGGCCAATTATCCCAATCTCTAAAATATTCAATATTACATCGAATAATCTGATAGATTATCCTTAAAAATGAAATTATGATCAACCTTAACTTATCAAACATTAGTTCAACCTAACCCAACATCCTAACCTATAAATTTATCTAAACCCTCTATTATAACAACTATAATATCCCCCAAACATGACCATATAAATTATATAGACTCATGAAAATTTTCATTACAATATATTCCATTAAAATTTTAGGTTTTTAGTTTGATAAAAATAAGAGAAAACATTAACTAACCAAACTCATTTCATTTAAAACTAATAAATTTTTTTACCCCTATATAAGAAACTACTTAATCCACAACAAGTCTGCAATATCTCCCTCTAATTATATATATAAGATACTTTTATATACATTACATACTTTTATTATCTTTATAACCTTGGGAAATTCAATGGTAAATAAGGGGTTATCTCAAACACTCAATAATGGAAATATTGTCATATTATAATCAAGGTTTATGACTTCAACATATGATAAAATATGAGAAGAGGAGATATATATTAATAAAATAACCTTTATTAATTATATTTATATATAATTCAAGATATAAGGTCATAAAATCTCAAAAGAACAACATATACCATAGAAAAAGAGAGTGGAAATATGATATAATAAACATGATATATGTAGTATAAAATAGGAATATAACATAGAATTATTTCATTGACATAACAATATGTATTCATAACATTTTTAATATATCTAACCCCATGTATTTCACAATCATTATTGTAAAAATAACTAATCCACATCATATTCATGCTTAATATAATGAATATAGATAATATACATTTTTTTCACACCCATTCTTCTAAAACTAGATAATCCTTCTCAAGTTCATTCTAGATATTGTGAATGTAAATAAGAAAAATTGTTTTCATGCTCAATCTTTTGGATGTAGCTAATCTAAATTTTGTTCATGCTCAACATATTTACCCCATGAGATATAAAACCTAAACCAATGAATTTTAGTGGGATATTGGACCCCAAACATACTTTTATATACATATATGTTCCATAAAGAATAAGGCATTATTATATCATAAGGAAGCCATGAAAAGAAAACAGTTTTCATATCTCTTTAAAATATAATCATATATTTAAAACATTCATAATTCTATCGATTATCATAACCTAATATAACCATGTAAAATAAATGGGAATCCAATGATATTCAATAACTTTATAGGTAAATACCATTCAATAAAGATAAAAGGTAACATTGTATTTAAAACATATTGATTAAGGTTATAAGGTTAAGTCTATAATTTCCACATTTAATTAATTTCAGACATATTGGTGAACACCATTTAACCAGAGGAATAAAATAAATGGATTTAATAGAGGAAGATCATTGGAAAGAAAATTATCATTATACAATTATGATAATTTGGAAATGAAAAATAAGTGATGGATCATTTCACTTAAAAAGACTTAATTTTTTATATTTGTGAAATCACTGGTAAATAATTAATTAATATAATAATTTTAGAAGAATAGTTTGATTTTACTTTGAAAAATAGAATGAAAATGACCTTTTTCTATGAAAACCAATCCAAATAAAAACTCATAAAATAATGGGAGTATAATTTACACTATAAAACCATCAATAATGGTAACAAAAATTCAAATTTTTGAGAAATCCATTCATGTGAAAAAATTTCAAAAATAATTTTCTTTACATATTTTTTCAAAGAATGTCTTAGTGACAAAGTTATTATTTTCTTTTGAAAAGTCATTCTCAAAATGTCTAGAAATATTTTTTTTTGAGATATACTAAGAAATTAATTTTTAATCCATTTCCAATGATAGTGTCTTGAATTTGACATAATGGTTTTATAGAAAAAAAAGGAATGGAAGAAAAAAAATTTCATTTTTAAGGGAAGGAAAAACTTTTTTAATATTATGAAATTCCCTTGTTGAAAACAAATATAATAAAGATTGTATCATATTTTAGATAATAATTAAATAAATAGAATGATAAGGGTACTAGAAAATAATCCATATTAGAGTTCCCAAAAAGCACAAAGAACTTTTTTGGGAGGGAAAATATGGCCATGGAAGAAATTATCTATTGGAAAGAATGCAATTTCTTCATTCCATGGTCAAAATCTTATTTGAGATGGTATTTCATGATGAAATATAACATTAATGAAAATAAGTAACTTTAAAAGGGAGATGAATTATAGTATAATCATAGAATAAATGAAATCATTTTTATGAAACCATAGTAATAAAAGAATTATTATGACTCAAGAAATATGTTTAGTTATGAAAAACCATTACATATTTTGAAATCTGTGAGTCAAAACCACATTCTAAAAATAATGTATAATAGAACATTGAATATCATTAAATATTAGACATTAGTGATTCAAAAATATTAAATGGAATTATATTGAACATTATAAAGAAAAAATGGCGTAGAAAAAGAAATATGACTCCATGGGTGAAAATTGATACATGAAACTCTTTCCATATTATTGATTTATTTTACCCATATACCTAACTTTATGAATTATCAAAATAATTCCCTTAGATTCCAGATTAAGAAACTTATTATTCTATATTTAATTTAATTTTTTAAATTTAATATAATATTTTATTTATTTATTATATGTATTTTTATTATGTTTGTGTGAAAATTGAATTAGTGTCAATATATTTTAGTAATTTTACCGATTTAAATTGATTTTTAATAGCATGATTAATAATTAATATAACATTTATAGAACAAAAAAAATTATTATTTACTTTTATCATATAATAATATCAATATTTATGTTTTCATAGTTGTAACACCCTGATATTTTATAAAATGTATTTTTTTTTCAAATAAATAGAATTTCTTTGATAGCCTTCATTTCCGACCCCCCTAGACCTGTATGCTCTTTGTTATGTGTTATTTTCCTTGAATAAAAATGGTAACGTTGTTGATGTAGTATTAATAGTAACATCCATATTTTTGAAAATAAGTGCGAGGGTTTTATATAAATAAAATATATTGAAAAATAAGTACTTAATTTTTTGGTAGTCTTTATATGTTTCGAAAATTTATTTTTATAAAAAAAATGTTATTTATTTATTTTTGTGAATAAATAGTAAAAATAAATCTTCCCACTTATATAAAATTTATTATAAAATTTAAAATCTATTTTTTGGAATAAAATTTTTAAAAATATCTTATGGTGAATTTTTGAGAATATTTTGAAAAGATTAATATTTCTATGAATAGTGAACAAATATTACTTTTATTGAATATGGCGTTCTCATTTAAAGAATCTATATGGTTACATTTTAAAAAAATTGTTTTAAAAGAAATATTTAGTCAATTATATTATTATTAATACAATTTAGTTCATTGTATTTAATTTTATTTTCAAATTTGATATAATAACTTTCTATAGTAATGAATAATATTTCTTTGGAAGATAACTTTTTTCATCCTGTTTATGAGTTTAATTTCATGTTAAATTTTTTATATTATATGAATTGAATTTCAAAAAATGTATTAAATATTTTTCATAAGAATAATTAATATTATATAATAACGTAACATTACTTTTTTTTTATAATAAATAGTAAAAACCGGAAAATTAATTACTGTGGTTAAGGTTAAAATAGGTGTACCGTGGGGATAAACTAAAATAATAAATTTTAAAATAATATAAAAACTTTTTAAAATCCTATTTTATGGACATATTTTTATCTCAACTAATATTATATTCTATAATGATACATTTTCGATCCTGTTGGAATGTTTTAAACAAGGGTATACCATTTTCTTTTCAAAAAAATCTAGTCGTGTCATATCCCCCACTTATAAAATAGAACCACTCTCCACTTATATTTACACTTATAAAAACTTTTGATTCATAAATTAAATAATATAATATCTTACTTACTTACCTCTCCATGTCATCAAGGGATTAGTTTGATTAAGAAACCACTATATGAATGATTTTGGCGCAATCCTATGGTGGTTGTTTGAAAAAGAGGGATCGTTCTTAACTGATCAATTTCATTTTATATTTTCTTAAACACCATTAAAATAATCTTAATCTATGTTAATATAATAAAATGAGTATCTACCATATATTTAGTTATTATTATGTTATTTTAATAACCTATATTCATATCCTCTTCAATCAAATGGGAATCAAAACTATCGATAATGTATAGGGAGGACTACCACCTTACGAAATGATGTAATTCGTTTTCTATCACATCCCCTCAAGACCGTATATAATAATGGATTTAAAATATGTACATGATATTTATAACATAATTTTACTTCTATAATTATAATATTACATCTACCTTCTTACTTTGAACTCTTTTGGAAAATGATAACATTTCTCATTCGTACATGTAGACTATCACCTCCACGAAGTGACGTGATATGATTTTCATTTTATTTTGAAATGGATTTTAATAATAATATATTAAATGAATATATATGAAATGTATGATATAATAATGATTCCATAAATCGGAATTAATATTTACATTTCTTTCATTCCATCCATTGAGAAAATGGAAACATCGTTCATGTGTACGTATGGCCTACCCTCTCCGTGAATAGTGTAATTAATTTCCTATCACTAAAAATTATGGATTAATCTAAATAAGTATAGAATTAATATATGTGATATTAATATCATGGTTAAAATTCAACATATTATGGAACCATGATCAAATTAAAAGGATTGAAAATACGAAACCAAAAACATGTATGAAAAAAGATCAATTATTACTGGAAATGTGATTTTAACAAGGAAATGGTTGTTATTGGATGATAAAAGTGTAAGAGTTTGAATATTTGTATTAATTATTTAATTATTTTTTGGTTAAATAAATATATCCTCACATTTTTAAACTTATTATTTCTTAAAATGATGTAATTTATTTTGTGCGTATATTAATTTTTTAATTGGTTAATGATACTTTAACAAAAAAATTAATCTTACAGTTTCCCATTTGTCATTTATTAAACTACTTTAATTACATATATTATTTTTTTCTATGTATTTTATTTTTGGATGTAGGTATAAAATGCATCCAACCATGGATATCCACATGGAACATCCATTCAACCAAATAGGGGACATGTGGTCAACCCCATGGGAGAGCATCCCACATGGACCATACATAGCGGAAGGATGGATTTTTATAAGCCCACATGAGTGAATTAGTTGATGGGAAAAGTACCCACAAGGTGCCAGTGGGCAAACATAGTTGTTGAATGACCTATGGTAGAATGAAGTGAAAGTGTTCTTGGTACTGACCCCAATGTTGTTTCATAGAAATGATAGAAAGAGCTTGATTAATATATAATGAATCTACATTACACAATTAAAATGTGGGAGAAGAAGAATGAATCCAATATTCATCCATGATTAAATATACATACATAATATCAACTATTCAACAAAATCCTTTTCATCCATCTAATTGATTCTGCATTTTATCTTTAACCTTAGGTAATATAATATGATGTTGAGCCTTATATTTGTCAAAGTTTTATCTTCTGAGAATGAGTCAAACTTCAAAAGAATAATATGCCATTTCTTCTCATTATGTTAAAGGATTTAGATAAGTCTGATCCAATAGAATCCTTGAATTCAATTTTATCTTACATGCATGCTGATCATTAAAAGAATAGAATCCTTATTATTGTTAGAATCTTCATATAGTTCATCCAATTTAATGAGCATCTCCAATACTATATTGACCACTCTTTCACACCAATTGAATACCAAAGTACCATTCATATGGTAAATCCCTCAAATAGCAGATCACTGGATGATGGTAGCTCTCTATAAATTAATTACCTCCCTTCCCCTACCACTTTTAGTTCTTCCCCCATAGAATATTCATTTAGTGGTATAAGAAACTTTAAACCATTTGACCTCCTTAACAAAATATATGTTAGACCTTCTTTATAGTGGAAATTTAACCAACCCTGAAGGCAGATACAACCTCCCTATGATGATAGCATGTCTATTCACTAACATGAGGGTAGATCACTTGTCACCAAAAATTTCTTATCTACATAATAGTAGTTTTTTATATGGATTAATGAACATTACTTTCATCCAATGTTAGAACAATCCATGTTCTACATAGTTGAAATGGTCGACAAATAGGTTTTTTTCTTCATGATAGGTCATTTTAAACCGTAGGAAGGTCTCTTATATCTAATGGTAGTTCAACATGGGTAGTAGTATACTTCTCTATGCACCTATTTTTTCCTCTCTATTTCATATAAATAGTTGTTACTCACATGAAATGATAGATCAAAATGGTTGATAAGTCTTCTCATGCGATGGTAGATCAGTGAAATGTCGTCTTGTTATTAGTATAAATTATGTGCTAACACAAAGTATTTATTTCAACTACCATTAGTTATATATTTCACTAAAAAATAAAATTAGTATTATTTTTAATTTATTTAATTTAAATAAAAATTTTAAATATTGTTTTATTATATTTTTCTAAAATTATAAATAAATGTTGTTTAAAAATTATTTTAAGTATATATGATGTCAATATTACATAACTATAGTAAATTTCATACATCAAGTATACGACACTATTTTTGTGAGTTTTTAATATTTTAATAAACTACAATTTAATTCATATATTTTAGCTGTAATATTACTGTGAAAAATATATTTATGTATTAATAATCATATTGGAAGTTTTATATTATTATTTAAAATATATCACAATTTTTTTTAATATTGAGCATGATTTTTCAAAAAAATGTAATGATAAAATTATATTTTCTTTTGTGAAAACTATGGAATGAATTGATTAGATCACTTGATAATCCAATTAGATATTTGAATTAGTTAAGTCATGTTAATCTATTATTGATGCGATCAAGGGTTACAACAACTTTATAGATATTATTTTATATAACATTGATAATATTCACATGGTACATTCTTACTACTCATTTGACCAATAATCCCCTAAACATCTGTTTCCTTACTATGATCATGAATCTAATACTACTATACCATTCTCTACATATATTATTATCAAGATCATTGAACTTCATCATCATCATCATCATCATCAGATCTTTCTGATGGGTTTCATTTTATTTTTTTCTCTATTTTATATTTCCTTTATATGTCTGTAAATTTTCACGTACGGTTTATGATCTTTACAATAAAAATTATTTTTGGTTTATTTTGGTTTTTCCACCACCCCAAAATAAGCTTTGGTTTGTGAATCCCATAGAAAAGTTAGGTTATAGACTAGTTTTAAGACACATGAAAAAAGTTTCAATTCTGCCTCTGGGTATTTGTAAAAGGAAGAGTCTATAATAGGGTATCACATCACAAAAAGTGAGTTTCATGGGTACCAATATTCTTATAGAGTAGCGAGGGTTGATGAGTAGACTAGAATTTTGGTGATATGAATAAAAATAAAATCTATGCATCCATCTATTTTATTTCCACTACCTTTCAAATATTGAAAAAAGCACTCAATAAATTTAATTTAATAAATAAGACTCAAATTGATATGTTCTTTAAATTAAAAAAAACTATTCATCCCTTGTTATCTTTATTTCCATCACTTATGATTCAAAAATTTGTATTAGAGTCTATTGTCTAATAAACTAGACTCTCTAACTATTTTAACCTAATACAAAACAATTTGTATTAGTGGCTTTTATATGATAGGTTAACCACTCTAATTGTTCTAATCTGATAAAAAAAATTTAGTATCAGAGATAGGTCAATAGCTCGATTAATCTGATAGTTTGCCTCTTTTTTTAATATAATACTTATTGATATTGTTATATTGTTTTTTAAGATCTATTATATCCTTATCATCCAAAGCCTAATAGTCTACAGAATAAAATTATAGTTATATAATATGGAAGGTGTGACTTACAATGATGGAAAGATTCCAAAAAACCATCATTTCTTCGATTGAAGGGACTTTGGATACTAGAAAGATAGAATAAAAGCCTGCCTTAAATTGTTAAGTGTGGATCATTGGACTATCGTGGAGAATCTACATGAGCTATCAAAATTTATTTTGAAGACACTTATAGGTGTCGGTATGACTAATTATGTTTTGAATTTTAATGTAATTCTTTTTATTGTGCTATAAGTATAAGTTTCTATAGCCATGCTTGAACTTATAAGACAACCCATGACATATTGAGAATACTTTTAAGTCACATAAAATGGGGATGAAAATATCAAAAGAACCAAGATAAGAATTCACCAAGAATAATTCCAATACATTAATATAGGAGATAAAGATTCAATGAACTAGGTGTTATATCATTATAGAAGTATTAATATATGGTATAGTGTCCTTGTAGTAGTTGAATATTTTTAGAGAATATGTTTTTTTCTCCATTGGTGAGTGGGTTGTACTATGGACCAGAAATTTGAATGAGGTTATAAGTGTTTTAATGTTTAAATTTAGTGTTTTTAGTTGTTTTTTATGTTTCAATGGATGTATCATGGATTTGGACGAACACATGAGGAGGAATGGGCAGTTGGGATTCTGAAAACAGGTGCTATGAGTTTTAAATGTTGTGTATTTTTTACACATGGTGTATTTGTTTCACAGTGTGTGGACTGGAGGATTCATCATGTGAAATCTCGAGGGATTTAAATGAGGAATACATGATCTATAACATTACACACAAGGTTATAGGGGTTTTGGACTTTTCAAAATTGAAACAGGGGGATCCTCCCACATTTGTATCATTGGGAAACAGGAGGGCACACACAAAGGCTCTCGGCTAAACTCCTATCATTCTCTCTTTGTTATTAATTGACCAAGGAGATATCAGGTGCATTTTAATTTCATTGTAGGGTAATATCTTCATCCACTATCCATCTATGTTTTTCCCATCATTTTTTTCATATTTTAGGAGTTATTGTTTATGGATCTTCATCGGTTCGACTGGAGCATGAAAAAATCAACTGTTACAGTTGGGGATTTCCATCTTCCTAGGATGAGGACATCTCGAGAGTCCTTCTACACTTCTCCATGTTTTTTCTTCATCAAGTTACATCACCACAATTATTTTTTAAAGGTTTAATGATTTTTATTTAATATCTTGGTGTTTGATTTGATGTTTTTGGTTAGGGATTTTCTCAGGAACGGTATAGGGGGTACTCGGTAGAATATCTTCACAATGTTGCTTAAATTTTCATTGAGAGATAGAAATCTAGTATGATGTATCATGTTATTAATTTTTTGTTTTTATTTCATATTAAACTTATTAATGATTTAACAGATGTTTTGGACAATGCATGAGTTGACCATTATTAGGTTGGAGCATGGAAGCTGGTGTGAATTGGATCATACATAAACGAGCTTGGATAGAGATTTTGAGGAATGATTATAAATGGTTTATGGATCAATAAAGATAAGTGGTATTCAATACATTCCCTTTCGTATTTATACATGTTTACGGTATTAGATGGTTTTTTGGGCTTGCCCATGAGTTAGATTCCCTCTGTTTAAATTTATTATGATAATTGTTTTATTAAAGGAAATGGGTGGATGGTACGAGATAAATGCCAAAAGCCAATTATATCACTAGTGAACTAGCTTCATCCCATGACTAGATGCCTCTCTTGTTTTTTTATATAGTGGACATAGTTGGTACCTTGTTATTGACCAACCCTGAGATAGTATGTCGGGTTGGTTAGATATTGTAGTGGGTTTAACCTTAGAACCTAATCCAAACTTTTACTCCCCTGAGGCTGAGGCAATAATGGTGTGTTTCGATGATAGTAAACCCTTTCCCTTTTATTTATCCATTCATTTGTTTACTATGGATATAGTGACAATTACCATAGGTGTTTCCTAGTTTTTGGTAGATTAGCATGATGTGATTGACTTTCTTATTGGGATTCCATGATGTTTTTCCTTGAATTTAGCTTATAATCCTTTTATTTAATTGTTATATTATTGTTGGGATGCAAGGATATTCTTATCAGGATCCAGATTTTGATTCCTAATGATTATGACACTCAGTCAAGGCATCCCTATGATTATGATACATGGGAATGGTGAACCTATTGATTATGATATTTGAGTGATGGGGATAATTACACTATCCATGATCTATTGCTAAACCACAGTGTAGGACATGGTTCTTGACATCATTGATTCACTTGAGGATGATTAAGGTCTCCCAAGAAATCAGGATGATTACACTATCCCTAATAAATTACTTGATCATGATGGATGACATACTTCTACTCATTATTGATGTGACATATACTATATGGATGATTACACATGCCTCAAGAAACAACTAGAATTATCCCTAGGGTTAAGTGGATTCACCCGTAGTACATCACCCAAAGGTACTTCTTGGGAATGGGGATGCTAAGACATTTATATAAATAAATGATGATAATGTACTTGGGTCTAGATAGAATTCCTTTTATAGTTTTTTAAGGGTCATACCCTTAGGTTTCATCTGAGTCCCAATGTCATGCATGCCTATGTACTAATACATACAACTCAGACACCCGAATTTATTTAAATGGATTGAGTGGGATGATTTCCAACCCTTTTGGTGGGGTAGATTTCTTAGAGATATTTCTAGCACTAGCCAATGAAGGTATGATTGATTGGGATTATGGACCCAAGGATCAACTTAAGTATACAAGTCTTGAGTGGTTCAATATCTAGATCAATTACCTTTTATAAGTATATCAAGACAATCGGGATTACAACCCCAAGGATCGATCATTGTTGTTTAATGGTTTTTTCACCTTACTCATGTATACACATATTTAAATTTATATATATACATTTATGGGAATACACACACAAACACACACACACACATATAAATTATTTAACATTGAATAGTGTATTAGGATCTTAGACCCAATGATCAATTGTGGTTCACTTGATTTTTTATTTATCTCTCCTAGTTGCATCTCAGCTCAGTTGAGCACTTACCTTGAGAATTCTTCATACAACTTGTGCTATAAACTTATTTCTAGAATTTTTGATTATTATTATTATTTATATCATGACGAGTAGATCACTTTTACATACATTTCATATTACTATATTTGTACGAGACCATGTTGGTGGTTCTATAAGGAGTTTTTTACTCACACCCTACTTGAGCTTCCATTACACTGGAGTCCTGAGTAGATGTTCACTTGGTTGCATGCACTGGTATCATTGAAGAATGAGACCGATCACATTGTATGGCTCAAAAATATATGCGAAGATTGATTATATGGTCTAACATGGAGTTAGTGAGAGAGACCTTTAATCTTATTTTAGGTTCCATTATGTATTCCTATATGTATGGTTAGCCATGTGGGTGACCATTTTTGTATATATGACATGTATGTTCAAGAATTTACTACATTCCATTTATTATTGCATAATTATTTTTAGTTTATTTATTTATTCCGCGCCATGGTTACTTACTTCTTGGATGGTATCTAGTTATTTCTACAATTTCTTACTCTTATGTGAGGGTATAATCTCTCCACAGACACACCTTAGGTCCTCATTACTATTAGGAAATCTAAGTTATATGGATAGGTGATCTTGAGGATTTATGGAGAACTATATTGGGGAATGAGATTAGTTGAATTGGGGTCGAGGTGTTATATATTATTGTGAGAGGAGTTCATTTCTTGTTGTATAACTATTTTTGATATGGTAGACAGGAGTATTATAAATGTGTCAGAATGTATGATGGATATCAAGATGGTGTTTTTATAAAATGTATTTTGATAAGAAGTCCACATTTCCATGGATATGGATTTTTATTATGATATATGATGTTACACTTGTATATGATTTTCTATATTAGTGACACATATGTTGTGTTGATGTTATGATTTATTGATGGATTTATAGCTCATGACCATTGGCAAGAGGCCAATGATTGATTTTGACTCTTGGTTAGAAAGAGGCATTTTATGCATCATATTTGGTATATAGGATTCAAAAGTTATATGCCTAATAGTATGTAATTATTATTGAAGAAAGCGACCAATTAGGTAATGTTTCTACAAAAACCTAAATGGTGTTTTCATTTATTGGTATGAATTGCATATATATTTCCTTTTGGGGGTAGGTTATGTGGATATACGGTGAGACATTTGATGGATAGGATGATGACTTATTCAACATGCATGAGAGGTTTAGTGACCTTAGGAGGTTGATAGGGAATATGATTACCTTGTGTTATACTGCTATTATGGTGTTTTTTATTAGGTCCATATTTTTAAATTTGCAGTCAAAACCTATAAAGTGATTTCCTACAAAGCATAGAATGAAATTCTACTTAACTGAACTTTATTTATGGTTATCTAGTCAGATAGCTGAGTTTGATGTCTATAGATATTGTGACATTTATTGTGAACTATATCTTGAGGGGGAATTAGCATATACAGATTCTCGGTTAGTGTCTGTTCAATATTTCATCCATATTATAACATGACCTCTAGAGTGGAGCTCATTATGAGGATTCTTGGAGAGAATCAAGGTTCTATTAGGCCAGTGCTGATAGTATTTGATCATTGTAGGATTTTTTTATATTTACCTTCTTTGGAGAGGGTTCACTTTAGGGATAGGTGGGAGACCTAGAGGCCCTTAGTTTTAACTAAGAACCTTATAGGATAATTCTTTGTTGTTTTAGGGAATCTTTAGATAGAGTTCGTCTTAGGTTTATGAAATCGTTTCTATGTTGTGAGATTAGTTATATACTTGTTAAAACAGTTGTGTGGTTAGTGCTTGGTTTTTGATATATAGGAATGATGATGCCTTTAACTTTAGATGAAGCCGCAATGGTGTGGGTTTTATGAGACTTGATTTAGTAGGCCAAACTGTTTGTGTACCTTTCTATTTTAATTAGTTTTTACACTATTTATAATGTTGAAAGACTATGGGTAGACCCTCATTTCTAAAAAAACACTTTGTAAATGGATGTCATGAAATATATTATGTCATGGGTTAGGTGCCAAATTTTGAAGAGGATTTACAAAAGAGATTCTAGATTGTTTGGAATTATATGCTATGTAGCATGGGAAATTTGGTTGTAGTAGTAGGAAACTCACTAGAGTATGATTTTGTTGACAATGGTACATGCCATTTATAAAGGGCACCATTTATAATCATAAATTGGTAAGTGTATGTGTTTGAGTTAAGGATATATGGTTTTAATAAATACTGAAAACAGGGTTACACATGAGTTATAATGAATTGAGAATTTCCCTCTGTGTTAGAGGTGACATCAAAAATAAATTGGGTTTCATAAGACGGTTTACCTATGGCTTGACCTGGACATGTGATATAGAGAGATGTGTTGTCAGGATTTGGATAAAAGAATGAATATATATTTTTGATTTGAATTTGGATCTAAGAGATATATTCATTCCTTTTGATGAAATCATAGTATACTTCTAGTTAGAGAATATCATTCTCTATCTTTACTTTATCCAGATTAGGATGAGAGAGTATCAGTTATACATAGATATTTTGGGATATATTTATTATTTTGAGCAGTATATGATAAGCTGTATAGTGTGTAGTACCCCAAAGTACATTTAAAGGTGATGACCCTAGTTTTGTTTCTCAGAGTTCAATAGTTTTCAGGTGAACCATTCACATTAAAGGGATACAATTTAGGATTTGAATTTTTCTGTTGATACTCAGGCATGAGAGAACTTTTATCCATGATGGTTTTTATGTCTAGGGATGGAAAAAGAATGGTATGTCACGTTTGGATATTATTTAACTGTTATGATAACAAGTATTCTCTTAAGGTGGGGATAAAGACATCTGTCCCTGATAAGAGACCCTCATGTGAGAATACTCATGTGTTTCCAAGACTAGTCATAGGATAGCCATTGGTTCTTTTATGAAGATAGAGAAATGGATCTGGGTGATGTTTGATTCCTTGGTGAATTCTAGGTGTAGGTTTGAATATAGACTCGGGTTGAGTTTGATTGTGGGAGTTGGCCTAGAATAGCTTTTTTAAATCCAAGAGTATTGTATTAGAAATGTTTTAGTGTTTGTGTAGTGATACAACAATAGGTACAAAAACATGATGTTTTTCTAGGATATATAATTGGAATTTCGTTTTATGATTTGGTGAGCATGCTGAGAATGATATTTATATTCCTTGTGATAAAAGATTTTGGAATCTATTTTGGTGATGCTCAACTGCTGAAACTGATCTTTTCGAGAATATTCAAATAGAGGTGGTTCTACATGCATTCATTCATATAGTTGTTGAAGCACCATCTTTGTGTTTCTTTCACACTTACAAGCATTATTTTGAGTTGAAGTGTCTTATGGACCTTGTGTTTTAAGTATCTATTCGATGTATGTTAGGCATTAAAAGATACAACGTGGTTATCAAAGTGGGAATACATGACCTAAGTAGATTAGGTGAAGTTTCTTCACCTAGGATTCTTGGGGATGAGAAGTTTTAAGGTGGGGTGAATATGAGGTGATGTAGTTCTAGATAGGTTGAATTTTTTGAGAGAATTTTAATTTTTCTGCATTAGTGGACGGTCCATCCTTTTTAATAGGAATTGGAAATAGGGTTTACGTTTTTTAACATCTCTATATAGTTTTTTATTATACGGGTTATGTTTTGGTTTATGTCTCAGGGGTTCAGGTGAACACCAAAGGAGGAAAGAGTAGTTGGGATACTAAAAATAACTACTACGAGATTTACACATTGTCTATTATTTACACGAAGTGTATTATTTTCATGGGGTTAAGCCTAATGGATTCATGAAGTGAAATATTTAGGGATTTTACCATGGAATAAAATATGTGTAATTGTTACATTCCATGTAATATGAGGGGTTGTAATTTTATAAAGGGAAACATGGGGATCATCCCCCATTTTTCTCATTAGAAAAAAAGAGAGAACCCATAGAGGCTCTCGACCAAGCTCTTATCCCTCTCCCTCCATTCCTAACTAATCCAAGAAATATCAAGTGAATTTCTATGGAATCAATGAGTTAGATATTTATCCTTCTTCATTCTATGTTTTTTCCCATCTGTTATTTCTAATTCCATGACTGTTCATTTAGGATTGTCCATCAGTTATACCTAAGCGTGATAGAATCAACCATTATGGATGAGGATTTTTTCTCTTCCTAGAATGAGGAATTATTTAGGGACAGTTTCCCCTTAAACCTGTGCCGTTTCTGTTGAGGTATGTTTCCACAATGAATTTCTAAATATTTAGTTCTTTTAATTTAATTAATGAGTGTTTTTTTCTACTATGTTGGTTATGAATTTTCCTGGGAATGGTCTGGTGGTTACCCGATAGACATTCTTCACATGGTTTCTTTAGATTTCATCAATCGATAGGCGTTTGATGAGATATCAAATGTTATAAATTTATAATTTTTTATGTTACATTATTTATTAATGTCACTAATATTTTTAAATATTCATAATTTTACAATGTTATGGAGGATCTTGTAACTTGGTGTGACTTGGATCGAGCATTAGAAAGCCTAGACGAAGCTATTAAGTGACTTTTATAATTTCTATAGGGATTCCTAAAGGTAGGTGGTTTATATTATATTCCATTTAGTATTTATGAATGTTTTTGGTATTATATGGGTGTTCTATGTCACCCTTGGGGGAGAAAACCCTATTTGTATTCATTCTATTAATTTTTTAATTTAATAAAATAGGTGGATCATACTGGATGAATCTGTGTGGTCACTAAAAACCCATGTTCTATAGCTTCATCCCACGACTGGAGTATATGAACATAACTAAGGATCCCATGTTGGATTCCTATTCTTTTTCCTTTCTAGGATCCTAAGAGGGATTCCTTACTTAGTTAAAACTAAGGGAACACCAAGAGGGATGGATCTTTTTACAAGTGGACCTTGAGGATCATAAGTAATATGCCTCTAATTAATTTTGACCTAGGGGACCAAGTGGGTACCATAGTGTTCACCAACATTGAGGTAGTACATCAGGTTGAGTAGAGACAGTAGTTTGTGTCACCTTTGAACCCATGTTGAACTTGTAATCCCATGAGGCTGAGGAAATAATGCTGGGTTTGTTTGTTTAGCCACCCTAACTCTATTATTTATTATTTCATCTATTTACTAATAATGTAGTAATGGTTAACATAGGTTCTTCTATGTTTTTGGATGATGATTCTAATACGATGTGACTTTCTTATTGGTATTATCAAACATGTTTCCTCATATCCGAATTCTATGAATTTTTATTTTATTTTTCTATTATTGTTGGGATTCCAAGATATACTTCCCGGGGTCCATATTTTGTGCCCAAATGATTATGATAACCAGTCATAGTGTCCTTATAATTATGTTACATGGTAATAGATACTATATTGATTATGACACTTGAGATACATGGATGTTTTTTTCTCTAATTGATTACTTGATCATGGTGTTGGATATGGAACTCCCCATAATTGATGTGATATATACTCGATGGATGATTATTCTATCCTCAAGTGATGCCTAGGATGCTCCCCATGGTCAGGTGAATACACCATTACTACATATCACAATGGTACTTCTTGGGTATGGGTCTGTTGAGGTGTTTATATGAGTGTATGACAAGCATGTACTTGGGTCCTGAGATAATTTCTTTTACATATCACTTAAGGGTTATCCACTTAGGGTTTATCCAAGTTCTGATATCATGACCACCTATGGACCGATACCTAAGGATTCAACATCAAACTAGATTTACATGGTTAGATTAGAATGATGTTCATATTAGAGACCATTTATAGGATTTTCCATCAGTATATAAAATCCTTCATTATAGTGATTGGAGGTGAGTAGGGGTGAACCCAGGTTTAGGACATGTATCACCCTATGGTGACATAGATTACTCAAAGATATTTTTGGTTATAGTCAAATATGGAATCATTGATTGGGATTATGGTCTGAAGGATCAAATTAATTATACAAGACTTGATTGGTTTGATATGAAGCTTAATTCTTATTTTGTAGAATATCCAGATGATCAGGATTACATACACAAAGATCCACTAATATTTTTTAATGATATTTTTTTCACCATATTTGGGTATATATATTTTTATTTATTTATAATATATTAATGAGAATATATATATATATATACATGACTAAATACTAAATTGTTGATTAGAATCACAAACCCATGGATTGAATGTTGTTTAGTTTAATTATTATCCATCTTTCCTAGTTGTGTCTCATTTAGGTTGAGTACTTCCCTTGAGTACTCCTTGTATGACTATGACTTTAAACATATTTATAGTATATATTATTCTTATTATTTTTATCCTGATGAGTAGTTCACTGTTACATACACTGTATATTACTGTCTATGTATATCACTGCATTGGTGATGCCCTACTGAGTTTTGTACTCGCACAATAATCAGGTCACCATAATGTTGGGGTACTTGAGTAAATTTTCACTTAGTTGTAGGAATAGGTAGGGTCTAGGATCAATATTGATTGAACATGATGTATTTGAAATGTATGTGGAGAATGGGTATGTAGTCATGCTCATAGTCATTAGGAGATCCCTAAATTTTTATTTATGTTTCTTTTATGTACTCTTGCATGTATGGTTGACCTAGTGGGTGACCAATGTTGTATTTATTACATGACCATTTAGGCCTTTACTACATTCCATTTATTATTAAAACATGATTTTCAGTTCATTTTTTACTTCCACACTCTGGTTATGTAGTTCTGGAATGATATATAGTTATTTCTTATATTTTTACTCTAATATGAGGGAGTAGTCTATATATGGATTAACCTTAGGACCTTGTTGTTAGTCCTATGCCTCTGGTTTATGGCAAGTCATGCTTGGGTCCTTGTGGATAACTTACTTAGAGCACCATATTAGTGGAATTCTGGTCAGGATGTTACAATTAAAGACAATATGAGTAATCTTGGTGAAGTACTTGAAAACAAAAAACAAGTAGAAATAATATTGAGAGCTCTACAAAAAATATGGAATGATAAGAATATGTCCATAAATGATAGTTATAATTTTAATGAGTATACTTTAGATGAACTGGTAGTCTCTTTTTTGCAGTATTAGTTAGAGTTCAAAAACATTGTTGATGAGGAGTATACAAAGAGAAAAGGTATAGATTTTAATTCTATTATTAATGAAATATCTTAGAATTATAAATATGAGTTCCAAGAAAGTAACAAAGAGATGGATCACTTTATAAATATGTTTTCCATGTTTATTAAAACAGATGTGGCATGATACATTTTCAAATAAAGTTAAACCATTATTATAAGAATGTAATTATAATAATATTAATGATTTTTCATAATTAATATGTTATGAGTTCAAGAAGAAGGGAAACATCTTGATAGAATTCCCCAAAATCAAATATCCAAAAAATGAAAAACAAAAAATGAGAAATGAAAATAAATCTTTTTTTAGTGGTTGAGATTTCTTAGACTGTTTATATTCTCGTAGTGATTCTAGATATGAAAAAGATACAGAGAACCTTCCTACGATGGGTATACAATGTGAGGTAACTGAATCACTTTTCACTCAATTAATTATTCACTGTAATGTGGATCATAATTCAATACCTAAAAATTATAATGAAACTTATATTGATTCAAGTTCTGAATCTGGTTCTGATAATTTTAATTTCAATCCTCTTCTTAAGAAAAATTAGGAATTATGAAATTATGTATTGATAAAAATTTAAAATTATATAGATATAAAATTTAAAACTAAGATGTTAGTAAAATAAAATAAGAAAATGAAATTTTTTTATGAAAATTTGAATAGTTTTGTATCCCTGAATAAAAAATCTAAAGAGAATTATGACTTTGAAATATTAAAACTAAATGAAAGAATGAAAGACTTAATAAATTTTTGTAAGTGAATGATAAAGATCAAGAAATAATATTTAATTCTATATTTGATGATTTTACTAATGTAAAAAATTAATTTATGAACCTTAAGAAAGAAAATATGAAATTAAGAAACAAAACTTCTTGATCAAATGTGAAATTTTATATATATTTTGAGACTATTAAAAAGGGAAACATGATTTCAAAAAATGAATTTTTAAACCATAAAGAGAGTTTATCAAAATTTTCTTAGGGTAAATAAAAATATGATAAAATGATGTCATTAATGAAAAAAACACTGATAGGAAAGTTTTTTGTTATAATATTTTATCACAAAGGTTAAATAATAATGACTTTATTAAACTATAAAATAGAAGTATTTCTAGTTTAACGTATTTTAAATTTAGAAAGAATAGGGATTATTCTAATGGATGTTCATTGAGATTTAAAGAATCATATGGACATAAAAATTCATTTTTTTCTAGAGGCCTAATTTCTAAACAACCCACTAATAATCTCATCAAATCTTTTTGGGTTCCAATTTTTTTCTACTAATCCTGTAGGACCCAAGTTAGCATGGGTACCAAAACATTGTACTTGATTATTTAATAATAATAAATATTCCATTATAAGTCTCAAAGAATCATGGTATTTAGATATTGGCTGATCTAGACACATGATATGTGATATTTTTAAATTTCTATCTTTTAATTCATGTGACAGTGGGTTAGTAAAATTTGGACACAACTCTAAAAGTCATATCAAAGGTATTCGTGATTTTTTATATAAAACTTTTATTATTTAAAAAGTATTATTAGTAGATTGATTAAAACAAAATCAAATAATTATATCACAACTTTTTGATGATTGATTAAATTTTATTTTTTAAAATGATAATTTTTTAATTTTAAAAAATAAATCTCTTTTTATTTTTTACAAATAGAAAAGATATTGTTTTTAAAATTGATTTTTTTGATCTAAAAAATGGTTATGTGTTTAAATGATGTATAAGTAGATGGAATTCTATGGAATATGCGTCTTATGAATTCGAACATCAAAATATTTCACAAAATTTCAAATCATGATTAGGTTCTATAATTGCCAAAATTAAATACAAGTAAGTACTTTATGTGTGATTCCTGGTTAAAAGGTCAGAAAAACAAATAAAATTCTAAAACTATAAAGGATGTTAGAAATGATAGATTCTTATTACTATTATATCTTGAAGTTTTTAGACCTATACAACCTATTTGTTTTGGTGTTAAGAAGTATATAGTTCTAATTATATATGATTATATTATATTTATCTGGATTTATTTATTAACACATAAATAATAATATTTAACTATGTTTTGTGATTTCTGAAAAATTATTCAAAACTTCAAGAATTTTCTAATAATATCTATATGAAGTGATAAATGTGGTATTTTTTTTAATTTATAATTTTATAAAACTTGTGAATAAAATTAATATTAACATTATTTTCCATCCCCTAGGACACCCCCAAAAAATAGTGTGGCTAAAAAAATAATCGATCAATTAAACAAATGTATAGATCAGTGAATTTGGAATTTAATTCCCCAAGAAATATTTTGGTAGAAGCTATAAATATATATATTTTTGTATTAAATAATGTTTCTATTAAAAAATTTTTAAATAAAAACCCATTTATACTATTTATATGTTTTAATCATAATCTTGGATATTTTAAGGTATTTGGTTGAAAAATATTTCTCTTAAATACAAAAGATAATTTATAAAAATTCAATTCTAAATATGATACATTAATATTTCTAGAATATTTCAATACATGTAATTAATATAGAGTATTGAATAATAGAACATTATTTATTATAGAGTCTGTACATGTTATGTTTAATAAAAATAAAAAAATCAAGTAGAATTATGATTCAATTAAAGATATTGAATTTAGGGAATTCATTTATGGTGTTGATAATTACCAATAAAATGAGAATGAATCAGTTGAGGGGATCATATCTCTTATCAAATTAATCCTAAATTTTGGAAAAATCTTAAAGATCCTCTAATTCAAATATTTTATCCTAAAAGTAGAATCTAGTAAACAAACAATAAAAATATGTTTTACTTTACAATGAAAATTATTCTTCTGTCACAAATTTTGTTCCTATTAAAATTGATAATGATTTAATTGATTCTAATTGGATAAATTATATGCATGATGTATTGAATATAATTGAAATAAATAAAGGTAATAATTGGGTTGAACTTCCAAAAGTTAGAAAAATAATAATAATTAAATGGATTTTTTGTAATAAACTTAAATATATTGGAAACATAGTTAAAAATAATTAAATACTAGTAGCTTAGGTTATTCCTAGGAAGAGGTAATTGAATTTGAATATAGTTTTCCTTCAATTTATAGGATAGAATATATTTGAATTTTATTACACCTTTCATATGTTCAAAATATAAAATTATTTCAAATGGAAGAAAAGAGTTCATTTTTAGATGGAATGATTTTTCAAGATATTTTACGTTACACAACTACCTAGATTTGAAAATGGAAAAGTTCAAAATCATATTTTTAATGTTAATAATTATTTATATGTTATTAAGAAGGCTGCTCAATCTTGATATGAAAGACTAACTCAATTTTTAATAAAAAATTACTTTGTTAAAGGTATGGTTAGTCCAACCTTTTTTTATAAAAATAGATTCAAATGATATAATGAATATACAAATTTATATTGATGATATAAAATTTGATAAAAAATTGATTTATTATGATATTATTTTTTTAGAATAATGAAAAGTGAATTTAGCATGAAATTAATTGGAGAGAAAAAGAATTTCCTAGGTTTAAGAATCAATCAAAGAAAAGATAGATATTTATTAAATAGAGGTAGGTATAATAATGATAGTGTTAAATGGTTTGGACATAATTCTAGTAAGACTTTGAAAACTCTAAGTAGTAATAATTCCAAATATGACTTTGATGAATCTATAAAGTAAGTTGATATTACAATATACAAAGTTATGATATATAGTTTATTGTATCTCATTGAATATATACTATACATATTGTTATTAGTCTATTTATGGGTTATATTTCAATATAAACCTATGGAATGTCATCTTAAATCTGTTAAAAGAGTAATTAGATATAAAAAAGTAAATTTTTGAACTTTTTTAATTTATTCAAATAAATGTTGTACTGATTTACTATCTTATTTTAATTTTGACATTGGAGGTTTAAATTTTAACTGAAAAAATACAAGAGCTATGTGCCATTTTATAGGTAAAATTTTTATTTCATTATGTTATAAGAAATGACTATCAGTAGAACTGGCTATATTTGGGGTTGAGTATGTTTTAGCTACTTTGTTTTGTTCAAAATGTATATGGATTAAATAAATAATTAGGTATTTTAATATTTTTTTGATAAAATTTCAATTTTTTGTGATAATTATAGAGAAATTTCAATTGATAAAACCAATAGAATACTCTATAACAAAATTTATAGATGTAAGATTTCATTTTATAAGGGATCATGTAAATAAAGGTTATATTTTCTAAGAGTTTGTTCCCACTAAAAAAACTGGATGAAATACTTACTAAACGTTAAAATTCTATCAAATTTGAGAAAATGAAGTTTAAACTACGTAGGTTTTAATATTAATGATTTAATTTCATGAATTATTTATAATATGTTAATTCTATATAGTTTATAATATTTATTGGGAATAATTTTTTAAAGATTTATTATTAATTTATTTGTTGATAAATTTTAAAAAGGGGGATAATGTTTTGGAAATACTAATAAATGTGTGGTTTTGTAATTTAGAAATAGGAGGAGATAATTAGAGTTTTAATATATGTATTAATTCTTTAACAATTTTGTTTTGATAAATCCCTTTCTACTCAATTTTTTTTTTAATTTTAAATTGTTAAAATGTAATAATTTTTTTAGGTATTATTTTTTTAATTATTTAGTGATAATTCAGTAATATTTCAATTTTACTTCTTTCTATGTTATTCATTTATTAAAATAAATTAATTACAAATAATATTTATTTATTTTTCTAATTATTTTAGTTATTTATTTAGTTAAAAATGTGTGTAACCCTAGATAGACACATGGTCCATCCCTTCAACCATATCAGGGACCAATGATTGACCCCATGGGAGAGAAACCCACATAAACCATCCAAATCGATAGGTGGGCCATGTGTAGGCCTAAAAGTGTAGATGAGAAAATGTTACTAGTGCTCAAAAGGTTCCAGTGGGCCTACTTAGGTGTGGCATGACCCATGGTGGCATGTTGTTCAAGTGTTACTTGTGCCGACTGCGATGCCATCTTGAAGAAACAATGAAGAGTTTTTGATTAATATAGTGTGGATCTACTTTAAACACTTCCAATGTTAGACAAGAGTAATGCAGATGTTGTTCCTCCATGAATAAATATACAAGAATAATCCTAACCATTTGATCAGTTCCTTTTTATCACTCTAATGGATCCTATGTTCCATCTTCAACATCTAGTTAACTTATATGATTTTGATCCATTAATTTATCACATTTTTCACAAGTGATCTCCAGTCGACCCTTAGAAGTACAATCAACCATTCCTATCATCACATTTATAGATTGAGATAAGGTCAATTGAAAAGAATCTATATATTCATTTTCATTCTTCATGCATACTAGTCATTCAAATATCAAAATCCTTATACTTGTTATTAGCCCCATATTGTTCATCAATTTTGAAGAACTCCAGCACTAGTTCGAGCACTCTTTCACACTAAAATGATACCAAAGTACTCATCGAATGGTAGATCCCTTGAAAAACAAATAACGTGATGATGATAGATAGCTATAAAAGATGTATTTACATTCCTATACTTCTAGTTTCTCTTCTCTCATAGATTTTCCATTCAAACATATAATAAAAACTTGATCATTCAACCTCCTTCAAAGAAGTTCTATTATACAGTCTTCACAATAGTAGTAGCACTGACCAAGAAGGAAAATACAGTTTCACTACAATGTTAACATGTCCATGCACCAACAAAATGGAATATCAATTATCACTAATGGTTTCTCATCTCATTCACAGTAGTTTTTTTCTATGTTGTAAACATCATTCCATTCATACAATGGTAGCAACAACCAAGAGCTATATAGCTACAACAGTCAATCGCTAAGATTTGTTCTTCATGGAGATCATCTTCAGTCATTGGACGATCTGTTCCCTCTATTGGTAGTTTATAAAGGGTAGTAGTTCAACTCTCAATGCACCTACAATAGCTTCTATATTACATATCAATGGTGTCTACTCATATGTAATGGTATATTATAAAGGACAATCACTTCTCTCGTGTGATGGTTGATCAGTGCAATGGTAGTTTTTCAGTGGTAACAATAGAATGCTACTACTAGGTATTTATTTTATCTATGTTTTGGTATATATTTCTCAAAAAATTATAATTAGTATTATATTTAATTAATGTAATTGAAAAATATATTTTAATGTTTTTTATTATATTTTTATAAAAATATAATCACATGTTGTGTAACAATTATTTTGGGTATATATACATTTTATAGTACACATGTTCAATAAATTGCATACATGTAGTATATGACACTCTATTTTTATGTGTTTTTAATATTTCAACAAAATGTAATTTAAATCATTATTTTAACTATAATATTATTTTGAAATGTAAATTTATTTTTTACCATTAAAATTGGATGTTTTATATTGTTATTTTATTATGGTAGTGCCTAAAAACAATATTCATCATATCCATAAATATGGAAGGACCATTTTTCATTAAAAAGAGAATAAAAACATTCTAATAATTCCCATACCATTTTTTTAATAATGTCTATGAAATATATTCTTTACTCAACCTCACCTGATGATTCCCTGTTAGAGGTCAATCATGGAAAAGAATTGAGCCCCTTGAAGTTAGTTGAACAAATCACTTGTCCTGAGAAGAATGTACTTTTTATTTACTATGATCCCAATAATATATTATATTCAATTAATAACACCATTTATCCATATTTATTTTTCATAAAGAGGATAGGTGCTTCCAAAATAAAGACACTTGATCCAATGAAACCCTTCTCCAAACGATCTTGATGTTTCTTCTTTAATTCCTATAACTGTATATATGCCACTCAATATGGTGTTTTCAATATTGGTTTTGGATATAGGTATGAGTTCAAATAATAATACGACCTATGTTTCTATGGTTAGTCCTTATAACTCTTTAGTAAATACATCAATGTATTAAAAAACAATGGGTACATTTCCAGTTGTTATAATTTCCCTTTATTATTATTCTTGATCATTCATTCCAATAATGTTAGAAATTGGAGGTCTTTTATAAAAAGTCCCAGGTTAGGATATATCTCATTTTTAATATAACTATATGTTTTCCCTTCAAGATAAAATAAATCTAATTTCATCTAATGTTGATCTTGGAATTATACTTTTACAACCAATCTATCCCATGTATTATGTGATATTATACCATTGGAATAAACACTAGTTTTGTGGAGTGATTTTACTCACCAAAGTTAATATGGGAATACCTGTATATATTTTACTTACTTGAGAAGTTCCTCTAGGTTTTTCATTTAAAAATATACCACTAGAAGTTTTTTTGGGAATATATTTTTTCATCAATACTTTATGAATATTTTTGATTTTGATGATCATAAATACCCATGTTTTCTTTCTAATGAAATTACATTAAGATTTTTTTATGATTATATTTCACTATTAATTTATCTTATTTATGGGTTGATTATTTTGTCTAAAGTGTTCTAGATATGTCTTTATGTAGTATGGAAACGTATTTCATACCCTATTCTTGTAAGAAAGTCATACTACTTTTAAACCCTATATTTGGAGTAAATGTATGGATAAGATAACCTACACTATTGTAAAAGTAAGGATTAAAAAACACAATTTTGATTGAAAACATAATTTTTTGAAATTAACATATTTTTCAACAACCCAATGTTTATAATCTAACCATAAATAGTTAATAATACTTTCAAATTTAAGCCTATATTTGACTTGGTCAACTACAACATTTAAATTTGATATATTTTATGAGATTTCTCTAATGATATTGATGAGGTTTTTTAATATATTTTTAAATATTCTTAAAGACGAATTAAATGGATCAAGTTAAAATTATTTTATTCTTCTTATTTCTAATGTATATTATAACTTTTATTGAATGTTTTAATTCTAAATACTCTTTATTTTATAGGATTTTTTTGAATCCCTTTAAAAAAGGTTATAAAGTTTCACATGTTTATTACCAAGAGTTATATCATTATCAAAAGGTAAACCTTTTGAAAGAAAAATGAATCGATTTTATATTCTGAATAGATATATTTTGTAGACATAAATGTTTAGAAATTTTATAATTTTACAATAATTCGATTGCTTTATTTCTTGAAGATCACTTGTAACCAAGTTTTCTTACAAGTTGTTATTTCCATTAAAAATATTATATATGAAGAAAAACTTATAGTATCTATTAGTTTCTCCTACAACTATGATCTAAATATATTTCTCACTAAATCAATTAATCTGGATTTATTAGATTATCAACTTCTCCTACTCAGTCACAGTGGAGTGCCAGCTTCATACACTAAGCTGTGGATTAAAAGGATTTCTATAAAAGAACATGTATTATTATAATATTTTAACTACCTAAACTCATTTTTTTATTTCTTATGATGATAGGAAATATTTAGTGAAAAAAACATCTCACTAAGAGAGTTTTAGTGGGGTGATATAGGGGATCATTATGCCATAAACCACTATAAAAATTACAATGATGTTCTTCTCAATTTTTACATTTCATAACTTGATCAAATAGGAGAAGTATATAAATCTTCAAAATATAAAAAATGGATTGGATTTGAATCTATCAAAATTTAAAATACATAATCCAGCCCCTCTTGCGTGTCTTTGTATTTTTATGGCCTAAATATTTGTATCAAATGAGTGATTTTTGAAGAAATATGAAAAGATCTAGAAATACAGAGTAAAAGGTATATAAAAAGAAAAATGTTGATGAGAGAAATAAAATAGGGAATTTCTATGATCCACTATAATTATTTTAATGGAAATAATTATGGATTGAAAAAATCAAACATGATTATCTATGTGAATAATATTTTATTCAAAGTTTAGATGAATTTTTCAATCCTTATGAAATCCCTGGGTAACTATGAAAATTTGATGATTCTAAAGAAGATGAGTATGATTTCTATTCAAGATATATGAATGATATTATTTTTGGAATTATTCTTGATGAATTTAATCATGTATGTCAATGTAAAACTATATATGAGATATGAAAAACTATTATTATTTCTTATGAAGTAATAGACAATTTTAGGAAATTAATATAGAATACTATAAAGTTTAAATTTGACACATTAAAAATATGTGATGGTGAAAAATTAGTTGGATTAATGTTAGATTGATTGAAATAGACAATTGTGTTACTTCTTTAGGATAACCAATTAAACAAGAATATCAATCATTACAATCACTAATATTCTTACCGCCTAAATGGAATGGGATATCTGCTCCAATCAGACAGTTCTCTCCTATCTCAAAACTAATAATGTAGGATTTAATTAGTTTCCTAATAATGTATAAAGCATGAATTAAAGATGAAGCTCAAAATAATAGGATGATAAAAAGGGATTAAACCTCTCAAAATGTTATTACTCATAAATATTAAAAGAAATAAAATGAGGATGTTGTAATCTCAAATGATTGAGAATACTCAGACTCTATAATAGAACTAGCTCATCTATCTAGAAGATTTAGTAAATATTATATGAAGAATAAAATCCTAAAAATGTCCTTCAACTGTATTTAGAAATATGGACAAGGACCAAATGAAATAAGATGTTATGAATGTGAAAAAATGGGACATATCAGACTTTATTTTCCACAACTAAAAGAAGTGAAAATAAAAATGGAAACAAATGAAAAACATTATCAGAAGAGAACTGATTATGAGAACCAAGGTAAAAAAGTATTGAAGGCTACTTGTAGTGTCTCTCCAGACTCCAATAGTAATTCTAATAGTTATTTAGAAAAATATCTAACCAATATGAAATAAAATATTTTCTTTATAGATTAATATAAAGAGGATATATGAACTTAAAATTATTCTAATTTTGATTCAAATAGTTTTTTGAATAGTAAATTAGCTTCTTACATTTAAATTATTAAAAAATTATGAATCTAAAAAAACATAAATCACTAAAAAATATTAGTAAGGGTGTTTTAAATGAAAAATATGCCTTTCTAAAACAATAGTTGTAATTAAAAGAAAAATTTAGAAAAATACACCTAAAACTATAGTATTCCTAAAAATAAAAATAAAGATTTTCACGATGAATTATATTATTTCAAAAGTGATACTATTATATTAAGTATGCAAGAAGAATCTATAAATCATATTCTTGGTAAAAATATTCATAAAAAGGAGAAATATAATAATAATGTTGAAATTATTTTGTTCCCATTTCTAAGAATAACAGCATACCAAGAGTCACATATTTTTATTATGGAATTAAATGTCGTTATTCAAATAACTAATATTTAATAAATCCCCAAATTAGTGGAATCAGAAAGGGTCTTTTCTAGAAATATGTCCAAATTTAGTCCAATAAATTTTGTAAAAAGTAGGAAAATTTGGTTTCTGAGATCTTTGAAAGATGACACAACTAGATCCAATAATATTAGTGTACAAAAACAAAATTTTATTTAAATGTTTTGTAGGGAAAATGAAATGGAAACCAAAATAATGCATATTGTATAGATAGCGGCTACTGGATATACACGAGTTGTGAATCTTCCAATTTTCATACATGTGAAAAATTAGATGGAGGCCTTGTTATCTTATGTGATAATAAAAAAGAAAAAATAGTGGGAGTTGGATATCCAAACCCAATTTCTATCAATAATCTACCATATCTTCAATGGTAAATAAAAATTAAGATAATTATCTCTTAACTTTGCGATGATGGGTTTTATATTGATTTATTAAATAATGCATGCTATATTTTTAAAGATAAAATACTTTTGTTTAGAGGACCCAGAACTAAAAATTTTTATACATTGGACCTTAATTCCATTGTAATACCTCAATGTTCCATGATTTTTTTAAATTAAATGGGATTATTTTGAGACCAGGTGCTAAGATGACTTGCAATTCCGAGGCCCGAAGTGCCTGAAATGACCTGTCGAAGAAAATTTGAAGTTTTGAAATCATACATGAGAAATTTTTATGAAAAAAGTATAATAACTCTTAAACAGTTTCCTAGATCAGAAATTTTATGGAACCTTTGTGTTGAGGATGGAATGTTTACCCTAGGTGCGACTTAAGTGTAGTCGACACATGCCTCCTGTGAGAAAACCCAAAAAATGACATAATTGTAAATAAAATTATATTATTTTTCAAATTTTTATACCTCACAAATAGTGACTCAGATTGAAATTTTGAGACCACCATTGAGCTCATAATGGTATGCTTTCCTTAGGCAAAGCATAACATTGGAAGGTGTGGGCCAAAAGTGGAAGTTATTCTTTGGCCCTAAACAAAAAAATTAATTTACAATTATTTTATTGTCAAATCCTTATAAATTATAAATGGTAACTCAGAAGGGAAATCAAATAGTACCGTTTAGATCATGAGGGTGTGTTTCCCTTAGGCGGAGCTTAACCTTGACTACCACATGCGGATGGTGAAAGATAGTTTTTGGAACTTTTTTTAAGAGAATTAGAATGGCGCGCATGCTTGGTTTTGGAAACTTCTAAATGGGTTCTTGAATTGAAAATCCAAGGGTACCATTGCATACATAATGAAAAAATTACCTATGAATAGACCTAACAATTACCAGCACAAGTGAAGGGAAAAAGTTAATTTTTGGACTTTTTCGGAGAAAAATAAAAATAACATAAATAGTTATTTTTTTTGTTTCCATTACCGTTGAGCGATGAAGCATCTACACTGCAGCGTGATGAAAAGGTGATGATGAATAACATTAAATGACGCCCTTTTATGGCTCCTAATGTTCAGCATAACAACCCGTTAAATGAATCACAATATATACATTGTTTCATAATTTAAACAACATAACGACATGACGACACAACATAACAGAAATTCTATGATACATTTTTCCTTTAATGGGTTAATGCATTGGAGAAATGGGGGATCACAAAATTTAAATCCTTTGATGAATCTATAATGAGAACCCTCTCCAATGACAGATGATGAACACCGGTAAATCACCAACAACATCGACACACCCCGAAGAATGGGACTGAAGAGCGACGAATGCCAACAGAATCCCCGTGAACAGATCGCTCGAAAGACAAACCTCCTCCAGGCAGGGGTTGCTTTGACTTGAATTTATTTTCCAGTTCATTATTCTAAAATGAAGAATGTGAATCAACCCACGAATAGGTTTATCCATGGATCATTTGTTCTTGCATGAGGGCTCCTTTTTCTTGGGATTTTTGTATCGGGTTAATTATTTCGTTGATAGAACTTCAATCCCAAACCTCCCCATGTTTAAACTCTAACGTGGAGGGTGCATGCCGACATGAACAAAGCCCAAGCCCCTCCTCCTTGTGTGTTCTTCATGGATGAACCTTCAAAATGACGACAAGAAGGTTATAAGGCCATAGTAGCATAGGCGACACCCAATGGAGGATAAAGGAGCAAACAACACAAAAAATAGACCACCGGATTTGACCTAGTGGTCCATGAAGGCACTGCTGGCAGTATCCGTGGGCTGGTGGTGGAATTCCATGACCGAATCAGGCCGTAACGAGGCAGCAAGAGCTTCCTACACTCGGGATGGTGGCTGGTAGACAGGGACATGACCCCTTGACCACATGGGTTGTCGGCCCACGCCGCGTGGGATGTGGCTCTCTTATGGCATGTGGTCCAGTGACAACACGTGAGAAAGAAAACATGGCCATCTTAGCCAGTCGCAGTGCACCGAACTGGTCTCCATTAAGAATCCAGGGTGATAGTGGTTGGCCCACCAGTTGCGGGCTAGATAGGGGCACACAAGTTGGACCAGTGAAATAACACTGGGCTGCCAAGAATCTAAGGCTGGGAACAAACCGGCCTACCAGTTGTAGGATGGGCTGGATGGGACCGGGTCGCCAGGCAACCCGGTGGGCTGGACAACCAGCTGAACCGGGTTGGTTCTAGCAAGGCCCAATGGTCTTGGACCACTATCCTGGCCGGCCCAGACCCGAACTGAGTTGAGTTGGGTTATTTGAATCCATCTAGGTCATGTGGGACTCACGAGTTGGGTCGGTCCGACCGGGTTGGACCGGGCCCTAACACAACCGACCCTTGTTTACTAAAACACCAATATCTCTCAAACTGGGTGTCCAATTGACGAGACGTTTGCAGAGTTGAAACCCACACGATGAGGCAGATCTTTTGTAATACTCTAAGTAGACATTCATGGAAGTTAGAACAAGGATAATGTCTTGAGGAGAAGTTTTTCCCAAAATCAGGTTCACTATATGCAGAGAACCTATGACTGACTGAGACATGAAGGCCGATGATAAGAAACCCTAGGTGGATCAGCTATTATGGCCCAATGGGAAGTAGCTTTGTGTGACCTAGAATTCCCATGGCAGAGATCGAATATGTGTGACTCGATAGACCCATGATACTCATCAGGAAGGAGTACCTGAGTACGATGGAAAAAGTGGGAAGCGACTATGTGTGACCCTGCAATCCCACAGTGTGGAGAAGATCTGTGTGACCCTGCATACCCACGATACTCATCAGGGATGAGTACCACAATAGTCCAAGGCTAGTGGGAACTGACTCTGTGTGACCTGGAAGACCCACGGTGGGGAGAAACTCTATGTGACCTTGCATACCAACCGTACTAATCTGGGAGGAGTACCCAAGCATCCCAAGGTGTTCAGTGATACAACTGATGGTCTTGCTTTCTATACACTAGATTATACCTGCATTAGCCAACTCTTAGTGTGCCTAGTGTACTGGGTGTACTCTCCTCAGTGGTGTACTTAGTGTACTTGGCATACTCTCCTCAGTGGTATACATATTGTACTTGGGGTACTCTCCTTAGTGGTGTAGTTAGTGTACTTGGTGTACTATCCGTAGTGGTGTACCTAGTGTACTTTTCATACTCTCCTCAGTGGTGTACTTACTATACTTTTTGTAATCTCCTTATTGGTGTTCTTAGTGCACTTGTTGTACACTTCTCAGTGGTGTACTGAGAGTACCATGTGTATAATTTACTTTGTGGTATTTTCATTTTTTTTTTGAGTCCTTACTGAGTATTCTGTTACTCACCCCATCACGGGCTTTGTCTGCACGTTTCGTGTCCTATGTAGGTGATCGAGTCTTCAACAGAGACCTTGGTGGTTTGGGACTAGGTGGTGCTCAGTGAGACGATATGGATAAGCATGCTACTATGGCTACAAGAAAATACCCTTCACCTACCCTTCAGGTAGGGTCTTGAGTGGATGGACTGGGGTAGTTGAACTTTCCTTTGTGGTTTTGGGATTTTATTATGGACCCTTTGTACTTTAATTTGTGGTTTTGGGATTGTATTATGGCCCCTTTTTTACTTTTAGTTTGTGCTATGTGTGTGTTTATAGGTTTAAAGGATAATGCCTTCGTTTTTTTGGGAAATGCCTTCTCAGTGATAATCTCCATCCCCTGTCCTATAGAAGGTTGGCTTGGGGTTAGTCAAGGCATGGGTCCTAGGGGATGAGTTGTGAAAAAGTGGTATCAGAGGCTGTTTGATCTACCAGAAGAACTAATAATCTATAAATTTTTATGAGGCAACAAAGTTAAGTGTTTTGAGTTCGGCATTCAGGTCAGGGAGTCCAGTGTTGGTGCGACAACCGACATATCTACACACCAAGGTCCTGAATTATTCTTTCCAACTCGGTATATGAAAAAAATTGTTTCATGTTTCTTTAATTGTTTTCTCATGATCTTTCTGAATTAGAGTCATCTCACCAGGTATAATCTATTAATCATGATTCATCTTGTTCTATTTCAAGATGCCTCCATGCAACCAGCCAACCAGGATTGCAATGCGTGACCATGAGGATGGTCCACTGAGTGATGAGGCTTTGGTATAGGGATCGTTGCTCAAGATTCCACCTTCGAGCGGTGTCCCAGATTTTCCACCGCCTATTGGTCAGAAGTTACCATCGATGCTACTGGTAGAGGATACATGTAAGATCAGTGCCTTACATGAGTTTTAGTGAAAAAGATCTCTTAGGTTCTGAGGCGAGCCTGAACCATAGGCAAATAAGGACTGGCTTGAGGTGGTGAAAAAGTTTGTCTTCTAGTAAGGGAACCATTAGATCAAATGATAGTCCTAGCAGTGAGCCTTCTAGGTGTCTTAGTAGGGCATTAATGGGGTTTATATTACTTGATCTTACGATAAGGTGACTTTTTTGTAAACCTAGCTTGAGAACTTATCTCCGATAAAGGGATATTACCATAAAAGCTAAGGGATATGTGTGACCAAGAGCTTCTACAGCTTCGGTAGGATGACATATCGGTAGCTGAGTATTCATTTAGGCGTACTAACCTTTCTAGGTACTTGATGAATACAATATGATCAGTGCTTTAGGGTAGGGACCACCAAGAGAGATGTGTTTAGCGACATCTGAGACATCACTATTACTCTATACATTCCTAATTATTCTTGTGTTCTAGAGAGAACTATTATGGTTGAAAGCTATTTCGATGAGATGATACAACCAGTGTATGTCAGCAGTGGTAAAGTAAAAAATCAACACTAGTCCTAGAGACTTGGACAGGTATGAGGATGTCTTTCTAAAGGATGTTCCAAGACTACCTCCTTATAGAGAGGTTGATTTATGCTTTGATCTATAACCCAGGACAACATCGATATCTACTAATACATATCAGATGGATCCCATAGAGCTCCGGGAGCTGAGGGTACAGTTAGAGGACTTATAAAGGAAGGGGTTCGTAAGGCCTAGTGTTTCACCACGGGTAGACCCAAGGTTGTTCTCCAAGAAGGAAGATGGAATATTGAGGCTATGCATGGATTTATGGTGCTTGAACCAGGTTTTTGTGAAGAAAAAGTATCCTTTACCAAGAATTGATGACCTCTTCGATTAGTATATGGGAGTTGGATGGTTCTCAAAGATGGACCTCAGATCGGGATATCAGCAGCTTCTATTGCAAGATGATGGCATCTCGAAGACAACTTTCAGATATCACAACGATCACTATGTGTACTTAGTGATTCCATTTCGCACGATGAACACCCCAGTTGTGGTCATGGGACTAATGAATAGGATCTTCAAGCCATACTTAGACCATTTTGTTGTGTTCTTCATTGATGACATATTAGTGTATTCAACGATAGAGGAGGATCACATGATACACCTAAGGATAGTTATGGACACACTCCCAGAGAAACAAATCTATGGTAAGCTCTCAAAGTGTGAGTTCTGGAAATAAAAGGTCATCTTATTTGGACATGTCATCTCAGAAGCTGGAGCTATGGTGGATCTAGCAAAGATAACGATGGTGCATGCTCGGGAGCCACCCAAGAGCGTTACCGAGGTGCAGAGTTTCCTTGGGTTGGTTGGGTACTATTAGAGGTTTGTAACCAACTTCTCTAGAGTTGCAGAACCCATGACGGTATTGAAAAAGAAGGGAAAACCCTTTGTGTGGAAATAAAGATGCCATTAGTTCTTTTATGCAGCTGAGGTAGAGCTTGAGGAGTGATCCTATCATGAGGCTGCCAGAGGAGGGAACCGACTACATTGAGCTCTGTGACACATCAGGAACCAAGCTTGGTTTTGTCTTGATACATCGGAATGTGATGATTTCTTATAGATCGTGACAATTGATACCACATGAGCAGAACTATGAAACTCATGAACCGTAGTTTGTTGCAGTAGTCTTCACACTGAAGATGTGGCTACACTACCTTATAGACAAATGATTCAACATCTACTCTAACCATAAGAGTCTCAAGTATATCTTTTCTCAAAAATAATCTTAATCTGAGACAGTGATGTTTTATAGTGTTCCTACAAGACTTTGAATTCAAGATAGTATATACTCCTAGGAATGGGAACATGTTTAAAGATACTCTCAGCAGAAGATCGAGTTTATAGCAACTGAACGAGGTCTCACAACAGTTGGAATCGCTTCAGATATACCCTGGGGATAGAGATGAGGCAGATTATCTTTAGTCGGTGGTGGTTTCCCCTCCACTATTACAGTGATTCAGGGAGGTGCAACTTAGAGATGCCAGCTGTGAGGCCACATGTGCCCAGATATCTATAGGGTATGCCCCTAATGGATATTTGAAATTTGGGGTGAACATCATCTTTTTTAGTGGATGCACCATAGTACTAATGGTTTTGAATAAGGAGGTGTTGAGGGAGTTCCATACATCCCATTTGGTAGTGTATCCAGGTGAGGTAAAGATGTACCAAGACCTCTGACATCCGTACTGGTGGATGGGGATAATGAAGTTAGTGGTAGAGTCTGTTTCCAGATGCCTCACTTATTAGCAAGTGATGGTTGGGCACCAGGTTCCAACAGGTTTGACACAACCGCTCGGGGTACCAGAGTGGATGTGGGATGGAATAATAATGGAATTAATGATGGGTTTACAAAGTACATTCATGAGACACAATACCATATGGGTTATCTTTGACCGACTCACCTAGTTGGCCCAATTCCTAACTACCTAGGAGAAGAGTCTAGTAGAGGGCTTGAGATGCCTCTACGTGGTAGAGTTTTGATAACGGGGCGGATTCTGTGGAGTTTTCGATGGATATAAAGGATCAACATGAGATGATCATTCATGGATGGTCGATTCCTATGGTTCATGTTTGTTGGCAACATGAGAATCTCTAGAAGAGAATATGGGAGAAGGAGGCTCAGATTAATGTAGAGTAACCCCTTTTTATTAGATTATCCCTTTTTTTGGATTATGAGGATGTAAATCCCTAAAAGAGGAGAGTAATGTAATACCCAGGAATTCCATGAGATTTTTTTAAATTAAATGGGATTATTTCAAGACTTGGTGCTGATATGACATGCGATTCTTAGGCCCGGAGTTCCTGGAACGATCCATTGGAAAAAATGTTAAGTTTTAAATAGTGCATGTGAGTCATTTCCCTAAAAAATTAGAATAATTCTTAAATGGGTGTTCAGATCAGAAATATGAGTGCTCTGTTGTGTTTAGTATGACGAGTTTACCCTAGGTTTGACATAAGTTTAGTCGACGCATGCCTCCAGTTAGAAACCATGAAAATGGAATAACAATAAATAAAATAATTAAATAAAATTATTTTATTTTTCAAATGCTTATAACTCATGAACGGTGACTCGGATTAAAAATATGAGAACACCATTGAGATATTAAGGGTATGATTTCCTTAGTCATAGCCAAAAGTTGGTCGGCATGGGCCAATAGTGGAAGTCAATTTTGGTCCGTAAACAAAATAATTATGTCACAATTATTTTATTGTCAAATACTTATAACATATAAAGGGTAACCTGGATGGGAAATCTAAGAGTACTATTTATCTCTTGAGAACGTGTTTCCCTTAGGAAGAACTTAACCTCGATCGGTATGGGCCGAGGGTTAATGATAGTTTTTGGAACTTTTTTTAAGCGAATTAAAATGGTGCATGTGCATGGTTTTGGAAACTTCTAAATGGGTGCATGGATTAAAAATACTAGGTCACCATTCCGTGCCGAATAATCACATTAACTTGGAATGGACATAACCTCAACCATAGAGGTTCGAGGAAAAAAGTTAATTTTTGGACTTTTTGGGAGAAAAAAAACATAAAAAGTTATTTTTTTTTGTTTCCTTCATCGTTGAGTGATGAAACATCCACATTGTAGTGTAACAACAAGGTGGTGGAAAGTTGCATTAAATGGAGCCCTTTTAGGGATTTTAATTCACAACATAACAACCTATTAAATGAAGCACAACAAATATGTTGTTTCATAAATGAAATAGCGTAACGACATGATGGCACAACTTAACAGAAAGGCTGCGATGTGTTTTTATTTTAATGGGTTATTGTGTTAGAGAAATGGGGTATCAAAACATGATCTCCACTATTGAATATATGAAGATAACCCCCTCTAATGATGAAAGTCATCAAATATCCTATGACATTGATACACCTAGAATAACGGGACCAGAGAGAGATGAATGCCAACAGAATTCCCATGAACGGATCACTCCAACGACGAACCTCCTCCATGTAGGGGTTTCTTTGACTTGAATTTAATTTCCCATTCTTTATTCTAAAATGATGAACGTGGATCATCCCACGAATAGGTTGATCCATGGATAACATGTTTTTGTGGGAGGGTTCCTTTTTCTTGGGATTTTCATAATGGGATTAATTATTTGGTCGATATAACATCAATCCAAAACATTCCCATGGTTAAACTCTAATGTAGAGGGTGCGAACCGACATGAACAAGTCTTGAGCCTCTATGCCTTGTGCATTATTCATGGTTGATCCTTCTAAACAGAGGAAAGAAGGTTATGAGGCCTTATTAGGGAAGGCAACACCCTATAGAGGCTACAGGTGTAGACGACATGAAGAATGGACCATCGGAGCGGACCTAGTTGGCCATGGAAGGCGCCTTCGGTGAGAAGGTAGTGGCAGAAACCATAGGCTGGCTAGGGTGTTCCATGACAGCGCGCTGAGGCCAAAATCCTTGGCTGGCCCAGGCTGTGGTGAGGTAGTAGGAGCCGTCGGGGCTCGGGCCGGTGGCTGTTTGATAGGGATGTGAACCCTCCGCCACGTGGGTGGATAACTCACTCCACGACTCTCTACGACACACGATCTTGTCATAGAATGTGAGAAAAAAAAACACAGCTGGTTTAGTTGGTTGTGACATGCCGAATCGGACGATATTAGGCATCTGGGGTGGGGGAGGCTGACCCACTAGTTGTGGGCTAGACCAGGGCGTACAAGTCGGGCCACTATGCGGCTAGGTCTGGAATCAAAGTCATCCCACTTCTGCAGATTTATCTGATGAAATCACATCAGTCCATCGAGCAACCATGGATGGGAACAAACCAGCTCACTGGTTCTGGGCTGGGCTGGATGGGACTGGGTCACCGGGCGACCCGGTTGGCTGAACCCCCGTCCAAAATGGGTCGGGTCCAGCAAGGCCCAATGGGCCTAGCCCGCTGGCCAGGATGGACCGACCAGGACCAAACATGAATCGGGTTGGGTTGAGTAAGTCGAATCGGTCCGGGTCCTACGGGACCAACCGAACGAGTTGGTCTGGTCGGTTCGACCAGTTCGGACCAATCCTAGATGCAACCAGACCCTATTTACTAAAACACTAATATCTCTCAAACTAGGCATCCGATTGACCATACGTCTACGGTGTCAGATCCCTCGTGGCAAGGTGGACCTTTTGGTATACTCTAAGGAGGATTTCATGGAAGTTTTAATAAAACTAATGGCTTCAAGACAAGTTTCCCCAGGAATCAAGCACACTATGTGGGGAGATCATATGACTAACTGAGACCCGGAGACTTCTGACAAGTGAACCTATGTCGATCAGCTATGATGGCCTAGTGGGAAGAATCTCTGTGTGACCTAGAAGTCCCACGGTGGGGAGTGGCTATGTGTGACCCGGCAGACCCATGGTACTCATCAAGAAGGAGTGCCTTAGTACAATGGCCAAAGTGGGTAGAAGCTCTACATGACCCAACATGACCATGGTGGGGTGAATCTCTGTGTGACCCAACATACCCATGGTACCCATGAAGAATGAATATCACATAAGTCCAAGACTAGTGGGAAGTGACTCTGTGTGACCCCGTAGGCCCACAGTGGGGAGTGACTCTTTATGACCCAGCATACCCCCGATACTCATCAGGGAGGAGTACCCCAACAGCCCAAGGTGTTCAGTGATATGACTGATGGTCTTGCTTTCTATGATCTAGATTATACCTACATGAGATGAATCATAGTGTACTTAGTGTACTTGGTGTACTCTCTCCAGTGGTTTACTTAGTGTACTTGGGGTACTCTCTCCAGTGGTGTACTTTGTGTACTTGGTGTACTCTCCTCAGTGGTTTACTTAGTGTACTTGGAATACTATTCTCATTTTTGTACTTAGTGTACTTTTCATATGATCCTCAGTGGTCTAATTAGTGTAATTGGTGCACCCTCCTCAATGGTGTACCTAGTGTACTTGGCGTACTCTCCTCAGTGGTGTACTTAGTGTACTTGGTATACTATCCTCAATGGTGTACTGATAGTACTATGTGTATACTTTCTTTTGTGGTCTTTTATTTGTGTTTTGGGGTCCCTACAAAGTATTGTGTTCACTCACCCATGCATGGGCTTCGTCTACACGTGTCGTGTCCCATGCAAAAGATTGATGCTTCAACGAAGACCTTGGTGGTTCGGGACCAGGTGGTGCTCTGTGAGACGGGACGAACAAACATACTACTATTACTACATGTAGCTACCCTTCACCTACCCTTTAGGTAGTGTCTCGAGCAGGTGGAACAGGGTGGTTGCACATTCCTTTATGGTTTTAGGCTGGTATTCTAGACCCTTTTTACTTTCCTTTGTGGTTTTGGGCTTGTATTCTGGCCCCTTTGTACTTTTAGTTTGTGGTTTTTTCATGTATACAGGTTTAAAGGCCAATGCCTTCCCCTTTTTTGGACATGTCTTCTCAGTGCTAGTCACCAGTCCCTGGACAAAGGAAGGAAGGATTGAAGTTAGTTACGGAACGGGTCCCAGGGTACAGGTCGTGACATCCTTGTGTGAAAAAATATGAATTGTTTATTTTATGGGAAAAATAAATCCATGTTTTTTAATAGGAAAATTGGACCACATAATGTATTTTATTTGTTTAAATTATTAAAGAAACACTTTGTTTCTGATTGGGATAGGCAAAAATTTGATAAATATAGATTTTGGGATGAATTCCAAATAGGAAACCAAAACAAGTAAACTTTCAAATATATTAACAATTTTTCTACATAAAAACCCACTAGAATGTATCCACATGGATTTTTTGGATCATCAAGAGTAGAAATCCGAGCTCAAATATCTTATGTTTTTATTTTTGATGATTTTTTCAGATTTACTTGGGTGTATTTCCTAAAACATTAATGTGTTTTTTTCTCTATTAGTTTAGGATTTTGTAAAATTATTAAAAATGACATAAATTTTAAAAAACAATTTATGAAATTATCATTTTTAAGAGTTTTAGAATGTATAATTTAATTATTTTTCTTAGACCTAAGTATTAAACATACATTCTCAACTCTAAATATACCTTAAAAAAATGGAAATTTAAAAAATAATAAATATGAGTATTCATGAAATGGTAAGAACTATGTAAATTGAATATAGTCTTCCTACCTCTTTTGGGTAGAATATTTTAACATAGCTTTCAAAATCATGTATAGAGTTTAAATAAGAACCATTCTTAAATAGAAACCCCATGAATTATGGAATAATATAAAACCTTTGTTTAGATTCTCTAAAGTTTTTGGATGCAAGGAGTATATCTTGAATTATAGGAAAAATCTTGTTAACTTTTATCCAAAGGTTGACAAAGGAATCATTCTACAATACTCATATACTTATAAAGATTATTGAGTATATAATAAAAAGTCAAAGATAGTCTAAGAATCTATACATAGGTTGTTTGAATAATTTACCCTTTTGATCATAGAAAAAAACCAGTAGATGAAATCACTAATTTTGTAGACAATTCGAGACCTGAATCTCAAAAGATGATATTGAAAATAAACTAGAATATGATCAAATTTAGTTCAATATAAAAGAAAATGAAACTAGTGAACCCTAAAGTGTCATACAAATACAACCTTAAACCTTAAAGGATAATCATTTGGAAACTATAATAGGAAATATAGATATGGGAGTTAGGGGAAAGGATTATAGGAAATCTAGTTGAATTATCTATAATCCTATATAAAATAGAACCTAAAATTTCATAAGGAACATTAAAAGATGAATTATGTCCAATATTTATAAATGAAGATATTAACTAGTTTATAAGAAAAAATTTTGGGAATTGGTTGATAGACCATATAATCACAAAAATAGCAATAACCAAATGGGTTTTTTTGAAATAAGAAATATAACCAAAGTATAATTACAAAAAATAAAGCTAGAATAGTAGTTAAATTATATAATTATGAAGAATTAATAGATTATTATTAAACCTTCACACATATTTCAGGATTATAATCTATTATAATCCTTTTATCTTATGCATCATATTTAAAATTTAAATAGTATTAAAAGGATATAAAATTGGATTTTGTAAATGGTTATTTTGATGAGAAAGTTTATATTTAATAACCACAAGGTTTCAATAATACTAATCTATGAAATTCAGTTTATAAACATACTAAAGAACTTTATGGACTTAAACAAGACCCAAGAGTTTGGTATAAAGGATTACTTTGTTTTCTAAAAGAAAATGCATTTTCCATTAAATCAGAAGTTCCAACTCACTTTAAGTTTTTTTTGTTCTGATAATTTATTAGTATAGATTTATTTATAAGTTTTTATCTCTAGTTCAACTAATAGTGATATTTTTAATTTTGTTTCAAAAAATTCACAAAAAAATTGAAATGGGTATAATGAGATAATTAAATTTCTTTCTTGGTTTCTAAATCTTTCAAAATGATAATGGGAATGTTTTAATTCAAAGTAAATGTATTATTAGTATATTAAAATTATTTTGGAAAAAAGTAAAACTTATACAATTCCCATGTTTAAAAATATAAAACTTGATTTGGATGAATTTGGAAAACTATTTGAAAAAAGTTATATAGAGTAATTATTGGAAGTTTGTTATATCTTAGTACTACTAGACCATACATTATATTTGTTATCTATATTTATGACCGATTTCAATAAAATACAAAATAATACCATCATGATACTATTAAAATAATTTTTATATATTTGGAAGGAATTATTTTCCAATACTTAATATACCCGAAAACTTATGATTTTAATTTTATATCATATTCAAATGTTGATTTTAGTGGTTATAGTTTAGATATAAAGAGTACCTCAGGAACCTATCACTTTTTAGGGAACTCCATAGTTTCGTTGTTAAGTGAAAAACAACATTATGTTTATTTTTCAATAGAAGTGGAAGAATATACCTCTACTGGAATTTAATCTGCACGAGTTTTGTGAAAGTCACATAGATTAGTAGAATTTAGACTCAATTTTATTAATATTTCTATATTATGTGACAATAAAAGTGAAATCAATATTTCAAAAAATGCAATAAGTCACTAAAGGACTAAGAATATTTATAAAAGGTATCATTTTTAAGAGATTATATTCTAAAAAGGATATATCATTGGAACTTGTTAATATTGATTATCCACTTGCTGATACTTTTACTAAATCACTTCCCATGGATAGTTTTGATTTTTTATGGGGGAGTTATGTATATTTAATTTTAAATAATGTTTTTTTATATTATTACTTTTTGTTCTACATTATGCTAAGATAACATTTATTTACTAGTTATTTAATTTGTTATAGATTTATTACTATTTTTAAATACACGTATTTTCAAAATTTAAATATATAATGACTAGTTTGAATAGTTTGGCACAAGAAACTGAACCAATGTGAAAAAGAACCATTAGAAAATCTCTCTATCTCTCATCCTCAATCTTGAACCCTTTTGAAATTTTGATCATTTTATTTCTCTTCTAAACCCTAAAATAAGAATATAAAACCTTATATTTTCTATAATGGGAAAGACAAAGATGATAGAAGAAGGCACACTAAGTGGATCTAAGAACCAGTGTATTTTAAGAGTTGATAGATGAGTCCTTCATGGAAAGGTTTTCAAATTTGAGTAGTTGTTTTAGACATATATTATATTAAAAAAGGATCTATCTTTTCAAGGTTTGTAATTTATTTTCAATGGTGAAAATAATGAGTTTGTTTTCAATAATGAATCAAAAGTGTTTTTCAAAGACACCCAGTTTAGTTTTGCAAACACAGAGGACATATTATCCTCAAAGGTAAATAATATAGAGATTTTGGTCTCTTCAGTAGAAAATGAAAAAATATTTTTAAGTGTCCAAAAGAAAGATTTTTTTTCTATTAATCATTTATATAATTAAGATGAAATGTATAACCCTAAGGATATTATGTGTTTTCTATTTTGATCCACCCTGGTAAGAAATATTCTTGTAAAAGATCTTGAAGAATACCAGAAATCATTGGTAAAAATTATTCAATATATAATAGTTTCAAGGATTATTGAATTAGATAAAATTATCCATCCTAATTTTTACAACTTTTTTTTTGTATTTTAAGTGAAATAAAGTTGAATTTCAGTAGATATATTCTGAGGTATATACATCACTAATGTCAAATGAAGGCTATAATGTCATATTATCCACATGGATGGGTTATTTATCTAGTTTTGTATAAAATAAATAATAACCATGCTATTAAAATGGACATTTAATGTTATCAAAGTAATATTATTAAAATTATAAATTTAACAAAATATTGTTTCTTTTGGAGCACTACTATTAGCGATGATGTTCAAGAAGTGTATGGTTCTCATATTCAGGGGGAGAAATGAAATTAGAAGTCAGCAAGATCTATAAGGCTTTTTGGTAAACAAGTCGATGCATCATGAATAGTGGATATTGTTGAGGGAGTAATAATGAGATTGATGGAAGATGGAAGTGACCCAACTGTTGCAATAGATATCCATCATTCTCTTGAATAACCCTCAGAAGAATCTAAAAATGAATCCCTTTATTCAATTACTAGTAAAAGAGAAGATCCAATGGTTCAGGAACAATAGGATAAAGATATAGATATAAGGCCCCAACCATAAACATTACTTAATATTGAATTAAATGAATAATTCACATTGAGGATCTTTTCAGGTTTAGAGTTTTAGAGAATTAGGACATAACTATTACATCTCAAAAGTTTACAAAATAGAAACTTCTACATAGTTTCCCTTTTTTTTACAAAACACGAACTCTTGAAAAAAAAGAGTCATGTCTAGTTCCATGTTTAAGACAACATGACTTTTCCTTGATCCCATACTTGACCCTATTCCACATTATTTCATGTGAAAAACATTTCAAAAAAAATTGGGATGAGCATAAAAAGCTCAGTAAGGGATACACAAAGAAGGAAAACTGTTAGTTTTTCAAAACAACAAGTAAACCATGAATACTTTATCAAAGTAATAATTTTCACCTTTATGAAGTAGTAAAAACTCATCACTGAATAAAAGATCATTACTTACCATTTTGTAACCAAACGATTACCATATAACCCATATAAAGAACACATAACATATAAAGGTAACTTGGGACATAAACATACTTAAATGGAATAACTATACGGTTGACTTCCACACATATCACTAAATGGAATAGCCATACGGCCGACTTCCATACCCAATGAATTGGAGGTTATAACGTAACCACCCATCCTGGTATTCATGGAACCACCCGCCATATGGTTTATCACGTAACCACCCGTCAAATGTCCAAGTACCATTATAAAATCATAAGACATAAAACAAATATAATAGAAAGAAAACATTCCAACATTTCGATCACAATATATCACTTAAATATATTGACATAACAAATCCATTATAAAAACCATTTTCAATACCAAAATACATAAAAGATTATATGGTATTTATTTCATTTTAAGAACACTATGACTTGTTGAGGAAGCCAAAGACCAAATAATACTCGCGGCGGTGGAAAAGGTCATTGTCACCTCGTATGTTAAAAGAAACATTCCTTTTTGTCGTTTAGTAAAACAATTTTTAGAGAAAGATTAATTTTGTATAAAATTAAAAGTCAAAGGGGTTTATACACCGTACAAAATAAATTCTTGTATTAGAACAAAATATGCCTCAATGAAAGGAGATTGAGACGAAGTCCCATACCTAGTGTCTGACTTGACTTGATCGCTCTTTAATATCATGAATAATAAACTAAAGTTAATTTATACTTGCTTGAGAACCTTTTTGAAGTTTACTATTCCTTTTATATAACTTATTTCCATGTTATAAACATTATGTAATCATTTAAGTTAATAAAGTTCGTTTTGTCGATATTTGGTACTTAAATCAAAAATAAACTCCTTATAATTTCAAGTTGTTCATGTGAAAAAATATCCATTATATCCAGAATTATATTCATGATTTAGATACCATATATATAATATATATCTGGTATATACATGCATTTAAAATATTACATAACATTTAGAGGTAAGAAATGAAATGCATCGTTCTTGGAGACGGTAAGTCGAACGTACGCATGAACACTAATTTCATTTCTATTTTGTATTTAATGGAATGAAATCATAATGATATAAAGTTAAATTATAATTTCAGTACAATATCATATATAATATCATTAACTCCATCCTTTATACGTCCCACATATGGCATTAACGAATCAAATCACTTTGAGGGGGCGATAGTCCGCACTTCCTAAAATGAAATTATCGCGTTAACCCATAATGGAAACCATAAAGGTATTCCATAAATGAAAAATACAGAAGCATAAGGAAAACATAAAAATAATATATATAATATATAAATATAGTGACATCTTAATGGCCACCATGAAAGGTGTTAAAAGAAGATTGAACAATCATCATTTCGTGAGGCAGAAATTCACCATCCACAGAAACAATATGTTCTTTAACCATTAGATGGAGGTGTGTGTAATGTAAATGAAATACCTCTAATAAAAACACCCTAGTATATTTAAGATACTGTTTTTGTTACAAAATAAAGGAATAAAAAGAGTTTAGGGGGTTGGAGAAGCAAAATAAAACAAAAGAACACAAGTGAAGACATTACCTTTAAATCGGGTAACTCCCTTTGGTTTGAACCAAAAGGGTTTCTTAAAGAGATTTCTGCATAAGGTATGGCTTCTAGGACGAGGAGAGGGATGTGTAGAGATAAAATGATCAGAGCTTGGATGAGAAAATGGCTTGAGAGGTGTGGGTAAGGGGGTAGAGGTGGGGGCCTTTTATAAGAGGGAGGAGGGGCACTCTTGGAATGTTATAAAATGTTTCTTTATTATATTATGAGTTTCGGATTTTAAAGGTCCCAAAATTATATATTTCGAGTATAAGGTGATAATAGTTCGAAATGAACCCATCCAATAAGTTTTTGACAAGTGTAGGTATTAGATTTTACATTATCGTCTCATTTTATTTAAATCGTTAAATAATGAGGTAATCGCTGCATCATCATGGTGTCATAAATAAATTTATTTATTTAATGTCTAGAAATTATAGAAAAATATAATGATGTTGGAAATATTTTTCGGTTTCTAATTAATATTTATAGTAAAAAATATGACATGTATAACCCCATGTAAAAATTGTTTTAGTAAAACAATACATGTTTGTGACATTTTTATTTTAACTTTAAATAAAACGTTATTAATGTCAATTTCTTACCCAAGTGGGTCCATGGGGTCCCCAAGTTCACCCATGGATTGTCTTGGTCTTCCATTACTCATCCAATAATGTTAGGACATGTGTCTAGGTAATTTCATATTATTAAAACATTATTTTTACCTTAAATTACACTAATTACCTCTAATCGCGATTAATAAAACTTAAAAGTTATTATTCACGAAAAATTATTTTCATCCCATTGAACCAAATATTACATCCTAATGAAAAACATGTATGTCTTATTTTTGAAATTCAAATCCCAGAGGTGGTAAAATTTCATTTAAAAAAATCATTTTTTTAACTACCACTTAGTGGTTTCACTATTCATCAAAAAATGATGTTTTTTTAGAAAAATACAAAAAATTAACCCTAAGCTATAATTGATATTCCGAATTCAAAAATGATGTCTATTTTAAAAAATTCAAAACATATAAGTTGAATTAATTAATTTAATAATTAATTCCCATTATCAAAACAAATAGCGTGTTTTTATGAAACAATATATATGAAAAGATTGACACTATATTAAGTGTAATTTCAAAGTGAAATTAATTCCAATGACCAAAATTGGATTAAATGGTAAAAATATATTCTAATTGAACTTTAAAACCAATTCAAAAGATAATATAATCATATAAATACATTAGATTAAAAAGAGGTTTTGAATTAAAATACAACATTTTCCACTTATTCATTTAAAATGAACTTTATCGGAAAAATAACAAAAAAATACACAAAGTAAATTTTGATGTCCTGATTATAAAGAGGGATTTAATTTGGTCCAATAGAATGTATAAGAGTGGCGAAAACTATTTTTATGTAGGGTTCACCATCAAAAGGCAATAAATCGACCTTTTAGTGAATGTTAGAGTATTTATGCTTCAAATTGAATTCTTTTATTATTTTAAGCATTTATCTTTTATTGGATAAATGTAAAAACATTTGAAAAACATATATAATAATATTTTAGTTATTTTTATTCATTCCTTCCAATACAATGGCTACATGTTAACCACCATTTAAAATAATATTATTATATTAATAGTGTGCAACGTAAGATTTCAAAGAACTCGTTGTTGCGTATCGAGTACGCTATCGAACATAGCAACCCCTTTAATTTAAAATGAATATTTAATTCAAAATTATTAATAAATATTAAAATGTCTTATTATTTATTTACCTGGGATGTTACATCCTTCCCCCCTTTTGGGAATTGCGTCCTCACAATTTTATTCACTTATCAAAATAAGTGGGGGTATTTATCCCTCATAGCATTTTCAGATTCCCACGTTTCCTCTTCAACCATATGGTTTTTCCATAAAACCTTCACTTGATAAATTACCTTATTTCGCAACACTTTCTCTCTTCAGTCAAGAATCTGGACTGGTTGTTCTTCATAAGAGAAATTCTCCTCCAACTGAACAACATCTGGGCTCAAAACATGACATGGATCTGGAATATACTTTCTCAACATCGAAACATGAAAAACATTGTGTACCTGAGATAAACTCGGAGGTAAAGCCACTCGGTAAGCAACTGATCCAACTCTCTCCAGAATTTCATATGGACCAATGAACCTTGGACTCAGATTTCCTTTCTTACCAAATTGCATCACACTTTTCCATGGTGAAACTTTGAGAAAAACATGATCACCTACCTAGAAAGATAGATCTTTCCTCTAGTTATCCGCATAACTTTTCTGTCTGCTCTGAGCTATTCTCATGTGTTTCTGAATCAACTGAACTTTTTCTGCCATCTCTTCTCCTGATTCTGGCCCCATCAACTTCCTTTCACCCACTCCATCCCAAAAATCTAGAGTTAGACACCACTTCCCATATAATGCTTCAAACAGAGCCATCTGTATACTGGAATGAAAACTGTTATTATATGAAAATTCAACCAAAGAAAGATGTTGGTCCCAACTTCCTTGATAATCCATCGAGTAAGCACGTAACATATCCTCCAAGGTTTGAATTGTTTGTTATGACTGCCCATATGACTGAGGATGGAAAGCTGTACTAAAATTTAATTCAGTACCCAACGACTCTTGAAGGCCTTTCGAAAAGTAAAAAGTAAACCTAGGATCACGATCAGATACAATGGAGAGGGGAACTCCGTGCAATCTGATTATCTTTTTAACATTCAACTGAGCAAGTTGATCTAGAGTCAAAGTATCTAAAATAGGAAGGAAATGATCAGATTTAGTCAATCGATCAACAATAAACTAGATTGCATTATTACCTCGAGATGTCTTCGGTAATCCCACAACAAAGTCCATGGATATATTTTCCCATTTCCACTCTGGAACCGGTAAAGGCTGAAGAATCCATTTCGGTAACTTCCACTCTAGTTTAACCTATTGACAAGTCAAACACTTCACAGTAAAATCAACAATATCTCTTTTCATTCCATCCCACCAGTAATACTCCCGCAGATCTCTATACATCTTAGTACTGCCAGGATGAACTGAAAACGGGGAACTATGAGCCTCACATAACAACTCATTCTTCAACTGTGAATCACAATTCACACATAATCTATTCCCAAAACTCAAAACACAATCATTATCAAGGTTATATTTAGGCAACATACCCTTCTGAACCATCTCTACCATTTTCTACAACCCACTATCTTTCTTCTGCGCTTGCTTAATTCTGTCTGATAGATATGATCTCACTGACACCTAAAACAAAACAGAAGAACTTCCTGCACCAACAACTTCTATTCCAAAGTTCATCAAATCAAAAACCAAAGGATCTCGTTCAAAACTTAGCATGGTTAATGAAGCATTACTTTTTCGACTCAAAGAATCAGCCACTTTATTTGCTTTTCCCGGATGGTAGTGAATTGTACAATCATAATCCTTGATTAATTTAAGCCATATCCTTTGTCTCACGTTCAATTATTTATGATTGAATATATACTTTAAACTTTTGTGATCAGTATATATTTCACACTTTACTCCATACAAATTATCCCTCCAATTTTTTAGAGAAAAAACAACAGCGGCTAATTCTAAATCATGTGTAAGGTAATTTATCTCATGAATTTTCAACTAACGTGAAGCATAAGCAATTAACTGATCATTATGCATAAGGACACAACCAAGTCACTTCAACTAAGCATCACTTTAGATAACAAAATCACCATTCCAGGAAGGAAGTGCCAAAACTGAAGCATTCACCAATCTTCTTTTCAAATCCTGAAAAGAATCATCACATTATTTTGTCCAGATAAACTTAACACCCTTCCGAGTTAGCTTAGTCAATGGACTAGATAACCGTGAAAAAATTTCAAAAAACCTTCGGTAGTAACCTGCCAAACCAAGAAAACTACGGATCTCGGTTACATTTGTGGGTCTTGGCCATTCTTTAACAACTTTTGTTTTAGCAGGATCAACAGTTGTGCCATTTTTTGAAACAATGTAACCAAGGAAAGAAATATGATGTAACCAAAACTCACACTTGTTGAATTTTCCATACAGTTTCTTTTCTTTTAAGGTTTTAAAGATAACCCTTAAATGACTTTCATGCTCCTCTTTAGTTTTAGAAAACACCAAATTATCATCAATGAAAACAACCACAAACTTATCCAAGAACTCATGGAAAATTATATTCATAAGGTCCATGAATACAACATGTGCATTGGTTAACCCAAAAGGCATAACTACAAATTTATAATGGCCATATCTAGTAAGAAATGCCGTCTTCGGAACATCTACTTCTTTTACTTTCAACTGATGGTACCCTGACCTCAAGTCAATCTTCAAAAAATACTGAGCTCCCTGGAGCTGATCAAACAAATCATCGATATGAGGCAAATGAAACTTTTTATTAACAGTGATGTTATTCAATGCTCTATAATCAATGCAAAGTCTCATTGAACCATATTACTTTTTAACAAACAAGACAACAGAACCCCATGGTGAAGTGCTAGGTTGAATGTAACCTTTATCTAATAACTCCTGCAATTGATTCTTTAACTCTAAAAGTTCAACTTGAGACATTCAATAAGGGGGTTTTGAAATTGTCTTAGAATCAGGAACTAAGTCAACAGTCAATTCAACTTCCCGATCATGAATAATACCACGAAAATCATCAAGAAAAACATCAAGATACTCATTTACCACTGGCACATCATTAATCTGAACAGTTCCTTTATTTTCAACAATATGTGAAAGGTAATATTCATTTCCATCTTTTACTATTTTCTCAACTTCCTGATATGTAATCAAAAGCAAGGGTTCATTCTTGTACACAAACTGAAAATCTTTCTGAAAAGAAACCTCTTTAGCTCTGTAGTCAATCTTAGCATGATAAACAGAAAGCCAATCCATGCCCAAAATAACATCAAACTCTACTAGAGGCAAAACAATAAGGTTTGCAGGTAGAATCTTTCCGCACACAAGGATAGGAAGGTTCTTATAATTTCTTTTTGTCTTAATGTTTCCTCTGGGTATTTTTACCATAAGTTCATGATTCATATCTTGAGTTTGAATTCCCAATTTACTAGAAAACTTCTCAGAAATGAAAGAATGTGTCGACCCTGAATCAAACAACACATTGGCATAATCTGAACAAACAAAAAGTGTACATGATACTACTTCATTCGATGACCCAACATATGATGAAGTAGTTTCAAAGGATTTCACCACCCCTTTCTGCTTGTAGTCTGGATAATTTCCCCCAGTTGAGTTCTTCGTTAGACACTCATTTTCATAATGACCCATTTCATTACACTTAAAACATATTACTGCTGGCTTTTCATTGCCTGCTTGATCATCTTCCTTACAGTTATGAGCAATATGACCAGACTTACCACACCAAAAGCACTTTCCAGACTTGGATAAACATTCTCCAGGATGCATTTTACCACACTTCTCACAGGATGGATATTTGGGTTTCTTACCTCCTTGCTTCTTTGATGAATTCTTCCCTTTTTCCTGCCAACTGGACCTCTTATTCTGTTATTTGTCACAGAACACCTGATCATCGTCAAACTCCATTTCCACATTCTCCGTACATCGAACAAGTTTTTCATAACTTTTGAACTGACGAGAATCTAAATCCCTTCGATACTTTGGCTTTAACCCTGATTAAAAATGGTTGATTTTACTATCAAGATCTCGAATGAAATTTGGAGCATACCTTGCCAGTCGAGTGAACTTTGCTTAATAAGTATCCACTGAGTCATCATCATACCTCAATTCCAGGAATTGTTTTTCCATTCTAAGACGAACCACCTTAGGAAAATATTTCTCAAGAAACATACCTTTGAATTCTTCCCAGTGAAGATCATCAATCTCATCACTATCCCTGATATTTTTCATCATTAACCACCACTGATCAGCTTCACCTTCAAAATGGTAAACAAAAAGACTAACCTTTTGATGTTCTGAACACCCCATGACATCAAAAATATTCTCCAGTGCTTTAATCCACCCTTCAGCTAGCACAGGGTTAGATGATCCTCTAAATGATGGGGGATGTTGCCTCATGAAATGTTTCACCACTAACATGTTCCTCTGCGGTTGATTTGGCTGATCTCGTGCATTGATAACACCACCATTTATAGCCTGAATCAATTGTTCCATCACTGCAAAAAATTGTTCAGTCCCAATTCTGACCATCTCAGGTTGTTGATTAAGAAGGTTTTCTTCCTCTTGATGTCATCCCAACATAGCTGCCTTGTTTCCTCTGCGAAAAACCATTCTGAACACAGAAATATCTTAGGTGAAGCAACATGGTAATCTTTAAATTCTATATCATTTCAATCATACCATAAATTAATTTATAAATTTAACAATTATATAACTCCTAAATTTGTCTAAACTGACCTTTGATACCAACTATAAGGTCCCGACCGTAAACATTACTTAATATTGAATTAAATGAATAATTCACATTGAGGATATTTTCAGGTTTAGATTTTTAGAGAATTAGGACATAACTATTACATCTCAAAAGTTTACAAAATAGACACTTGTACATAGTTTCTCTTTTATTTTACAAAACATGAACTCTTGAAAAAAAGAGTCATGTCTAGTTCCATGTTTAAGACAACATGACTTTTCCTTGATCCCATCCTTGACCCTATTCCACATTATGTCCTGTGAAAAAAAATTTAAAAAAAATACTTGGGATGAGCATAAAAATCTCAGTAAGGGACACACAAAGAAGGAAAATTGTTAGTTTTTCAAAACAACAAGTAAACCATGAATACTTTATCAATGTAATAATTTTCACCTTTATGAAGTAGTAAAAACTCATCACTGAATAAAAGATCATTACTTACCATTTTGTAACAAAACGATTACCATAAAACCCATATAAAGAACACATAACATATAAATGTAACTTGGTACATAAACTTACTTAAATGGAATATCCATACAATCGACTTCCACTCATATCACTAAATGGAATAGCCATACAACCGACTTCCATACCCAATGCATTGGAGGTTATAATGCAACCACCCGTCCTAGTATTCACGGCACCCCCCGTCAAATGGTTTATCATGTAACCACTTGTCAAATGTCCAAGTACCATTATAAAATCATAAGACATAAAACGAATATAATTGAAAGAAAACATTCCCACATTTCGATAACACTATATCACTTAAATATATTGACATAACAAATCCATTATAAAAACCATTTTCAATACCAAAATACATAAAAGAGTGTATGGAATTTATTTCATTTTATGAATATTAAGGCTTGTTGAGGAAGAAAAAGACCAAATAATACTCACTGTAGTGGAAAAAGTCATTGTCACCATGTACGTTAAAAGAAACATTCCTTTTTGTCACTACTGGAAATACAGTCTTTCCCAACGGTTCTAAACCGTTGGGAAAGGCTGCAGAATCGTTGGTATATGTTATACCAATGGTTCTACAAACCATATGGAATTAAGCCATTGGAAAATCTTTTTCCAATGGTTTACAGTGAACCGTTGGGATAGGGTGGGGAAAAATTAACCTTTCCCAACGGTTCTGTCAAACTGTTGGAAAAGTTTTTCCCAACGGTTTGGCCCGTTGGGAAAGCCCAAGTTGTCCCCTCTTTCCCAATGGTTTCTAAACCGTTGGGAAAAGTTTTTTACCAACGGTTCATAGAACTGTTGGTAAAAAAACCCAGAGATTATATGCCAACGGTTTGAAACCGTTGGCATAGCCTATGCTATGCAAATTGCACAGCCGCTTGCAATTTTCACAACAGCTCTGCAATTTACCCACCAGGTCTCATTTTGTGCATTCCCTCTCATTTTCAATCCAATTATTGTACCTTCAATAAACTAACACATACATATACAATTATTTTACCTTCAATAACCAACTAACACATTCATATAGAGAACAAATTCATACACATTTAACATATAATGCATCCTAGAACTATACACATCCATAATTAAATTAGAATTCATAACGTAATTATAAATATACATAATTCATTTAAAATTCAATTTAAAATTTAGATGACAATTATATGTGGAATCTGAAATTCAATTCATAATTTGATCAGTTTTTGGTATACCATATATTTTTACCTGAAATGATGTCCATTTTAAACAAAATACATACACTTGGAGTGATACCAGCCACACCATGCCTCAGATTGAGACGAGGTTAACTCGTACATGTTAAAAATGACCCATCGATCATTTTCCTAAAGTATCAACTTATTCTGAAATCATTTGATCGGTTTTCCGTATGCCAGTTGATGTTTTTCATTTAAAATGATGTGCTTTTGAAATAAAAGATAGACACTTTGAGTGGTTCCGGCCACACCACGTCTCACATTGAGGAAAGGTTGAGTCGTACACGTCACATATGACCCATGGATCATTCTCCTAAAGTTTCAATGGAAACCGAATGCGTTTGGTCGGTTTTATGTATGTACTTAAAATGTTGTCCATTTTAAACAAACGAGAGCCACTTAGAGTGATCCCGGTCACACCGTTCCTCGGATTAAGGCAGGGTTGACTCGTAAATGTCTTATATTACCCATGGATCATTTTCCTAAATCATCAACACATTTCGAATGTGTTTGGTCAGTTTTCCGTATGTCAGTTGTTCTTTTCACTTATAATCCTGTCCATTTTAAAAAAAAGAGAGACACTATGAATGGTGTCGGCCACACCACACCTCAGATTGAGGCAGGGTTGACTCGTACAAGTCAGATATGACCCATGGATTGTTGTGCTAATGTATCGACACAATCCGAATGTGTTTGGTCAGGTTTCCGTATGTCAGTTGTTGTTTTTCACTTAAAATGACGTCATTTTGAAACAATAGACAAACACTTTGAGTGGTACCGGCCACACCGCGACTCAAATTGAGGCAGGGATGATTCTTACACATCACATATGACCCATGGATTGTTCTCCTAATGTTTCAATGGAAACCGAATGTGTTTGGTTGGTTTTCCGTATGTACTTAAAATGTTGTCTATTTTAAACAAAAGGGAGCCACTTAGAGTGATCCCAGCCACATCGTGCCTCGGATTGAGCCCGGGTTGACTCGTACACGTCACATATGACCCATGGATTGTTTTCCTAATGCATAAACACATTTCGAATGTGTTTGGTCAGTTTTTCGTATTTCAGTTGTTCTTTTCACTTATAATCCTATCCATTTTAAATAAAAGAGAGACACTTTGAATGGTGTCGGCCACAATGCGCCTCGGATTTTTGCGGGGTTGAATCATACACATCACATATGACCCATGGATTGTTGTGCTAAAGTATTGACACAATTCGAATGTGTTTTGTCGGTTTTCCGTATGCCAATTGATGTTTTTCAATTAAAATGACGTCCTTTTGAAACAAAAGATAGAAACTTTGAGTGGTGCCGGCAAACACCGCATCTCAGATTGAGGCGGGGTTGATTCGTTCATGTCACATATGACCCATGGATCGTTTTACTAAATTTTCAGCGGAAACCGAATGCGTTTGGTCAGTTTTCCGTATGTACTTAAAATGATGTCCATTTTAAACAAAAGGGAGTCACTTAAAGTGATCCCAACCACACCGTGCCTCAAATTGAGCCTGGGTTGACTTTTACACGTCAAATATGAACCATGGATCGTTTTCCTAAAGTATCAACACATTTCGAATGCGTTTGGTCGGTTTTTCGTATGTCATTTGTTCTTTTCACTTATAATCCTGTCCATTTTAAACAAAAGAGATACACAATGAATGGTTTCGGCCACACTGTGCCTCGGATTGAGGCGGGGTTGACTCGTACAAATTACATATGACCCATGGATTGTTTTGATAAAGTATCGACACAATCCGAATGCGTTTGGTCAGTTTTCCGTATGCCAGTTGATGTTTTTCAATTAAAATGACGTCCTTTTGAAACAAAAGACAGACACATTGAGTGGTGTTGGCCACACCGCAGCTCAGATTGAGGCGGGGTTGATTTGTACACATCACATATGACCCATGGATCGTTATCCTAATGTTTGAATGGAAACCGAATGCGTTTGGTCGGTTTTCTGTATGTACTTAAAATGTTGTCCATTTTAAACAAAAGGGAGACACTTAGAGTGATCCCGGCCACACCGTGCCTCAGATTGAGACTGAGTTGACTCATAAACATCACATATGACCCATGGATCATTTTCTTAAATCATAAAAATATTTCAAATGTGTTTGGTTGGTTTTCCGTATGTCAGTGGTTCTTTTCACTTATAATCCTGTCCATTTTAAACAAAAGAGAGACACTGTGAATGGTGTCGGCCACACCGCACCTCATATTGAGGTGGGGTTAACTCGTACACATCACACATGACCCATGGATCATTGTTCTAAAGTATCGACATAATCCGAATGTGTTTGGTCGGTTTTCCATATGCCAGTTGATGTTTTTAATTTAAAATGATGTCCCTTTGAAACAAAACACAGACACTTTGAGTGGTTCTGGCCACACTGCGTCTCAGATTGAGGTGGGGTTGAGTTGTACACGTCACATATAACCCATGGATCGTTCTCCTAAAGTTTCAACGGAAACCGAATGCGTTTGGTCAGTTTTCCGTATGTACTTAAAATGTTGTCCATTTTAAACTAAAGTGAGACACTTAGAGTGATCCCGGCCACACAGTGCCTCAGATTAAGGAGGGGTTGACTCGTACACGTCACATATGACCCATGGATCTTTGTCCTAAAGCATAAACACATTTCGAATGTGTTTGGTCGGTTTTCTGTATGCCAGTTGTTCTTTTCACTTATAATCCTTTCCATTTTAAACAAAAGAGAGACACTCTGAATTGTGTCAGCCTCACCGCGCCTCAGATTAAGGTGGGGTTGACTCGTAAACTTCACATATAACCCATGGATCGTTGTGCTAAAGTATCGACACAATCCGAATGAATTTGGTCAGTCTTCCGTATGTTAGTTGATATTTGTCACTTAAAATAACATCCTTTTGAAACAACAGACAGACACTTTGAGTGGTGTCGGCCACACCGCGTCTCAGATTGAGGCGGGGTTGATTGTTACACGTCACATATGACCCATGGATCGTTCTCCTAAAGTTTCAATGAAAAAAGAATGCGTTTGGTCTGTTTTTCGTATGTACTTAAAATGTTGTCCATTTTAAACAAAAGGGAGAAAATTAGAGTGATCCCGGCCACACCGTGCCTCATATTGAGCCCAGGTTGACTCGTACACGTCACATATGACCCATGGATCGTTGTCCTAAAGCATCAACACATTTTGAAAGCGTTTGGTCAGTTTTTCGTATGTCAGTTGTTCTTTTCACTTATAATCCTGTCCATTTTAAACAAAAGAGAGACACTATGAATGGTGTCGGCCACACAACGGCTCGGATTGAGGGGAGGTTGACTCGTACACATCACATATAACTCGTGGATCATTGTGATAAATTATCAACACAATATGAATGCGTTTGGTCAATTTTTCGTATGTCAGTTGATGTTTTTCAATAAAAATGACATCCTTTTGAAACAAAAGACAGACACTTTGAGTGGTGACGGCCACAACACACCTCATATTGAGGCGGGTTTGATTCGTACACATTACATATGACCCATGGATCATTCTCCTAAAGTTTCAATGGAAACCGAATGTGTTTGGTCAGTTTTCCATATGTACTTAAAATGTTGTCCATTTGTAACAAAAGGGAGCCACTTAGAGTGATCCAGGCCACACCGTGCCTCGGATTGAGCCTGGGTTGACTCTCACACATCACATATGACCCATGGATCGTTGCACTAAAGCATCAACACATTTTGAATGCGTTTGGTCAGTTTTTCGTATGTCAGTTGTTTTTTTTCATTTATAATTCTGTCCATTTTAAACAAAAGAGAGACACTGTGAATGATGTCGGCCACACCACACCTCAGATTGAGGCGGGGTCAACTCGTACACGTCACATATGTCCCATGGATCGTTGTGATAAAGTATCGACACAATCTGAATGCATTTTATCGGTTTTCCGTATGCCAGTTGATGTTTTTCACTTAAAATGACGTCCTTATGAAAAAAAGACAGACACTTTGAGTGGTGCCAGCCACACCACGTCTCATATTGAGGTGGGGTTGATTTTTACACGTCACATATGACCCATGGATCGTTCTCCTAAAGTTTCAATGGAAACTGAATGCGTTTGGTCAGTTTTCCGTATGTATTTAAAATGTTGTCCATTTTAAACAAAAGGGAGACACTTAGAGTGATCCTGGCCACCCCGTGCCTCGGATTGAGACCGGGTTAACTCGTACACATCACATATGACCCATGGATTGTTTTCCTAAAGTATCAACATATTTCGAATGCATTTGGTCGGTTTTCCATATGTCAGTTGTTTTTTTCACTTATAATTCTGTCCATTTTAAACAAAAGAGAGACACTTTGAATGGTGTCGGCCACACCACACCTCATATTGAGGCGAGGTTGACTCTTACAAGTCACATATGACCCGTAGATCATTGTGTTAAAGTATCTACACAATACGAATGCGTTTGGTAAGATTTCTGTATTCTAGTTGATGTTTTCACTTAAAATGACGTCCTTTTGAAACAAAAGACAGACACTTTGAGTGGTTCCGGGCACACCGCATCTCAGATTGAGGCGGGATTGATTCTTACATGTCACATATGACCCATGTATCGTCCTACTAAAGTTTCAATGGAAACCGAATGCGTTTGGTCAGTTTTCTGTATGTACTTAAAATTTTGTCCATTTTAAAAAAAAGGGAGCCACTTAGAGTGATCCCAGCCACACCGTGCCTCGGATTGAGCCTGAGTTGACTCGTACATGTCACATATTACCGATGGATTGTTGGCATAAAGCATCAACACATTTCGAATGTCGTTGGTCGGTTTTCCGTATGTCAGTTGTTCTTTTCACTTATAATCCAATCCATTTTAAACAAAAGAGAGACACTGTGAATGGTGTCAGCCACACCATGCCTCGGATTGGGGCGGAGTTGACTCTTACACGTCACATATGACCCATGGATCATTGTGATAAAGTATCGACACAATTAGAATGCGTTTCTTCGGTTTTCCGTATGCCAGTTGATGTTTTTCAATTAAATGACGTCCTTTTGAAACAAAAGACAGACACTTTGAGTGGTGCGGACCACACTGCGTCTCAGATTAAGGCGGGGTTGATTCGTACACTTCACATATGACCCATGGATCGTTCTCCTAATGTTTCAATGAAAACCGAATGCGTTTGGTCGATTTTTCGTATGTACTTAAAATGTTGTCCATTTTAAACAAAAGGGACCCACTTAGAGTGATCTCGGCTAAACCGTCCCTCAGATTGAGCCCGAGTTGACTCGTACACATCACATATGACCCATGGATAGTTGTCTTAAAGCATCAACACATTTCAAATGCGTTTGGTCAGTTTTCCGTATGTCAGTTATTCTTTTCACTTATAATCCTATCCATTTTAAACAAAAGAAAGACACTGTGAATGGTGTCGGCCACACCGCACCTCGTATTGAGGCGAGGTTGACTCGTACACATCACATATGACCCATGGATCGTTGTTCTAAAGTATCGACACAATACGAATGTGTTTGGTGGGTTTTCCATATTCCAGTTGATGTTTTTCAATTAAAATGACGTCCTTTTGAAACAAAAGACAGACACTTTGAGTGGTGGAGGCCACACCGCGTCTCATATAGAGACGGGGTTGATTCTTACACATCAAATTTTATCCATGGATCGTTCTCCTAAAGTTTCAATGGAAACCGAATGCATTTGGTTGGTTTTCTGTATGTACTTAAAATATTGTCCATTTTAAACAAAAGGGAGACACTTAGAGTGATCCCAGCCACACCGTTCCTCGGATTGATCCCGGGTTTACTCGTACACGTTACATATGACCCATGGATCATTTTCCTAAAGCATCAACACATTTCGAATGCACTTGATCAGTTTTATGTATGTCAGTTGTTCTTTTCACTTATAATCCTGTCCGTTTTAAACAAAAGATAGACACTTTGAATGGTGTCGGCCACACCGTGCCTCATATTGAGTCAGGGTTGACTCGTACATGTCACATATGACCCATGCATCGTTTTTCTAAAGTATCGACACAATATGAATGTTTTTGGTCGGTTTTCCATATTCCAGTTGATGTTTTTCAATTAAAATGACATCATTTTGAACCAAAAGACTGACACTTTGAGTGGTTCTGGCCACACCGTGTCTCAGATTGAGGCGGGGTTGATTCTTACACATCACATATGACTCATGGATCGTTATCCGAAAGTTTCAATGGAAACCTAATGCGTTTGGTCAGTTTTCCGTATGTACTTAAAATGTTTTCCAATTTAAACAAAAGGGAGACACTTAGAGTGATCCCGGCCACACCATCCCTCAGATTGAGCCCGGGTTGACTCTTACACGTCAAATATGACCCATGGATCGTTGTCCTAAAGCATCAACACATTTAGAATGTGTTTGGTCAGTTTTTCGTATGTCAGTTGTTCTTTTCACTTATAATCCTGTCCATTTTAAACAAAAGAGAGACACTGTGAATGGTTTCGGCCACACCGCACCTCGGATTGAGGCAGGGTTGACTCGTACACGTCACATATGACCCATGGATCGTTTTCCTAAATTATAGACACAATTAGAATGCCTTTGGTCAGTTTTTCGTATGCCAATTACTATTTTTCAATTAAAATGACGTCCTTTTGAAACAAAAGGAAGAAACTTTGAGTGGTGCCGACCACACCGCATCTTAGATTGAGGCGGGGTTGATTCGTACACGTCACATATGACCCATGGATCATTATCCTAAAGTTTCAACGGAAACCGAATGTGTTTCGTTGGTTCTCCGTATGTACTTAAAATGTTTTCCATTTTATGAGAATCCTCACGTTTCTATTAGTGGAATGGTATTTACTTAAAATCTTGTGGAAATTCATATAGAATATTTTTATATCATTCTTAGTATGGATTAGATTTTATTTTATCATGCTAGGAAACATTTCGGAGCTAACAATGTCATGCCAAATGAATACATCTCTTTTATAACATACCAAGAATCTATGATATTGATTAGATGTGTAAATGTGATTTATATTGATTATCATGATGAAAATAAATAAAATATATATTATAGATTTTCTAGTAGTAAATGAAATCAAGGAGGGTGGGGGGCTTTCCGGCGGGGCTGTCTAGTGGGTGTCCGGGGACCAAGGAGGAGAGTGGGGGGCTGTCCGGGGGGTGTTTGGGGGGGGGGGGGTGGTTGTCCAGGGTCCAAGGAGGTGGGTGGGGGGCTATTCGGGGGGCTGTCTGGGGGGCTGTTTGGGGGGCTGTCTGGGGTCCAGGGAGGAGGGTGGCGGGGGGTGTCCAGGGGGCTGTTCGGGGGGCTGTCTGGGGGCTGTCCGGGGGGGGGGGTGTCTGGGGTCCAAGGAGAATGGTGAGGGGTTGTCCAAGGTCCAACAAAGAGGGGGTTCCCAAACACACAACCACTAAAAGACAACAACATCATAAAAACAGATAATATATAAAAATAACTCAACTCCAATACTATAATACGAGTCTAGATAAAACCAACAACTAGAATAGATTAAATGTCAAATCTTAGTAATATTAGTCATAAATGTAATGGATAAATTTGTCCCACATCACCATCACCATCATCACCATCATCAACATCATCATCACCCTCATCCTCATCCCCATCATTGTCCTCGCCCTCCTCAGCGACCTTCTCCTCATCCTCACCCTCCTCAGCATCCTCCTCCTCGCCCTCACCCTCCTCCTCGCCCTCGCCACCCGCCTCACCCTCCTCCTCTCCCTCCTCTTTTACATCAGACTTCTCTCCATCATCATCGTCAAGCTAGACATCATCCTGAAAACCACTAGAACTGCCACCTGGTGCACCATATATAGAACCTATCGACGACATATACTCATCAAAAGCTAGACTGGCCTTTGCTGGAAGTGTTGGACATAGAACTTCAATAAATTTCATAAGAATTTAATTTGAACATATTTCTTTCAGTTGGATACATCCAATGAAAAGAAACAGGTCCTCCTAGAAGTATTTCAGTGGGAATATGGACAGTCAGATACATCATGCATGTGAAAAATGATGGAGGAAATATTTTCTCCATCTCACACAAAATTAATGGGGCATCTGTCAACATTTTTTTTCAAGAAATACTTGGAAAACTTCTTAGAACAAAGATCTCTAAACTAATGGCACAACCGAATAACATCCACCCTTACATTATTGGACAAAAGAAGACAGATTGCTATTGGAAGCCACTCATGCAGTAGAATTTGATAATCAAGAGTCTTCAAAGATTTTAGATTTAACTCTCTTATGTTGACCCATTTAGATATGTTACTTGAATAACCATCAGTAACTCTAATAGTCTCTAATACTTCCAGAAATTTTTTTTTCGTAGGTGTCATCACATAAGAAGCACATGGAAGTTGCCATTTATTTTCACTGATACACACAGGATGCAATTCTGGTCTGATGCCCCAATCCACCAAGTCACGCTGAGATCATAAATCATCTTTTGTCTTCCCCTTGCCATTTAGAAGAACCAAAAACAACATTTTGCATATATTCTATTCAATATGAATTACGTCTAAGCAATGACATAACAAATTGGTTGACCAATAAGGGAAAAAAATATATACTCCTTTTCCTCCAATTGTAACAGGTTTCTGTGGAAACATTCTTTCTCTTTCCAGATTTCATTTGACCCTTCCCGAATGAAAAACTGAAATCTATCAATTCATTAAGCACATCAGTTCCAGACATACACTGAGGTGGATCACCGGTCTCTATAGTATTATCAAATCTTCGACGATTCATTCTATATGGATGATCCTTTGGCAATAATCGTCGATGTCCCATAAAACTGAAACTACATCGATGTTTCAGTCTTCTAGATCGTGTATTCTTCATAAAAACTGGACATGACAGTTTTCCCTTCGTGCGCCTTCCAGATATCATTACATAAGCCAGAAAATCATTGATCGTCCACATAAGCACAGCACGCATCCGAAATATGTCTTTCGAACATGCATCGTATGTGTGCACACCCACATCCCAAAGAAGTTTCAACTCTTTTATTAAAGGTTGCATGTATAAATCAATATCAATGTCGGGATCAGAAGGACCAGATATGAGTATACTCATGAAAGTGAAAGGTTTTTTCATACACAACCATGGGGGAAGATTATAAATGTGTATAAAAACTGGCCATGTGTTGTGCGAAGTAAGTATCTGGCCAAACGGATTAAACCCATCTCATGAAAGACCCAGCCTCACATTACGCACGTTAGCTGCAAAATCAGGATGTCGAGCATAAAATCTCTACCAAGAAAATCCATCTGCAGGATGAACCAACTCATCATTAGTCTTATTTCTCTCGGTATCATGCCATCTCATTTTTATTGATATGTAATCAGAGATAAAAAGATTCTGGAGTCTGGGGATCAATGGAAAGTGCCAAATTACTTTCTGTGGAACATGGGATGGTGTTTCATCAGATTTTGACTTCCAGTGGGATGTGCCACATTTTAGACAATAATTTCATTCAACGGTTTCCTCCCAGAATAAACTGCAATCTTTCGGGCAAGAATGAATTTTGTTTCTTGAAAATCCAAGTTCCTTAACTAACTTTCATGCCATATAGTGGTTTGAGGGAATATCTGCATCATCAAGAATTTAATCCTTCAAGAGGGTAAGAATGTAATCGATTGCTGTATTAGAAACCCCATACATAGTTTTCCCATGAAACAATTAGATTAAAAATTCCAGCTTTTTCATTTTATTGCATTATCGATATACTGGAGTCGTGGCAACATCATTAAATTTTTTCACCCTATCAATATCATCATTTTCACTAGATGCATCAGCTGTCCTCATATCGAAGTCTTTTTGAGTCGAAATCCTTTCTTTTTCATGATGAAGAATAAACGGAAACCGATCATCTAATAAATTCTCCATTCCAGTCCTTTCATTTTGATCATCACCAATTTGAGATTTCATTTTCTCCCCATTGTGATACCACACAAATTATTTTGCATGAAAACCATTTTTGGTTATGTGGTAGCTAAATTCTTCAAGGATCAACCAAGGTCTACCAACACAATTGGATTATGGGAAGTGTATGTGACCACTATCTGAATCATTGTGAAATGAAAAATCTATAAAGCTCTCCAAATTGTTTTGAAAATCGCTTGAGATCTGATCGGTTTCATACATCCAACTTCTATCCATCCGGTAAAAAGAATTTATATAAGTCATTTTGTCATAAAAAATTCAATAGGATTGATCTTTAATAGAAAATACATTTAAGTAAATGACTAAGGAAGAAATAATCAAGGTATCAACTACACATGTGAAAAAAACATTCTAACGTGTTATTGAAAAAATATAAAACCAACAAGAACTTAATGTGTTATCACATCACAGCATGCCTCATCCCATAACCATATTAGGAGGGTATCATGAACATGAATAACATAAACCTTGTGCCATCCTCCTACCCTACATGACCCCAACCACATGACACATCTTATTATAGGCTTATCACATCGCACCTCACCTGAAAACACTAGGGAAATCATTGTACATCTCACCTGAAGACACATGGACAATCACATCGCATCATGCCTAAAAACACATGGTCAATCACTTATAAAGGAAGAGTAGGGAAGACATGGTATCTATCCAACCATATAACCACCATTCTAGATATTAGAAAAAATACCCATAACTCAAAACCTATGATCGTTGGTAAGTTTATCCAACTCTGGTCGGGAATGTGTAGAAATAACATAAAATACATGATATATAGATAGCACAAAATACCCAACCTATGGGTTCACCTTAACTACATAATCACACACTTCACTACTACTATACAACACATAAACCATCACAACCACTTTCACCACTATATGCAACACACCACACCACCACCACACAAGACACAAAGCATTTCCCACTTTCATTTATAAGCCACTTCATTCACACTTACATTGTCCATTCATTTAATGTTAAATTAATTAAATCCATTTTCCACACATCCATTTCTATTCCATCTCATTTATTTATTATCTTGTTTTCTTGTTTTAACAGCCTAATTTATTCCATAGATAACCAGGAAACTAATAAAACCACCACACAACAACTCACCATCTCACAATAACCATTGTCACCATGTTACATTGGCCAACCATCTCACCAAAACAACCACATATCACAAAAAAACTATTTCACATCACAAACCACCACACAACCAAAACCACCTCACCACATCATACACCACAACCTCATCACACAACACCTCCACATGGCACAACACCACCACACATCATCACTATCACACAACTTCACATGTCACATCCATGCCCACTAACCATCACATTACTACCCCACATATCACAAAGACCAATTGTTCACCTCAATCACCATACAACAGCCTACAACATACAATGAAACACAACAAAAAAACTCTCATAGAAGAAACATACCCCAACTTCCACAATTTATTCAAGGTCTTTCATTACATTACCCCTTTATTTAGCATGTAAATTATAACACAATTGATATTCCATGGGAAACTAATTAATTAACAAAATATTCGTTCATTTCCCTATTTTTCACAGTGAAATCACATCAAAATCCAAACTTAAAACAAAAATATTAGATCAATAACAATAAAAACAAGGTAGAATATGTGTATAAAGAATAAAATACCTGATTTTAGATGATTCAGATGGTTTTTCACCTATTCGGATGGGGGAGTTCGCGAGAGGAGCAGAGTGCCGGATTGATTTTAGGGTTCTGTCGCGAATGGGGTAGAGCAGCGACCTGGTTGTATTTGGGGAAAATATTTTCCAACGGTTTTTAAAAACCATTGAAAAAGGGGTGTTCAGGGTACCCTTTCCCAACGATTTCATAAAACCGTTGGAAAAGGGTAACTTAAACACCCCTTTTCCAACTGTTTTATGAAACCATTGGCAAAGGGGTACCCTTTCCCAATGGTTCTAATGAATCGTGGGTAAAAACCACATTTTCAGTAGTGTGTCGTTTAGTAAAACGCTTCGTAGAGAAAGATTAATTTTGTATAAAATTAATAGTCAAAGAGGTTTATACACCATATAAAATAATGTCTTGTATTAGAACAAAATATGCCTCAATGAAAGGAGATTAAGATGAAGTCCCTTACCTCATGTCTGACTTGACTCGATCGCTCTTTAATCTCATGAATAATAAACTAAAGTTAATTTCTACTTTATTAAGAACATTTTTCAAGTTTATTATTCCTTTAATATAACGTATTTACATGTAATAAACATTATGTAATCATTTAAGTTAATAAAGTTTGTTTTATCGATATTTGGTACTTAAGTCAAAAATAAACTCCTTATAATTACAAGTTGTTCATGTGAAAAAATATCCATTATATCCAGAATTATATTCATGATGTAGATATCATATATATCATATATATCCGGTATATACATGCATTTACAATATTACATAACATTTATAGGTAAGAAATGAAATGCACCATTCATGGAGACAGTAAGCCGTAGTTACGTATGAACGCTACTTTCATTTCTATTTTGTATTTAATGGAATTAAATCATAATTATATAAAGGTATATTATAATTTAAGTATAATATAATATATAATATCATTAACTCCATCCTTTATACGTCCCACATATGGCATTAACGAATCAAATCACTTTGAGGGGGCGGTAGTCCGCACTTCTTAAAATGAAATTATCACGTTTACCCATAATGGAAACCATAAAGGTATTCCATAAATGAAAAATACAGAAGCATAAGGAAAACATAAACATAATATATATCATATATAAATATAGTGACATCATAATGGCAACCATTAAAGGTGTTAAATGAAGATTGAACACTCATCATTTCATGAGGTAGAAATTAACCATCCACAGAAACAGTATGTTCTTTAACCATTAGACGGAGGTGTGTGTAAGCGTAAATCAAATACATCTCATAAAAACACCCTGGTATATTTAATATACTGGTTATGTTACAAAATAAAGGAATAAAAATAGTTTAGGGGGTTGGAGAAGAAAAATAAAACAAAAGAACACCAGTGAAGACATTACCTTTAAATAGGGTAACTCCCATTGGTTTGAACCAAAAAGATTTCATGAAGAGCTTTCTGCCTAAGGTAAGTCCTATAGGATGAGGATAGGGATGTGGAGAGATAAAATGAGAAGATATTCGCTGAGCCAATGGATTGAGTGGTGTGGGTAAGGGGGTAGAGGTGGGGGCCTTTTATAAGAGGGAGGAGGGGCACTCTTGGAATGTTATAAAATGTTTCTTTATTATATAATTAGTTTCAGATATTAAAGGACCCAAAATTATATATTTCAAGTATAAGTTGATAAGAGTTAGAAATCAACCCATACAATAGGTATTTGAAAAGTTTAGGTCTTAGATTTTACATTATCCTTTCATTTTATTTAAATCGTTAAATAATGAGGTAATCGCTGTATCATCATGGTGTCATAAATGAATTTATTTATTTAATGTCTAAAAATTATAAAAAAATATCATGATGTAGGAAATATTTTTAGATTTATAATAAATATTTATAGTAAAAAATATTACTTGTATAACCCCATGTAATTTTTTTTAGTAAAACAATACATGTTTGTGACATTTTTATTTTAAATTTAAATAAAAAGTTATTAATGTCATTTTCTTACCCAAGTGGTTCCATGGGGTCCCCAAGTTGACCCATGGATTGTCTTGGTCGACCATGACCCATCAAATAAGGGTAGGACATGTGTCTAGGTAATTTAATATTATTAAAACATTATTTTTACCTTAAATTACACTAATTACCTCTAATCGCGATTAATAAAACACAAAAGTTACTATTAAACAAAAATTATTTTCATCCCATTGAACCACATTTTAAATCCTAATGAAAACCATGTATGTCAGATTTTTGATATTCAAATCATAGAGGTGGTAAAATTTCATTTAAACGAAAAATCAGTTTTTTAACTACCACTTAGTGGTTTCACTATTCAGCAAAAATTGAAGTTTTTCAGAAAAATACCAAAAATTAACCCTAAGCTATATTTGATATTCTGAATTAAAAAAGGAAGTATATTTTAAATAATTCAAAACATATAAGTTTCATTAATTAATTTAATAATTAATTCCCGTTGTCAAAATAAATAGCGTGTTTTTATGAAACAATATATAACAAAAGATTGACACTAGTTTAAGTCTAATTTCAAAGTGAAATTAATTCCAATGACCACCATTGGATTAAATGGTAAAAATATATTCTAATTGAACTTTATAACCAATTAAAAAGATAATATAATCATATAAATACATTAGATTAAAAATAGGTTTTGAATTAAAATACAACATTTTCCACTTATTCATTAAAAATGAACTTTATCGGAAAAATAACAAAAACATACACAAAGTAAATTTTGATATCCCGATTCTAAAAAGGGATTTAATTTTGTCCAATAGAATGTATAAGAGTGAAGAAAACTATTTTTAAGGACGGTTCGCCATCAAAAGGAGATAAATCGACCTTTTAGTGAATATTAGAGTATTTATACTTAAAATTGAATTCTTTTCATATTTTAAGCCTTTATCTTTTATTGGATAAATGTAAAACCATTTGACAAACATATATAATCATATTTTTGTTATTTCTATTCATTACCTCCAATACAATGGCTACGTGTTAACTACCATTTTAAATAATATCATTATATTACTAGTGTGCAACGTAAGATTTCAAAGAACTTGTTGTTGCGTATCGGGTACGCTATCGAGCATAGAAACCCCGTTAATGTAAAATTAATATTTAATTCGAAAATATTAATAAATATGAAAATTTCTTATTCTTTATTTACCTGGGATGTTACAATAGAAGTAGAAGAACTAATTTTTAAATTCGAACCAAATACTTCTATATAATAACCAACATAAAATAGAGATAAGCTTGAGGCATGTGAAAAAGATTAGGTTGAAAGGAATTCTCACAATAGTGAGATAGTTCAATCATATGTTGTTTAAACAACCAAAATAATTAAAAATTAGACATTTTATATTTATGTATAGTATTTATAAAATAATAATAGTTAATTTACTGATAAAATATAAGTTCTTCGACCACTATAATCATCATCATCCACTGAGAATATTTAAGGTTTGTCCATAGCTTTGGTTTCAGTAGGGAAATCATCAGGAATTCAAGAAGAGAAATCCTCTGAATATATTAGTTCTCAAATGATGACTTGTTTATCAAATATATTCAAATTAAAGTGTTAAATAAAACCATAAAAAGTTATATATAAGTGTCTAAAAAATAATTAGAATAATTGAAAAGTTAAACTATTCCGAAATAGGAATTAGAATCAGTTTAAGACCATCTACAAAATATAAGAGAAAATTCTATTTCCAAAATAGATTTTGATAAATTTCAGAGATAAATTTATAAAAATCTTGTAAAGATCAAGGAAAAATAAATTTCTAAGTAATATTTTTTAGACATAAAGAAATACTTGAGTTGTCAATTTGAATCAACAAGAAGTATCTCAAGTCAAACAAAAAATTATACTTATAGTCATCCAACTTCTAATGATTTAATTAGAATTTTTGAATCTATTACTTGAGTTCTATTTAAAATAAATAATCTTATTAAATGTATTCATTGTGATAGAATTCCAAATCAATTTTTTTTCATAAAAACAGAATGATCTCATTAAAAGATAGAATTATAATGAGACATGTATTATAATCCTTCTTAATTAGTTAAGTGAGATGCTAAAGAAGTTTTTATAGTATGAAAAGACTTTATATGAGTTTTTAATTGTTAATTTAGTTGAAAATATAAAAATAGTATAGTAATCAAAACTTTTGATGAAATAGTGGGATGAGATTCTTGATCTCAATTTTTAAGGAATGATGGAAGAGCTCAAAGATATTCATCAGTTTGTTCAAGATACATTCACATTTGATACCTTATCGGAACTATAACCTTCACCCTCATCCAATCATGCTTCTTGAAAATTTGTTTCCTAATTTTTCATGCAATCAATATATACTAAATTATTTTCTTCATCATAATTGTGTTTATTATCTATTGTTATTTTTCAAACACTTTTTTCTATACAAAAATCCTCTTTATCCTAGCTTAAAAAAATTGACTACCAGTGTTGTGCTATATTAACTGTGTTATATACAATTTTACAATAGTTACTTTGTGATATCATAAAAGGGGGACAAAATTGGGAAGACATAACATTATCATGACCATAATATTTTAAACAAGTAGAATAAGATGAATTTATAAATTAAAATAATTAATCATATATATTTAGTTTGGTTAATATAAAATTTTTATAATATTATTTGTTTATCCATAACATAGAAATATTTAAATAAGTAATATACTTTCTATTTTATTTCCTTTTAACTATATTTTTTTTTGTTTAAATATACTATATTTTCTATATGTTTTTGATATATGGGTTTTTTTGTCATCAAAAAGGGGGAGATTGTTGGGAAAGTATTGTCTCATAAATACTCAACAAATCTTGTTGATTTTGATGCTCACAAATACACTTTTTTGTTTTACTAGTTAAATTACATCAATTTATTTTCAAGATTATATATCTTTATAAATTTATATTATTTACGTGTTAAATATTATTTCTAAGGTATTCTGTATATGTTTTTAAGTAGTATAGTAACATTGTTCACACCCTACTTTTGTAAGTCGAATGTAATATTATCAAACCCTATATTTGGAGTAAACGTTTGGGTTAAATAACCCAAATTGTTATAAAAGTATAGATCATGAACAATAACTTTGATAGAAACCCTATGTTTGTGAAACTAATTTTTTTTTTCAAACAAACCAACATTTTTAAGCTAGCCGTATGTTGTCGACTATACTTTCAAAAGTTAATCCTATATTTGACTTGGTCAACTACAGATTTTAAATTCATGATATGTCCTCATATTTCTAAAATTATTTTGAAATAATTATTTAATCTCATTTTAAATCTCCTTAAATAAAACTTCAAAGTCTTGTGTTCAAAATATTAGGTAATTTATATTTATAAGAGAAGTTATGATTTTATTTTAATGTTTTAAATTTAAATACTCATGATTTTTCACGTGATATTTTTGGATCATTTAAACCAAACGAAAATTTATTTTCTATTGTTAAATACTAAGAGTTATGTCATTATAAAAAGGAAAAACTTTTTAAAAATAAAAAATAACTTTTCTATTATGATGAACAACTTTTTCGAGACATAAATTGTAACAACCCAATGATTTACAAATAAATTTAACATACAATTTAATTTACAAAACACTGAGTCTCTACGAAACAACACATTTTTTTATAATAATTTTAACAAGATAGTTATAACCTAGCCATTAAGAATATGTTTTCCTCTTATGTGAATTTAATTTTCAAAAAAGTACATACACAATTGCGATCAATATGATATTTAGAGTCTTATAGGATCAACTAATTTTTTTGGTTGAATAGAAACTTGACCCTTTTGAATAGAAATGTTACCATTATGGATTGTAAAATGGACCTTACGAATAGTAAACTGGTAAAATGAATATTAACCTAACCCATGAAATTATAAATAAAATTTATGCATATTATAAATGATAGTATTATATAATTATATAATAGTATAAGTAAAAAAATGTTTTAGAAATTATTACTTAAGTATTATTATTTTTATAAAAAAAAAAAGTTTATTTAAAATTTTATAATTAATATAATGTTTAAAAAGAAAATTTATTTTCCTAAAATAGAATAATAAGTTATTATTTTGATGTAGTATGATTATAAGATAATTTTATGAGACTTTAGTTATTTTTTCAATGTTTCATAAAATCAGTTATAATTTTGAATTTTGTATTTTTCTAGTAAATGATTATTTTAATTAAAAATTTAGTTTCTCATTTTTAAGAAATTATTTTCATAAAATAGAGTTTATTTTTTAATTCTACAAATCTAAAAAATTTTAGGATGATTTTTTTAAAAAATAGTTGAGTTTTTAGTGAGTAGTAAAAAATAGAGTTTTTCAGAAAATACAATATTTTTTTGTGACAACGTCAAGAGATATTTATGATATAAATTTTTATAAACTTATAGAATAAATAATTAATTATGTTATGAAATAATTTATTTATATAAATAATTCGTAACATATACATTTTATTTTCTTGGTAGGTATAAAAGAACCATTGTCATTGTCGACCTAGTACATGTGTCGCGCTTACGAAGCCAATTTGGTTCCTTAAAAATAATAACGAAGAGTTAAAAATTATTTTCAAGACCTTTTTTTAATTATTATGTATAATGGATTTTTTTCTCATGATTTATAATTTTATATTTATATAATATTAATATTATCCAAAGGCATGGGAAATGCTTGAGCAGGGTAATAAAAGACAAAATAACAAATTTATGTAGTTTTCCTAAAATGTATACGAGTGAATACATATAATGAATGAATATAAAATTTTATTTTTAACATAATTAATTAATTTTTATGATTTTATTTTATTTTAAATTTTCATATATTAAATAATTAATATTAATTCTTATGAAACGCTGATGCAGTGCTTTTGCAAGAATAAGAAAAACAAACAAAGTGTTTTTAATTAAAATAATAATAATTTTTTAAAATACCCATATTTTGGGTAGTTTTATTATATAATAATTTTTTTTACTATTATCATATTTTGATTAAAATTTGAGAAATTTTGGACCTACATTAATCACTTTGAGTCTTTTATAATATTTTATTTGAAAAAAGTCATGATTTCACATTATAGTTTTTAATTTATAAAATATTTTAATATGAGGTTTTCTAGAAATTTTATTAGAAAAAGAATATTATTTGGAAATATAATAAATTTATATTTCTCATATAATTTTATTTTTAATTTTTATAGAAAAATAAATTCCATAATGGCTTTCAAAAAGATGATGTATTATTGATTTAATTAATCAAAGAAATCAAATTATTGATATTAAAAATAAATGAATAAATTTAATTTCAGGTTTTAAAGCTAATTAATGTTTTATCTAGATTAATATTATGTTTATACGATAGAATAGAAAAATTTAACCAAATTTGAAACTTTTTTCTAATATTTTCAAAGTCATAGATATAAATAGTTTTTATTTTGACAATTTTTTTTCATGAATAAAATATTTTATAAAATTATTTACAAATAACAAAATTATTGAACCAGGCCAAAAATGGTAAGACTAATTATAAAATGTAGTCCCCTTTATTTTCTTTCAGTTTTGGACGTCTTAAACACTATAAGAGATTTATTGTATTTTAATAATTTTTGAAATTCCTAAGTTACCCCTCACCTCACTTATAAAATGAGGCTTACTCATTCATAGGTTTTTTCACCTTAAGACATTCTTCATGGATAATTTCTTCCATATTCCATAATAATAATCCTTTTCCACATTATAGTGCTTCTGGTATCACAAAAAGGTCAATTCCAAGAACCTTAAAGAGATATTTAAAGAGAAAATTTCAAGAGGTAAGATTCTTTCTTCTTCTCTTTCAAATTCTTTCTCACATCTACCATATCCCTACATCTTATTCAATGACTCATGAAAAATCTATTATAACATATATACGGGAATTTTTCTTTGTTTATGGTAAAATCATTATAAAATCTATTATTTTCTTCTTTGATTCTTATGTAATGAAATAATAGTCTGTGGTGCGTCAATTCAATGCCTTCGTGGACGATGATTCTTCGTTTCAATTTTACCAAAATCACGGGAAGATTAAATTAAAAAGTAATTTTTTAAATGAAATAAATATATTTATGTTATCAATTATATATTATTATTTCTTTTTCCAGATGATGACCATAATAAACAGACCTTGAAAACCTTGAAAACAATTCACCCAAAAAAATGGAAATTACAAAATATTGTTAATAAATGGGTGTAGATTGTTATAAAAAGATTATGTAAGGTACGATATACATGATTTTAGCTCTACACTAAATTAATAAAACTTTTCAAACCATTATTCATGAGTTTTTAACAAATTTTAAGGAAGTCAAAACTGAGGTAAGGGATATCTTACCTCAATTTCCATTCATTGAGTTAAAAATATATGTCATTGGTTATGATTTTTCCAAGAACATGTTTAAACATCCAATGACTGTTTTATACTATATATTCACTTATATTTTGTGGATTTATATTTTTCACACATAATCATTCCATTGATTGTTTCTCACTCTAATGGTACGATCATTGAAAATGTTAATTTCACGATCTCATTATTATCCGAGATTGTTTATACGTAAGTATTTATTGGGACATCTTTATCATCAATTTACATGTTTTTTAAAAAATATTTTCAAAAGGAATATTTGTAAGGTTTTATGTAAGGAATATTTTGCTACAAAATCATTTTAAATGTTTTGAAGATTTAGTCTTCTAAATCATTTTCATTCATGTTCCTATTCTCAAAATGGGATTTATGGATTTATTTATAAGGACATTAATATTTTAAAATATTAATTTCATAATTTATCTAATTTTTTTAAAATTGTTATGGGACACTTTGATTCAAAATAAACCTCTTTAAAATTCATAATTTTATAAATTCATGACTTTGGAATAAATGACTTCAAAGTATAAAGGGTATTTTTTATCAAGAAATTTTAATGATTAGAGTATTATAATCTATTTCAACCTACTTTATTGGATATTATGTTTTATTTAGGTTTATATATTATGATATAATTTTCCATATTTAATTTAATATTTCATGATTAGTTTGACTGTGGATGTTATATCTTGATATGATTCACTATATTACTCCAAATGTTTAGTAATTATATTTACTGATTGGGGAAAGTTATTTACATTTCATATGTTGGTTTCAATATTATTGTATATGTTTATTATGTTTCACCCCTTTCATATGAGGAATGAATTGAACATAGTATATGTTGAGTGGGTCCTGTTATAGCCACTTTCTATATCGGTAGGTCTTATGAAACTAGTAATTGATAGTCCATGTGATTTTTAGAATAGTAGAATATCAATGGTTAAGTTTTATTATGGCATTATTTTAGGATTTTATTCCTACCATATTATGATGAAGATTATATTTTAATGGAATGTGTTCTTTATTAATTATCCATGCTTTATTATTTATGCTTCCACTATATTACATAACATTACTTAGCATCTAATCTCACCCCTTTCTTCTGTTTCCTTTCCCTAGTTTATGAAGAAGAAAACTTTGAATAATATTTAAAGGTTGTAGTTTATTTCATTTTATATTATATCATGTTTTATTTTCTTTTCCCATTGTATTTTGGGTATTGTGGATGTAATATGGTCTTCCAAGACTGCTAAACTGATCGATCCTTTAGTATCTTACTCCTTATAGTTATGCTAATATAATAAAGTAGGGCACCAGATCTGGAATATTGGGGTTGGGTTCCTTATAGTTGGTATCAAAGGAAGTTTAGCAACAACATTTGAAAGTAGATTTAGATGAAATAGATTTGAGAACATAACCCTAAGTTATAATTTGTGGATAAGTATAGAATAAAATCCAAGAATTATGATAAAGTAGAAATTATGTGGGTCTTCCTAGAAATACATAACTTCTTGGATACTATAAGTGGATGTGGTTCTAGCACAAATGTACCTAGGGGTAACTACTCAGATAAGGTGTCTCAGTCCCGACTTGGCATAACCTAGAACATGAAAATGGGCCTTACTTGGCCCTGAGTTTGACACTCCAGTGGGATATACTTAGGATAATTCAAATTTTATTTAAAAACCACTATAAGGGATTTAAATGTAAACATGTCCTAAAAAACAACGTTTATGATTATGATATTAGGTATGCATAATTTTTTTAATTTATGTTAAGTATTTAACTATTATTGGGATTATAAAATATGTTTAATAATTTTATGATCTAATCTAGTGCATGATTTTTTTACAAATGAATCATATCGAAAAGAATGTGAACAAAAAAAATGAACATAATCCAAAGAGTAAGAATTATTGTTTCTTCGATGTGTTTAAGACCATATTTTGAAGGGAACTAGTCTCTAAAACATTCTCATTATATAAGGAGATAGTATCTTGTCAACACCAGAAGGATAAAGAGTTTTATAAGTATTATGGATACATAAGGAAGTGAGAGAAGAATTGGACAACTTGGAAAAAGATAAATAAAGGGAAAAGGGAAAGAGTTATTTTCCCACATGTGATAATTGTGGGAGGTCACACCTTGGTATATGTTTAAAAATAATGAGAGTTTGATAAAAGTGTAGAAAGAAAGGACACCATTATTATTATTTAAAGGGTAAGAAATGTTTTCCAATCTACAATGCTTCAACGGAAAGGAGATTGGACATTATGCAAAGAAATATAGGATGCTCCAAAGAAATATACAACAAAAAAAGATAACGGATAATAGTTAATATTATGATACTACTATGGATAAATAGGAATGATAAATGTTCTTATGTTTAGATTCAATAATTATTTATTTTGAGTATTTTAATTAATGATGTACTAGTTATTAGAATGATAGAATAAATAAGGATTGTACTACCATACTATTTTTTAATGGATTAGAGTTCATATGATGAATGGTAGCAAGGAAAAGTAACTCAGTAGAAAGTTAAACTATTGGAAAATATATGTTATAGTAAAATAAAACCCTTAATATATTCTTGATATTGAGATATCTAATTTTTAATAAAGAGTTGATTTATTTGGACAATATAAATTTGATAGAACTTACTATATTGGATCTAAATAATGGACTGTTGAAAAATATATATAATATTATTGGTACAATATACAGCATTATGGATTTATGGAATATATCCAATTTCCTATGTTTTTCCTAAAGAATAACGAAACAAGAAAATATTCAATAAGGTTTTATGGTAATTCACATTATTACCATGCTCTAAGATAATGCATAGAGAATGTACTCAAATGTGTGTATGTGATGATTAAGAGTAACTTCATGTTGTTTAATAAGTTCATTATGGAAATTCGGTGACCTTCTTTTTAAATTGTTGGATCATGATATTTTAGAAAATTCAACCATTTATGAAATGGTTTAATTTGAATTTTGGGAAAGCTTTTAGAGATTATTTTACCCTATGATACAACTTGTGCCATGAAATTTAGTAGGAATAGTTAAAGGCACAACTGAAGGATAATATTGTGTTTGTAGAAATGTATTAAGTACCCATATTTCTTTACATTATTATAGAGTGAAATAATTTATCAACTTTAGGGAAAAGATCCTAAAACCAATCATAAAAGTATCCTAGTACCCTGTTTTTCGATGTGGGGTTTCCACAAAAGTATTTCCTAGTATCCATTTTTCTTCTTTTTTAAAATGAAATTTCAAATTTCAAGGATGAAATTTATTGAAGGAGGGGAGAATGTAACACCCCAATGATTTACAAATAAATTTAATATAGAATGTAATGTATACAATACTAAGTCTCTACGAAACAATACTTTTTTAGTATAATTAGTTAAAAATGATAATTATAACCTAGAAATTGAACATAATTTTTCCACTTCTATGAATTGAATTTTGAAAAATAGATATACATGGTTGTGATCAGTTATATATTTAGAGTTTGATAGGATCAAATTTATTTTTTTTGTAAATAGTAACCGGACCCTTTTGAATAGTAACGTTACCCTTATAAATAGTAATATGACCCTTATGAATAGTAAACTGAAAAAATTAATAGTAACCTCACCCATGAAAATATAAATAAAATTTATGAAAATTATAAATTAAAGTATGATATAATTATATTATATCATATGTAAATAAATGTTTTAGAAATTATTAATTACGTATTAGTATTTTTATAAAACATAAATGATTTTTTTTAAATTTTATAATTAATATAAGGATTCAAAAGGAAATTTATTTTCATAAAATATAATCATAAGTTAATATTTTTGTGTATTATTATTGTAAGATAATTCTATGAGACATTAGATAATTTTTCAAAGTGTAATAAAATCAGTTATAATTTTAAAATGTGTATTTTTTGAGTAAATGATGATTTTAATTAAAAATTCAATTTCACATATTTTCAAAATAAAATCCATAAATCAGAGTTCACTTTTCAATTATTCACATTGAAAAGTGGTTAGGATTATTTTTTGGGATTTTATGGAAGTAGTTGAATTTTTAGTGTATGGTAAAAAATACAATTTTTAAGAAAATACAGTATTTTTTTGTGGCCACATCAAGAGATATTTATCATATAATTTTTTGAAAATTATGGACTAAATAAATCATGATGTTATAAGATAATTTTTTATATAAATAATTAATACCATATAAATTATAATTTTCATGGTAAGTATAAAAGAACTATTATCATTGTCGATGCAGTGCCAGCGATGCAATGACAAAGGCAATTTGATTCCTTAAAAATAATACTTTGGAGATAAAAATTATTTTCATGAAATTTTTATTAATTATTATTTATAATTATTTTTATATTTGATAATTTCTAATTTTATAGTTATATAATATTAATCTTATCCAATTTTTTGTGGGATGCTTACGTAGGGAATGAAAAGAGAAAATAACATATTTAAGAAGTTTTCCTGACATGTATATGAGTGAATATATATAATTATAGAATATTTAATTTTATTTTTAACCTAATTATTTTTTTATGACTGTAATTTATTTTTAATTTTTATATATTATATAATTAAAATTAATGCGTATGTAATATTGATGCAGTGTTAGTGTGGTAATAAGAAAAATAATCACAATGTTTTTAATTAAAATTATAAGAATTATTAAATGACCATATTTTTTATAAAATAATTTATATAACCAATTTTTTACCATTATCATGTTTTTATTCAAATTCGAGACAGTTTGGATCCAAATAAATCACTTTAAAGACTTTATAACATTTTATTTCAAAAGGAAGTTAGGTTGTCATATTATAGTTTTTAATTTGAATAATATTTTAATATGAGGTTTTATAGAAGTTTTATGCAAACAATAATAGTACTTGCAAAGCTAATAAAATTATTTTTCTCATAGAATTTTATTTTTTTAGTTTTTAGACAACAAATAAATACCATAATGGATTTCACAAAGATGATGCAGTATTAATTTAATTATTGAACAAATCAAATTAAGGATATAAAAAACTAAAAAACAAATTTAATTTGAGGGTTTTAAGTTAATTCATTTGTCACTAGAAGAATATGATATTTATATGATATAATAGAAAACTGTATTCAAATTGGAAACATTTTTTTTATGTTTTTAAAGTCATAGTTCTGAATAGTTTTTATTATGAAAAAAATTATTTTTGATGAATAAAATATTTTATTAAAATATTTTAAAATCATAAAATTGTTTAACAATTCCAAAAATGATAATATTACTTCTAAAATGTAAAACCATTTATTTTTTAGTCCTTTATTAAAGTCTTAAACCATATAATAGATTTATTATATTTTAATAATTTGAGTAATTCCTAAGTTACCCCTCACCTCACTTATAAAAGGAGGCTCCCTCCTTCACAAATTTTCATCACCTTAAGCCTTATTTCTTGAATAACCTCTAGAAAGTTTTTTCCTCATACTCCCTTAATACCTTTTAGTGAGACCAAATCCAAAATCCTTAAGAAGGTCTTCAAAGAGAAATTTTCAATAAGTATGATTCATTCTTCTTCTCTTTCATATTATTTCTCACCTCTACATTATCTCTACATCTTATCCAACGACTCATGAAAACTACAAAAAAACATTAATAATTTAATATTATTGTTTTTATGGTAAAAGCATCCTAAAATTTCTCATCTTCTCTTTTTATTCTTAAATAAAGAAATTGTTTTCCATAGTACGTCAATTCAACTCCTTTGTGGACAATGATTCTTCATTTACCTTTTACAAAAATCATGGAAAGTATAAATTAAATTTTAATTGTTTAAAATGACTTAAAAATTTATATGTTATCACTTTCAGATTATTATTTATTTTTTAATAGGAAGACAATAATAAATTGACCTTGGAAACCATGAAAATAACGCACCTAAAACAATTGAAATAACAAAACATTGTTAACAAATGTGTGAAAAATGTTATAATAAGATTATATATGGTAATATAAACATGATTTTAGTTCTAAAATAAGTTAATAACAATATTCAAACCATTATATATGAGATTTTAATAAATTTTAAGGAAGTATAACCCAAGGTAAGAGAGATCTTAACTCAATTTCCATTCATTGAGTTAAACATCTATGTATTTGGTTATGATTTTTCTAAAAATATGTGTGAATGGACTCTCATTTTTTATGCTTTATATCCATTTATAATTTGTGTATTTATATTTTTCACTCATAATTATGTCATTTACTTTTTTTCACTCGAATGATACAATCTTTGAAAGGGTTATTTTCACAATCTCATTATTATCATAGATTGTTTATATGTAAGTATTTATTAGGAAATATTTATCATCCAAGTACTTGTTTTTCTAAAATATTTTCAAAATGAATATTTTGAAGGTTTTATTTAAGGAATATTTAATTAAAACATCATTTTCAATGTTTTGAAGATTTATTTTTTTGAAATTTTTTCATTCATGTATATGTTTTCAAAATGGGTTTTATTAATTTATTTATAAGGACTTGAATATTTTAAAATATTAATTTTATAATTTCTATAAAATGTTTCAAAGTGTTATGGTACACTTGGATTCCAAAAAAATATCTTTTAAATTCCCTCTTTTATCAATTCATTAATTTTGAATAAATGATTTCAATGTATTAAAGGGTATTTTTTTCTCAAGAAATTTTAAGGATTAGAGTATTTTCACATATGTCAACATCTTTTGTTGGATCTTATGTTTTATTGTGATTTATATCATATGATATAATTTACCGTATTTCATTTAGTGTCTAATTATTAGTTTGACCGTGGATGTTCTATCTTGATACAATTGACCATATTACTTAGAATGGTTAGTATTATGTTTATCGATTGGGGAAAATTAATTATATTTCATATGTTAGTTTCAATATTAATGTATATCTTGATTATGTTTCAAGAATTTCATATTAGGAATGCATTGGACTTAGTATGCGTTCAGTGGGGCCTACTATAGCCCACATGTACATCAATAGGCTTCATGAGACAAACTAATTTGGGTTTTTATCCATTTATGTATGGTCTAGGAATGAGGCCTTTATAGTATGGTTATGATGTCTCGTATTATACATTCCCTCAGTATAAAAGTATTAATTTATAGTCCAAGTGATTATTAGACTAGAATAATCTCCATGTTTATGTTTTATTATTTAATTATTTTCTTCTTTTATTCCTACCATATTCTGCTCAAGATTATATTTTAATGGCATGTGTTCTTTAATTATTCACCATTACTTATTATTTATTCTTACACTATATTACATACCATTAGTGAGAAACTGTTCTCACCCCTTTCTTATATTTACTTTCTCCAAGTTATGGAGAAGAAAACTTTGAATAATCTTTTAAGGATGTAGTTTATTTCATTTTATATCGTATCATGTTTTATTTTGTTTCCCCAGTGTATTATGGGGTTCATGAATGAAATATTGCCTTCCAAGACTATTAAAATAATTATCCCTTCAATATTTGATTCCTTGTAATTATGACAATGTAAGAAAGTAAGGCACCATCTCCAGGGAACTGGGGTTCAGGTCCTTACATTCATGTTTTGATATTGTACTATTTGACTATTGTTTTATTATTATATTTGTTGAATATTGATTACAACCATGAATTCACCAAATATATTATTTCTTAATGACAAATATATAAGGAGAATAAGATCAATTATTTTTCAGTTTCTACTATAACTATGAGCTAAATCTATTTCCCATCAAATCCGTTAATCTTGATTTCATATATTATTATTTTCTCATACTTAGTTATGGTTAAGGGTCAACTTCTTTCACTAAGATATTTATTAAAAGGTTTTCTATTATGTAACCAATAAAATTTTAAGGTTTCAACTTCCTACACTCAGTTGTGGAGGACTTTTGATAAGAGTACATATTTAGTGAAGATAACCAAGCTCACTGGGAGAGTTTTGGTGGAGTGGACTAGTGGATATTTTCCCCCTAAACTACTAAAAAATTTACTATGTTATTACTCTATTTTTCACTACATAAATAGATTATGGAAGATAATTCTTTGTATAATCATAATATATAAATAGGTATAAATTTTTAATCTTCCCAGATATAAACAAGTACAGAATTCAACTCCCTAATGTGTATATTTATATTAATATGGACGAAGTGTTTGGGGCATATCATGAAATTGTTTTTAAAATTGAATAAATTAGAATAATTCATAGAACTAGAATAATAAAATTTAAATTATATCTTTGAGTGTTGGATGTTTTCACCCACCACAACATTATTTAGATCCTCAATATTAGCAGTTGTATTTTAAAATGCCTAACCTTGCTCACATGGGCTCAACTTGGGTTCGATGGTGGTGTCCCTATATTATCATATATTTAGACATTAATTAGAAAAATTTCCATGCTCCCCACACATGAAGCATTACATAATACGTTTTTATTTTACTATATTCCCTCTTTCATGGGAATTCAAATTTTGAGGCATAATATATGAATGATAGTTTTTAGTTATATGGCCATCACTTCCACACTTTTATCACTTCCCACTTTTATGTAGAAAATTAGCTAAATGATTATTCCAAAAATTGTTACACATGGGATGTTGTACATACTTATTAACCAAATTATTTTAAAATTATTTCTCTATCCTTCTCTTATTATTATTATGTCCATGAGTCCACTGGTTGTCTTTAAACTCTATTTCAACTTTTATTACACATCGTAAAACCTCTTCATAACTCCTAAAGTCTCTTATTTCCAATTATTCCTATAGATATGGTCTCATTACACACAATATTTTATATATCTTACCATAATAATCAATGAAACATCATGACACATGTCACACAAACCCTATAACGTTCATCTCATAAATACTAACTGAATAATTTTCACTTTTTTCAATTCAAGGAATTAACTCTCTATATTTTTTTAAGGGTTTGAGTAAATTAATTATTGAAAAATAAATTTTTTGAAGTCTTCCCATTCCATGGCTTCCACCTCACCCCTTGTGTTTGTATTCTTGAATAGTTTCCACCATATATTATCTTCACCATCTAAATTATATACCACTAACATGAGATTCTCTTTTTGAAAATAATGGAGTATATAAAATATCTTTTATATATCATTGATTCACTATTCTATGATTAAATAATTAAATATTACACTAAAATAGTTGGTTATTGGTGAATGAAGGATAAATATAGTAGTTTTTCATTAATTACTGAAACTAAATGCTCAAAATGGTTTTGGTTATTATCCATGAGAAGTGTTAACTAATATATAATCATCATGAGGTTTTGAACTTGATCTCCCTCCATATATGGTTTAGACAAGCCCTTTTATTTTTGACCATCTTTCCGGAATAAGAAAACCTAAGTGACAAATTTCTTACTATTGGTAATTTTATAATAAAAATTATGAAGGAATGATTAATACAATAATTTTCTAATATCATGATACTGGGTTGAATTACTTAAATATTAATAAAAGGAATAAATTATTTATTTAAATTTTATAAATGTTGGTAAAATTCATGTTATTAAACAAAGAATATCCCCCATGATGTTAAAACCTCATTCAAAGAAAGGCCACTTTACAATTCATTTGGTGAAAATCAAGTTGATACCCAATACATCATTTTATGATTATTAACTGTTGGTAAAACTATTCATGTAACACTTCCACTAGTAGTATCCAGATAGAGTTTTCATTTATTGGAAAATACACAATTTTTTCCCCAAATATTTTAATATGTTTTTCTATATTTACACTTTTCCTAGAGTTTTACTAATGTTTTCATTTCCCAATTTCCAAAAATAACTAAACCATTATTTTGATACCAACTATGGGGGACCACCTTTTTTATACATAACTTTTAATATAAATCATTAAAAAAATATTACATTAATAACTTTGATGTATGTATTTATGTCTTATGTCATGGAAACTAGGTACATAATAAATGAATTAAATATAATAACATAAACCTAATCATTTTAAAAGACTATTTTGTTATACCATACCAGTTCACCTCTCTTTAAGTAATTTTACGGGAACAAAAATCAATAGAATGGAGTGTTCATAAATCCCAATAAGGGATAAACAATGTAAATGGAATATTAATGGTTCTGATGGATAAAAAATGAGGCATAACATAATATAATTATCATGGAGAATAACTTGATAATTTATATAAACTAAAAAAATGAGACATTCATAAATATGTTGCCATGTTTTTTCATAAAGGTGTCATGAAACATAATTTCCAAGGTTATTCACCAAGGTATCATAAAATAAGTAAAAAATAGAGATTAATTATTTACCCTATACCTTAGTTCACTATTAGGGTGCACTTTACGTATGTATTAATTCCGGTGATCAATATCAATCATAAATCATTTCATTAATAACATTTTTATAATAAGGAACAATTTTCATATAAAATCATTTAGTACATAAGTTGTTAAAGACTTGAAAACCACGACATTTATTACCCATAAAAAGGGAATATAGGTTTCATACATGTAAATCCTCAATAAATAAATAATATTCACATTTAGGTGAATACCGATAGATAATTAAGGGTCTTGGGTACGTATAATATAAGAATATTTGATGTAAAATTTATTAATTCAAGAAATGGATTTGATAGCATGATGGTATACAAGACAGATTAAGGAAATAGAATATTAATATGGAAAAAATGTCTCCCATTTATAAAAATTTTGATTTTATTTAATTGGATAAATAAATGTGTTTAAAAATGATGTAAGTAAACATTTATATGGAAGACCATAAAATAGGTACTGGAATGGAAAATGAGAATAGGGGAGTTCACTTACCATGGGAAGTAACATCCTAAATCATGGAGAGGGAAATCTTAGGACCTCAAATAAACTATAGAGTGACTTTATCAAGTGTAAATGATAATAATTTATTAATGAGTGTGATTCGATTATAGAGGAATATGATGATGGGTTTTTATTTATATTGAATGATGAATTATTTAATAATTTCTAAAATTGGGTCTTAGAATTTCGGGATGTGGGAAATTAAAAAAAATTCTTTACCCATGATTTTTGATAATATATTTATCAATTTATTTAATTTATAATATATTTTTAATCCATTAGAATATAAATATATTTTTAAAATTATTTTGGACATGAAAAAATAAAATTTTCATAAAATATTGTTTTAAAAATCATAATTTCGATTTTTAGATTTGGAAATTCATTTATAGGTTTTTATATTTATTTAAATCCATTAAAATAGGCAATATTAATAAAATAACATATTTTTTCATTTATTATATTTAAATAATTATTACATCATTATTACATAAATATTAAGTTATAAAACATACCAAAAAAATCAAACTATATTTTCACTGTTCACTAAAAATAATGTATTTTTAAAAATTCTCAAAATTTCAATTGGAACTAATTTCAATAGGATCATTTAAAATATAATTTTTATCATAATAAATAATTTTATAAATATGAAAATTTTAACTTTTTAATTAATAATCCTTATTTTTTTAAAAAATAGTTTTCAAAACATAGTGAACTTTATGACACTTATAAAAATTACTAGGAAATTATATGTTTATATTAACTTTTATATTATAGTAAATATTTATCCATGAATCTATTTAATGAAATTAAAATTTATTTTGAATACCTCAATTTAATATATTTTTTATATTTTTTTTCTAAAAATACCATTAAATTTTATTTATATCCCAAGATCTATTAATCAAATTCATATTATATTCATTTGTGTTTTATTATATAAAATAATAATAAAAATGGAATTTGAAGAAATAAATATTTCATTTATACAAATAAAATTACTATTTTATGATACTAAATTCCAGATATATAACCCCTTATTAAAATAGATTTTTTTCATAAGGGTAAGCTATGTGATGATGGTAATATTTTGGGGTGGATTAGCTAACATTGACATTATGGTGATGTCCACTAACCTGAACTTCTCTTGTAGTTAATTTCATTCAAGGCTAACATGTTAAATCATTGTTTTGACTTAGTCAAGGGTAAACTCGAGTGATGTTACCTCCCTCTCATGTTGTAAAAAATGGGAATCAAAAGGCGTGATATTGTTGGTTGAGTCCATTCCTTTTCCCCATTTCATCAATTAAATTTTTTCATTACCCATTATAAACACTAATTATAGTGGTAAAGTTATTACCAATGGTCATAATACCAAACATTTATACTATTCAATGATCTTATCAATCAATAATCACATAAAATTAATGTAACCATCAGATCCTAAGAGTCACATTTCCGATTACATCCTATATATATTACCACAAAACATCAAAATTCACTACTTCATTCACAATGGTTTTTACAATTCTTTTGATAGTGTATATTATTTTCCTAACATTACTTTTTTAATAGTTTTCATGACTTTTATGATATTCTTGGTAGAGTTTGATCATATAGAGCACACTATTATGTGGTCACTATTTTTTTTGTTTTTATAGCCCTATACTAGTCTTAGTTGTGTTAATCAGTATTATTACATGACATTTAGTATTAATTTAATAGTCTCACTATGTGCTTACATTGTGAAATATAATAAAATATTAATTAAAAAGAGTTATTTTATTAATTATTTAAGGTATTTTTATGTCATTAAATTTTTTCCATGACAACCAACTCAAAACACCACAAGAACGTATAAGCTAGAGAAATAACCATATATTTATAGGACAAAGAACTCCCAAAAATGATATAAATACCCTTATATATGAACATTATGTAGTAAGGAATTTCATGATTCTGACCTTGAGTCATGACACTACACAAAGTGTAATTGATGGCCAAACTTTTGGAATACATATCCATGGTGATTCAGAAAGAAAAAAAAAATTGTAGATATCATGGTCTACCTGGATACCAAAATTCTATAATTGGTACACCAACCCATACCCAAGGAATTCCCATGTTATTCATCAAACACCTATCAAGCCATGGTGAACACTATGATCAATGATAATGAGTATGAAAAAATAATAATGATTGATCAATTAAATGAAATTAACATGAGGTAAAATCTATATTATCCATTATAAAAAAATATATGAGGTCTAGAAAAGAGATGGGCCAAAGTCCCACAATGAAGTAGTTAAAATTGTAGACACTCCAAAAATAGAAAAACAGATTTCGACTCTCTGGTTTTAAAAAACACTATAGATTACCACTCAAATAAAATCTCACCATGAGATTTAAATTTTTAATATGGTTTATTTGGTTTATATAACCTATAGAGTTGACCATGAAAATCACATCAATGATAGGTCCTTATGGATATTATAAATAGATTCATAACAGGACAAGACTTCTTACATTGATATCACACAACTAGCTTCTTATTTTTTACTTTATGAAATACCCTTTCCAACACCATGTGGGTTTGAAGCATCTCTTGACAGTAGATACCCCACTAAAAATTTCTCAATGAAAATGAATTCATACAAAACATATATTGAGGTAGTTAGAACCAACATATAGAAAACCAAAATAAGATCCAAACAGAGGCATCTATAAAAGAACGAATCCTTCTTTGAGTCAACAATAACCAAATAAGCAGAAAAAGGAACCAGTACATTGAACTATTTTATATAATATTTTAGTAAATTATCCCATTAATAAACACTCATGAACTTTATTTCCTTCTCAACCCTCAATTCCTTGAGATAAAACAACTGAATTAAGGTTAACTTTATATAACCCCAGGATAAGGCTTCAAACAGGTGCCCATAGATGGTATACTTCAACCAATCCAATCCCAACAATTTGAATAGAGGAGTGTTACACTTCACCTCCAAGGATTCTATAGTTTAAAGAGATTAGAATATTTATTAAACCTTGGATTGTTTGTCCACCAGTCTATGAGTTATTTTTTTCACCCATGAGATTTTGAAGATACTGATTCAAAAAATATTTAATTTTATCCATGATACAAGAATAACATGGCCCTTCCACTCCATAGTGATTATAAATAGAGCCAAATAATAGAAATGATACTTTTGGATCACTTGTAAAACTACCCAAGAGATTCACTTCTTAACATGTTGACCCCTTTATGGTGGTATTGTTTTATAACATCAAAAAATAACACATTCATCAAATCACCTCAAATCAAAACATAAGGAATAAAAAAATGAAATAAAATTATAAACCCCCTTTGAAACCTCATTTAAATAATTTATAACATTAAATTTTTTCAATTTCAAAAACACTAAATGAGTTCAATAATTTAAAAGCTGTTCAAACTCAACAGTAATAAGAAATCATTTCTTGAAAAAAATTCCCCTTAAACTACACACCAAAATAGTTAAATAATTTTATCTCTTTAAACCCATTAAATTTATTTCTTAAAAACCATCCAGTAATTTAAATTTTATTAGATTTCAATAAATTTTTACCAAATATACCCATGGAACCTAAACATGGTTTTCAAAATAAAATAAAATACCAAAGCCTAAACCATTATTTTAATGATGGTCAAACCATATTCAAAATATATAAAGATTCACCAAAACAATACTAAAAAATATATAAAATGGATAGAATAAAAGGCATAAAATCATGGAAAACAAAACAATCATAGGATTCACTGTCACACATAGTTTGGACACGCAGTTTTTCAAACTCAACACCAACCATGTAAGTTCCCCAAGAGTTTTCCAGAATGGATTTCATCAGATGCACATAGCTTGATAGAATTTATTCACCAACCATGTACCCCAATGGATTTCATCTAGTTCCACTATGAAAATTTTATTTTACCAATAAGTCTCTTGAGATCTTTAGAGAACTTTGATAAGAAACACAACAAATAAAAATATCTAAAGAACAAAGTCAAGTTTTCATAAAAGGAAGAGATCGACAAACACTTCTCCACACTCACAACTCAATAACCAATGGTCCTAGATCTTTTTTAAATTTAACCCAAAAATAAAAATAGGGCTATAATAATATATTGTAGAGAAAATAATTAAGTTAAACTAAACCGTGACTAGATCCATTTCACCATAAGGCCCTGAGGCTCATTCCTAATCACCCCAAGATAGGAAAATGCACCAGGGTATCATAATGGATAACATGGGAATAATATCAACCTCGATAAACACAAGGTTCTACCATGGTTCAAACTAGGAACCTAGAATGAGGTATATGAATATTGTATGGTTGTTTTCAAATATAATAGAAAAAAATAAAATAAAGACATATCAAAATGGAATACAGATAAATACTAAACAAAATATTATACAAAAAAATTCCCAATAAAAATAACCATTTTTTAATATATTTTTTTCATTTTCAAAAATCATAAAATAAATATTTAAGGAAGAAGTTGGAAAAAGAGGCCAATACAACACCAGATCTAAAACAGGATGAACCGAGGGAAAAACCACAACATCTATTTACTGATATCACGTCACCACTACCACTGAACCAAACCCAAACACCAAAGGAGTGTGGTAATAATATAACCTAAAATTCATTTCCTAAGAGCCTATAGAAAACATGATGACAGAATACCAAACAACATGAGCATACAGGGTGGGAGCCAGAGGCCAGTAGGATACCACCATGATTCCATTGAATTCCATTTATAAGGAAACTGATTCCCCTAATTTGAAAATAATAACAAAGTATGTTTTCACAAAACTTATACAGAATAAAAATATATATATAAAGGCATTTATCATTTATTAAAACATAGTATTTAATTTTTTTCCTTTAATAGGATTTATCAAGGTAATGTAATTTTCAAAAACTGACCATTTACCTTTATTATATAAAACCCAAAAAAAAATTGAAAAGAGAAAAGGTAACACATTTATTTTCTCTTAAAACACCCAAATTTTATAATAAAACCCACACATGGTTTAAAAATAAGTTTTTAATGGGTAAACATCCCAAGGATGGAATTTTAAAATGATATCTATTTTCATTTTTTAAAACCCAACACTATCAGACTCAATAAGAGTTTAGGAAAGGGAAAATCATAACAAAGTAAAAATCCATAATGAGTAATAATAAGTAATTTAATCCTTAAAATATGAATAATCAAGTAGAAATAACAAACACCTCAAAATAAAATCAATGTAAGATATAATAAAATCACATAAATAGAAACCAAAAAGTCAAAATATAAAATACATTCAACAAGGAAACAAACTTGGGACTCATAGTACGATTCCGTGACATGTAAAAGTGGAACCAAATCATGATAGGTTAACAGTCACATATTTCACCCCTAGGATCATTTTCAAATAGTATCATTAGTGAAATACCACAATCAAGATTATAAAATTCAATTTTGGGATATTAGCTAGTGTGTAACACTAAACTAGCATAGTTGTGTCCGTTGAATCCACACCTAGTAGCATAGATTTAATCATGTCATAGATAAAAAAGGTGTACCACTATAAAACCAATGTTAATCATATGATGAACAAAAATACTGAAGGAAATACAGAACATAAATCTTATACTTTCTACCTCTAACACACAAACTTAAAGAAAGACCCCATATCCAAACTGCATATCAATGAATCACAATCCATTTAAATTTAACAAATGGACATAACAATAGGCAAAGGATAATAATAGGTCCTAACTAGGGATAAATCAACAATCAATAAATAACCTTCCCTCATGGTTCCAAACATTAATTCTCTCTATACATAGAATGTTTTTTAGAAATACCTTTTTAAAATCCATTTTAACCAAAATGGGATTCTAATGGAAATCACACCTAACGCCAAAGCACAATACAACTTTGAGAATCCCATTGAAAAATAATATTAAAAATAATATAAATATTGAAATAAATATAACCAATATTGAGGAACAATATGCTCAAAACAATAAGATACACCATCCAAAAGCATACAACTCAAGTGGACACACACACCTATTTTCAAAACATGGAAATTATTTAAATTTCAAACTAACTTCTTTAAAAAATTAAAGTTATTTAAAATAAGGGAATCCCCTTTCATGAAATAAAGAAAATTGATCATAAATATGGAATCTTATTTTCAAATTTGGGATCCTTTTAAAATAACTTAACCCCTTTTAAACAATAAAGACTTCACTTTATGAAACTGAATTGGTTAAGAAAATAATTAACCAATTGTTTAGCTAGCACAAATACATTAATTTAATTTTATGTAACACCTTGAATTCATAAAAATAATTAAAAACAATGTTATTCTAATATAAAAAATTTATCTATTTTTTCAAATGGAAAATCTAACATAACTTGGATAAAATTTAATAAAAAATAGGTACTATATATGAAATTAATTTTAATAAGAACACATTGAAAACATTATGAAATCAAGGAACTATTTAATAAAATAAATCATAAGGGAAACACCTACCTTAACTTCTATAACATTTTAACCTTCAATTGAAACCACTATAATAGATCTTCTATGATGGATCACAACCATTAATAACCAAAACCCTAATTTTGTTTAACCCAAACCATGAAAATTAGGCCACATGGCCATTAGGGTTAGAGAAAAATATGATAATAGTGAATAAAATAAGGGAAAAATAGAGAAGAAATCATCACCTTTCAATAAAAATTAATAAACCCAAAAAACCACCAAGAATCATGATTAAAGATCCCTATAAGGAGGAGGAAAGGGGTAGAAGGTATTCCTAAGTTAGGGGATATCAATTGGTGGATCTTGGGGGGAAATACCCAATTTAGAAAAGCTAAAATAAAAAATACCCAAACTCTAGTAGTTCACACAATTGTCTCACAATGTTTAAAAACCATAAATAGATCATGTGATAACCATTACATATAAACATTAGAAGTTTTATAGTTGTATCACATGGTTTTACAGTCCATCCATACACTATGTGATATCCTTTATCTAAAACTATAGACTAATCACAATATCTACTACATGGTATCCCCAACTATTCACCTAATTATGAATCCCTAAGGATGCTATTAAAAATATGAATTTTTACCCTAGGACACCCTGTACCCATGGAATAAAATAAACTCACTAAAAAATCAATAAATTGATATTCCATGGTGTTTTATATAGGGAGTCTATGAATGATGTGGTATGACTCAATATGGTATAAGTTAAGTGTGATAATAGATATCATGTGATTTTCCTATTTTTTCTCTTAATGGTCATGTAAGTGAGAATATAATGAGTAAAAGTGTTAGTATAGGTATGTGTATTCCTCAAGATGTTTGGAGAATGATTAAATGATTAATATAAAGGGAATGAAACAAAAAAATGTGTGATCATGTGAATAATAATTTATGTGGGTTACATGAGGTATGTTTGGGAGTTAAAGCACAAATAATGCTTTGTGTGGTATATAATTAACATGAGTTTGATTCATGGTAAACATGTTTTCTTTGAAATATGAAGACTAATGGATGAAAACATATGATGATATGTGTTGAGTAATATACAAGGAGTAATATGAGATCATGTCTGTACTTGTGAATTAAATTTGATGGATAGTGGTGGTTGTTTCATGCCATTTTAAGGGTGGTTCTTGAACTCTCTCTTTCCCTAGGGCCAAAATACTGGGAGTTTTATACAATAAAAATGTTATATGTTATAATATGGCTTAAAAGAAACTATTGTGGTGGTTTTAGTGATCAGATAGACATGATATGTCTTTGAAAATATACTAGAGATTCCAATTGTAGGATGATGAAGCTTCTCTTATGAAATGGGATCATGATAGGGTTGTGGTCTCTTTTGTTTCCAAAACTATGTCAATCTATTTTGTGGGACTCATATGAGACTTTATGAATGATCACACTTGGGGTGTGAACGAGGATAGTAAAACCCATGGAAAGGTAAGATACACATTATCTTAATATATAAATGGATGAGAGATAGTTATACCTTATGAAGCTACATCTTATGTAAGTCAAATAAAAATATTATTTATGGATTTAATTTATGGAATGATTAATAAAAACAAAGAGTTATTTGAATGATCGGTTTGATATGTAATAAATATATGATATTATTATCCAATTACATGGGTTTTATAATTATAATTTCCAATATGTGATAGTCATCTCATATGAGTATTAAATTCATCCTCTTAGTGGATATAAAATATGAGGAAGAAATTAATGTCTCATGTGGAACACCAATGGGGAATTTTTTCCAATTTTGTTGGTAAAAATGATGAGTTTATTATTATTCTTAGTTCAGAATCTGTAAAATTCTATAACTACTAGTGAGATATTGTGAAGCATACAACTGGTTAAAAAATATGATGTGTGCGACATTGACTGACTTCATTGATTCTATATTATATCATTTTGAATAAAAGAGTCATATTGATAGATAATCCATGATATGGTACCATGATAGTGATGATTTCTAGGAAATTATATGAATCTAGTACATTATGGTAGAGTAATCTCTTGATTGATGGTTTTTAGGAGATAATGGATTTTAGGAAGGATAATGTTTGTGAATAAGGATAAAGGAAATAATATGTTGGTGGGGGGGACACCATATTATGATTATGGATTCAACTATTGGTTTAGTTTAATTAAAGAGTTTAATGTCTCAAATGAAATATATTGAAGACTCAAATAGTGGTTTATACGATTCAATGTCAGTTCTTGGGGATAAGTGGATAAAATATGCTTGATGAATGGGTAATATATATATTTGGATATCATTTTATTATTTTTAGGGAGATGAAATATATTTAGTAACTTATGGATGTGATATTCTGAAAGAATATTGGTATGGAAATATGGATTATATAATTTTGATACTTGTGGAATTTTACATTACAATGTATTGAGACACATGTGGGATAATATGAACTCCGATTCTAAAAAATCAAGAGGTGCTTGAATGTTTCTCTGAGTGGATGGTGGTTTGGAATGACCCAACAATGTTAATCATAGGAGTATTACATTGGATATTGTGTTCTATATGTATTTGATCAAGATATGCACATCATATTTGAGGAGGTGGAATTAGTTGGTGTCATAATGAATAAGTTTAAATTTTAATGAAATTAATATAGCGAGGTATATAGTAGGGTTTTTTGTATGATTGTGTTTAATGAAAACAAGATCCAATTTGATGGAAGTATAATATTTATAAAATGCCTATTTTTTATAATGGGATAGAGCTTGATTACCTTGGTTAAAAGAAAATTTTGTAGTTTATCATGTAGTGGTGGCATGAACATGATTAGTGAAATACCCATAAATGAGAGTGGAAATAAATAACCTCCAATAGAAATAGAACTAGTGAAATTTTATATTCTTGGTTTCAAATAATAGATAGAGGTTATAAGAGTGTTTTATGTGTTTAAAAGGTAGTTTTGGGGGTGTAATTATTAATATAAGGGACCAAAATTATAATTTTAGTTGTTTTGTGTGTGAGGGGGATATGGTTGTTCATATAATCTCATAGGGAAAATTTTATTGAGTTTTGTTTGGATGGGAAGTTACACAGAACAAGAGAACATGACACCCAAATCCCGATAGTCTCACGAGGATTCCACTGAAGTTTAGTTGATTCTTTTTATTATTTGGGGGACGTTATAAAATGTTAGGGAATAACTATATATTGATGGTCAGACCCTTTCTGGTTTAAGAACCATAGAGATATGAGAGAAGGATATTTGATAGATTTTCTTACCTCCTCTCCCTCTTAAATGTCTTATTATAAGGGGGTTGACCTAAATATGAATTAATGAAAATTCATTATAGGTTTCTCCCCTCTCTCTTATTATTTTTTTTTCTTCCTTATTCTCAATTAATTTTAGAGAATTTTGATTCTGGGTTTATGGTATATTTCACCAGAGTATGGTGTAATATGACTTATTCTATGGTGTTTTTCGTAATAAAGATAGTGGAGGATAGGATAGAATAGATGCATGTTATTTTTAGAATTTCATTTCTCCTTATTAATTATTCATTGTTTTACATTATTTTTAGTGAAGTTAATTAATTAATTAGATATCACTTTTGAGAATTTTTTTTATATATGGACCTAAAGTCATCTAGGAGTCATCTACAATTAATTTATTGAGATTCCTTGAGGATACATAAATCGATTCAAGATTCCACTATTATTACAATTTTTTTCTATTTTGGGGAATTAAATTTAAATTTTTTTAGAGATAATTAATTGAATAATTTAATTTTATAGGTGATCGTGGTAATTATGATTATTGGGCGGGATTGACGGTGATGGGGTGACATTATTAAAAGGGGTTAATATAATAAAATAGGAAGTGGATCCTTTTATTTATAACTTTTTTATGTAATCACTTATTATATTGGATGTCAACACATGGGTAAGATAGTGAAAATAATTCTAGTGAGATCCCACATAGAACAATGAGGAAAGGGAAATATGTATCTTCTATTAGTGTTGGGGTACGGAATTCACACAAATTCCCTTGGGAATTTAGTCACTTTGTGGCTTTTGAGTAGGGGATGACATTGGAATAAATAGTGAAGAACCCTAAAAAAGGTGGACAATTCTAAGAGATGGTATGATTATCCTAGTGAGGTATTCTAAATTAGTGTTCAATGATTCATGGAGAGAGTAAATATATTAGTGGTTTGATAAATATATTATCTCAAACATTCCTAAACAAGATGGGTTCGCCAGAAGTATTAACATATAAATTGGGATGGGGATCATCATTTGAGGCCATACGAATGATAGTAAAATCATTAGAATAGATTTGATCAAGAGTATAATAGTGGTCCAACTACTTAATGATTGGTTTAACTTGAGGTTTTATGGATGGTATGAGTTAGTTATCAGAATTATATTCTATATTACCACTTGTGAGGTAACTTATAATATTGATAAAGATAAATGGAATAAACCGAGGGGAGGAATTATAAACTTCTAATAGATATATACCAATTATAAAGTATCTATTTGGTTAATTTATTACACATTGACATCAAGATGGTGGACATGGGAATAAACTTTTTATATCCTAAGATATTATATCACTAAAGAGGTGAATGTAGTGAGTGATGGGATAATCCAGGGATAGCTGGACCGCAAATAGTTTATTAGATGACATGATGTATGTGATAAAATTATTATTAATATATGAGGGATAAGATATATTGGGGCCATGATATATATACATGTTGTTCAAATGGGTACTATATATATAAATGGGTTGGGTATTATGTTGACCATAGTTTAGTTATATCTACATGATTATTTTAGGTTGACGTGACACACCGATTATTTGAGGGACAATAGTGATAATTTCAATTATTCTATTGAATAATTATTCCAAAAATTTATATAATAATTACATATTTGAATTATGTGACTATATATAGGTTGTGTTATTTTATAACCCATGATATTGAATGAGTATATCTATAGTGGGAGCACTTTTAGTCCCAAATTTTGACATACCATTGCAAGATTAGGTTCTCTCAAATTTGTAAACCAAAAGATGATTTCTAGGTTAGAAACTATTCCAATATATGACACAAGGGATAATTTATAGGATAGAAACTATAGAAAAATATAACTTGAGAGATGATTTCCATGTTTGGAATGTTTCAAACCCCTGACTCAAGAGATGATTTTTAGGTTGGTCACTCTTCTAACCTATGATTGAAAGATGATTACCTTGTTTGGTTCACCATTAGCATATGCCTTGATAGATGATTGTCTTCTATAAGAACATCCAATATATAAATCAATAAAATATTATAGTTTAGGCGTACTAATATATTTTTTAATGGATTAGTTATTGATACCATGATCTAGAATAGATCAATGAATTGTCTCTGATAGACCCTAGGAAATAAAGTCCAAACTATGATCTAGTAAATACCATCATGTTATTGTTTTGGGAATAACCATTCCATAAATATAAATTGTTCAAAGAGCTATAGGATAAGATTTGTGGATAATTGGTATGTATGTGTGCACTTGATATACTGATATGTGGTATATATTACTACTTATATTAGATACTATACATGCATGCACATATATCCTATTTTATATTAGGGGCATGTTGGTGGTTCTATTCTAACTATTATGATAACACCCTATATATGAAACTCAATGGATGTGTATACCTTACATTTGGAATGTAGAAAAGGGAAAGGATAATAACAAATTTATGTAATTAGAGAAAGTCAGTGGGGATATGTAGATATCTTTAAGGAGAGTTAGAGTAGTGGTAGTGGTGACTCCGTTATTTACATATTTTCTTCTAGCTTAACCACTTTGTATAGGATAAACCTATTAGGTTATCTTAGTTGTGATTTATGGCTCATATGATATAACATGGGTTCACTTTTTATAACACGATGTATGTTTATTATTATGGTCATTTTTCTATTGTGATTCCATGATTCACTGATTATGATATCAATTATAGATTCTTATGTTATTATATACTATTTGGTAAAATGGTGTTATGGATATAGTCTCCAAACATGATATTATCTGACCCTCACCACTAGTCAGCAACCTTTAGTAATCAGGGAGGCACTCATTAGTTCTTGGTTAAAACATCTTAGTTTTTTTTTGAAAATTTTGGACAATAACTCATAACATCATCATCTTCATATTTTTCTTGATTATTTAATTATATAGAGAAATAATTTTCAATTATAGAGTAAAATTATATTTATATACTCTTTCATATCCTTTCATTTAGTATTTATATTGATTTATATTAAATAAATAACTGATGAAATACTCAAATCACCTTTATTGGAAAACTTTCCTCACATGAAATTCTTTAATAAAAATATAGAACATACTTTAAAGGTGTTAAAGAACCAGATACATTATTTTTCATTATAACACAAGTCATATGGAGTCTTCTGTTCAATGAGGTTCATAACCTCTTAATTATATTTGATAGTGGAATATAATATATAATCATTCCAAACATCTATGAGAATAAATTAGAAATAAATATTGTTTTACAAATATTAGTAATCATCTAATTTCAATTCTCAAAAAATAAACTTCGTCGAAGTATCTTCAAAATTAAGTATTGGTGAAGTATTATAAGTTTCTCAAGATTTATTTACACCACATGATTTGATAATTTCATTATATTATTAGATATTTAGGTGATTTTATTCATGAAATATATTTAGTTATTTTTCTAAACATTTTTATGTAATATAATAGTTTTATTTTGCATCTAATCAGAATCACCCATTCTATTATACAATATTCATAAATTAATATTACATAGTTATATTATCTCCCTAAATATTTTGGGTGAATTGGATAATAAAAATTCACATGTACCATTTCAAAGAAGACCTTATATTTCTCATTTATAGACATGTTTATCTACTTAATTATTCTACAATATTGGGAAGATCCCCAAGTGAATTCTTGCTCTATTTTAATCATTGAAATATATTTAAAAACATTGAAAGTTTATAGTTCTTCCATAGAGTTTTAATTGATGCAGACAAGTTGTTAATGCCCTTCTTTGTTTTTATCTCCCTTTTAGATAAAATAATAGTATTATAAATTATTAATTTGATATAAGCTACCAAATATTCATCTTCACTTCAATATAATAACATTATCTATTCTTTTGGTTATAAAATACTACATGTGAAATGAATTACACGAATAAAGTCAAAACTATGGCTTATAAATTGAAATTTGTGTCTTAAGTATTTAATATATAGTACATCTATCTTCGTTAGATATTTTGTAGAAATATTAGTTTTTTTCTTTTATTAAAGTGTGGCATCATTTTTGAATCACATTGTATCATCATTTTTGTGACTTATGATTTTTAGTAGTTTTTTTTATTTTCTTTCAAATGGGAATAACACCCAATATCAATGTTACAAGTTCAATTGTCATTAATTTTATTTATATAAACTTATAGTATGTAATATTCCTTGATCATACACATTTTCACCCATGTTTTTTATTAGCGATTAATGTAGACTTTACATCAGATTCTTTATTATATGATATGAGATACTAATTTTGAAGAAATGAAAATTTGATAATGAATTCAAAATCATTATTTGAACTTATTTTTTAAAATATCATTGGTGTAATATTTTTTTATCCATTGGTTCACTCCTAGTATTTCTTGATAAAAAATTCAAGGATTCATGACTATGTCATGGATAGTAATAGTAATAATAATTGAAATGAAATTCCTTTTTAAAGTATTTGGATTTAACCTCAGTTTTTTATTCTTATTTAAATTTATTCACCTATATACATTTCAATTGAATACACAGTAATTGAGTTTCATTAAATTACACAAACAAGGATTTTAATGTATAGTTTATTTTTAGCATTCTTTCACAACACTTATTCCTTTTGGGTATATACCAAATAAATATTATTTCTTTATCCAAGAACATGTTTTTTACATTTGGATAAATATTTCTTTTAGTTATATCATAAACCAAACAAAATTTACCTTCAATACGTGATTTTTTTTATTAGGGTAAATGTAAAATATCCTTTAGGATAATCTAACATCATTTTCCACAATTTCGTTAGATATGACAGATTATTTATAGAATTTTTACAAAGAAAGTAGAGTCACATATGATTATTTAATTTTATTCTTACCACAAAGACTTTATCCTCCATATTAATATACATTTTTGGTTTTTTTACTATTGTTGTTAATATAACGATGTTTAGATATTATTAACCAGTTTTGAGTTACAACCCAACAAACATTATATTTTTTTGATATTATTATTTTATATTTTTTACTCATGTGATATTTTTTATATTGTTTGATTTTTATTACATATATAATTTTCATTATTAAATAACCCCACTAACCTAATATTCATAAAATATTTAAATATTAATATTATATGAAGATACATAAAGGTAATATTTCATACCATCTATTTATTCTTTCTTATCATGGTCTTCTTAATTGATTTTTTATCTTTTGATTGATCTATAATGATAAACAAAGACTTATCTTTATTGTCTTGTATTTATGATATTTATTAATAATTAGGATGTTACTTTATTAATATTTTAAGGTTATATGATACTACTTATATTTAAGAAATTTTATTCCATCCTTATTCTTTTTAAATGTTCTCCTCAGATACTATGATTCCTCTTCTTGCACATGAAAATTTCTTAAACACTATGAAATAGGATTTCCACATTTTCCAAATCAAAAACATTCATCTTATTGTTTTACATTAAATTTTTTATTTCCCATTTAAATGATTACAAGATAGGAATAAAATCACATCATTAACTTCTTTATATTCTATATTATATACCATAGCGAGTTTTTTATTTCATTAAATCCCTCATTCTGTGTTCCGATTAAATACTTGAATATTCTAGTCTATAATCGTATCATTTAATAACAACATTTTCTAATTAATTTCTTTGATAGTTCAAACTTTTGGATTAAAGTTCATGAGTTATCAAAGAAGGTTCCATTTCAAAATACTCATATATTCAGCGACTTTACCAAATCCATCCATACATAACACTATATCATTCACCTAATTAAATAAAGTGTAAATAGACTACATCAATAGTATATTTATGTTTTCATTATTATTTCATTGAAATTATAATTTTGAACATTTGAACATTGATTCAACATCATATGTATTTAATAAATTATCCCATATTTCTTTTTGGGATCTTTATAACATTAGAGTTTTGTATATGGGATTGAAAGATTCTCCCCCAAGAAAATTAAACCCTCCAGAATCCACCCAAATAATTATATAATCATTTTTACTATGAGATATATTGATTATGTTTCTAAAAATTATTTTATATATCAAAAGTTATAATCATCAATTCCAAGTGATTAAAATAAATGTTTCACTCGGTTATTCTATAAATAAAAAAACTCATCAATGATTGAAACGCCACTATGATTCATTGAATTAATGATTATATAATCATTATTAAATGACTAATATTTTCCATGTACTAATTTTTTATATTATATGGAATGAAGTTGAGTCTAGGGGATGGGGAGATGTCTAATTCTGAGGCCCACTGTGCCCGAAATAAATGTTTGAAAAATACTAAACTCATTAATAGCATGTACGCACAGTCTTCCTAAAAAAGTGGAATATCTATTAAATAGTTTCTAGGATCAAAAATATGAGGGCACCCTTAAGCTCAGAATTGTGGCTTTACTCCAGGTGTGACTTAAATTTTGTCAGTAAGGGTTATCTTTATAAAAAATTAACAAAAGACATAACCATAAATAAAATAATTAAATTAAATGATTTTATTTTTAAATTCTAAAAACTCATTAATAGGGGTACATATTGGAAATATTATTCTACCTTTGAGTTCATAATTTGGGGTTTTCTCTAGGCACATCTTAATGTTGGACGGCGCAGGTTAATTGTGAAAAAAGTTTTCGGTGCCGGGAAATAGATAAAATAAATTAAAATACAAATTTATTTTATTTTTCTTGGGTGAATAGACCTAGTTTCCCCATAATTTTATGACAAATAAATTTTTATTAGGGTTTTCCACTAAACCCTATAGACCTAGATTCCATTAGAGGAGAACATTCTTGGCGAATTACAATAGATCCGAATTAGATCGTGGATCATCATGCCAGGGTAGTTCGAGGATATCATCCATGGCGGCAACACAACTCTTCCTTATCAACGATCAATAAAAAATCTAGGTATGATGTGTGTTTCAATTATTTGATTTCTCATTATTAATTTTTTTTGACTATTTTAAATAAAAAAATGAACGGATTAGTTTACAGACCTATCACCTTGCAGGATGTGTTTATTATAGGGTAAATTAAGAGAATTATTTCTAAATTTATTTATTGATTTTCATATGGAAATTAATTGAGATAAACATGATCATCAATCTAGGTTCATGCATCTTGTTTGTTTTTTTGATTTTCTCCCCAAATTCATCATTTATCATTGGTGTTCTTTGTTTGTCCCATGACTCCACTATTCCTAATCAATCGACCATTGAAAACTCATTTCATAGAATAATGATCTGATATCGTAGATATAGTATCAAAATGGAATAATATAGATGAAATGATGGAGATAGAGTGAATCAGATTAAAGATGATTCTCGATTTCATGTTTTTAGTGTTCTTTGGTACGAATAAAAGAACGGTGGGTTGATCCAATTCCTGAAAAAATCCAGAGACTGAACGCATTGTTTGAAGATGGTGTGTCATGGTCAACCTTGGATCTTTGATTCCATGGTGAATTGATCACTGAATCTAGGGAAAAGAATTGATCGGTATGCACGGAGAATGAATAGAAGTTTAGGAAAATCCTGATGAATACGGTGTGTAATTCGAGATTACACGGTGTGGGCCCCCTGGATGTGGCGCAAGAGTTTAGCCGGAGTTAAGGAAAACACAACATGTGACCCCTGTCATACGATGTTCAACCCCCACCAAACAACATGATGTGTACTCCGAAGAGTACACAGACAAGGGTAACAATACATGGAATTTCATGCACTTAGACACATACACAAATTGTCATACACGGACAGGTACACAAACATGCCTTCGGTACACAAACATGGCCTGATGAAATAGGAAGATAACCATGTGTCTCTACACATCATGTACTCATTCTACACACTATGTATATGGAAGCTCCATTCCATGTGAGGTTCTTCCACACAGAAAAGATTTGGGATAGTATAACATGTCGTGTACCCCCTAGGACACGTCATGTACTCCCATCAAGAGTGCTTGAGGATATTTGATTTCCTAGTTTGGACCAGTATAGGTTGATTGTGTTCCCTTAGTCAATTAATGAAGGGTTAAGTATGAAATTAAATCCACATCACTAGATTATAATCCCCTTTAGAGGCTGAGTCTTAGATAGAGTATGACATCCCTCTTCGAGACGGGAGTATGATACTCTATTATCCCTAATGGAGTTTGTGGAATTGTGTAACCTCCTTGAGGAGGGGACTAATCCTCCATTTAGCGAGCCACATCATTATGGTCAGTGGTATCCCCCAGTGTGTCTAGGTGTGATTCCCTATGTAGCTGGTTGATCCATATTGGGTATGTGGAATTCCATAGTGAGTCTGGGTGTGATCTGTAGTGTCCCCCGATCAGTTTTGGGTGTGGCCCCAACTTTTATGTATCATAGTCTTCCTTGACTAATATTTTTTTATTTTGGCATGGCCCAAATGAGACAGACTACTTTTGGAGTGTCTCCAATGATATCATGGTTCAAGGAGTGAGTTCTATTGAAAAGAGTATGCTTCGAGTAGAATCATGTAGCAGGTAGTTGGTTTTGATCACTTTATGGTGTGGTGTCTCTCTTGAGTATGTGTTGTTGAAATATACCAATGTAGAGCTAAATATAGTTTCCATTGTACTATTACTTTTTTGTATTCCTCTTTGTTATTCCTTTGTGGTATTTTTTGTGGTATTTATCTATGGTATTCCTTTGTGGTATTCTTTTTTGGTATTCCCCTGATGTATTGCTTTGTAATTTTGGGGTCTCCTACTAAGTATTTTTATACTTACCCATGTACAAGATTTTCCCACATGTGTCATGTCTTGTGAAGATGATCTACCTTTTGATAGAGTCCTAGGTGGACCAAGACTAGATGGTTCTTAGTGAGATCAGATAGACTGAGGTGTATACATGCGACATCAAAATTTAGTCCCAATACATGTTTCTTATATGATGAACTTGGGATACAAACTCATTTTATTGGATTGTATTCTTTCTAGGTTTAATTTCTAGTAATTTTACTTTCACACTTTTGTTTTGGGAACTTAGTGGTATGAATGCATTGTTTACATAGTCTTTTTCACATTTCAGAACATTGTGGGATTATAGATGTGTGTGTGCATACATGTATATATGAAATTCCTCCCATGTTAGTGATATGCCTACTCATTTCTAGTCACCAACCCCTAGAATATTAGAGGTGGGATTATGGTAGTCAAGGAATGATTCACTCTAGGATGGGTTGTGATAGAGTGGTATCCAATGAGTTTGGTTCTACTTTAGGACTAGAAGTATGTGAGGTTGGTTTGGAAAAACCGTGTTAAGTGTTTTAAGTTAGTATTTCTGGCCATGGGCTATAGTTTTGGTGCGGTGGCCAACATATACATAAATCGGGACTCTGATTCAATTATTTTCAACTCTTTATATGAAAACACTGGTTTCTTGAAAAAACAATGGTACATTCATCACAAATTAGTAATTTCGGTGTCCATGTACTTCTTGAGTCATCTCCCCAGATATACTCAAATGACCATGGTATATATTGTTTTATTTCAGGATGTATCAACATAGAAAAATAGATTGAATTCCACCTAATGATCAGGAGTATGATCCACCTAGTGACAAGGCATCGGTGCAGGGGGGCATTTACCATAATTATCACCTTCGAGTGGTTTACCATCCATACCACCACCCATCAAGGAGTAGATACTACCATGATTTATAGTTAAGGATGAACACATGATGAGTGCATTGGATGAGTCTCAGAGGTAGTGACGTTCCAGGTTTCAGGATGAGTTAGACCCCCAGATAGAAAAGGATTGGCTTGAGAATATCACCCACGATTTCCGCCTTCTGAGGATGCCTACTGACCAGATGGAAATACTCTTCAAAAGTATTCTTCAGGGCTCTGTGGGGTCATGACGGAGCTTGGTGACTCACTCACACAATGAGATAACCCTATCTGAGAGATACATTGAGCATCTCTTTAGAGAGGAGTTCTATCCAACCACATTGCGATGAGTATGCATACAAGTGCTTCTATATCTGCAATAGGGTAGTACGACCCTGGGAGAGTATTCATAGAAGTTTACATACCTTTAGGGCTAATCCATGGATGTGGAACAAGAACAATTCTTTAATGCACAAATCTTCAAGTAGGGATTATTCTAAGAAATCAAGGCATCAATGGTATCCCTTAGCATTTCTACCTATGATGGGGGTACTTAAACGAGCCCTACTAGTAGAGAGTTTTCTAACAGAGAAGACACTGGTAGTGAGAGTAGTAGTGGGAACAGGGTAGCTGAGACATCAATAGTAGGAAGCTGATGACAGTCACATGGATCTAAGAGGGTTAGAGGCTTCAGGGGATGATCCCAATACTCAGGGTCAGTGGTGCAGGGCTCCTAGGGTGGCTCAAGTCAACCCAGGGACAAATGGTGTTACTCATGCAGTGGTCAGGGAAATCTGGAACGAGATTGACTGACCCCACAATAGATATTATTAGGATACAGTTGAGGGACCATCGATAAAGAGATAGAGACAATATCATGGTGGTCCATAGGGAGGTAGATGTGGAAGAGGGGCAGGTATGGAAGAATGTGGTGGTCAGAGGTTCGACCTATTACCACCCCCACCCCCAAGTGGTCCACGCTAGGCTCAGGGAGTTGGTGGGAAAGGATGAGGCCAGATGCATGTGATGGATTCTAATGACCTCAGAGCTCTAGGGATTATACAATGTATTATCTATGTCTTTTCCACCTTATATTCAGCCTTGATAGACATAGGTGTTATCCATTATATTCATTCCACTAAACTTGTTTGAGACCTAGAGATTCTGATTGAACTGTTGACTCAACCCTTATGCTTGGAGACTCCTATTGAAGGAGACTCGATGGTCACACACTGGTGCCGATAGTGTGACCTGACTCTTGTAGGAGATGGTTTTGGTTGGGATCTCTTGGTAGTGGCATCGGGGCCTTATGATTTCATTCTTGATATGGACTGATTGTCTAGAGTTGATGCTCAAATTGACAATTTTAGGCATAGAGTGTGGTGTGTCCGTAGGGTTGGAACCAGGTTTCCCTTTTTTTGGTGAAAATGAAACATAGGAAGTGTAGGATGGACTCAAACATAAGTGGTTTTAGTTGATTACTCATCATCTGGCTAGACTCACCCTCAGTGTAGTGGATGATATGAGTCCTTAGTTTTCCTACAGTGGTTGTAGAGTAAGGGGATGTATTTCTTGAAGATGTTCTAGGTTTAGATCCCCACATAGAGATGGAATTATACATTGATCTACACAGTGGGATTACACCAATATCTATCCCTGTATATCGGGTGGCTTCTATAGTGCTTCATGAGCTAAGGATATAGTTGGAGGAATCACAGAAGAAGGTAACCATAAGACCCAGTGTTTCAACATGGGCAGCGCTAGATTTAGTTTCCAAGATGGAATATTGGAGCTTTTGGTTATTTTTGGATTACTGGTTCTTAAAATGGGTGACCATGAATAATAATTATCCACTACCGAGTATCGATGACATCTTTGATTAGTTGAATGGGGTGTGATGGTTCTCAAAGATTGATGCCAGATCAAGCTATCACCAGATGCAAGTATAGGATGAGGATATAATGAATATGGACTTCAGATGTCATTATAATCACTACGAGTAATTGGTGATTCCATTTGGTGTGATGAACACCCCATAATATTTTATGTGAATCCTGGACCATATATTTTTGCCTTACTTAGACCAGTTTTTAGTGGTCTTCATTGATGACATCCTTGTATATTCAGTGTCCGAGGAGGAGCATGAGAAACACTTTAGGGTGGTCCTAGAAACACTACAGGAGAACCAAAATTATGGGAATCACTTGAATTGCATGTTTTGTTTTTGATAGGTCCATTTTTGGGACATATCATCTTAGTGGCTGGAGTTGTAGTGGATCTAGGGAAGGTTGAGGCAGTTCTTTCTTGGGCACCACCCAAGAGTGTTATAGAGGTGCAGAGTTTCCATGGATTGGAAGGGTACTATCATAGGTTTTTACCCAACTTCTCTAGAGTATAATCTACCTTGATAGCATTAACATGAAAGGGGAATAATTTCATGAGGACAAAAAAGTGAAAATAGTGATTTCAGGAGCTTAGGTAGAGGTTTATGAGCACTTCCATCATGAAGTTACTGGAGGAAGGTGTTGAGTATGTGGTGTTATTTGATGCATCAGGGATCGGGTGTGATTGTGTCCTGATGTAGTGGAAATAAATTATTGCATATGGTTTGATCTAGTTGATACCACATGAGAAGAACTACGTGACCCATGATCTTCATCTAGTAGTGATAGTCTTTGCATCAATGAGGTAGAGACAATACATGATGGGTGAGCGGTTTATCATCTACTTCGACCATAAGAGCCTCAAGTATATCTTATCTTAGATGGATTTGATCATGAGATTGTGGTTACAGATAGAGTTTTTCTAGGAATATGAATTTTAGATTTTCTATAATCTTTGAAAGGGGAACATGGTGGAATATACTCTCATTAGGAGATCTAGTTTCTTGTTGTTTAATAAGGTGTTAGAGGAGTTGGCCTCATTGAGGATTTGTGGATAGAGATGGATAATATTAACTTCAGTCGATGGTTTTCACCCCTCTACTATTACAATGAGTTAGGGAGACATAGCTTAGGGATACCATCTATGAAACTGTACATGCTTAGATGTCCACAGGTCATACTCTTGATGGACATTCAAAAGGTGGGATACGCATCATTATTTTTAAAAGATGCAAAGTAGTATCATTGGAATTATTAGATGAGGTTCTGATGGAGTTTCATACATCACCTTAGGTGGTACATATAAGTGTTTCAAAGATTTACCAAGACATCCAATGATAGTTTTGGTTTCTAGGGATAAAGAAATGAGTTATAGAGTTTGTCTCTCAATCCATTACTTGGAAACATGTGATGGTTGAGCACCATGTTCCTGTGAGTTTAGTGAAACCCATCTTAGTTCTGGAATAGAAGTTGGATGGGATATCACTGGAATTCATGATGTATTTACCATGTACGTCTAGGAGACATGATTCTATCTGGGTGATTGTTGACTGAATCACAATGTTGGCCCGCTTCCTAGCTCTCTGGGAGAAGAGTTTAGTAGAGATCTCAAGACACGTGTACATGTAGGATGTAGTTATAATCCATAGAGTTACATCAACGATTGTTTCATATCGTGATGCTCTCTTAACATCCTTGTTGTGGAAGGGGTTACAGGAGTCATTTGGGACATAGTTACACTTGAAAATAGTTTTTCACCCATAGACAGACGACCAGACTATGCGGACCATTCTGGTTCTGGAGGACATGCTATAGGCGTGCATGTTAGACTTTGGTCGTAGTTGGTAGAATCACCTACCATTGGTGGCATTTTAATACAATAATAGCTATCATAACACCATTGGTATGGAACCATTCAATGCTTTGTACAAGAGACCCTATAGGTCACCACTTTGCTAGAATGAACTAGAAGAGTCATCCCTCATGGGACCTTAGTTGGGGAGAGCTACTACAGAGAATGTACATATCAACTAGGAGTAGATGAAGACTAAATAGATCCATCATAAGTCTTATGCTGATAGGCGCTATAGGAAATTAGAGTTTGAGGAAGGAGACCATGGGTTATTTTGAGTTTCACCTCGGTGGGGATTAGAGAAATTTATCTAAGGTGGCAAGTTATCTCCAAGGTTCATCGACCCGTTATAGATAATAAATTCAGTTGGTGATTTGGAATACCTCTTGACTCTCCCACCATAGTTCAATCTGGTACACGACGTCTTCCACGTGTTTCAGCTGAGGAGGTACGTGCATGACCTATCACACATCATCGACTGGGGCGAGCTGGACATCGAGGATAGAGTGTATTTTAATGAGTATTCGGTGGAGATCAAGGATCCGTAGGAGAGGATCCTTTATGGGATATTGATTCCTCTCGTACATGTTCGGTGGTATCATGAGAATCTCAAGGAAAGTATAAGGGAGTGGGAGGCTCCGATCCGTTCTTAATACCCTCATCTATTTGAGAATCCCTCATTTTGGATTTTGGGGACGTAAATCCCCAAGGTGGGTAGAATGTAAAATCTTATATTTTCCCTGTACTATGTTTGGAAAATATATGGAATGCTTTCGAGACTAGGAACTAGAATATTGTGCAATTCTAAGGCCTGGTGTGCCCAAAATGAATTTTTGAAAGTATTAAAAATATTAATCGCACACGTGTGCAGTTTCCCTGAAAAAGTGGAATAACTCTTAAAAGGGTTCCCATATCAAAAATATGAGGCCATCGTTGAGCTTATAATTGTGTCATTACCCTAGGAGCGACTTAACATTTGTTAGTGAGGTTCATGTGTAGAGAAATATAACCAAGGACATAACTACAAATAAAATAATTAAATAAAATTATTTTATTTTTAAATCCTAATCACTCATGAATGGGGACTCAAATTAAAAATCTATGACCACTGTTGAGTTCGTAATGTGGTGTTTTCCCTAGGTGGGACACAACGTTTGTTAGTACAGGTTGTTTGTGAAATTTTTTTCAAGTCCACAAAATAGATAAAATAAATTAAGATTAAAATTTCTTTTATTTTTCTTCATCACATCGACCTTTTTCCTCTATAATTTTACAGCTAAGGAAAATTTCATAGGGTTTGTCACTAAACTCTAGATACCCATACACTGTTGGAGGAGAATTTTCTTGGTGGAAGATAACTGATCACGATCAGATCATGGATCACCATGCCTTCAGAGTTGGAGGATCTTATCAATTGAGGAAATGAAACTGTTACTCACCAATGATCTATCCAAAATCTTGGTAGGGTGTGTGTTTCAATTGATTTATTCCTCATTCATAATTTCTAAGATGATCAAAAATCAATCAATGAATGGATTGGTTTTTGGATCGATCATCTTATGGGATGGGTTTATTACATGGTAAATTTGGAGAAATATTTCTAAACCTCTTCATTTATTTTCTAATGGAAATGAATTGAGATTGACACAAACATAGATTAAGGTTCTTTCCACACATTTTATGTGATTTTCTCCCCTGAATCATCGTTTATCATGGGTGTTCATTATTTGTCATGTGACTCGACTATTCCTGATCAATCAATTTTTGCACAACCATTTCTTGGTTAAATGATCCGATAGCATAGATATGGGATAAGAATGACATGAAGGAGTTGCGATGATGGAGATGGAGTGAATAACACAACAGATGATTCCAAATTTCACATTTTTCATAATTCTTCGGTGTGAAATGAAGAATGGTGGATGGATCCAATTATTTAGAAGATACAGAGGTAGAACACATTTTTCAGAGATAGCGAGGCATGGAGACCATGGATATTAAATTTAATGGAGAATCAATCTCCAGATTGAAGGATGATCACTGTCCAGTATGCACGGAGGAAGAACAATGATTCTAGAAAATCTATAAAAACATGGCCTGTAATACGAGATTACACGGTGTATAGGGCCACATGATTCTGGCCATAGGGTTTGGCCAGAGTTAAGGACCACATGGAGCATGACCCCTACCACACGACTTGTGACCCTCCCCAGATGACTCATCATTTACTAAAAAGAGTACATATAAATGGGTAACATTACATGGCCAAATGCTACCCCATGTACAAAGATATGAACACTATTTGTCAAACATGGACTCGTAAATAGACATGGATTTGATACATGGACATGGCTTGGAAACATGGTCATAGAACAACATGTATCTACATACCATGTACCCTTCATACACATCGTGTATATGGAGACTACATTCCATGTGAGTTTCTTCCACACGGGAAAGATTCGATATAGTAGAACATGTTATGTACCCCCTGGGACATGCCATGTACACCCATAAAGAGTGACCGAGGATCTTAATTTTTCTATTTTGGACTAGTATAGGTTGAGTGTGTTCCCTTCGTCCTTTCTTCAAGGTTTAATTGTAGATTTATATCCATATTGTCGAGTCAGAAGCCTTATTTTTTTGCTTTTCCATTTCTTTTTTGTTTTGGAAATCACAAACTCTATTTTTAAGTAAATTCATATTTTGTTTCATCGTAATTGATTTAAGGATTTTTTTACTTTTCTTCATTATGTTTTTTAATATATGTATGATAATAATAGTACTCATGCGTTTTACATAAATAATTCTTTCTTTTATTATCATAATGATCCTCGATATGATTTCTACTGTACACATAGAATACGATCTTGATCATACACACTACCCAGTTTTCATAGTGACATTATTTTCATTACAATAAAAATATTATTAAATCTTATAACCAGAATAATAATATCCATTCAAACTCATTTTATCATAACCAAAAAACTCTATCGCAAGGAATTGAAAAACTTTTAAATCAAAATGACACCATGTATTTTGTTTTGATATGCTTTATAAAATTATGTCCGTGTTTCAGTAATGAGATGACCGTTGGAGTGCCATGTGACAAGTCCCTCAGAATTTTCAAGAGACAATATAACTAGTAAAATCAAATATGACCATTGGGATGGTGGCCTATAAATACTCGGTCCATTGAACAAGCTCAGAACTTTTGAAAAAATCAAGACACTCTGCAAGAGCTTTGTCAAATTACTTCTTCATAAGATAGACTCTGAAGAGATCAAGCTGTGAACTACTCATTCTTCAAAATTGTTAATTTCAAGAGTTTTGGTTTGCCTATGAAAAAACCGATCATTGGTGATTATGATTAAGGGCTTCCATGGATAAGAAGATAGTTGTTCCAATCATTTGTGGATTAAAGGCTTCAGAGGCTAGGAAGACAGAGGTGCTGATCACCTTCTTGATCAAGGTCTTGTAGGGATAGTAAGACAGAATTCGATCATTATACTAATTTCTTACCCTGGGGTGGCTAAAATAGACTTGCTTGAAAGTATAAATCAAGGGACCTTTATCTAAGGTTATTAGATACCCTTATATTTTGGTTAAAAGAATTTTATTATTTTAATTATTTACATTTCTACTACTTTTTAATAGAAATTGAATTGTTTTATATATTCATCTTTATTTTCTATATTTAGTGATTAATATTTTTTAATTAAAATTATAGTGATTACAAACAATTCATTTAACCAATGCGATTCTATACTCATTATGATATAATCCTTAATTGTTTGACTTTGTTTATCGTAATCATTTTGATTACGATCCATATCACACATACTCTGATTAAATAATTTATTTATTGTGAATATGATTAATTTCAAATACAAACCATGGAATACTTATAATAACCTACTAATTACAATACTCTTCCAATCGTAATCAGGGCCATATTAGATTAATTTTCTAATACATTACATGGTTTTGTGAATTGAATTAGTTTAAATTTTATTAAAGAAAACATTCATTAAGTATAAAAATGAATTTTTTAAACTTACAATTCACCCCTCTTGTATTATTCCATTAGTATATACATTTCAATCTAACAATTTTTATTAGAGTAGGTTTCCACTGCTCATATATATTTTCTTACTTTACAATTGTATGTTAGTTTTATTTCTTTTATAAAAATTTTGTTTATAAATATTTTTTACACAAACATGTATTATGTAAATATAAATTTTCTATTATTTTAAAGATGGAATTACTTAATAATGGTTCAATTGACAATATAAATACTATAAGACCAACAATTTTTGATGGAAATGATTATGAATATTAGAGAGACATAATGAAGACATTTTTAATCGATAATGGAGTTGATAATTTTTTTATGATCACTAGAGAGTATAAAATCCATGGCAAGGAAGTTAGAACCTTAACAAATCAAGAGACACAAGAGTATAAATTTAATTATAAGGTACGAAATACTTTACTTTTTTCTATGAATAGAAATATATATATATATATATATCCATATTTCATATTCTGATGAGTCAAAATGATTTATTGAGAAACTGAGTTGAAATCCATTACATGGTAATAAGAGATCATGAATAAAAGTATTAGGCTCAAGAAAAAAAGGTTAAGGATGAAGAAGAAAAGATTCATACTCTTTAAGAAAAGATAAAATCCAAGGAATAAGTTATATCTACCCAGGACCAATTGTTTTTAGATCAAGAACCAAAATTCAGATCTCCAAAAGAAAATCTTGATATGATGATGGAGGAAGGAAAATAATTCAAGAAAATAAAGTCTGTTGTATTAGACCTCATGAACAAGGACAAGGAGAAGGAAAAGGATAAAAAATGATTTTCTTGAACTCTTGTTGTATTTTTGTTTTATTAAAACATTAATGAAAGATTTTGAAATCTACATATTGATTGATTGAATGTTTACCATTTCATGGATGAACACTCTTTCACTTATTCTAATATGATAAAATTCTTTATCAATTTGTATTTCTATTTTCTCTAACCCTTATTTCAGGCATGATAATACTTTCCCTATTCGTTTTCTAAAATCAAAAAAGAGGAGGATATTTTTTATAGGGGGAGAATATATTCGATAGGGGGAGAAATTATTCGAAAAACGAGATTGAGAGAATAATAATTACAAAAGGGAAATATTTTTAGTAAGGGGAATCATTTTTTATAGAATACAATCCCTATGGATTTTTTATCCTTAGGGGGAGGTTAGTTGTATTAAAATCATATTCAGATGATTTTAAAAACTCAAAGGGAGATAAGTATAAGTGTTAACTTGTGAATAAAAAATCTATTTTCTTTTAGAATCCTCAATTTTTCTTAACTTATGGTTTGTGTTTTAAAAAAGGGGATATTTTTGAGCCAAAATACTTATTTTGAATATTCCATTCCATTTTTTTTAGAAATCACAAACTCTATTTTTTTCTGTAAATTCATATCCAGTTTTATTATACTTGATTTGAGGTTCTTGTTTTACTTTTCATCATTATATATTTCCATATAAGTATGATAATAATATTACTAATGAGTTTCAGATAAATAAGTCATTCCATGATTATTGTAATGATATTGGATACAATTTCTACCATACACACCGAATACAATCTTTATTATACACACCCTCTAGTTTTCATAATGTCATTATTTTCATAACAATAAAAATCAAACTAACTCTTATAACAAGAATCATCAGATCCATTCAAACTCGTTTTATCATAACTAGTAAACTATATCATAATTAATTTAACACCTTTTAAATCAAAATGATGCCATGTATTTTGGTTTGATATGATTTATAAAAAAATTTCATTATTTTAGTTGTAAGATGATTGTTGGAGTGCAAGGTGTCTAAGTACCTCCAAATTTTTAGGAGAAAATTGACAGCTGGAATCCAAGATTACTATTAGGATATTGACCTATAAATACCAGGTCATTTGAACAAGCTCAAAACTTTTGAAAAATTTTAGACACTCTATGAGAGCTCTGTAAAATTGCTACTTCATGCGAAATAATCTGATGAGACAAAGTTGTGAACTGCTCATTCTACATACTTGTTACTTTCTAGAGATTTGATTTTTTTTTGAGAAACTGATCGTTGGTGATTACGATCAAGGGATTCCTTGGATTAGAATATATTTGTGATGATCATTTGTGGATCGAGGGCTTCTGAGGCTAGAAAGATAGAGGCTTCGATCACATTCTTGATCGATGGCTTGCGGGGATAGCAAGAAAAAATACGATCATCATATCAAGGGATTACCCTGGTGTGTGTAAGAAAAAAATTCTTGAAATTATTAATCAACAGACCTTTATCCAAGGTTGGATACCCTTTTATTTGGGTTAAAATATTTGTATTATTTTAATTGTTTATATTTTTTCTACTTTTTAATAAAAAGTGAATAGTTTTATATATTTATCTTTCTATTGTCTGTTTAGTGATTACGATCTTTGTAATTATGATTATAGTTATTATGAAAAATTCATTTACCCAATAAAATTTTATATTCTTTATGATAGAATAATTAATTGTTTCACTTTTTTTAGAATAACCATTATGATTGTGATCTATATCATGCTTACTATGATTATATCATTTCATTTCTTTGAATATGATTAATTTCAAATACCTCCAATGGAATACTTATCATAACCTACTAATTATGACACTCTTTTCATCAGACCCATGTCCCTGTATGATTAGTTTTCTAATACATTAAAAGGTTTTGTGAACTGAATTAGTTTAAATATTATTAAACTAAGTATTTTTTTTAGTATAAAAACAAATGTTTTTAAATTTAAAATTCACCCCTCTTATATTGTACATCTACATATATATTTCCACCCAAAAAAATTACTGGATTATAATCCCCTTTAGAGGATGAGAGTCAGATAGAGTATGGTATCCCTTCCCAGGACTGCAATGTGATCCTCTATCACCCCTACTAGAGTTTGGGTAATTAGGTAAAATCTTTGACCAGGGTGTTTATCATCCATTTAGAGGGCCACATTATTAGGGTCAGTGGTATCCCATATTGTGTTTGGGTGTGATCTCATATATAGTGTATTGATTTAGACTAGGTACATGGTATCCCCCAGTGAGTCTGGGCACGATCTGTGGTGTCCCTCGGTCAGTTATGGGCATGACCCCCTCTTTGTGTATCATTTTCAACCTTGAACAATAAGTTCTAATTTAGGTAGGGCCCAAATTAGCTAGTCCTATTTGTGTGTGTCTTCTATGTTATCATGTATTGAGGAGTGAGTTCTTCTAAATGAGCATGATTCGAGCAGAATCATGTGGCTGATAGTTGGTTGTGACCACCTGGTGGCATGGTGTCTCTCTTGAGTATATCTAGATATTCTTGTTATATGTTCTATAGACATATAACTGTGTAGATCTGAATGTACTTTACTTTTTGGTATTCATTTATGGTATTACATTGTGGTATTACTTTGTGGTATTTCTTTGTGGTATTCTTATGTGGAATTCCTTTGTCTTATTCCATTATGGTATTCCTTTTTGGTCTTTCTTTATAGTGTTTCTTTGTGTTTTTTGGGTATCCTACTGAGTATTTTTATACTCACCCCTACACGGGCTTTGCCCACATGTGTGATGTCATGTGATGATGATCAACCTTTTGATAGAGTCTTAGGTAGAACAGGACCAGACGGTTCTTAGTGATATTAGACAGACTGAGGTGTCTTCCTCTGGCATCATACAGTAGTCCCAGTACCTTTTTCTTACAGGTTGGACTTGGGTTACAAAATATTTTGGTGGAACTGTATTCTATCCCTATTTAACTTCTAGTACATTTACTGTCTCACTCTGTTGTGGGATATTAGTTGTATTCATGAATTGTTTACATAGTGGTATTAAATTTCAGCAGACTGTGGGCTTAGAGATGTGTGTATTCAAACAAGTACATAAGAAATGCCTCCCATGTTAGTGATATTCCTGTTAAGTGATAGTCACCATCCCCTAAGCTATTTTAGGTGGGATTAAAGTTGTCACGACATGGGCCCGTCTGGGATGTGTCATGACACGTTAATAAAAAATATAATTTCAAAAAACCATAAATATTTGATAATAATTATTAATACTATATTGGAAATAATGTAACTGTGTTGGGGGTAAACTATGTTATTGGAGTTTTTCTTTTTATTCTCTATTTTAAAATCTAAATAGTGTACATATTGTTAGTTAGGATATTTATATCTACTTTTACATCTCTATATTTTCATGTAAATAATTAAATAACACAAAGAACACATGAATTAATTCGTTCATTTTTAGTGGGAGGATAATCCCATGGGTAATATTTACTCAATTTTAACTCTTGTGAATTCATGGAATCAATAATTGATCATAAAAAGGTTTTAATAGGACTCGTTATCCCTTTCAAATCACTTATATCACTATGATTTGACACAATTTTATTAAATCATAAATATAATATTTATTAGAAAGGTTTCACCTTTGATATTAAGGCTCAATATTTTAATCTGTCTTGTTTACCCTTTAAGATAAATAAACTCCATTTTGATTTCATGGAGTTAATTTCTACCTTTGAAGAATATCTATAAAAAACCCATTCATCCATTGTAGAATAATATTTATATTTTCCACTTATTTTTATCCCTTTTTCAATTTATATATTCATATCTTCATTAATATAGATATATCATTTTCATTTTAGTCCACTGTTTGATTTTAACATCGTTTATACACATTAAAAAATAAAATAAAATCCCCTTTAATGTGTTTATTAAAAACTAAGTGGAAAAATACCCTAAAATATAGAAAATTTTTTCTATGAAAATTATTTAGGAAAAATATATTTCATCTAGACCATGAAAAAAACATGACAGTATTTTATTCACTTTGGATTTATTTATATGTTCATATTTTTTATCTCAAAAATCATGAATTTTAATTACCTCATCTCTAAGTTTTAAGAATTTTTCTTCCTTTGAATTGTATATTTATATCATTATAATTTTTATTTCATAATTACTATAATATATTCTTTTTTACTTCATAAAAATTGTCACCAAAACATATTGTTCTTCAATATCCACATGTGTTTCAAATATAAAATCCCCTACAAATCTTATTTTCCTTGAAAACTATCATTAAAGATTGTTCTTCTCAAAGGATTGAAATAGATGATCTTTAAAAAAGATTCTTCTCCAAAATACCTTAAATAATGATGTGTTTCCTCTTTCATATTCATTGTATATATAACATGAACATAATTTCCTTATATATAATATGTTAAAATAGAAAGATATTACTCAAATAGGATATTTTATCTATCTATCGGCATGTACCTTTGGTTAGTATTACCAAAATATTCTCTGTAATATTCAAAACACCATTAAGATTCTTCAAAATATACATAATCTTCGTATGAATAATTTCAATACCATATTTTTCAATAAACTCAACCCATACACCAAACTTGATTTTATACTAAACAATTATAATTAAAAATTAATATTTTTCATTGAAATTAGTTTTTATTTTGAAAACAATATAGAGAAATGATCCTTGGAAATTGGGACTTTGGGGAAAACTTTCTACTAGACTAAGGGATTATGCACTTTTCTATAGAATCAGGAGTTGTAGAAATGTTATACGATTCATGCTTTTGGGTTTAATTATGTTTTTATATTATTTCCATCCATTACATATAGAATGTTTATATAACTTATGTATATAATTCTTATATATATGTTTCTAATAATATAATTCAATTTAAAAAGTGGATATATTAAAAAAAATTAGATATATAATTGTTATATATTAATGTTAAATAAACATGTTAATTCATTAGAAGGTATGACATACATAAGATAAATCATTAGGAAAATGCATTCATGGAGAGATTTCATGAGATGACACATACATGATAAATATATAAAAAATGTGAGATATTTATAAAACCTTTAAATTACAATGTCTTATATTCCTTTTATATTGAATACATATTATGGAATTTATCATTCAGTTCTAGGTGACCCTAAACATTATGACACCATGTATTATCTTGTGTAAGGAATTTATGGTATCTATTAACTTAAAATGTATATTCAGTTGTAAAATTTGAATTTCACTTAATTGGTTTACTATATAAATGATCATTCATTTTAATATAACCCATTGTATGATATTTTTAAAGATAGTTTCCAATTAACTATCCCAGAGTTACATGTGATGTAATTGAAATGATTGTAAACCTAAATTTATTTTAATTTATTGGAACACTAATGTAGTCAGAAAGATCTTTAAAATTTGGATCTTGGGAAACATATAAGATATTATGAATTATATTATCAATTTAGTGATAATTTATTCTACAAAACTCTATATTCAATATTTTATGAAACATGATGCTTACTGAAAACATGTTTTATACTATAGATTATAATGAAACGAAACACATTCTTAATAAAATTTATATATACTAAAGTTTGGTTTTATAACAATATAGATTGGTATTATAACATGCAAAGTTTTCTTAATTATAAAGATAAATTTCATGAACATAAAAATGATTTCTTTATAAATAAATTTGTTTAAATTTCAATCATATTATTTGATAATATTTATGAATTACAAATATATACTGATGTATAAATACATATATTTAAAAGATAATTGGATAATAGAGATTTATTTTGACTTATTGACAATAGAGAAAAGAATACTTTATTAGAGGTGGGAAAAAATGATTTAAAATTTCTTAGTTAATTAATTCGTGATTTTGGAAACAATTACTATTATTTGGATTTAAACATATATTTTTTGCATATATTTTGTTTAAACATAAAATCAATTTGATTCATTATTAAAAAAAGTTTATTTATATACATTATTGATATATTATATTGACTGAATAATATAGTTAAAGTTTTAAAAATTATAATAGTATATAATCCAAAATATAATATGGAAACTAATATGGGAAAATTTAATGATTCAAACACCATTTAATTTCTCATTATAAAATGTACATATGAAAGAGAACCACATCCAAAGAAAATTATGGGTGAATTTTTGTAATTATTTTATTATGATTCATTTGATAGATATAAATAATATTTTTAGGAAATATGATCGAAGATACTTTTAATAAAAAAGAGAGAGATAGCTAATAAACTATTGGGCCTATTCATAGGGATGTATGTGGGCCAATGAGTATAAAAATAAGTAGTGTTTATAATTAATCTTTAACTTGTACATATGATTTTAGTGGGTATTGTTATGTGTTTCTTGTTAAACACATTTTGAAAACCTTTGAATTTTTCATGCTATTAGAAAATGATGTAATATATCAAAATTTTAATTTTTTTAAAATAATCAATTTTAGGTGGTAAAAACATGATCCAAGTGTTTAATAATTATTTTTGAGATTGATTAATAATTTTTAACTTATTCCTTCATGTCTGACATTATGGAATGGTGCATCAAAAATGATGAATTGTACCTTAATTGTGATTGATGATGATTCAAAATGATAACACTATTTCATTTTGAGGTTATAATATGGATATATATTCTTTCCTAACTAAATATTATATATAAGATTTCAATAAATACATTATATGAGATAATGAAATGGAAACAAAAAAATTCTTAAATATCTAAATTTGGTTTCCTAAATCATATACAAAACAAAATATTTCAATATTAATGTAGACCTAAATTTGATAAGAGACTATATCTTGGATGTACCAAGGGAAAATGAGTTACTTTTTAAAAAAATATACCAAAATAAAAGTGTTTGTGACATTGCATGTTATTTTTCTTGATAAGTAATCTATTAATCAAGGAATAAATGGGATGGAAATTCAATTTCGTAAAGTTATAAAAAAATCAATTAGAATATTTCATGAGATTAAATTTGGGGTTTTTCAATAAGGGGTTATATAAAATAATGAAACACAAGTATCATAAGAACCAAAAATATATGGATGAATTTTTTAGAAGCCCAAAATTTATTGATTTCTAATATATATTTATGATTATTCTGAACTCATACATATTAATCCTACTACCTATCAATAGTTTATAATGGATTTTGATTATGATAAATGATTATAATATTGGAAATATTTAGTGAAATCTATGTATAAAATAATTTATAAACATTATTGATCTATATGAAGGGGAAAACCCATAGGTTATAAGTGTTTTTTTGAAAATAAATCTTCCATGGATAGTATAATATCTACTTATATAACCCTATTGGTAGTGATGGGTTATATAAAAAATTAATATTATTAACTAGTAAAAAACCTTATCACTTACTTCTATGAAAAAATTCATTTGAGTTTTTATTTTTATAAAAAATTATTCTTAATATGATATCTACCAACTAACAATAGAAACATATTTACATAATAGAAATCAATTTGAGGAGGTATATGTGATATAACATGTAGGTTTTTAGGATCCACATGGTGATGTTAAGGTATAAAAGTTACAATGATCCATATATGCGTTAAATTATGATACTTTAATTAAAAATATATATTATTATGATAAAATAAAATACTTTAATTTCATATGAAATAGAGATGAATCCTATGTATATCAGTTGGATAGTGGAAAAACTATTGAAGTTATAGTTTTACATATGGATTAAATACTACTCATTTGGAATTATATATTTGAATTAATGTAAACTATTGGTTAGGTTAATGATTTAAAAAATAAATTCAAGGGTGAGGTAGCCTACATAATGGTTGTGAAGAACTATAGAGATAGATCAAAGTGCTTTCATAGGAAACGTTAGAACACATATCTTGGTAATGTGATAAATTGGTTAGTGATAGAGAACTCTAGTAAGGTATTTTCATGATAGTTACATGGTTTAATATTGGGTTTGATATGAGGGAAATCCTATCTAGTCACAACATAAATAAAAAACTAAAAACCATTTATAATATTGTCTGACCATTCATTTGAATTTAATAAAACATAAATGAAGAATATTTCCATTTCTCTTATAAATATTTTATCTTCCACCTCCTTCTACAATATGGTCAATGAATATCACTAATAATTATACAAAGGAATCCTCCCCCCCATGGTGTCGTAGACTTATATAAATCACCCTAAAAATAGTTTGAGTTTCTCCCCATTCACAATCAGTTAGACCCTATATTAAAGATAAATAGAGAAATGTGGAAATTGATAATGGAATTTCACTAATTATTAGATATAATTCACATTCTATAATTTAATCTCGGATTAAACCTATTTAACAACACTCCAAGGTTTATCATTGAAATCCCAATCATTTTATTAATGTTCAGTAATGATATAATAAATTTTTATAATATAAAAAACATTATAACTCCTTGTAACATGCAGTGAAATCCTATAGTCAATTTTTAATTTTTTTAAAATATGAAACTTTAAAATTTATTTAAAATCATTAAATGTTGTTTCAATTGATCACGATAAATTACTATGTGGGAAAAAATAAATTTAAAATAATTATCATATAACTCATGTACTCCCAAAAAAATCACAACATAATAACCATAACTATGACATGTTTTTATTAAAAATAAACTCTATAATAATGGTGGTTTTTTTAACATGTTATTCAAAATATCATCTAAATTATTTTTCCAGATAATTTAACTATGTTTTTAGAAAAATTATACCTAAATATATAACCTAGATTATATTTTTTAAACATAATAGGGATTATAAACCACTATTAAGTTATAATATTATATTTTGTTAAAACACCCAGGAAATACAAGAAATTATTTTTCATTTATATTATTCATAATTTTTTTAATGTTTTAATATATTGAGTAATAAATATAGTGGTAGTTTTGGTAAAATTTATACTTAATATATAACTAAATTCATTAACTTTTTTTATAAAATTTGTATGCTTTCTAATACATTGATAATTTAAAGTGTTGTTTATTATAAAAATCCACCTCAATTTTTTTAAACATATAAATATTTATATTTAGAATTAATTTTAAGTAAAAAAAATTAAATTAATTTATATAAGTAATTTTAGTAAAATAACCACTAAATGTAAAACTAGATTTAATAAAAAAATTAAAAATATCAATGTGTCTTATAGACCAACATTAACTTATTATATTATGGTGGTTAAAAACACAAACTACTTTTTTGAATTTTCAAAAAACTAAATAATAATAATAATAATAATAATATGTTAGTTTATTATATTACTATATAGATACATGTAAATATATACGTATTGAGATCACAAGGAAAACCACACCTAATTAAGAATTACCTGTTATTATGTTCCTTGTATTACCTGGATGATCATCCACTTCCCAAAGTTACAACACAAGATTTAGAAAGAAAATTAATAATTTTTTTATGTGGTGAATTAGACTTTGGTCTGAAAAGGTATAAGACTAATTTGAATAAAATATGTTATCCACGTTCTAAAAATTATCATGGTGTAATATGGATTAATGACCTTTCTAATATTTAAATGCTTATGTTTTCGAATAAGATAAATTTAATCTACAACATGTGGTTCATTTTCTTGAGAGAGGAATCATAATTTTAGAATCATAAAAAACCACCACCTAACCAAAAATATACTATTTATTCTATATATTGATTATACTAGAATTTTTAGAGAGATGAAATCTCTACCAATGAATATTTTTCCTTATTTTAAATGAATTTTTAAAAAGAAACATCATCACCAAGGAATGAACTATTATCTTGACTAAACATATCCCTATTAATGTTTTTGTTCTTGTTAAGTGAATTTTAAATAATGTTGAACATTTTAATGGGAATTTATCTAAAAATTATTATTTAGTTAACTTAGATATATGTTTTTTTCTTTTAGATATGTTGATACCAATGACCTTATATTTTGAAATTATGACTATAATTTTTATGCATGGAATATGTTTTCTATATAAAAGATCTTAGAAATTAAAAATACATCAATTAATCTTAGTTTATTTTATACATTTTTTTAGAATCAATTTGAAGAAAAAAGTTATATTTATGTTCGATTATTTTAATTACTATAATTTAGAGATTGTGCATTACCCATAATAGATTAAACTATGAAGGGGGTTCATATAATAAAGTTACATTGATTTCCAATATTTATTAAAATATGTTTTTTATTAGCAGATTTTAAACCTATAAAATCCATGAATCAAGTGGAGGATTTTAATTTGTTCACTCTACATAATTTTTACAGTTTACCTACTTTAATTTGTTTCACTAGGTTTTTCAAAATCAGTCTGATTGGTATTTCCTTAAAATCAATATAGACACCACATTATTCTTAGGATATGTGGGTGTATCCATGGTGGTACATAACTAAAATGGTCATTTTTTGAATTTTACTCCTTAATATATTAAATAGAATGATACTCTTCAAGCTAAAATTATTATTAGTTTTATGTACATGTAATTTAATTAAAATAATCACTAAAGTGAGATATGTATTATAATGGATTATTTGAACACCATTTTTCTAAAATATAAAAGAAACATTCCTCAAGAAAATTTTAGTTCTAATTTATAGAAGATAATTTATATCTTTTATTTTTAGAGGATATTTATCTTACATTCATTCACAAACAAGAAAATATAGTCACACATAAAATGGTTAAATTAATCAAGTGAACACTCAATAATTTCAATTTGAACTTGGAAATAAAATTAACTCTATGTATAAAGGGGATTATTAGTCTTGATAGGGTATAAAACATTAAATCCAAGTGAAAAATAGATAGAAGACTTCTTAACACAGTCTTTTATTAATTCCCGTTTTCTCAAATGTTTATTAGTCTTTTATATTATTCTATCAGGATTGTCTAGTTAATTATTTCATGCTATAACAACCAATGTAACAAAAAATATAAAGTTTTTATTTTTAGTTATATTTTTTTTATAAAGTCAAATGGAAGGAAAATAGTTTTATACTGAGGTTCATTCTATTACGATTCTCAATTATTTTTCATGTTTTTTTGATTGATGAATGTATCACAAACATTTTTTCCTTACCACCTCCATTGTTGAATATTAAATATTACACAGTTTTTATGCTCAAAATCATATAAATTTCCAATATTCCTCAAATGGATTATGAGAAAATCCTTTATTGTGAGGAATTTATATAGAAAACCCACAAAACATTATATTGTTCAACATGATTTTAGCATGCTCAATTTTTTTTCAATGCCTCCATTCATTTATAAATTTGAAGTGGATTCAAAGGATGTATTCTCCTAACAATCTCTACTTTTATATTTGAATATTGAATTAGATAAATTTTTCATACACTTTATATTAGTCTATTATGTTGTGGATTTAGGAAGCCTCAACATGTGGTATACACTTATTCTTTTCTTTCCTTTCTCAAATATAAATTTGATACCCTTAAAATCAACTATAAATAAGTTCAAAAATTGTTGAAGTACATATATTATGGAATTAACCCACAATTAGGGCTCTTATAAAAAATTTAAATATAGAAATATACAAATACACAGTCATATGTATTCATATATAATTACATGCATATATTTATATATAAATACATGCAGATTCATACTCATAAAGTAATTTGTAAATAAATTATATAAATATATAAAATATTTAAATATATATTCAATATATAAAAATATTATATATATATATATAATAACCATTAAATTATAAATATATTATTTAGCGGTGATTTCCATGAGACCACCACTAAATGTTAAATATAGTTTTTACCTAAACAATAGAGGAATTGTAACCTCCCTAACTCCAGTTACCAAGATTCGGTGGATACTATATTAAATTTGAACAAGATATAAGAAACCACATCAAACAATATCAAACAATTTTTTATCTTGGAATACTGTATAGAAAAATTATTTCCATATTACATTATAAACCTACAATAAAAATTTTAAACATCAGGAAAAATTATATATTACTGTAAAAGATCCCATCTTGGTACTGTAGGTAGAGGAAAACAAAATGAAGGGTGATCTCAAACTCCCAGTAAGGTTTTGTATAAAACATATTATACCATGAATACATAAGTAATAAACAAGACATAAGAGTTAATAATCAAAAAATATTTCATATAATAAAAAACATGAGCATGAAATATATATAGGGATAATAACAATTTAGTTATCACATGGAAAATAATAGCTAATTTCTCAAAGATTAAATACTAAATTGTGGACATATTAATCATTTTATAGAGGCATAAACTATGAAAATTTCATTAAATGGTAAAGAATACATCCAATTAAAAAATAATAAGTATGAAATACCAATTTTTTTCCTATGATACCTACATAATAAATAAGCAGGATATATGGTTTTGGGAGCCACATATCATGAAATAATAACAAACATAATGCCAAGGGCTCGACCAATATGTTATAAATGTATGGGTATACATACACTAAATAATAAAACATGTTCGTCTCATGATACCTACCGATTCATCAATGGGATAAATAATTTTAGGCGCCATATATCTGTAAACATATCCAATAAATTTATTATATATTGGTTGAAAAAAATATAATCATTATTCCATAGAAATCAATAAATATATATATTCATTGGTTTATACATAATGGTAATATTTACCATCAGTAAAATGAATAATTTGATCATAAACTAATCCAAAAAACATGTTGTATGGAACCGTTTGTGTATATTTTTAGTGAATTATAATAAACTTTAAAGGATGTTGACATAGATGAAAAAACGTAAAAAGGAATTTGAATTTTTCTTTGATTTTTCTAAAACTAAAAGAATCATAGAATAATGAAAATAGGATTTCCTTTTATTTCTTTTGAAAATTGAAAAGGAATAGAAATAGAAAATATTGGTCCTTAGTGAGGGAAAATGAGACTGTATGGTAAATTTTAAAAAATATTCTTTTCACACTTTTATAAAGAGTGAAAAGATGAATCATATAAAAAATTTATAAAAATGGTCATTTGAAATCATTTATAATAAAATTAAAAGAAACTATTAAATTAATATAAAAAATAATATAAGTATAGGGAAGTATATTTATAAAACAAAATAATCGATATAGACATGGAAGAGAATGATTCTCGACTGAAAATAAAAAACATGGTTATATTTTCATATAAATAATATTTTAGTTGTTATGAGATATGAGTAGGTGAAAAATGTATAGATGACTAAAAAAATAGAAATAAATAGTGGTTAATAAAAAATAGAGGTTTATGAGATAAAGACAATATAATTATACTAATATTAATTTAAACATGAATAATCTCAAATTAAAATGATATTGTATAGTAAACCCTTACCTTCAACTTCATATTAGTATAACACACTTCAACCTCTTGTATAATAAATTTAAATATATTTTACACATATATCAGAACCATGAATATGTTTATCTTACTTAATACCATTGAATTATAGTTTATCAATACACATTAATTAATATTGTTTAACTAAGTCGAAATAATACAAGAAACAAATCCATTGATGTGTCGTCAATCATATTCCAGCCTGAAGATGATCCATCATTTACGACCTCTATAGTCCCCCCTGTAAAAATATTCCATGAAACCAATATATCATCAATTTATTCATCATAAAGTTTATGGTTGTCTTGAACATAAGATTATTTGTATAAAGAATGATTTTGATCCACGACGCTCCCTACTATTTGAATCAACTACTAAAACACATTTCCAACTATCTAGAAAATCATTTTGTATGGTTTCTATCTCACCATAACTGTTCACATACACAAACACACTTGTCAACCAATAGTAATGTTTATCATCCCCTGTCCCAATATGAAATTTAGGAGTCTCCTCCTCCTATATAAAAAATCACAATATTACTAGTAGTGCATGAAACCCACAACTTATTCCAGAAACATAACCATATTATCAAAAATGAATCAACCTATTTAGTTTCCAGCTGAACACATCTAGCCTAACACAAACTACCGACGAGACCTCCTTGGGCCGACCATTCCAAAAATTTTCAGATCAAACACTAATAATTTTACCATTTACCCAATCATAATGCCATAAATTCTTATAGAATTACATAATAATCCTCCCAGTTTAATTCTTTTATTGAACCCTCAAACACTAATATCCATTATCTTGTTGTACCCCGAGCATCAATACACCATCGATCTGAAGCACCCTTATATCACAAAAAATTCAGGTCGATCCCAATGAAAATTTATATAATATATCCAATTTCACATCTGAATCCCAAATATGGATTTGGCTAAGGAATCAGATAATTTCATAACTAAATACACATTATCACCCTGATGTTGTTTTTGTCATTCATCGACCTGTCTCACACATGCATGATCCTTCAAAAATTAGGGTCATATTCCCACAAAAAATATAATGATAAAAAATATGATATTAAATATATTTTTTCTCAACTAAAACAAATCCCAGATCATCATGGCCCATTTTCCATCAGTTACTGAACATATTGACCATAAATGGTCATCTCCCTCCTACCTGATTGTCAAGAAAAAAAATTAAGTGCCACTCATAACTAGATCACTGGGAAGGTCACTATTGAATCTTTTAAAACTCATCTATATTAAGCTTCATTATCCATTATAGTTGATAGTGCATGCTCACCATACACATTCATTTAGAACACTCTTCAAGCATTGACCTAAATCAATCCACCATTATCACTTGCATGGTGCTCCTCTAAAACCACACTCATCATTCGGTCAGCACATGACACACTTACATTCATGATGCCTACTATCATGGAAGAGACATCTCAAATTATCATTCAAAACCTAAATCTTCCATACTCACAAGGACTTACAAAAATACACATCAGATCTTATCCTACACATGGATACTCACTGATCCATAATTCAACATGAAATTAATTCCACCATTGTGTACCATCTAATTATTTAAAATATAATTTTAGTATGCTCCAGTACCACCCAATATATAATAAAAATGGAACAAAACACCCTTATAATATGTTTTAGGGTTCTATCTCATTAAATTAGAATGATTGTAGGCTCTCGTGAAACATAATAAGAAACATGAATTGTGCTCCCATTGATTTCTCGTCTTCAGAACTTGGACCATATAGTAAAACCACTAACCATTCATTCATGGCATTTTAGTACCATCAAGATACGTACACCCTGAAAATACACTTTAAAATGAGCTATCTCACTATTGGAAAGGTTATTCCCAATATGACCTAAAACTCCATGAATAATTTCAAAACCAACACATCTACCCATGAGGCATCTTCCGTAGATCCGACTTTCTAGGGTCATCATCGACTACCTCATCAAAAACCACATCAAAATTCAACATAGATATGAATATGAATGATAATTCCCTTATAATTAGCCTTGATACCAATGGAATTTAAAGTTCCACACATTTTAAAACCATGTAGTATCTAACTTGTCTATCCTCAAACCCATTAGGGTATCCAAATACTTAGGTCATCCCATGCTTAAAAAAATATGTACTACCCAATAATTCTCCACCTATACCAACCATTATCAAGATATATCACATGGTAAAATCACATATTCAATAGCACCTTCCATGCATAAATATAAAATATAATAATCTTCCCATTCTTTCCACCTCTATGGACCTCATAATCCCATGTCAAACATTTTCTAGAGATACCCTAAAAAACCATAGCTCTCAAACTCACAAAACCTTGAGTTAAATCTAAGGGGTCTCTAGGTCCTACCACCTAGCCTATAAACCAGGTCTGAAACAAGGTCCCATCCAACATGAATAATATTTCATGGTCAATATCATGATCCTATATCAAATAACACATAAAAAAATCATTTTCCATTATACCCATCTTTAGTTATTGTATATAAAAAGAGATCATCACATTCTCAATAATTTCCCACTACTAGGGAAGAAGCCCTCTATTGGAATGTTGACATATAACTACTCCTTGGATGATCAGTTCTCTTCTATCCATACATTACAAAACCATCTAGTGATAATTGATATTAAGTGAATCACCATCAAATTGTTCATTAATATAGAATTAAACTAAGAACATATATTGAAAATCACTATAGAGGCAGTTGTTGAAAATTTAAGTATTCAAACCCTTTTACCAAATAAAAAACATCATCAAGGAACCCAATACCAATATAGACCCTCTAAGGCACAAAACACCTCCCATGAACAAGGGATTATACCATTTTCATCCTTAAGGAGCACCCCTATATATATCCACATGATTTTCCCTCACACACACACCCACACACATATATATCATGGCCTATATAAGAAAAATATCATGAAGACGTTATTTGGTAAAATATCATATAAGTCATTGTTGACACTTTAAATAACCAGAATCTATATTTTTAGTGATATAAATTTGACATAGGTATAAAAAAGTCACGTGAATATGACATTCCATATATGATACAAGAAAACAGGTCTCTTATCAATGGGACAAGAACATAAAATCCAATATTAATCCATAAATACACAAACATTAATTGAATTATACTAGGTTAAAATCATACAATAATAAAATTAGATCCCATGAATAGAAATATCATTCCATGGTAACCTGGAATTACTATCAGAGAAGGTGTTTCTGATGCACCAGTCTGATATCCATCACAATCCCCGAGACATAACTATATCTATCATCTACTAGCTCTCCAAATAGTATGTCTCAATTTTAAATATCTAACATTATTTTTATTCTAGTCACAAAAAGTATCCAATTCCAATTTTTTAATTCCCCCATGCTAGTACGCAATACAGTTACAGGATTTGGTTCCCCAGTGACCTCAAGAATTCATCCCCATATTCCTGAGGTTTTTAACTAGAAGTAGCAGTCTAGTGTAATACTGTATGAAGACTATACCCTCATATTATAGTGAAAAATAACTGATAAATAAGACAAACAAAATCCTAAACAAAAAAATCATTAGAGTATGTGGCAGCTATAAATAAAATTAATTATAGTACATAAAATGTGAAAGAAAATAGTCATACATACTCAAAACCATCCATTAGGTTAAGAACATATACAAAGATATTGAAATATAATAATAAATGAACAAGATTCTCTATTATACCCATGAGAATAACCTCATACCAATATCAAATCCAGTCTAAGCCATCCAACTAAATGGTATAATCCTAGCTTTATTTGCAATCAAATCCTATAACAAGTGATTGGTCTACTCAGGTACCAAAGTCTTATAATCGTTCATGAAAGGTGTTAGTATAACTTAGTTGGGAATAACGAACATGGTCCCATAAAAAACCTATAAATTCTGTGTAAAAATGTTATATGATTTGAATATAAATAAAATGGAGTGAATGAGCATAAAATTAAATCCCACACTAATCCTTGAATTCTACCATGGGACCCTTATTTACATAAACACACTTTTTATAGTGCTAGAGTGTGTCTAATTTTGTCATGTTGTTGTTCAAAACCATTTAATCCCCCAAGGGATAACTCACCACAATGTATAGAAGATTACCATATAGGGGATCACTTACCCCGGTGTACATAAGATAAATACTAGAGGGTGGACTCATCATAATATACACAAGATAAAAACCTTGGGGATGATTTACACCTATATAAAAATGATAAACTATAGGGGATAAGTCACCCCAGAATATAGAAGATAAATAATCAGGTGATGTAGATATTTTTTTCCTCATTTCTTATATGTATTTAAATTATTTAAACCCTAAACATTTTTTAATTTGTTCTTATTTTTATCAATTTTTTATTCATGTTGTGTTTTTGGACTAAAATACGGAAATTGCTTAATTCATAAATTTTAATAGATTTTTATCGCTATGGTATTTTGGTCATAACATTAAAAATATTAATCCAATTTGAGTGATTATTTTTTTGTAGGATTACTAAATTTATGGGCTTAAACACTATATTATATACCAATACAATATTCTAAAATATATAATCCTGAACAAATAAATCATGTTGACATATTGTTTGCATGGACATGGTGGACCCCACATTCAGAAATGAGTTATAAATCGGACTACACACCTCTAATTGAAGTGATTCTAGTTGAACGTAAACAAGGAATCATAGAATAATTTTTACAGAAAATTTTGAGTAGTTTTACATTTATTAAGGGGTCTATTAATCACTTATATTTTATGAATGATTTTGTAAGCATTTTGTTAGAATAAAATCTCAGAGTAAATTGGATTTAACTTATTCTACACATTGGGGATGAGGTTGAAATTTGAATGGAGGATGAATATAATTTTTTTACAACTTTCTAGAACACCAAGGTCACTAATTCGGAAAAAATGATGGTTTCAATGTGTAAATTTTTTTAAGAAATATTATAGAACAGAAATTTCAGCCATAGATGACCATTATGTCCTAAAACAAATTAAATGGTCTGTTATGAAACCCCAAGGCCTATTCCATTTATATAGATAATATTTTGTAGGTAGATTGAAAAGAATATCGACCAGAGATAGAATATCATATGATATACTTTCTTTAGAATTTTTATTTATTTTATTTTTGTTTTATTTTCCCAAATAACACATGTATTTTTTTTATTGAAGTGTTTCTATTTTCTTCTTCCATCAATTTTTCTCTTCCAATTACAATATAATTTATCTCTTAAATCTTTACCTATGATCTATTTTCACTTTTCAATGGAATGTGACTAACCTGAGGCTTGGAATTGGGGGAGGTTTCATGTTGTTCTTCATTATTGTGATTCATTGCAACATGTTTTAAATCTATTTGTGGTGGATGTGTGATAATTTCACAGGTGTGGAGGTCATCCACCGCGAGATTATTTTAAAATCCATTCCTTTTATTTGCATCATTATTTCCCCCTTCATTCTCTTAAGAAAACCCTTCATGCAGTAGAGTTGGGGTTGCCTTAAGGGATGAAATGACATACAGTTAAACTGAGTCTTTTAAGAATTACATTATTAGTTTAGATGTTATTCTATTTTAATATTGAATTATGTGTATTTGTTTTGTGATGAAGGCATGATAAAATCACAAACTCAATCATTGAAAGGATTTTCATTCATTAATGAGGTTTCATAAAATGAATTATCAAATTGAATTTAAAAAAAAATTAATAATGAATGAACCAATGTTATAAAATATTGGATGAAGATATTTCTTTCTATTTTCATTCTATCAATATATGGATTTAGATTTAAATTAATCATTACATTATTTTAATTTCACATTTTCCATAAAACCCAAAAACATCATTTCCAATAAGTAATAAAAAAGAATTAGAATAGGTGAACTAGAATTAATGATTGAACCAACTATGATGCTCCTTAAGTGAGTCAACGTTTCCCAGTCTATGTGCTTCATTAGGAAATTAAATTGCTTTTGAGACACCTTATGAAACACATGAATTAAAATTGGTGCAACTTCTAGGGAGCTAAAAAGGTATTTCAAACATTTTTTTCTTTCTAAATTCACATTTTTATAAAAAAAAATATTTTCTATAAAAAAATAATAAAATAATATTTTCCCATGATGTTTTCAAATGATTTTTTATTTAATTCATATAAAAATTACTCATATGTGAATGTATAAGAAATATAATATACTAAGGAGGAACTCTAATGAAGTACTGACTCTCTTTTGATAATGGTCAAATAGTTGCAAAGAGGCCAAGATACTTGGATCTCACATCAATATTTGATGATCATAATCAATAAACTCAGAACTTCCTTAAAAATATTTGAGTCCATGATGTAAGTGCCCCATATTTTCCCCAATTTCTTTACAGAAATAAAATAACATAAGGATAAACTAAATGTGGAGGAGCTTGACTACCTACCTCCATACAACTACCATCAACTCTAATAGGCGCCTTCCATTGAAGAACTGATTAAATAATTACCAACTATAGACGATTATAAATTCTTGAACTCAAACTCAATTGATTTCATTGAAACTAATTTGAGTATTACTCCCAATTGTTTTGAAATTTTATAATTGGAAAGCTCTTATTATACACTAGATGATGAAGAGGAAAAAGAAATTGAAGCAATTGAGAAACACTTATATCTCTTTGAAGATATTGAATAATTACTAGAGGGAGTATAAGAAGATATCCCAGTGGCTCTTCTAGAGGAACAAGAGATACAAGATTCCAAAATTAAAGAGGAATATTTTTAAATTAATTCATCAAATTTAATTTTTTTTCATATTAAATTTCATTATAAATCTCACTTAGATTACTCTTTTAATGCAGCACATCTGGAGAAACTGCTAGATAGTGATGATGTGGTTGCACAAGTCACAACTAAAGAGGAAGAAGATCCATACATCATCTTACCCCATCATGAAATTTGTACCACATTATGATGGGAAAATATCTGGTGTACTCTATATATAGAATTATCCTCAACAATAAAAAATAAATGGAAACTGCTAAAAGACACATGTGGTGGTTCAAGTCTAAGAAAATCCATCCCCCATCAAATTAAGGATGATTGTAGGTACTTCGCTCTGGATGTAGTAAAAATTAGGTCCCAATTGGGGGATCATTCAAAGGTTTATCATTAAATTATTTCTGGGAATTTATATTTTAAATTCATTCATAGGAATTAATCTAACATGAAGCTCACTCCCTCTTATCTTTTTGATAGTATATGAAATTATTCTTATTATTAATTGAGTAATTTACTTTTGTAGAACCACGATTGAATACGGAATCCCCCAAAAAATAGAATACATGGAATAAGATTCATTTGAAAAGGGAGTTCGCTTTTGGTGTTCATCTTTTAAACTCCTTAAATTTTTGTCTCAGAGTATGTTTTTATTTTTGAACTAGAAAATGCATTCCCATGCTTGAATTATTGACTTACTTGATATAACTAGGAGAAATGAGTTTCTTAGGAATCATATGATGTCATGTTTTATATTTAAATATAAATGATATTGAATGAGTAAAATAGAGAATTTAATTATTAACGTGAAGCATGGATACTAAAATGGGGACTCATGATTTAAGGAAATTACTTTATTCTTGTAAATGAAATTTCCCAATAATATTTCATGCTTTGAATTTCTGAAATTCATGTGAATTGATTTGTTATTATTAATCATGCCTTGGGAGATTACACAATGTTATATTTCCCATACCTAATATAATTTCTTGTCCAAATTCTCCTATTTTATTCATAAACATATTTATTGAGTGATCTTGGGACATGTCACTAACCAAAACATTCATTTGAAATTATTAAAGATATGACTGTGCAAAAACACATTTAAAATGAATGATGCGCATTTTGATAAAAAAATTATCTTTATAATAAAACCTTTACATCAATAGTTATTTATCCCATAGAGGCCATGAATTACCTTTATAGGCTTGAGACATGCTTCAAGAAATTTTTATCCATTCCACCCCTAACCGTGGTATTTTCATGATATGTTCAAATTGATGTGTATGGGTGAAGCATGTCATGGTGGAAGGGATTCAATACATTGTAAGGATAAAAGTGTGGGGGAATTTATTGAGATAATATTTTTATAACTTTTTATATGTATTTAAGTTATTTAATCCTCTTAAATTTATCAATTTGAGCATATTTGCATCAATTTTGGATTTAGGATGTGTTTTGGACTAAAATGTGAAAATAGATTAATTCTGAAATATTAGATTAATTTAATCACTTTTTTATTTTGATAATAACATTTAAAATATAAAACAAATTTGGTTGATTTTTTTAGGATTAAATAATTTATTGGATTAAATTTTTTTACTAGACAAAGAACATATTTGAAAATATAGAGGCCCAAAAAATCAATCAAGTTGACATATTGTTCGGGAGGACATGGTGGATCCCACCTCAATAAATGAGACCTAAATCAGGTTACACACCTATAATTATGTTGAATCAAATTTTATGTGAAAGAAGAATCATTGAATCGTTTCTGCATTAAATTTTGAGTAGTTTTTCACTCATTAAGGGGTCCATTAAATGCTCTAATTTGATGAAGGGTTTTGGAAGAATTCTGACAGAATAACATCCCATAATAAATTGGCCATATAATATTTTACACATGGTGGATGAAGAGGAAATTTGGAGAGAGAGAAAACAAAACAAAAAATTTATCTACTTTATAGAATAAAACCTTCTCTGATTCAGAAAAAATGAGGGGTTTCAACATGAATGTTTTTTAAAGAGATATTCTAGAACCAAAATTTCAACTGTGGATAACCATTATGTCCCTAAACAAATTAAATTGTCCTTTATGACACCCAAATCCCTCTTCAATTACTATAAATAATAGGATACTGTTTAATTGAAAAATATATTGATCTAAGAGGGAATATAGGATGATATCCATGTTTTATGTTTTTTATCTATTTTATTTTTGTTTTATATTCCCATGCAATGACTACGTTTTTTATTAACGTGTTTCTCTTTTTTACTTCTATTAATTTTTCAATTATAATCCAAATATAATTTATCTTTTCCAACTTCCTCCATGATCTCTTTTAATTTTCAATGACAATTGACTAACCTAAGGCTTGGCCTTAGAGGAGGTTTCATAGTGTTATTTAATATTTTCCTTCAATACAACATGTTTTAAACCTATTTGTGGCTGATGTGAGATTATTTCACAGGTGTGGGGGTCATCCACCAAGGGATTATTTTCAAATCCATTAATTTCTCTTTGATTCATTATTTTTCCCTCACTTCTCTTTGTAAAACCCTTAATATAGTGTAGTTAGGGTATCCTTAATGGATGAAACAACATACAGTGGTTCCAGGTCCTATAAAAGTAACATTCTCAATTGAGGTGTTATTATATTTCTCAATTGGAGGAGGTGTGGTTTAGATATCCAAAGGAATGTTAAAATCACAAACTCAATTAATTGAAGGGAAGTGATCAATTAATGAGGTTTCATAAAATGAATTATCTAATTAAATTTATATAATAAATAGATAAGGAATAAACTCATATTATCAATCCTTAGACAATGACCTTTATTTATAATTTTATTCTATCATCATCTAAATTTAAATTTCTATTCTTCATTTATTTATTCTAATTTCACGTTTCATAGAAAACCCAAAAAATAATTTCCAATAAATAATAAAAACAAACAAAAAATAACTAGAATATGTGAACTAGAATCAGGGATTGAACTGAATATGATGCTCTTCTAGTGAGACAACCATGGTCTTCCTCTAGGATACATTTTAAAATTAAATTTTTTTCCATTCCCTATGACATGAATACATCATCGGTGCTGACCCAACACAATATAGATGAAATTAGAACCTGAGTTATATATCTCCTCGGTATAAAAAAGATAGACACATGGGGCCCTAACTCACCCTTGGTATATATTATCAATGGAAAACTCCCAATCAAGGATTTCCATAATATATAAATCTATGTGGGGGTGTGGGACCACTAATTTTGGATAGAATTAGTAAATTAAAGGCTTTACAAGATGGGTGATGGGTCGCATCCCCTACCTGAAGATCCATCATACACCTAGGTGGTTGCATCACCTACAGATAACCAACCTATCACATGTACCTGAGGTAATAAAACCTCCCTAGAGTAAGGTATGAGGCCTCATTTACTTAGGTAAACATACCCACCCTGATGTTGGACCCCAAATTTTGATAACACTAAACACCCTTAGAGAAATACTCCCTCAGAATATAATTATATCAAAAACCTAAATGAACGCCCAATACACACACTCATGGAATATTTCACAGAAAAATATTTTAAAATAAATATATTATCACCCATGGTAATATAGTATCCCTAGGACCTCATATCCATGTATTATGTAACAATTTTTTCGAATAATTTACTAATTTTATTTTTTTAATTAAATTACAATGGCTTCATAGGTGTTCACCATTCCATTAATCATTTAATTACGGTTTTTCTATTTAGAAAAATTAATGGGTCATGATTATAAGTAACATATTATCTATTATGAACTACCCATCTATAAGGTCTATATATACTAGGCATAAACCAAATTCCCAAATTAATTTTAAAAAGGGAAACCCTTCTAGGGTTACTCTAGTCTCTTTCAAATTGTAGTTCCAATCCCATCACTTAGGGGTACAATAACCATTTATGTTCCAACAATAATATATCATTCTTCATGAACTTATAGTATATAAGGTTTTACCTTGGGTTCCATAGTGGAACCTAAATCTAACCATCTATAGTCATTCACTAATCTCTACTTAGGGGAAGCCACTAAGGTACTGATAGAGCGCTGTCATGGGCGCCCTCAAATGATTAGTGTGATTTTGGGGCACTTAGGTGCAGCAGAGTGGTTGACCAAGGTCATCTCTCAAAGGAGGAAGTCAATTAAAACAAATGTCTAGAGGTATTCCAAAAATAAAATAGAAGATAATGAAAAAACTACTTGAAAGGATGGGGGTTGTTTTAAGTTTATAAAACTAGAAGAATTTTTCTAGAAGAAGATTGCATTTTTTTGTTTTTAATTTTGAAATGAAGTTTGATTAAAAAGACACAACAAGAAGATGATTTTTTAGAAAATATTTTAAAAGACGTAATCGATCTAAGTCTACCTCTTCACTTTATTATTAATCCTTATAATTTAAATTAACATTCACTTAATTATGATCCCTTAATTTTTTAAATCCCTAACCCTACGAGAATTAACTTTACCACAAAGATGAAATTAATTAAACCCTAGGCTAACTTCAGAAGATGCTATCGTAGCACCCTGATTTGATTGATGTTCTAAGGCTAGATTATGGTTAGTAGTAAATTAAGGCACATCAGCACTCTATAAATGAGGATTAATTGAGTTTAGGGATTGTATTTTAACTCTACAAATTTATCTAGTGTGGTCTTGTATTACCGATTAAGATCGCGCTCTCACAATTCCCACAAATCCCGACCTCGCGCGTTTTGTGTTAATTGTTCAATTGCTGACTTAGTTTCTTATAATTTAAAAACTCAATTAATGGATCATGTTTAGTGAATTAAAGTAGATCATTGATTCAAAATAAATGAATACAGAAGCTGAGAGGTAGATCTATTACTAAAAATAACTACTCTTCCATGGGTGGTGTAGTCATCGTAGAAGCGAATTGCATTTGCAATGGTTTAGAATGGGTATAACCCAATCACGCTTCTACTCTTGAGTTACAGACCAAAGAGGAGGATTAATGAATAATAAAAATGAACAAAACAGAGGAAAATAAAAGAAATTTAAGAGAACTAAGAAGTTTATTGAAAGAGCAAAAACATTACAACAAAGAGGAGGAAGAGAAGAGCAATTTGGAGGAGATCCTAGCTTGAAAGCTCCCCTCCTCCAATGGTGAATTGAAATGGAAAGAAACCACTTCACCTCTGCTCCCAATCCTCTAAGGCATGTCCCCACCCTTAAAAATGATAAAAACTCTAATTTATAGAGGGGAGGGGAGGATAGTTTACAAGTGGTTTCAAGTGTGAATGTGGAAATTCGGCCAAATATTTTAATCCAAATTGAACCACCATGTTGACCACAAAAACGCTTGAATTGGCCAGACTTCCAGAAGGATAATATGTGAGGATATGGGTCCTCTATCTCCTCTAAAAATTTGTGTTCAATCCAAGCACAGAGGAAGGAGTTATGACCCAAATACAGAAGCTTTCCAATTCTGAAGATTCCATCCCAACTTTGATTTCATGGACCATTTTCAACAACCAAATGCACTATTTAGCTCTAGTGTTCTGACTAAAAGTTTTATAAAATTACGTAAGGAACACTATTAAAAAATTTCAAATTGAAATAATAAGATTAAAAATATTTAGCTTCGAAATACTACAGTGCACTATAAAGGGTAAAACTGGAATTTTCGCCAAATTTTCAAATGAATGATCAAATCCCAAATATTTTATAAATAAAAATATTTAACACAATGAGAGGAAATTATATCATTTATTATCAATAAAATAATCAACAAAATAGTGTTTTATCAGGTACTTAACTCTCGGTCCATTGAAACTTACTCTTTTATTTCATTCAATTTGATCTCATTTAATTAACACTCCACATATGTCATTGTATATTATAGGGAACATAATCATAATTAAATCCATGGACATAAAATAATGAGGCATCATGCTAGTGAACAAGGTCTTTAACGTCCCCAACTTGGAAGCCACTAAACCAGTTCTCTGAGCCAAGTCGTCACATGACCTCAGGCGTGCCTCCCAGTATGCTAGAGTTTGTCGAATTGTGGTGAGGGTATAATAGGTCACATGGGGAGACTATAACCTAGTTATTAGAGAAATCCACAGTATAACACATAATAAATAGTAAAAACAATATGAAAAACCAATTAACATTCATAACTAAAATTTTCCCAAATAGGGTACAAACCACAAATCAAATAAAACCATGTCATGCCGTACTAATAGTGGAAAGTGGACAAAACCCAAAAATAGAAAAAATAGCCAAATCCCAAATCATTCTTGAATCTAAGTCTGGATTTGTCTTTATTAACATCCCTTTCCCAACTCAACATCATAGTGTTGGGCCTCTACCCTTGTCTTATCCTGCAACCAAATGATTTTCTCGGGTACCCAACAACGGTCTGAGTTGGGTGTGAGTACAAAACTCAATAGGCCACCACCAATGGTGTCTAAAAAATATCCATCTATTAGATAGTGTATAAAAGTATAAAATAAATGGAAAATAGAAAAGGGACAACCCAACTTCCATTAGATATCCAAAGATCACTTAATTAACTAATATCATTTATTCTAACTTCATTTCTTATACCATGTTCACTTATTAATCCATTGATATCACATGTTCCAATGGTTAGGCATATACATCATTTATACATGGGTTTAAGGAAATCAATCAATATAAATAAGGGAAATAAATCAACTCCCTATCTCACAAGGGGTACACATATCACATCAATACATTATCCTCACCTATAAGCCTCCGTCCGGATGGAATGCAATTGTTAGGGGAATAAATCCTTCATCCCCTTCCCTAACCTATGCATTTTGGGGTGGAGTTTAGAGCCTCAGTCTAACTCAACCTATGGGTGTAGAACCTCAAGTCAATACCCTAGTCTTACAACCCATGTGCACATGCTTATTTATCATCTCACCACAAAAATACCATAACAAAACCCAGAATATTCAATGCTATTAGGATTCACAATATATAACAAAAAACATGGGAATTGATTCTATTCCATAGCTCATTAATACATTAACCATTTAAAATTCATGTCCATTTATTCAAATTCCTATTCTTGTTACTTAACCCATTTTAATGTATTCAACAACCCCTATACCTAATGAAAATTCATTATTAACCACATGATTACCCATTGAGCCCATTTATCATTTCAAAATCATTTACCCACTTATGCAATTGAAGCACCATTCTCATATCACATTACATAACCCCCTTTATTTCATTCAATAATCTAGGTGTACCACCTAATTCCCATTTAATAACCCATTCCACAAATTCATCCATTCTCTTATTAAATATCATTAACATATTCCCATATTCCCATTCCATTACCCAATTACAAGTTCACCATTTAATATTCACTAATCCTCTTAGGCATTTCGAGTCCAATTTCATCAAATTATTAACATAATCCCATTCAACCAATTTTGATTGTTTTCATGCCATTCTAAACAACCCCTTATTCCTTATCAACCAAGACATGTCTATTATCATTCCATTTACACTTAATCAACCATTATCACATGTTCTATATGGGTTTCACATTATCACTCACCAACCCTTAATTTAAGCCTACCATTTTCTAAGTCTGGGAAGGTCGACGCACCCCATGGGTGGAACTTAAATGGTCAATAAATCCTCTACGAAACCCAAGGGTATCATGAGGGTTTTAAGAAAATAATTTAAACATCCTACTTAATAAATCATACTCAAGGTAACCAATACACAATAGAATAAAGAAAAACCCCAAAACACATACACAAAACTATAAAAACTATGGGATATTACTTGTAGAAAAACCACCTTGAATCTGGTGATGAATGCTCTCTTAATTATATTATTTGATTCTAATTCATGAACCCTTGAATCCCCAAACTAAATCTCACCAAAAAAGAGGGGTTTAGAGATTTTGAAGAAGATGGGAGAAGGATGAAAGCCCTAATCGAAAAGTTGAAGCAAGGAGGAAATTATACTTACTCAAGGCTTCAATATATAACCAATGGTGATAAAAATGGCCAACAATCAAAGGATAGCCGCCCTTGGGAATCTTGGGTCATCAAAGTTCGTCAGTAGGGTTGTAGGGGGTGAAATGGAGGAGCAACCCGAGTTGGGGTTAAAAATCCCAGAGTGTTAATTTTTGTAAATTTTTAAAAGTTTCTCAACCGCACGGTTTACATACATGGTTTTCCAAACCATGCTCAAGAAATGTAGAGGCAACTACCCAAATGCCCTCATGTCGCACAGTTTGTCAAATAGTGTGCAAAACGTGTAGATTGATACTGCCTGCAAGGTCTCCCCTCTCACAGTTTGCAAAACCGTGCGCAAACCGTGCAGATTGTCCAGAAAACTCCCTTTCCCCATTTTTCATGTTCTAAACCCCCAGAACACCCCCAGTTCTTCTCAAGGACTGGGAAGACACATAATTGACCATAATAAAGGGTATAAACTAAAACACAAGTAAAACATACCTTATAGAGAAATCTGGGATTTTACAACCTCCCCACCTTATAACGGCTCATCCCCGAGCCGCTCTTCCCGAGCATCACCAAACTTCTTTAATAAGGGATCATATCACATGGCCTACCTATCCATTCCCACTTTACAAGTTTCTAGTTTCATATCACAAGGCTTACAAACATAGATCAAGGTCACATATTTTCTCAACAATACTTCCTTACCAAAACCCACAACACAAACCAAAAAACTCCTCAAGGATGCATCAACTTCAACCACACCCAACCACAAGAAATTCATAGAGAAAACCTAGACAATTGTTCCTAACTAACTACACACCGAAACATGCATACAACATCACATCATCATTGAGTAACCCATAGAAACCCCATAAACCCAAACCTCTTCACAACTCATGACCCAAATCACTTGGAATCATTTTCATGTTCTCCCAACTCTAACGGTGACCAAAGTATCACCCAAAAGAAAACACGTGATACTTCCAACTACATTTCTTAATGATTTCACTCTATAACTGTACAACCAAGTGGAATAAAAAAATCTCGGGTACTCAACCAATAAAACTCATGTCAAGGTTCTCTATCAGGGCTAGCTCACTCGAACGGTGACTACTTGAGTCCTTCTAACTCGACACTCTGATCATGTCACAAAAAAACCATTTAAACGGTATGGTTTTCTCCACCATTTTTGGTTATGTGGAACCTCCCCCATCGATAAAGGACCACTATAACTCAAATCAACTTCCCCATCACCTAACATGTTACAAATCACCGTTCCCAAGCATCCATAGGGGCATTACCCTACATTGGTATCCAGTTGCTCCATCGAAACCATTTGGAAGGACATTCCTACACTATACCTTCATGGAATAAGACCATATTGACCTCACTCAAGTACTATCTATTTTAAAGAAGGTACTTTCTACCAAAACATTAACTCAGAGGTGGGTCACTCTCACCACACCCATTGAAGTTTATCATCTCTAGTTGGTCCACACCCAACTGGCTTTCCCTAGAGCACCCACTCTCCACTTATGGTACGCTAGCCCCTTTCTCAACTTCCCAAGGTGCTTACTGACTTGATTCTTATCATTATCATCTCATGCACCCACTGAGGTTATTTCCTAAATTCTAGTAGAATTCCATCATCATGGAATTACCATCCTCCAGACCGTCATCAGATTCACCATTGGTATGACAATACATCAAATGGAAAAGGTTCACCCAACATCAAGATTTTCTAAAACCACCCAACGGTAAATGTTTTGAGTCTAACCCTGATCTTAATTGGAGTTCTAGAACCCAACCTCTCTTGCCACAACCTATTTTCATATCAAACCACACCCTTATATGACTCCAGAACAGACATCACAAGATTCACATAGAACCACCATGAGCTCGAAGCCAACACTTGGATAATCAGTCACCACATCTAAGTCCCACATGACCTCCATGAGGAACCTGAAGTTCACCTCACCAGTTTCTCATTGTCATCTCAGTGCCACTACATCAACTGATGTTCTCCTCTCTGCATCCAGGACTGATGTATCACTCCCTACCTTAGGATTGTTGTTACCATTTCTCACCATGAGGGATTCCAACTACCACATTTTATACTCAATCACAAACCGAACCCAAAACTTAGACATGGCCATCCATATTTTTCCAAAAACAAGAAAAGGAACATCACCCAGTGCTCATTCCTAGCTTCAATGAACAACACCCATGGCGTTTTTCGAGGCTCATTCTATCTCGAGGACCCCACACTAATCCATCGAGGGTGTTCAAACCATAATCAATCTCCACACATATCATTTCCATGTGCATAATTACATGATATCACTCATCCAACCAAACAAATTCATGTATCTTGCTGTGATCTAGAGCTTCTCAACATACATGGGACAATATTAAGATATTGGGTAGGATCCTCACTAGGTGAGGTACACTAAGAAGTTTTTGAAGAACACCACTAAAAACTTATCCATTCTTGATGTCGAACCATGGAACACCATGACCTGGAAAGGATATCAGGCTCCCTTACCAAATGCATCTTATCAACACTTGACTACCACCACTCTGGTGTGATTGACAAGCAAGTCTAACCATCACTTCATGACCAAATTTCCAAGTAGTCGCGAACCAAAATTTCATGTATCTCTACTTCCACCACACCGATCGAGTTCTTCTGATGCATCCCTAATGGATATCAATCAAATAACAACGGTATACCACACCAATCAGAACAAAGATCTCTCAAAGAAAAACCTTAACTTTCATATATCCCATCGTCTGCTTAATTACCTAATTGTTCATCTTGGTTAGTCAACCTCATTATCCTTGAGGTGGCCTCTACATATCACCCAAAAACCAAACCATTCATAAAGAAAGTTCATCCACGTGAACATCCTCACCACAAGTGTCACCATCGAGCGAAAGCATATAACCACACTTCATTCACCCTTGTCTTTTCTACTCAGAAACAACTTGAAGACCTCCATCAATCCTCACCCAAATAGGTGAGTGATTCATTCTTACAATACAACCCTCCGAAATAATCCTTACCTCATATAATGAGCACTAAGGCACCCATATGAAAGAATAGGCACAACTATACCATTTACTAAAACATGGCGGTACTCAGTGTGCATTGAAACCGAATATAAAGTATCTCCCATTCTTCGTATTCCAAGGAACTTTCACTACTAGATAACCTCCCATAGGTCGCTCTTGAATTTCCAAAACAATCATCGCATAAACACAACTTGAGTAGCACCACCCACCATTATTCTTCCTACTTATCCCTCTAGGCCAAACCCGCACCATACAACACTATGAGTTCCACTATTAAAATCCAAAACATCTACATGTGCGACTCTAACACCCCACGTTTTTAAAAATAAATTGAAATGAATGAAACTTAGTTTTTTGTAGATATTTATAACTATCATTTAAACATAATTTTTCTACTTCTGTGTTTTGAATTTCAAAAAACAGTCATCTAAAATTGTGATCAGTAAGTTATTTGGAGCCTAATAGAACCAAATTGATATTTGGTGAATGAAAACATACCCTAATGAATAGTAATATGAAATAAAAAAATAGTAAATTATATTATTATTTTATTTTCCTAATGATTTAAGATAACGAAAACTTGATTAATTTTTTAAGGTCTTAAAAATGAGCTATAGATTTAAAAATGTTATTTTTGAATAAATTATGATTTTATTTAAAAATTATATTAAAAATATTTAGAAAATTATTTTCAAAAATGGAGTTAATTTTTGATTTCTACGCATCGAAAAATCATTAGGATGAATTTTTAGGATTTTTTTTTGAAATTCTTGAATTTTTGATTAATAGTGAACTATAGTAAAATACCGTATATTCAAATTATCTATTAAATACACTATTTATGACATCATAAGTTATTTAAGACCACTTGGTTAGAAATGACATATCATTATTACTATTTTTGGTCACATGAATTAATACTATTCATAGTCTTGAGAAAAAATTATTATCATAATGATTAAAATAATGTAAAATACCTCATCTCCTCCACTATAATTAATACCCTCATTCCCCTCTTTCTATCACACCTCTCAAGCCTTGAGACTTACCTAAGTTCTAACCAAAACTCCTCCCAAGTCTCTTCCCCACATCCTAGAGCTTCTGGTCTCACCAAAAATCCAAAACCAAAGGCGTTAAGGAGGATCTCAAGGACAAGAGATCCATAGGTAAACATCCTCTTTTGTTTTCTTTCTTTTCTTTTTAATTTTCTTTTTAATTTTACTTATTTACTCACATTCCCTTATCCAAGAGGCATGAATGATACAGTATCTTATATATTCAGGATTTCATTATGTTTATAGAAGACTAACCATTATACTTCTTCTCATCTCCCACTTATTCAGTAAATTAAAACATCATCCGTGATGTGTGGATTTACTGACATCGTGCATGATCATATTTCAATTTATTTTACTTCCTTAAACACTGATAATGAAACCATTTTTATGGTTTAACCAGATTATAATTTATGTATTATATCTTATATAAGGTTTTGGAATTATTTTTTACACATGTCATTAATTTATGAAACAAAATGAGTTCATTATGATCGAACAATCACCAAAATGATCTAAACAGACATCTTTAATGTTTTAACTAACAAATCATATTCATATCAGAATTCAAAATGATAAGTTGTATAATTTATGGTTTCTAAAATATTTAAATAAAATTCTATTCCAATTATGGAGTTTCACTTCCAATCGACAAGAATATCCATCATGAACCGATCATGGAAATCATGTAAAAAACACACCAACAACAATAGAAGGAACAAAATACTAATAATTAAAGGGTAAAATGATGTAATGAAATGATCATATAAGTTATTATAAACATGAATATGTTTTCTTAAGATATTAATAACACTATTTTAACCATTATAAAATAGGTTTAAACAAGTTTGAAGTAAGAAAAACCCGAGGTAATGGAATTATTAACCCAATTTTCATTCTTTGGGTTAACATTCTACTTCATTGATTATGTTATTTTAAGATCATTTTTGTGATTAATTTTTGTGTATATTATGTTTTTTTATGTTAATTTACAGCATATACACATATTCTATTTATTATATTGATTCTCATATCAATTATATGTTATTTTAAGTGACTTTTCTTATTAAATCCACTTTTAAACTTCTAGTTATTCAAAATTAAAAGTGAATATTTTTATGCAATTAATGATGTTGTATGATTATGTTCTGGTTCTTGGGAATTATTTACAATGAAGGGTGGGATATATATCTCCCTATAATGTATTTTTTTGTGTATGTTGGTGGTCAGTCATATGGTTACTCCAAGTGTAACTATGATGGTTACACAATAAGGTAGTCGTGAGGGTTACATTGTAAAGTAGCCGTGAGGGCTACAAATTATAAGGTAGACAAGATGATAACAATTTTATGTATGTAATACGCCTATATTCCATTATTATTCTATTTATGTTATATGTGTTTTGTGGAAATCTCATGGAAATCTCAAGTTTCACAAAGTATGTTTATATGGGTGACAAGTATGTATTTTTTTAAAATGATTTCATACATTACTAGAATTAATGGAATAATGTATTATTTCCTTATTTTTATATCACTTATTGAGTTTTTTGTGCTCATTCCAAGTTATTAAATGATTTCATAGGTTATAAGGATGTGTAAGACAAAGAAGGATGCTAAGCTAAATGTTTTGAATATTTATCAAAGAAAACATGTTTTATTTAAAGAGTGTTATATTTTGGAAGATATGGATATTGTTTTTGTGGTATATGCTCTATATGAATGTATAATGTTATGTATATATTATATCCCAATTCAATAAAACTTTAAACATGAAAATATACTCAATTTGAAAGGAAATGATTTCTTGACTAAAATTCAAGATTATGTTATTTAATAAAGTTGGGTTCTTATAGTTGGTATCAAAGGATGGTTTAGATAACGTTTGGGGTTAGGATGATGTTAATATAATTCCATAAATGATTTTTAATTTATGGTTAATTATAAAAAATATATTATTTTAAGACTACCATATTTCATTGACTAAGATATGTTTGTTCAGAATGGTTGTCCGTAGAAGAAATAGGGAAGCTAAAGAGAAGAGGCACCAATAAAACGATATCCTTCCGACTCTACAACCTAGAATGGTAGGGATTGGAACCAATCGGTTTGTGAAAAATAATGTATTATCTAACATAGGCAATAAATGGTAGTGACATTCATGCAATAGAACAACTATAGGTACAACAACGGAGCATGACAATAGTATAACATTTTATGAGACAACACCCTCCTGCTTTCAGTGGATATTATAACCCAGTAACTGATGAAGGATGGATTAAATCCCTTGAAAAGATATTCTATGTTATGGGATATTCAGATAATCGAAAGGTAATTATTTATATTTATTGTTTTGAATGTGATGTTGATCAGTGGTGTCCAATGGTAACGAATATCAGGGATAGAGAGTATATTGATGCCTTAGAGTGGGATTAATTTAAAAGTCTTTTCCTAGAAAAAATATTTTCCTAAGGTGGAGAGACTTAGGATGGAGAAGAAATTCCTTGAATTGAATAAAAAAGAGGAATATTCAATGGTTGTGTATGAATTAAAATTCACCCGACAGGCGAGGTATACTCAAAATGTTATTATGGATCTTGATAGTAAAATCAACAACTTTTACATAGGATTGAAGAAAAGTATTGAATGGTGTTGGCCTCCTGTGAGTTCAAAAGTTATGAGAAACATGTCTGATATATTGATAGGGAAGATATGGAGTATCTTGATGATCACATGCATTATAAAAACAATGAAAAGAAGAGGCATATATGTCAAGTGATTGGTAAGAATCAACAAAAGAAATATGATGGTAAGAAAATCCAGTTTCTAGTTTATGTGAAGTGTGGAAAAAAGAACCCTAGGGAATGACTTAACAAAATTGGTAAGTGTTTTCGATGTGGTAATTTTGGACTTATGTCTCGAGATTGTAATGAAAATAATCCTAAGACTAATCCGGATAATAAAACATTGAATTGTTTTAAATGTGGATAGATGGGTAATTATGAAAACTCTTGTCCAAAGAGATATCTAAATGATGCAAAGAATCCCGACTATAAGAAGAAAGGTGTAGTGAGATACATTACGACTACGTCAGCAGACTTTGGGCCATCCAATGAAGTTGTATCAGGTACCATGTTTGTTTACTCATATTTTTCTAATGTTTTTTTTGACATGGGGTATACACATTTTTTTATTTGTAAGGAATTTTCTAATAAATTAGAAATATCACCTCATAAAATGAGACCAGAACTTATTGTTAAAAATCCCAGAGGAAATATTATATAAAATAAGAATTATAAGAATATTTATATTGTGGTCTATGGAATCAGTTTACCTGAAAACCATATTGTTTTTTCCGTAGAAGATTTTGAAGCCATTCTGGGAATGGATTGGCTTTCACTTTATCATACTAAGATTGACTGTAGATCTATGGAAATTGTTTTTCAGAAAGAGTTTCAATTTTTATATAAGAAAAAACCCATAAAATTGATAACATATCACGAAGCTAGGAAAATGTCGAAATATGTAAATGAAATTTATATTTCTCACATTGTTGAAACAAGGGAACTGTTTAGATTAATTATATGCCAGTTGTAAATGAATACCATCATTTTTTCCCGATGAGTAACTCGGTGTTATACCTGGTCGGGAAGTAGAAATCACAATTAACTTAGTTCCTGATGCTAATAAAATTTCAAAACCTCCATATCAAATGGATCAAATGGAACTTCTTGAATTGAAAAATCAGTTGCCAGATTTTCTTAAAAAGGTTTCATTTATCCTAGCACTTCACTAAGGGTTGATCATATTTTGATCGTTAAAAAAGAAGATGGTTCCATGAGACTTTTCATTTATTATAGATCCTTGAATAAGATCACTATTAAAAAATGTATCCTTTGGATCACATCAATGATTTTTTTGATTATCTCCAAGGAGCTTAGTAATTTTCCAAGATTGACTTGAGATCCAGATACCATTAGCTAAAGGTGAAGGCAGATGATATCCTAAAAATAGATTTTTTTACTAGATATGTGGATTATGAATTTTTTGTTATGTTGTTTGGGTTAACTAATGCACATGTTTTATTCATGAATCTTATTAATAGAATATTTCATGAGTTTTTGGATAAATTTTTGGTTGTGTTTATTGATGAAATTCTGGTATTTTATAAAAGTAAAGAGGAGCATGAAAAATATCTAAGGGTTGTTTTTCAAACATTAATGGAAAATAAACTGTATGTAAAATTTAGTTAGTGTGATTTTTGGTTGCAAGAGATTTCATTTATTAGGAACATTGTAAATAATAATGGAATAATAGTTGATCCTGTCAAAATAAAAGTGGTTGATAAATGGCCAATACTCAAAAATGTTACAGATATTCATAGTTTTATTGGAGTAGTAGGTTATTACCAATGGTTCTTTAAAAACATTTCATGGTTATCTAGCCCTCTAACAAAGTTAACACAAAAGGGGTTAAATTTATTTTGACAAAAGAATGTGAGGTTTGTTTTCAGGAACTAAATAAGAGATTGGTGAATACTCTAATTTTTTCCTTACCTTCCCAAAATGGTGGGCTTTTTCATCTACAATGATGTTTCATTGAAGTTACATGGTTTTGTTTTGATGCATAATGATCAGGTAATTTCTTGTGCTTCTAGATAACTAAAACCTCATGGGTTAAATTATACCACACATGATATGGAACTTGCAACTGTATTTTTTTCTTTGAAAATTTGGAGGCATCCTTTATACAGAGCCAAATGTCAAATATATACTGACCATAAGAGTTTTAAGTATATATTCACTCAAAAATAATTAAATATGAGGCAGAGAAGACGACTTCAACTAATAAAGGATTATGACTGCATGATCAATTACCGTCTAGGAAAAGTAAACAAATTGGCAGATGCTTTCAGTAAAAAACATCATGCATCATTAATCATGTTACTTATGGAACATTATCTCTTGATAAATTATTTGATGAATTTTGTCTTAGAAGTTGTTGGTGTAGTAAATACCTTAGTTTTATTTTAGGTTTCAGTGTAATCATCATTATTAGACAGAATTAACCAAGCACAGAAGGAAGAACGTGAGCTAAAAAAAGGTATGATTGGTTAAAATGGGGAAACTTCCAGAATTTAACCATTACACAGATTGTGTTTTAAGATTTGGTAAAAGTCTGTGTGTGCCTTGTGATTTCAATTTGAAGAAAGATTTGTTGTGTGAATCTCATATTTCTTTATTTTCATTTCATTCTAGTAGTACTAAGATATACAGATACCTTCAAGAGTATTACTGGTGGGATGAAATTTAATGAGATATTGTAGATTTTACCATGAAATGTCTAAAATGTCAACTTGTTAAAGAAGAGAGATAGTTATTGAAGGGGATGCTTCACCCTTTTCCAGTGCTGGAGTGAAAATGGGAGAATATATCCATAGACTTTTTGGTGAGGCTTCCAAAGACTTCTTGAGGTAATAATGAAATTTTGGTTATTGTTGATCGACTGACTAAGTCATCACATTTTCATTATATTTGTGATACAATGTATTTGGATTAGTTTTCTCAACTGTACCTCAAAGAGATTTTTAGGTTGCATGTAGTTCCTCTTTCCATTATATCTGATTGAGATCTCAGGTTCACTTCTAACTTTTGGAAGGGGCTTTCGAAGTCATTAGGAATAGAATTAAATTTCCATACATCTATTCATCCTCAATCAGATGGGAAGTTAGAATGAATGATTAAGACTTTGGAGGATATGCTCCGATCTTTTTTAATAGACTACTAAGGAAGTTAGGATCATAATATTTCTTTAGTTGATTTTTCTTATAATAGTAGTTTTCATTCCAGTATACAGATGGAATATTTTGAGGCATTGTATGGGAAGCAGTTCAGAACTCTATCTTTTTGGGATGAAGTTGGGGAGAAGAAGTTGATGGGACCAAAATTAGTAGAGGAAGTGGATGATAAAGTGATGATGGTACAACAACACATGAGGAAAGCTTAGATCATGGAAAAAAGTTATGAAAAAAATAGGAGGAAATACTTTTCTTTTGAGGTAGGTGATCATGTTTTTCTTAGAATATCAACATGGAAAAGTGTTATTCATTTTCGTAAGAAAGGAAATCTATGTCCATAGTTAATTAGACCTTATAAAATTCTTGAGAAGGTAGGACCAGTCTCATAAAAAGTAGATTTTCCTCTGAGTGTTTCTCAGGTACACAATGTTTTTCATGTTTTGATGTTGAGAAAGTATGCTCCAGATTCGTCTCAAGTCATGATCCCAGAAGCAGTTCAGCTGGAAGAGAACCTTTCTTATGAAGAAAAACCAATTCAGATTTTTGATCAAAGGGAACATGTATTGCAAAATAAGGTTATCCACCAGGTAAAGGTTTTTTGTAGAAACCACATGTTTTAATAATCAACGTGGGACTATTAAAATTCTACGAGGGAATTGTACACACACTTGTTTACTAAGTAAATAAATTTTTGAAGACGTAAATCCAGAAGGTAGGGATAATGTAATACCCCAAGTTCTTAAAAATAATATGGAATGCATGAAATGTATTCTTAAGTAGATATTTATCACTTTCCTTTAAACACAATTTTTCTACTTCTATGTTTTGAATTTTAAAAATGGTCATTTACAATTGTGATCTGTAACTTATTTGGAGTCTAATGGATCCAACATGATTTTTTGTGGATAGTAATATACCCTTATCAATAGTAATATGACCCTAATGAATAGTAAATTTTATTATTAATTTATTTTCTTAAGACTTTAAGATAATGGAAAGTTGACTAATTTTTCAAGGTGTTAAAAAATGAGTTATAGATTTTGAATTGTTATTTTTGAATAAATTATGATTTTATTTAAAAATTAAATTAAAAATATGTATAAAATTATTTTAAATAAAATTAGTTCATTTTTCCATTCTACATGTCAAAAAATTGTTAGGGTGAATTTTTGGGATTTTTCTGAAATTCTTGAATTTTTTATGAATAGTGAAATACAGTAAAATACCGTATATTCAAATTATCAGTTAAATACACTATTTATGATATCATAAATGATGTAATCACACATGGTTAAAACTCACATGCCATTATTACTATTTGGGGTAACATGAATTAAGAATATTCATAGTCTTGAGAAAAATGTTATAATTATGATTAAAATAATGTAAAATACCTCCTCTCCTCCACTATAAATACAACCCTCATTCCCCTCTTTATATCACACCTATCATGCCTTGATCCTTATCTAAGTACTACCTAATAATCCTCCCAAGGATCTTCCCCACGTCCTAGAGCTACTGGTCTCACCAAAAGACCAAAACCAAAGGCCTTAAGGAGGATCTCAAGGAGAAAATATCAAGAGGTAAACATCCTCTTTTGTTTTCTTTCTTTTCTTTTAATTTTCAATTCTATTGTTCATATTTCCTCACCTTACCTTATCCAAGAGGCATGAATGATACAATATCTTACATATTCTGGATTTAATCATGTTCATGTAAGACTCACCATTATACTTCTTCTCCTCTTCCATTTATTCAAGAAATTAAAACATCATATGTGATGTGTCTATTTACTGACATCGTGGATGATGTGATTTCAATTTATTTTACTCCATTAAATACTGGTCATAAAACCATTTTTATAGTTTCACCAGATTATAATTTATTTATTATAACTTATATATGGTTCTAGAATTATTTTTTACCCATGTTATTAATTTATGAAACAAAACAAGTTCATTAAGATCGAAGAATCACCAAAATGATCTAAACGAACATCATAAATTTTTTAATTAATGAATCATATTTATATCATAATTCATATGATAAATGGTATAATTTATGGTTATGAAAATATTTAAATAAAATTACAATCCAATTATGTAGTTTCACTTCCAATCAACAAAAATATCCATCATGAAATGATAATGGAAATCATGTAAAAAACGCCCCAAATACAATGGAAGGAACAAAATACTAACAATTAAAGGGTGAAATGATGTAATGAAATGATCATATAATGTATTATAAACATGAAACTGTTTCTGTAAGATATTAATAACATTATGTTAACCATTATACAAGAGTTTTAAACAAGTTTTATGTAAGACAAACTTGAGGTAAGAGAATTCTTAACCAAATTTCCATTCTTTGGGTTAACTTTCTACTTCATTAATTTTGTTGTTACAAGATCATTTATTTGATGAACTTTTGTTTATATTATGTTGTATTATGTGAATTTACAGTGTATACACATATTTCTTTCATTCTATTTATTCTCATATCAATTATATGTTATTTGTATGTGACGTTTCTTATAAAATTCTCTTTTAAACTTCTAGTTTTTCAAAATTAAAAGTGAATGTTTTTATGCAATTATTCTTGTTGTATGATTATGTTATGGTTCTTGGGAATTTTTTATAATGAAGGATGATACCTATATCTCCCTCCAATTCATTGGGTATGTGTAAGTTGGAGATTGGCTATACGGTTACTCCATGTTTAATTGGAATGGTTACACATTAAGGTAGTTGTGAGGGTAACATTGTAACGTAGCCTCGAGGGTTACAATTTATAAGGTAGTTGAGATGGTTACAAGATTATGTAAGTAATTCCCCAAGATTACATTATGGTTCTATTAATATTCTATATTTTTTGTTTAAGTCTCATGGAAATCTCAAGTTTCACAAAGTAAGTTTATATTGGTGACAAGTATGTCCTTTTTTTAAAATGATTTCATATGTTATAAGTATTCATGGGATAACGTGTTCTATCCTTATTTTTATATCCCTTACTAATATTTTTGTGCTCATAAAAAGTTTTTAAATTATTTTCAAAGGTTATTAGGATGTGTAAGACAAATAAGGAACCCATGTTAAATGTTATGAAGATTTATCAAAGAAAACATGTTATATTTAAAAAGTTTTATATTTTGGAAGATATGGATATTGTTTTTGTGGCATCTTATCCAAATGAATGTAGAATGTTAAGTATGTATTTTAGCCCAATTCTCTAAAACTCTAAACTTGAAAATATCCTCAATTTTAAAGTAAATTATTTCTTGACTAAAATTCAATATTATGTACTGTAATAAGGCAGGGTCCTTATAGCGACACACACCCCAAAGGACTAGAAATCATGTACAACATTTCTCATAGGTATATTTGAAGTTTGAATGATACAAAACTCCTAGATTGGAGTATATACTAGGAAAATATATTTTTCCTCACCCAAAACCATAATTATCATGACACAAACAAGGAAATGCTTTTGCACGGTACTCTCACCCCAGTTATGATACACACTAGGCCTATCACACCAAACAACCATTTAATCTAGGTCTCATGACAAAGGTGTACACATTCATTGACACTATGAGAAAAAAATCCCTTTAGGATTCAAAATGAAACTCGTCAGGTATCTACTCACAAGGTCACCAAGACCCTGGCACCATCCATAGGGTCTATCATGCACTATATATGGTCATGAACCATGAGAGTTTCCACACTCACATTAATGAACCACACCTCAAAATCGAAGGTCCACACCCTACCAAGGGTTCCCTAAACAGACCACCCAAGAAACATAATAACTAGAAATACCTCACAAACAAAATACTAATTCTCAAACTAGGCCACTCTTACTACCCAACTTACGCATACAAGGGTCACACCGACCACACAAGGGATACCCACCATAAAACTCAATAATTCTCATTTTAAACATACCATTCGCTAGATGCTTTAAATAATGAACAATAGGATCTAACCATAGACAGAAAAGTTTTCACGTTATATACCTTAAGCAAACCATTCCTCATACTCTATCCCAACGATCATTATCACACTTAAAATAGTACCCTCTACCATCCCTACTATGGGTCATGGTCAACATGGGGTAAACAATTTACATAGTCACAAGTCTTTTGTCAAAACCACTTCAAACCCATTATTCTTTTACAACACAATCCTTTACTCTTAGACACATTTTCCATTTGACAACTAGTTACAATCATCATTTTAACTAATTTGCACCTTTCATTAGGAAAAATTCATTAATAATTTTTACTGTCATTGTGCAATAATTTTCTTTTAGACACTGAGTCAACCTTTACTATTTACCACAACCCAAAATTTCAACTTGATCACAACATTTATTTTTACATGATATTCCGTAATTATTCATCTAAATTCTTTTCATTCAATCACCTTCATCACCATCACTAGGCATCATTTTATACATATTTATCAAGGAAGTAAAATTAATTATACTCTCTATATGCCCTGTACAACCATCCCATGTGTGTGCCTATAATGATGCATTCCACATATATACTTAATTGCCTAAAATGATTCATGAATGCACAACCTCATGTCATTCCGACAATGAGTAAAATATCATAAATCAATCAAATCACACAACATGTGCATAACTCAATGGTGAAATATCATTCAACTCAAACAACACACATCCAGAACAACAATTCCCATCCAGAGTGGCTTGGTTTTTACCTTGTACATGGGTTAGTTACACCCAATCACGAGCTCACTACCAAGGCTAGACACATCTTAATTTTTTGTCTTCCATCCCCAAATAGTAATAAAGAGAAAATAACTCATTTGATACCACTTTGTAACATCATTTACTCAGAATCCACTCAACCGATGCTCTGAGCCGAGCCATCACATGCCCTCAAGCGCCCCTCCTTATATGCCAGAGGTTTCCAACTAGTGGAGAGGTTCTAATAGGTCACATGGGGAGATTATACCCTATTTATCAGAGTAATACACAACAAAAAAACAAAATAAATAGTGGAAACAATATGAACAACCAATAAACATGCATAACTAAAATTTTTCCAAACATGGTAAAACAACAAAACAAATACAACCATGCCATGTCATACTAGTAGTGAAAAGTGTACACAACCCAAAAATAAAGCAAAAGGACAAATCCAAAACGGGTCCCGACTCTAAGTCCAGATCCTTCTCCATGCACATCTTGAGCCCAAATCAACATCATAGTGTAGGGCCTCTACCCTTGTCCTAACCTACAACCAAAAGAGATGCTTGGGTACCCAATGGCAGCCTGAGTAGAGTGTGAGTAAAAATATCACTAGGTCACCACTAACAGTGCCGACAAAATGTCCAATCTACTAAATATTGCATTAAAATACAAAATAAATGGTAAATAACCAAGGAATAACCCGAATTCCATTAGATATGAAAAAGATCCCTTAATTAGCTCCCAGAATTTATTCCAATTTCATTTCTTATACCATCTTCACTTCTTAATCCATTTTGATCACATGTTCCTTGGATTTGGCATATACATCATCTGTACATGGGTCTAAGGAAAACAATCACTATGCATAGGGGAAATAAATCAAGACCTTATCTCACAAGGGATACCCATATCAAATCAACACATTATCCTCACCTAGAAGCCTCAGTCTGTGTGGAATTCAATCGTTAGGGTAATAGAGCCTTTTTCCCCTTCCCTAACCCGTGATTTTTGTGGTGGAGTTTAGAGCCTCAGTTAAATTCGACCCATGGGTATAGAACCTCAAGTAAATACCCCACTCTTCCAAGCCTGGTCATGATTATTTATCAAGTCACCACAACCATACCATAACACAACCAAGAATATTAAATGACATTAGGATTCACAATACATAACAAAAAACATGGGAATTAATTATATTCATTAACCCATTAACACATTAACCATTTAAAATTCATTTCCATTTTTTCAAATTTGCATTCTCATGCCTTAACCTTATTTAATGTATTAAACAACCCCTAATACTTATCCAATTTCATCATTAACCACATTTTTACCCATTGATCCCATTTATCATTTCACAAGCATTTACCCACTTATGCATTTCAAGAACCATTCTCATATCTCATTACACAGCCCCTTTATTTCATTCAATCATCTAGGTATACCACCTAATTCCCCTCTAATAACCCATTACACAAAATCATCCATTACCTTATTACATCTCATTAAAATATTTCCCTCTTCCCATTCTATTACCCAATTACATGTTCACCATTTAATATTCACTAATCCTATTTGGAATTTCTAGCCAAATTTCTTCAAATAATTAACATAATACCATTCGACCCATTTTTCTTGTTTTCATGCCATTCCAAACAACCCTTTATGCCTTATCACCCTAGGAATCTCTATTATCATAACATTTACACTTAATCAACCATTATAATATGTTATAAATGGGTTTCATATTATCACTCGGCAACCCTTCAATTAACCCTACCATTTTCTAAGTCCAGGAAGGCTGGCACACCCCATGGGTGGCCCTTAAATGGTGAATACATCCTCTATGCATCCCACAGGGATCATGAGGGTTTGAATAAAACCATTTAGACACCCAAATTACCCAATCAGACTCAAGGTAACCAATTCACAATAGGAGAAATAAAAATCCCAACACACATGCACAAAACTATAACAAAACTATAGGATATAACTTGTAGACTACCTACCTAGAATATGTTGATAAACATGCTCTTAATCATGGACTTAGATCTGAATTCAAGAACCCCTTGAATACCTAACCTAAATATCACCTGAAAAGTGTATTTTAGACCTTCATAAGAAGAGGGGACAATGATGAAAACCCTAATAAAAAATATGAATCAATTATGAGATTATACTTACCCGAGGATTCAATCTGAAACCAACAGTGCTCCAAATGACCAATAATCGAAGGAGAAACACCATTGTAAATCTTGGGTCATCCATTTCCATCACTAGGGTTGCAGGGGTGAAATGGAGGAGAAAATTGAGTTGTGGTTAAAAATCATGGAGGGGAAATTTTGTAATTTTTTAAAAGTTTCCAGGCCGCACGATTTACCCACACGGTTTACCAAACTCCGCACAAACCCTACGGAGGATACTTCCCGCACACCCTTCTCTCTCACAGTTTTCTAGACCGTGTGAAAACCTTGCAGATTACTACTTCCAACATGGTCTCCACTCACACAGTTTTCCAAACCGTGTAGATTCCCCAGAAATCCCCTTTTCCCCCTTTTTATGTCCCAAACCCCTAGAACACCTGGGACTTCTCAAGGACATGAGAAGACACTGAATTGACCAAAATAAAGGGATTAAAGTAAAACTCAATTAAAACACACCTTATGGAGAAATTCAGGATCTTACAAGGTCCATTATGGCCTTGGTACATGTTTGATTCAAATACAAGCATTCCGTTCTAAATTGGAAAATTCATTTAATTTTAAAATTTCAATCACTCAAACTATTGTGTCCACACATATTATATGCCAAATAAATTTTTGAATTAGACATAGAGAATATAAAATAGAACACCTACCATTATTTAATTCAATTACTATATAAATCCATATATCGACAGCTCTTTCTAAGATCTGCAATGCCTCACATTACAATTTAGGAATTAGGAATTCCATCACACTCCAATCATGACAAAATTCACATGGATGTTCAACAACATACTCCTATTATCATCTCTAAAAAATAATTAAAAACACCAATTCAATAATTAATATAATTTAATTATATCAAAAATGAATAAACATATTTATTAATTAACATACCTCCACTGAAACTATGAGTGATGTCATGAAAACATATTTATGTGTTGTTCTATATATAATATAGAAAAAAGAAGCATGAGAATAATATGATTCCACCATGATAAAGTAGAATCATATCATGAAACCAAATGGGGTAACACAAAATTCAAGAAATAAATAAGAGGAATGGGACTAATGGAGATCATAGGAAGCAAATAAATACCTTACATTATCAGTGAAAAGACTAAAAATACATACCAATAAAATGGGAACTAAGGATGAAAATTGGGGGGGGGTATAGACCAAGGAAACTACCCTAGTACAACCCTAAATTTTAAAATAATAGGGGTATCAACCATAAAAAATCGTTTTCCCCACATTAAAAAGCAATAACTTCCCACTCACTAGACATTCAGAGTGCACTAGTTGAATGGTGGTTAATGTTATAACCTGGCCACCCCCCACTTATCTGATGCTTTCCCAAGACTCCTAGATCACATTGGAGTCTCATTACATGTCTAAAACCATGTCTAATAGATGATAATATTCCATCAATTCAATTCAAATTTTTAATTTGAAACTCTACCCCTCAATAGGCCAAACATCCAAGCATCCTTTGATAATTTCACTCCCATATAAATAGAGGGTAATATGAAGACCAATTCATATCATGATTGGTTAGGTACCGAAATCATTTATTCTGCACTATATAAAAAATTCATTATAATTAAAAGGTTCATCATAGTCTGATCAATAAATAATCACACTATATTCTGGCTCCTGAGACACACAATAGATTTTATAGCTACAAACTTCTAACTACAATGTTTTGATCAAAAAAAAGAAATATATCCTTATTTTGATAAAGGTTTATTATACTATAATTGAGTTGATATTACACCATGATAAAATTATATGAACTATGAAATCCATGTATATAAATTTTAGAAGCATCAGTAGGTAAAAATGATGATCAACACTAGATGCTTTGATACTCACTCCAGATCTTAAAAGATAACAATATTTAGATTAATTATGAATACTCGGGTAGTAGGTATTCTTCTTCATCAAAATATAGGTAAATTTCAGACTCATTTTATCTCTTTGATATGAAAATATACTAGTTCCTCAATTCATCATAATTCATGCACTTAGAATTTCATGAGTTCTCTCTACCAAAATTCATCTAAAATTTTCATTCTTCCCTCTTTGTATATTTGTAATCATAAAATAGTTTCATTAATATTATTACTTTCTATAATGGAATTTTTGAAACAATTTTTTATTTGAGTAAAAAAATTATATCAATTTATAACCATCTAACATAATTCAGTTTTATTTTATCATTTAAACCGATTTAAATTCTCATTCAACTATTCCTTTGGAATCCCTAGTGGACTCAAGTGTTACCTTCTTGGAAATCCTCAGAAAATTAATATTCATTTAAATACTCTAAAATCTATATCCATATTTGAATGAACTATTGTTCTTTGATATGGATCCTCTTCTTATGGTGTGGAACTCAACTCAATACCCAACTTTTTCCACTTTATGATATACCATTATCTTTGGCATGGATCGTACTTATTTGATCTGATCATGGTACATAGACTCTAAATGAACATTGAAATAAAATCAATTGAATTAACTTTCACATTATAATTATATATTTTCCATATGAATTTTAAATTTATAAAATCTAACTTAAAGACTGGAATTGGAACTCAAATATATTCACTAGAAGAAGTGATTAAATTAGCAAGATAGACTTATACTTAGGGGAAAAGTTATATGATTGGATAAATTTTTTTTGTTGATGTATTAAAATAAAATTCATATAATTTGGACCAAAGTCATATGATAGATACCTATGATCTAGATTTTTTTTAAATGCGTTTTTAAAAAAAATGAAAAACCACTTAGGTTAATTTTTTAAAAAAACACGCTAAAAAGGCAGCATCGCAGATGCCACCTTTGTGTTAGAGCGCAAAGGTGGCATCAGCAATGCATCCTTTGCTCCCCCGCACCGCCTTTGGCCTGGATCGATGACATGGAAAAGGCGGTTGGGGGGAGGCCGCCTTTCGCCTTTGGGTAAGGCGAAAGTGGCTTCTGCGATGCCGCCTTTGGCCTTACGCAGAGGCAAAAGGAGGCTTCTGCGATGTCGCCTTGGCCTGAACTCCCTATAAAAGGGCGACCACCCCCCCCCCCTCTCCTCACTTGATCCTTTCCTTCATCTCTCTTAAATTTGCTCTGCCTCTCTCTAAAAAATTCATTTGTTGTAAAGGTTTTTATGAAGCTTCATTTAGAGGTACGTTTCTTTATTTAATTTAATGTTTTTATTTAATTAATTTAATTATTTTTTGTTTTAAAAATTTTCATTTTTTAATTAGTTTAGGTAGTTATTAATATTTGGTTATTTAGTTTCTGAAATTAGTTATATATAGTTTCAAATAATTATTGTTAGGTAGTATAGATTAAGTATAGATTAACTTAGGATTATGTATTTAGAAATTTTGGTAGCTTAATGATTATGTGGTTATCTAAGAAATTAAATTCCAGTCTGGATACAAACAAGTGGATGTGGCTCTGGTACAGATGTACATAGGGGTAAAACCTGAAAACATCGCTTTGAGCTAGACTCGAATGGGAACTGGTGCACGATAACAAGCCTTGCTGCATCCTGGTTTGACACTCCCAGGGAATATGATTAAGATGATTCATATTTTCTTTATAAACTACTAAAATATCTAAGAGAAGAAAAATAAAATCATTATAATTATCAATGATAAAATGATAAATATAATGTTATAGAATCAAATAAGGACAAAAGAATTAACGAAATAAGGTTATTATTAGTTAATTATAATTAACTAATGAATATAACATGATTAATGATTAAAGAATAAAAAATTAAAGAATAACTTAATACTGATTAAATAGTGATTAAAGAATGATTGATGAGTTAAAAATTGTATTAAGAAAATCAAATTAAAATGACAATTATAATTATTTAAAATGAAATGGAGATGAAAAAGTTTTAAAATGTAAAGATTATATAGTTTAGAAATAATATCTACTATTAGACATAATTAATTATAGAATAATTAATAAATAACGTTGGATTAAAACATGGATCCATATAATGATTAGTTAACGATACTGATGAACATATAAAGTGAAATGAAGAAGATCAAACACATTAAATAAAAAGGCACCCTAAAATTACATTCTAATAAATATCATATGGTCAATCATCAGTAGCTTATTTTAGGGTATAGAAAGGCACCCTAATATTTCATTATAATAAAAATAATATGGCCAAACATCATTGTCAATATTTGTTACACTATCATAATTTTGATGAAAGAAACATTTTTGACATAGAGAGTCATGTTTGTATGTGTGTACTGCTATGGGGAGATTATTCAAACTGAGAAAGGATCTTCTTATAGTACACAACCAATTACGGTGGTTAGTATAGCTGATTTTGTAACCATAAGTGATCTTCAAGAGAAAATTTGTGGTTCCTTAAATCTGGGTCCCAATCAGGATATCATGTCTATTAGATATAGACATTTACAATTTCCGAAAACACTGTAGAATCTAGTTTGTCTATTGGCTGCTGATGCACAGTGGGTCCAAGCAATTAATTTATTTTCTAAATGGTCACATGGAACCATGATGGAGTTATACGTTGATGTTTCTACTATACAACGACAACGTCCACTTGTACGAAGACCTAGAATTATAAGAGTGATTGAAGACTGTCCACCCCATGAAATTGAGCCTATTCCAAATGATGTAGTAGAAGAGGAAAACCTAGATGATCTCCCAGATATACATGTCAATCCAAATTTCGATGAGGAGTTTCGTAATGATGGATTAGATGGTGACAACAATGCTGATGAGGAGGGTCCAATAGAAGATAGAGAAGAGGGTTTGAGAAATTTATTAGCGTTACATCAACCTCAACCTATAATAAATCATCCACCACTGTTTTTATCTTGGTCAGAAGCAATAGCACGCGTGTCTGAATTCGACAATACTGTTCTCACATTGACAACTAAGTTCCCTGGAATTTTACCAGATAGGTTCAGTGAGGTGGACAAAATCTTATATATTAGAAGGAATTTTCTTAGTAAATATTCCTTAAAAATCACACTAAAGAGATTTCATATTGAGAGACACTTCAAATATATATTTCACAAATCATGTCGTAGTAAATATGTTGTACGGTGTGAGAAGTATGAGGATGATTGTAGAATTCTCTTGAGGGAAATTCTAGACATTACATTTGGAGGTTAGAGAATCTCGATGATTACGGTGGCTCATACTTGCATTCAACCAAGTCTCACCCAATATCATACCTCATTGGATGTAGAATTTGTGTCATCTATTGTTGTTGAGATGATTAGGACATGTCAAGATATTCCAATAGACCTTGTGCAAGATAGGATTCAACAGACATTCAGTTATAATATTTCCTATAATAAGGCATGGATGGCGAAGCCGAAGGCAATTGTGAAGGTTTATGGTGATTGGGATGACTCATATCGAGTGTTGCCACAATTTCTAGCCATAATAAGGCATCATAACCAAGTTTTATTCCATATGTATACAAAAGAACATGTGTCTCATGATAACCGACTTGATCCATCTCGTGTTCAATTTCATCGGTTGTTCTGGGCATTCCTTCCCTGTATCTCCGCATTTCATTTTTGCAAACAGTTTATTCAGATTGATGGAAAATTTCTGTATAGAAAATACAATGGCGTATTGTTGATTGTGGAAACCCAAGACGAAAACCATTCACCTATTCCTCTTGACTTTTAAATTGTAGAGAAAGAAAACTATGAATCATGGAGTTGGTTTCTGGCATGTATCAAAAACCATTTCACCAACATTCAGGGTGTTTGTTTGATATCTAATTGTCATCGAGCAATTAATGAGGCAATCATTGCAGATCCTAATATATGGAGATAACCAAATACACATCATCAGTTCTTCATTAGACACATTGCTAGCAATGTGTATAAAAAATTACACAACGAACCGATGAAGATGGAAATCATGAGGCTTGGTATGCATTTTATTCATTCTGTTTTACTATTTTAATATAAATATAAAATAAATTTATGTGAAATATCATCTATGATTTGTAGCATATGAGTCGGACAAATGATAGTTTGAAGAACGTTTTGAACAAATTTTTCAGGAGAATCAAGATGTTTATGATTATATGATTTTGATTCCAAAAGAGAAATGCACATTGGCATACGACGGGGGGAAGAGGTACAGACACATGATGACAAATATTGTGGAGTGCATCAATGGTATCTTCAAAGGGCTTCACAAGCTACCTATAACCCCTTTAGTTCAAGAGACATTATATCAATGCGTGAATTACTTCGTGGATAGACAAAAACTATCATCAGACCGAATACAATAGGGGATAAGATACGAAAGACACTTTCAACGAGAGATTGAAAAAAATATCGAAGAATATTCTAGTTATCACATTTGTCTATTTCGAATAGAAGACTCCCAATTTGAAGTTCAAGAGCATTCAGGCCCCATCACAAATCACGTCGGTGAAAAAATGGTGGTATTACTAGAAACTAGGAAATGTTAAGGTGGAAACTTTCAGGCCTTACGGTTTCCATGTACACACACCATCACAACATGTGCCTTTGTGGAAATCTCATGGGAAGAATATATTGATCCAGTGTACCAGATGGATACCACTGTGAGCTTTTGTGATGCACCATGGACACCTATTGGGCAATATCATTATTTCCCAATGCCCTAAGGCCAGCCGATAGTGATACCTGACATGAATCGGTTACGTCCTTTTGGGAGACCGAAGGCGAGTAGGATGTGTAATGAGATGTACTGGCCTTAAGAACAAATACATAGTTTGTGATGCATGATATGTCATAAAGAAGGTCATAATCAGAAACGATGCCCTAACGTTGTTGGGACGAGTTCACAGTCTCATCCATAATGATGTATTTTCTTCATTGTGACATTCTCATACTGTAAACTAAATGTTGTTATCTCTTCTTTTTTCCTCAGTTTTATAAACCCCAAACATCTGAAATATATTTTCATAATAATATTCTTTATTTCAAGAAATAACTTTAAATCTGATATAATAGAATTTATTTCATAAATCCGAAATCAGAACACTTAACCTATATTTTAAAGTAAATGTTATTAACCCCGAAACATGTTTCTTAAATGTAAATATTAAAAAATTTAGCCATAAACCCTCAAACCTAAACCCCAACATAAACATGTAGGATATTTTAGTAAACTATTCTATAACGAAATTATAGTATCATAATGACTAGAATAAGTTATTTAATACATAAAATTAGATAAATTTTAAAAACATCATTACTAACTGACATGGTTTATCTTAATCCAATCCATAAGTAGTTAATCATAAAGCTCCCCGAAAATATGTGTAACCAGATTCAAGACTCAATATTTTAGATAATAGAACTTATTTCATAATAATATTATCACTTTTAAGAAATAACTTTAAATATGAGATAATAGATTTTATTTCATAAATCTGAAAGTGGAACACTTAACCCATATTGTAAAGTAAATGTTATTAACCTAGTGTTGGACTCCTAATGTGCTAATCATGTTTTAATGATCACAAATCCTATTAGTGTTAATTAATCTAAATCTTCATTACACATCTTGCTAATGCTCTTCAATCTCAATAATAATTACACATCATGTTTTAATGATAAAAAATCTTATAATGTTAATTACTCACTTTTTTATTTACAAGTCTCATGCATGATCATAAATCTCACATATATTATCAATCCTTTTATATTTATGATTCAAGTTCTTTTACTCTCTAGTGGTTAAACTTAATCCATGTTCCGCATATTACTATCTAAGTCCAAATTGATATTTGTCTAAGTATGGAGACACCGTGAAGGACTCACCGTGACCCAGACACTGTGAAGGACTCACCGTGACCCAGACACCGTGAAGGACTCACCATGACCCAGACACCATGAAGGACTCACCGTGACACAGACACCGTGAAGGACTCACCGTGACCCAGACACCATGAAGCTCATACCGTGAAGCTCACACCGTGAAGCTCATACCGTGAAGCTCACACCGTGAAGCTCATACTGTGAAGAAGACACCGTTTACTTAATCATTGTGACACCGTTTCTTAACCTTTTGTAAATACTATTTAAATAATGCTAATAGTCCTATTTGTTGTTTTTAATGCATTTAATGTTGTTTAATGTTAGTTGTTGGCATGTCAGGAAACCGTATCTCGCACCTATGAAAAGTGAATCATTCCTACTGCCAGAACTCATGGAATATAAGAAAGACTGAGATGCAGTACACAAAGAGAGTGAGGCAACGTGCAAGTGAAAAATCAAGAAAAGCATAAAGATACAATGAGAAGAATATACATATATCAGAGAACAATCCTGAACAAGAAAGAGATTGCAAGACCTTCAGAGAACTCTCATGAGTGCAATCAAATACTGCTAAAGAATACGACGAATCAAGAGACCTTTCTCACTCCTGTAGAAGAAAAGCTGAATTACGACACTCTGTTTTTGAACAGAAAAACCAGAGAAGGACTCAGAAGCATTCATACTAAATCCAATGTGTCCAGAGCTACATTGATAATCACTAGAGCTTTCTAAAATCTCATCTATCTTCTCTACGTGATTTATTTATTAACTTTCGAGCAGTGTGGTGTACATTATAATTATTATACACACACTGTTTCCTACACTGAACTGTAGGATATCAAAATCCTCACTCCAAATCTCTTAACTCTTGTTTACCCACGTCAACTGTGGAAGAGGTCCTTGTGTGGCCTGGTCTTTTCTTTGTTTCCCATGTAGAACAATGGTAGAGGTCCCTGTGTGGCCTGGATAGTTTTGTAAACCGTTTTTAACCCCGATCCAGGGTGTGGATCAAATTTATATAAATTTTAGAGGACTAAGTCTTGACTTGATACTGAACCTCTTGTTATATCTGTTGTGCATATTTAATTTAGGTTTAAAGTATACTACAAATATCTTATTTATTCCGCTGATATTACTTTGAAATACAAAACTATTTTGAAGCTACTTTGATAGTTAAATTAGCAAGTGTTTACACTTATTGTAAATCAATAGGTTAGCTTCAAAAGTTAGTTTGACCTTGTGGTTAAATTAACTGAGACCTAATCAATCTTTGAGAAGTTAAGTGAACAATTACAATCTGTATAAATTCACTACAGTTCAACTTGTTTTATAAATTGAGGGATTTTAAATAGACAATATTTAACAAAAATTTTAATTGGAACTCAATTCACCCCCCTCTTGAGTATCCACTCTGACCAAAATTTGGTATCAAAGGTTTTTGTTTTTGATTAAACTATTTTTGAAATTATCTTTTTTTTCAACTCTGATTCTAGTTGTATTTAAAAGTTCTTAAAATTTCTATTATTTATAAATTTTTATCTCTTTTAATTATCTTTCTAAAATATCTTTTGGATAATAGAATAGAGGGTGATGCTACTAACAGACCACATTTCTTCAATGGTACGAACTATGCTCAGTGGAAACTGAAAATGAAAATTTATTTAGAAAGCATGGGTTTTGATATCTGGACTGCCATAGAATTATAAAATAAACTTACCACTACTGTTAGATCCACTTGGGATGAACCTACAAATACTGATTACAATAATAATTGTAAAGCTATGAATGCCTTGTACTATGATTTAGGAGATGGAGAGTTTAACATAATTTCTGCTTGAAAAACTGCTTTTGAAATTTGGGATACTTTGGGTGTTTCTCATGAAGGAACAACCAATGTTAAAAAAATGAGATTAAATACTTATACTATTAAATATGATAATTTTAAAATGAAGAATGATGAACCTATTGATGATATGTATCTTAGGTTTAATGAGATAGTTAATATAATGAATTCACTTGGAAAGGCTATTCAAGCAAAGGAAAAAATTATGAGAATCTTGAGATGTTTACTAGACCGATGTAGAGGCACATCTGTTTCAATCAGAGAGTCATGTGACATTGCTACCCAACCTGTAAAAGAACTCATTGGTAAGCTTATGATTTATGAGGAAGAACTCAAGGTAAATAAAGTGGAAGATGAGGAACCTAAGAGAAAATCATTGGATTTCAAGACTACTGCTTCAAAGAGTAAGGACAAAGATAAAGCTCAAATACCTACTGACAGTTCAACCAGTAAAAATTCAGACTCTGATAGTGATGCTGAAATGGCTCAGATAGCCATAAGGTTTAAAAAAATTTATAGGAAGAAGAAATTCTTCAGAAAATAAAATTATAAAGGAAAGTATGACAATAAGGGACATTGGAAGAAGGATTGGAAAAATCCAGATAAAAGTGTTGAAGTTGTCTGTTATGAGTGAAAAAGAAAAGGACATATTAAAGCAGACTACCCAAAGCTCAAATTCAAGAATAAATATGATTACAAGGACAGTAAGTACAAAAAGGCTCTGAAGGATACTTGGAGCGCTTCTGAGGATAGCTCCAAAAAATCTAGAGCTTCTGAGACTGAAACCAGAAATAAGGAAAACATGTTTTTTATGAAAAACACATCTGAGGTAACCTTATATAATCCCATTTTAAATTCATATTATTCTGGAGATGATTCTGATTCTGAAAAAATGTCAAAATATGAACTGTTTGAATACTGTGATATGTTGGAAGAAACCTGTAATGAACGGAAAGACAAATACAAAGGTTTAAAGAAACAATATGCTTTAACTATTAAACATAAATCTGATCTTGACATAGAAATGGAAAATAATGCTCAGTTTCTTAAAGAAAACACTGAACTGAAATTGTCAAATGAGCAACTTTGGAAGGATTTAGAGAAGTTAACAAATGGAAAGGACACACTAACTCAAATTCTAGGAAAGCAAGTTACACCAAAATACACTACTGGAATAGGCTACAAACCTAGACAGAGACAGATTATTAAGAATAGATTTATTCCTAAATCTGGACAGAATATTTCCAGTTCTAGTTTTGGACATTTATATGCTTCAACTAGTTATATTCATAGTTACGGATCTAATAAGGTTTATCTTTCAAAATATATTGAATCTACAAATTTTATGAGACCCATAAGACAAATTTGGGTACTTAAAGTTTTGTTATCTAACCTGTCTGGACCCAAGAAGATCTGGGTACCAAAATCATTTCCTATCTAAATCTGTTTTGTAGGGAACCTGATTGAAGAGTTATCACAATAAGACATGGTATTTGGACAGTAGATGTTCAATACATATGTCTGGGGATTACTCATGCTTCAAGAGTTTAATAAAGTTTGATGTAGTCTTTTTCACCTTTGGTGATAATTCTAAAGGGAAAATCATCGGCCTAGGCCAAATTGGTAACACTGACTCAGTTTTAATTTCTAAAGTTTTATTTTTTGATGGACTTAAATATAATCTGTTAAGTATTTTTCAGTTATGTGATGATGGTTTTAATGTTAAATTTGAAAATGATTCTTGCAATGTTTTTAATTCTAAAAATGATGTAGTATTTTTTGCCCTGCGAAATGAAAAGGTTTATGCTGTTGATTTAAATTATTTAGCCTTGAAAAATATTACCTATTTAAATGCTTTTCATAAAGAGTCTTGGCTTTGGCATAGAAAATTAGGACACTAAAATATACACTCACTTAGAAAGCTTACTAGGAAGAACTTAGTGAGAGACCTACCCAAACTTGAGTTTCCAAATGACAAAGTTTGTAATCCCTGTCAAAAGGGAAAGCAACATAAAGTTTCTTTTAAATCAAAGAAAGAAGTTTCAACTTCTCAACCTCTCGAGTTGGTTCACATGGATTTGTTTGTGCCTTCTAGAGTTTCTATCTTAAATGGGAAGCACTATGTCTATGTCGTAGCAGATGACTTTTCTAGATATACTTGGGTATACTTTTTAGCTCACAAAAGTGAATCTTGTTCTTACTTTGTTAGATACTCCAAAGCTGTAGAAAATCTTAATGGACTTAAAATTAAAACTCTAAGAAGTGATCATGGCTGTGAGTTTGAGAATCATGAATTTGAATCCTATTTCTCACACAATGGCTATAGTCATAACTTTTCTGCCCCTAGGAAACCCCAGAAAAATGGTGTAGTAGAAAGGAGGAATAAAACCCTAAAAGAAATTTCTAGAACTATGCTTAATGAATATGACCTGCCTATTTACTTTTGGGCTGAAGCTGTGAATACAACTTGTTATATTATCAATAGATTCTTGATTAGACCTATTCTTAAAAAGACCCCTTATGAGTTGTGGAACCATAGGAAACCTAAGGTTAACTATTTCAGAGTCTTTGGCTGCAAAGTCTTTATTCTTAATACCAAATATAATCTTGAAAAGTTTGCATCCAAGAGTGATGAATGAATCTTCCTAGGTTATTATATTTCTAGTAAAGCCTATAGAGTTTTCAATAAAAGAACCAAGTGTGTGGAAGAATCTGTTCACATCAAGTTTGATGAAACTGATCCACATGAGCCTAAAATTTCTCTTTAAAATCTTGAAGAAGATTTATCTATTCTAGACCTTAATGACAAATCAAATGAACCTGCTATAAAGACAAACAGTTCTAGAAATTTTTCAAAACCTGCTTCTGTTGATTCCCAACCTGTTGATGAACCTGAAGTTTCTAGTCCTACCTTTACTAGATCAACTAGAACTCTAAAGAATCATCCTTTAGATGCTGTTGTAGGAAATCTTGATAGAGGGACACCGACTAGAGCTTCTCTTAGAAATTTGGTTGAACATCAAGCCTTCTTGTCACAGCTTGAACCTAAAAACATTGATGATGCTATTAATGATGAATTTTGGGTAATTTCTATGCAAGAAGAACTCAATCAGTTTGAAAGAAATAATGTTTGGAATCTTGTTGAAAGACCTAAGGACACTTTCACAATAGGCACTAAATGGGTGTTTAGAAATAAAGTAGATGAATCCAGAAACATAGTTAGAAATAAAGCTAGGCTAGTTGCATAGGGATATAGTCAAGAAGAAGGTATTGACTAGGAGGAGACTTTTGCTCCAGTAGCTAGATTATAAGCCATTAGGGTTTTATTTGCTTATGCTGCACATCTAAATTTCAAACTATATCAAATGGATGTCAAAAGTGAATTCTTGAATGGATATATTGCTGAGGATGTTTTTGTTGAACAACCACCTGGTTTTTCAAACCCTCATTTTCCAAATCATATTTTCAAATTATCAAAGGCTTTATATGGTTTAAAGCATGCTCTAAGAGCTTGGTATGATAGATTAAGTACTTTTCTAATTTATAAAGGCTTTACAAAAGGAATAGCTGATCCTATTCTGTTTATAAAACAAATTTCTAAAGATGTTTTAGTTGTACAAATTTATGTAGATGATATTATTTTTGGATCTTCAAAGACTACATTATGTACTGATTTTTCTAAAATGACGCAAAATCAATTTGAAATGAGTTTAATGGGTGAACTTAAATTCTTTCTTGGATTTAAAATCTTTTAAAATGATGATGGAATTATTTTAACTCAAAGTAAGTATACAAGAGATCTTTTAAAACATTTTGGATTGGATAGAACAAAAAGTAGTGAAACTCCCATGAGTACCACCTGTAAGATGGATCTTGATGAAAATGGTAAATCTGTTGATCAAACTACTTATAGAGGAATGATTGGACGTCTAATCTACCTAAATACTAGTCGTTCGGATATTATGTTTAGTGTGTGTATGTGTGCTTGTTTTTAGGAAAACCCTAAAGAGTCACATTTAAATGCTGTAAAGAGAATTTTCAAATACCTCAAGCATACTTTCAATTTAGGACTGTTCTATCCCAAAGGACAATCATTTGAATTAGTTAGTTATTCTGATGCTGATTTTTCTGGATTTAAGCTAGATAGAAAAAGCACCTCTGGAACATGTCACCTTTCAGGAAAGTCACTAGTATCATGGTGTAGTAAGGAACAAAATTTGGTTGCATTATTTACTGCAGAAGCTGAATACATAGCTGCTGGCAGTTTTTGTGCACAAATTTTTTGGATGAAACACACATTACTAGACTATGGATATCAATTCAGACATGTCTCAATAAATTGTAACAACACAAGTGCTATCAACATTTCTAAGAATCCTGTTTCTCATTATAGAACAAAACATATTGATGTAAGACATCACTTTTTGAGGGATCATTATCAAAAAGGTGATATCACTTTGCAATTCATTGGTACTGAATATCAACTTGCTGATATATTCACCAAACCATTAAATTCTGAAAGATTAGACTACATCATACATGATCTTGGTATGATTAATCATAGATGAATATCTTACTGGTCTTAATGTTTAATACTTTATTGTACTTTATCTTACGGTTTCATACTCACTGTTTCTAAGTTATTGTTTTATGCTCACGGTCTGACAACTCACTATCTCACTATGACTATATAAAATACTCACTGTCTCACCGTGACAACTATAAACTGTCTCACCATGATGACTAGTTTTCATCTCACCGTAATACCTACTCACGGTCTCACCGTGAAGAGTTATTTATATTTTTATTTTTAACCCGTATCATGGTAATTTTTATTACACCGCTATTTGATTTCCCGCGTTTTTGTTTTTATGACGTTTGACATTCCCAAATGATAAAACTTAAGGGTTTTATTCGATTAATTACCTGAAACTCTCTCCCGAACCTTCTCTTCCCTCTCACCCGAACCTTCAGTGAATGCCAAGGATGAAGCATCCATCTTCACCCTCGTCTGAGAAGCATTGCTCTAAGAAAAAAAAATAGGATACCAAGGATAGCTCCCGAAGGACCGCTAATCCCAAACCTGGTAAGTCCTACAGTTGTACCTGAAAAAGAGGTTTGCGCAGAGTGGTTTCTGTCTAGAAGATATTTAGTTTTGAATGTTTTAAGAGAACAAGGATGGATTGAATGGTTCACTAGACAAAATAGACCGATTTACCAAAGGCTTGTATCTCAATTCTATCAGTTTGTGAAGTTCTCTTTTGAGTTTAGAGAAAGCTTTATGGTGACCAGCTGGATCGATGGTCAGAAGTACTCTTTCTCTTCAAGGCTGTGGGCTACATTCCTAAAAATTCCCCATGAAGGAGTTTGTGAAGATTACCAGAGAGACCCTCCTCCAATAACCGACATCTTTGACCTAGATAATGCTTTGGAAAACTTGACAGGAAATGGAACCAAGCGAAGGGCCATAGCTTCTGAACTATATGGGGAGACAAGACTGTTGTTCAAGTTTGTTCAGAATTTGGTTAGTCCAAGAAAAGGGGATTTTGCTGTGATGAAGTATCAGGATGTGTTCCTGATCCATCTGTTGAAGAATGGCCATAAAATCAATATTTTCAAGTATGTTATCAACCATATTTTTGAAATGATCAAAGTCACTTCCAAATCCACCTCCCTGTTTTATTCAAGGATAATTTCAGCTATGTTAGTTGCAAAAGGGATGGTTGGACCTAATGAAGAAAAGTTAGAAGACCTTGATTACTGCCTATCCATGCCTATCATCAGAAGGATGAAGATTAGCTGGAACCTTTGGAAGAAGCAGTGGGTTGAAGATAATGATCAACTGTATAAAAAGTTTAATCCTGTTGACTATCCAAGAAGGCCTAAAAATCTATCTGATCCTGGTTTGGAACCAGATGAAGTGGCTGAGTATTCAGAAGAAGAAGAAGAAGAGTAAGTAAAAGATGAAGTATCTCTTAGAGAAGAAGCTAGAAGACCTCAAATGAAAATAGCTCCTGTTGAAAAAGAAAGGAATGTTATCCCTGTTGAAACACCTCAAGAGGAGGAAGTTGGTGTTAGTTTGAGAGAAGAGGAAGCTCCTGCTTCTAGTGCATATGTAAATCCAGAAGCTCATCCTAATGCTTCAAGGAAATTGGTTTTTCCTGATTCAGAACAAAAAGCAACCTTAGAGGCACATCCTGTTGAAGAGGATCTTTCTGTTGAGAAGGAAGCAAGTTTGGAAGCTCAGCCAGTGCAACAGTCAGTTCCTGATATTATTCCCTCTACTGAAAAAAGGATGGAAATCATTTTTCAACTGGAAAGGAAAGAGTTTTCTGAAGAGTTTAGGGATGACCCTGTGGATCTTGTCCATGTTTCTGAACCTCAAGAATCTGGAAGGGAAGCACAAGTTGAGGGGGAGGAACCTCAAATCCTTGATATTGTGGAAGCTGGATCTGCTGAAGCTTCTCAACCTTCTATTAGTTTTTCTGTATACTCTCGGTATGAGTTACTAAGATTTTATGATGTGAATGAGTCATAGCAAGTGACTGAAACTGGAATGGATCTTTCTTCTCTATTTCAACTGAAGTCCTTAGCTCATCCAGAACCAGAACCAGAGCCCCAACCTCAATCCGAATTAGAATCTGAGTCTGAAAGTGACTCCGAACCTCAACCAAAATCTGAACCTCTACCCTTACCTACACCCTTACCTGAGCATTACTCCATTGTGACCAAAGATGATCTGAATGTTTTTGGAGAGACTTTGTTAGTTGGAGTTGAGAAAATTGTCTCTACTCAACCTCACCCAGTGACTCAGTTAAGTCAAGAATATGCATCAATTATCTTGGAAAATATTATCTTTCATATTCAACCAAGGATGATCTGTGAAATTCAAGAAGTCATAGTTGAGAATAAGCTGCTGAGTACTGATGTTTCAAATCTGAAAATTATGGTAGCAAGTTTGTAAAATGATTTGTCTTTGAGATCAGAGCCTGCTCCTGTTTCTACCCCTGCACCTATTGTTGTTTCTCTTGAGTCTTGTGATTCTCTCCTTTCTAGAGATATTGTGTCTCAAGTTCATCCATACCTACTTTATTTTGATGAGAAGATTGGAAAAAAGAACACTAAGATGATGGAACGCATGAGAGAGCTTGTGGGAAATCTGAATAAGTTTACAGATGAATACACTGGATGCCTGCAAAAAGTTCTAAAGTAGCTCAAAGTTCTAACCGAAAATTTCAAGGCTTCACCTGCTTCTGGTCATTCCTCCACACCTCCTTATGACGATTCTATGCTGAGATCCATAATAAAGGAAGAACTTCAGAGTGCCTTGAGTAGCTTGGATCTATCCTCTTTGTCAGCAGTGATTCAGAACAGTGATAGAGCATTGGACTTGGTTAGAATTCATTCTAAGATAGCCAATGATGCTCAACAAGAGATCCCCATGAAAATTTATTTGTATCTCTCCTGAATTTTCTCTAAAAGTGATATGTCAGATCATTTTAGATATCTTGTGGAGAATTTGAGAATCCCTCCGGTGACTCAAGATTTTAAGGCTCATGTTCAGAAACTTACAGTGTTCACCAGATTGTTGGACATATTTCTAGAGAATAAGGATGATTTTGAAAAGGCTATGCAATATGGTGGTGAAATCATTACTTATTTCATCAATATTTTGAAGACTTATCTTCATGTGCAGAGAACTGCTATAGTTTCTCCACCTGCTGCACCCTTTAGACTTGGTCTACCTGCCTTAGCATCAACTGCCATGACAGTCAGCCAAGCTCTTTGTCAGATCCGGCCAGTCATTCTTGACCAACCATAGCCTAGATCTTCTACTGCTACCACTTTGGTTCCATATGTATTTGAAGGTCTACCCTTACCCTCATTGTCTACCACATCTATGCCTTCTTCTATATCAGCACCATCTCCTGCTGCTGATAAAGGCAAAGACAAAGTGGATCCCTGAAGAGTCCGAAGACTGTTTTTCTTTTTGATGGGATGTCTTTTGTTGCTTCATGTTTTATTTTGTTCTGAACCCTTTGTTTAATGCCAAATGCAGTGTTTCATTTCATTTTCTATACTTTTTTATAATCCCAAAAGGGGGAGAAAACTCCAAGTATAAAAGAGAGAAAAACTACTAGTGTCAGTTCTATAATGCTTTTTTTATTATAATATGCTAGTTTCTTTTATGTTACATTTCATTTATATTCTGCCTATATCTGATTTGTGATCATCAAAAAGGGGGAGATTGTCGGACTCCTCATGTGCTAATCATGTTTTAATGATCACAAATCATATTAGTGTTAATTAATCTCAATCTTCATTGCACATCTTGCTAATTCTCTTCAATCTCAATAATAACTACACATCATGTTTTAATGATAACAAATCTTATGATGTTAATTACTCTCTTTTTTATTTACAAGTCTCATGCATGATAATAAATCTAACATATATTATCAAGCCTTTATATTTATGATTCAAGTTCTTTTACTCTCTAGTGGATAAACTTAATCCATGTTCCGCATATTACTGTATATGTCCAAATTTATATTTGTCTAAGTATGGAGACACCGTGAAGGACTCACCCTGAACCAGACACTGTGAAGGACTCACCATGACCCAGACACCATGAAGGACTCACCGTGACCTAGACACCGTGAAGGACTCACCCTGACCCAGACACCGTGAAGCTCATACCCTGAAGCTCACACCGTGAAGCTCATACCGTGAAGCTCACACCGTGAATCTCATACTGTGAAGAAGAAACCGTTTACTTAATCACTGTGACACCATTTCTTAACCTTTTGTCAATAATATTTAGATCATGCTAATGGTCATATTTGTTATTTTTAATGCATTTAATGTTGTTTAATGTTAGTTATTGGCATGTCAGGAAACCATATCTCGCACCTATGAAAAGTGAATCATTCCTACTACCAAAACTCATGGAATATAAGAAAGACTGAGATGTAGTACACAAAGAGAGTGAGGCAACGTGAAAGTGAAAAAGCAAGAAAAGTGTAACGATACAACGAGAAGAATATACATACATCAGAGAACAATTCTGAACAAAAAGGAGATTGCAAGACCTCCAGAGAACTCTCATGAGTGCAATAAAATACTGCTAAAGAACACGACGAATCAAGAGACCTTTCTCACTCATGTAGTAGACAAGCTGAATTACGATACTCTTTTTTTCAACAGGAAAACCAGAGAAGGACTCAGAAGCATTCCTGCTAAATCCAACAAGTCCAGAGCTACATTGATAATCACTAGAGATTTATAAACTCTCATCTATCTTCTCTACATGATCTATTTATTATGTTTCGAGTAGTGTGGTGTACTCTATAATTCTTATACACACACTGTTTCCTGCACTGAACTGGAGGATATCAAAATCCTCACTCAAAATCTCTTAACTCTTGTTTACCCACGTCAATTGTGGAAGATGTCCTTGTGTGGCTAGGTCTTTGCTTTGTTTCCCATGTAGAATAGTGGTAGAGGTCCTTGTGTGTCCTGGACGGTTTTGTAAACCATTTTTAACCCCGATCCAGGGTGTGGATCAAATTTATATAAATTTGAGAGGACTATGTCCTGGCTTGAGATTGAAACTCTTGTTATATCTATTGTGCATCTTTAATTTAGGTTTAAAGTATACTACATTTATCTTATTTATTCCGCTTCTATTACATTATAATACAATACTATTTTGATGCTACTTTGATAGTTAAATTAGCAATTATTTACACTTATTGTAAATCAATAGGTTAGCTTCAAAAGTTAGTTTCACCTTGTGGTTAAATTAACTGAGACCTAATCAATCTTTGAGAAGCTAGGTGACCATTTAAAATCTGTATAAATTCACTACAGTTTAACTTGTTTTATAAATTGGGGGATTTTAAATAGACAATATTTTAACAGAAATTTTAATTGGAACTCGATTCACCCCCCTCTTGAGTATCCACTCCAACCAACATTTGGTATCATGTTTCCTAAACGTTAATATTAAAAATTTTAACTATAAACCCTCAAACATAAACCCCAACCTAAAAATGTAGGATATTTTAGTAAACTATTCTATAATGAAATTATAGTATCATAATGATTAGCATAAGTTATTGAATACATACAATTAGATAAATTCCAAAAACATCATTACTAATTGACATGGTTTATCTTAATCCTAACCATAATTTTATATTTACATTTTACACGTATGAATCATTTCATTTGTTTATATGTAGATGGTTGATACTATACTACTCACTCAGCAGCCTACCAATATTTCGCAGGCTATGTTAGAGGGTTGTCTAGATCGATCGGTGAAGGTGCATTGAGCAGACCATTTTTATCGCATAGAACCTCCACATGCCATTAGTCCTTACTTGCATCGTGCTGGCTTCTATGGCCTTGTCGTATCAGATTTCACATTTATAGATCATTTCCTACTTGATTCCCTCCTAGAGAGATGGAGACCAGAGACATGCACATTCCACCTGCATGAGGGAGAGATGATCATCACCCTCAAGGATGTCGCAGTGCTTCTAGATCTACCTATCCAGGGGAGACCTGTTATTGGACTCACTCGTGCAGCTTGGACAAACCTTTCTCATTGCCTGTTAGGCGTTGATATTTTGTCTGACTATAGGGCTACAGATGGATCGTCCTTATATATGCTTTGGTTGGAGTTGCTGATTCCACATTTATAGGATGATGATGATGAGAAGACCGTCATGTGTTACGCCCATGCATATATCTTACGGCTCATTGGTGGGACCATGTATACCGTTCACTTGAGGATGCACATGCATATGATGTATCTACCCCTACTAGAGGACTTTGATCAGGCTAGAACGTATAGATGGGGATCAGCCTACTTGGAATACACGTACAGATCATTATACAGGCTATCCCATAGGGACCGTATAGGTCTCGGAGGATGCGTAATCTTTATTCAGATGTGGGCATAGGAGTGCATCCCAGCATTCCACCCTAACCATGCTGGTCCATCGGTCAAGATGGAGGTGCTGCATGACACTCTACATGGACGCTGGTATGATAAGTCATTTCTATTGGTTTCTGATTCTACTATGATTTATTGACTATAATTTCTCATTATTTTTCACTATCATTGATGTATTTTGCAGGTGGTGTCAGCAAAAAAATTTTGACGTGGTTCCAAGACATCATTTGGGAATTTATCGGCTACAGTTGGACTGTCTATTAGTTGATCAGGTATGTATATACAATCTATCACTGTCTAACATATTTAATAATAGCATCAATTTTGGTTTTTAGTGATGTATTTTTTTTTGACAAAATCACTTGTCATTTCAGATTTCATGGCTTCCATACTGAAGTATTATGGACCAGTTTCCAGCATACTACACTGTTGGGATTGAGGATTCTATGGTTGTAGTACCCCTCATTCACTTCCATATTATTGAGTTTCAGCAGCCTGATAGATTCATGCGCCAGTTTTCTGCACTCATCCGATTCTATTACCATCGAGACATACATACCGGCTTCATGGAATGAAGCCGATAGGGAGGCAGGATGATGACTAGTCCCTAGCACATGCCAGTTTTATCGACTGTTGGCACAGACATGCAGAGTTACGTATTCAGGGTGTTCCTACGAATCAATTCTCTCTTTCAGAGCAGGTTGATTATGCGGCATGGTATAAACTGAAGTATATACTGTATCTTACCCAGGCCGACATAGAGATACAGAGGATGGTAAGTCAATAAATTTCCATTAGTTTGTTTATTGAATTATTTTCTAATTCCTTTTGAATCTATTTACATGTAATTCACACATAGCAGCTTGTTCGTATGAGTGATTAAGAGGAGGAGGGGGTCTTTAGCCGGACCTCCATCCATGCTACAACCCTGGAGGTGAGGGCATCTTTCTGTGCGCTTTTCGGGAGCATCTTCGCGTGTCTGGCTCGGAGAGAGGAGGTTTCTGCCCTATAGGAACATCCTGCAACTGCTTCTGATGATGAGGAACCATGACCACAGTGACGTATACAGCATCGTGCAGCACGTGAGGCCTCACCTACTCCACAGGCATAAGTCGGCCCTCTAGTATTCCAGGATCAGCCGATTCAGGATGTGCCTTAGGTGGCCTGGGATCCGTCTTTCCATACAGTATATCTGTAGTTCACTCCATCTTGGGTTCCAGATCCTTCACAACCTTGGATTCCAGATCCATCGTCGCCGTCTTGGGGTATAGCTCCATCACCGTCTTGGTTCGCCACTGGGGTGGAGGCAGGTCCTTCTACCACCCTAGTGGGAGAAGGATTCAGATGCCAGTTCGAGATGTAGTTGACAGCTCCTCCCACTAACACACAGATTGAGGATGCGTCAGTCGACGTTCCAGTGCCTGAGGATCAGCCTTCTCCAGGTTATCAAAATCCACTTCGCACTCTACCTGGATGTTCTATTCGCAGACCACCATGTGGGATGGAATCTCCTCGCCATGGACATAGGCATTGATTCTACATTATTGTTTACATATTTTATGTCTATTGAAATTAAAATACTATTATTAATTGTTGGTCGAAGTAGAATATCAAGATGGGGGTGAACTGAGTTCCAATTTATGCAATGTTTAAAATTTCATTCATAACAGTCTTATATTTTATATTATATAGGCCAGCAAAGTCACATACTTGAAACATTTTTAAGTTTCAAGTAGGTGAATATGATAGGTTATAAATAAATATTCACCAAGATTTTTTAAGAAATTATTTTTATTTTGGACTACTAGTTATATGTTTAAGAAATGTTTAAAATTTCATTTATATCAGTCTTATAGTTTATATTATATAGGTCAGCAAAGTCACGTACTTGAAACATTTTTAAGTTTCAAGTAGGTGGATATGATAGGTTATAAATAAATTTTCACCATGATTTTTTAAGAAATTATTTTTATTTTGGACTACTAGTTATATGTTTAAGAAATGTTTAAAATTTCATTCATATTGATTTTATAGTTTATATTATATAGGCCAGCAAATTCACATACTTGAAACACTTTTATGTTTCAATTAGGTGGATATGACAGGTTATAAAAACAAATTCACCAATATTTTTTAAGAAATTATTTTTATTTTGGTCTACTAGTTATATGTTTAAGCAATGTTTAAAATTTCATTCATACTGGTCTTATAGTTTATATTATATAGGCCATCAAAGTCACGTACTTGAAATATTTTTAAGTTTCATGTAGGTGAATATGATAGGTTATAAATAAATTTTCACCAAGATTTTTTAAGAAATTATTTTTATTTTGGACTACTAGTTATATGTTTAAGTAATGTTTAAAATTTCATTCATATCGATCTTATAGTTTATATTATATAGGCCAGCAAATTCAAATACATGAATAAAAGATAAATTATGATGAAACATTAAGCTTTCATTATATATATTTATATAACCATACGAACATAATAATAAAACATTAAAAATTTAAATATATAAAATATATAAATAAATAAAATCAAGTTTTAGGGAAAAGGCGGCATCGCCGACGCCGCCTTTGTGTTTCTGCGCAAAGGCGGAATCTCCAATGCTGCCTTGGGGGAATATTTTTTTAAAAAAAATTACCTATACCATTTTTCATAATTCTTTAAAAAAACACATATTAAAAAAAATCTGATACTATCTAGCTCAAAGTTATATGATTAATGAAAATATATATAGTAAAGTCATATGATCTAGTGAAGTAGTACTCTATAGTCAAATGGAAGTGTCTTACACATGTATCCAAATTAATACGATCATGGAGTTTTCCCTTTTCCATCACGATATCTAATTTATAGTATTAATCAAATGACTTCAAGACTAACTCAAACCATTTACAAGATGTATCAATCTATTTAATGATTCATCCAAGGTATCTTAACACTCACTTCAAAAAATTTCAATCCCAATAAACCAATGTTGAATTACACATTTATTTAGGTCTTTCATCCTCTATTCGGCCACGTTTAAACATTTTAAATAAAAGGTGATGAAAGTTGTACACAATAGCCATCAGATCCCCAAACCTGTTAAATAAATTGGTCTCAACTCCATCAACTCATTTCATATCTATATAAAGACCATAAAATAAAACCATCACATGCCTTACTACTTTTTATTATATCTATATATGTGATAAACACCAATCCACAAACACAAACAAAATCTCAGTTCAAGATATTTGTATCCTCATCGATCATGGCATCGAATGCAAGATCACCCCTGTGAGTCATATAAGGATGAATACATAACAACACTAATTTAATAACCACATTAATTTACCAAACACACATTGACAAAAAATACAATCTATCATTTGGGAAGTTCATTATCCCCTTTTTTTTATTATCAATACCTTCAATAACATATCATGTTAATATGCATAATTTTTTATCTTTCCTTCTAAAAAGAAATATAATAACAATGTGGATATTGTCAAATTAATTAAATTATTTTTAGACCATTTTATTCTACAATTTTTCAGATATAAATAACAAATTATTCCATATAAGGGAAGTATGATACCACATAATATTTTTAGAAAAGATCCTTTAGTTAAGAAAGTCTAATTAAATATGGGATTACCCATTTTCAAAAATAAGTGTGCATAAAAAAGGTTATTGAAATTATTTTTTAAAAACCAACCATGTGTTATCATTATTTGAATCTCATTTTAGGGTTTCTCAAGATAGATTTATCAAGTAAATTTTACCCTATACACATCTCAACAAACAATAAAAAATATCTACTATAAGACTTATAAACTTCGGTTTTTCTAATATATTTTTTCAACCAGTACCCCCTTCATAAATTATATATATATATATGTGTTGGATGTGTGATTGGAATATAATTTTCACTAGTTTTTTTATTCCTATACATAATTTCAAATCTAATTTCATTAAAACTTCTTCTTTTTTTTCTCCCCCATAATATTTTCACTCAATACTTCCTATCCATATTAGTGATAAAATACCATAAAGGAAACCTATTTTTTTATCATGTATGTAAAAAAACTCAATTTTATAATTTAATTCAATGAATGATAGTAAAAATAATGTATTTTATTCTGAAATAAGGAGGGAAGTATTAGTATTTCATAAGTAACATTAAGATTGACAGTTTCCACTCAAATAAGTACACTCTTTCCTTTAAACCATAACAATTATTTTCTTTTTAACGGTCTTAATTGGATGGTTGTGAAATTTTATTCACCTTTGTTGTTAAGAAAAATTCATTTCATTAATATTTCATAATCTTTTTCATTATATGTCATTGGGATAGTAGTATTATCATATAATATTTTATACCATCTCCAAAATAACAACGCCTTTAAAATAAATTTTCTTGAATTTTCATATCACCATTTTTTGGATAAATTCTCAAAAAAATTCATGGAAACCACTATAGATAATTTTTTTGAATTTCATCATTTTTATGTGTATCCAATTTATTTCCATTTTCACTAGCACTAATTTATTCTAACTCCATTTATTTGACCTTTTCTATTTGGTATGGAAAAAACTATTTAGAATTGTTTGTTGACATGCCATGTTTCTTTGGGATTCTCACTTTACTTTTAGTAGGATTTTAATTAAATTATTTTTTTAAAATATTTCCTTAATTTATCAATAAAAAAAATCTTTTATTACTTCCTCTTTCGTGGAAATATAATTTTAAACCATAAAGAAAATTCTTTCATCCATACGAACCACAACACCATAAAAGCGCTCAAAAAACTAATCTTCTATTTTGTTGTAAATTTTTTCCATAAAAAAATTACTTTACTCTTGTATTATAAGAATTATTTTACCTATGGTTCTATGATATTATTGTAATATTACACACTTATTTAGACATGGGATATTATGTATCAATTGTAACCTTAGTCTAAATAGATTCATAATGATTTTTAAGACCTTCATTATTAGAAATAGTAAATATGTTTGTGGACATGTTATAAACATATTTACCTTTTTCTGTAAAAGTTTTTATTTTCATCCACCTCAGAAGATTGAAATATAACTTTATTAGAATTGGTTAAGTGTTCTATTCTCTTATCTACCTCATTTTTTTCATTTAGATACATATTTTTTTCTCAGATAACTCTCCCTCATTTTGAGCCAGTCTCACATAACGATTACTTCCAATCTGCTCATGATCATCCAATATCAATCTATTATTATAATTTTCATCAATTTATGTCACATATATTTTGGAATAATATTATGTATAAATAAATATCATCATATTATCCCTTTATAATTTAATAATTTTTTTCTTGAGTTTTATTTTACTCTCTATAAAATCATCCAACTAACCCTTCACCAACCAATACAACTTAGTACTCTCTTTATAATCATCACTAAATGTGGAGAAAAATAGTTTTTCAAAATGAAAAAACAATTGAATTCAAAATTTTAATTTTTTTCTTGACAATAACGAGTCTTTCTTCCCTATTTTTTTTATAAAATTCATCTTCTTTCTTGTGGTATTATTTTTTTATTTCCCCACTTATTTATTTAAGGTTACTAATCTTCCTCGTCTTTGTTGGTATCATAATCTATATTCTTTATAATTTCATAGGAAAAGTCTCCAATTCCGTTTAAATTATACACATTTATTTTTTTACCTTTACCTTTCGATTTACCTCTTCCAAATTACATTGAAAAAGAGAAAAAAAAATATTTCATATCTTTATAATTATTCTAATCTTTGGAATCACTTGATTTTTCATCTTGGTACTATTTGATATTTTTTTGATGGCCTCAAAATTCATATCATCATTTAATAACAAATTGAAATCAATTCCCTTTATCATTTTTATCTTATGTAAATATTATGATGTTGATCAAGGTAAAAATACACTATACCCACTAAATTGGAAATCTTATCATCAAATCAATCTGGTAAAATTCACATTGTTTTCTTATAAATCATAGAATCATTACTATTTTCCCTAAAACACCAGATATCCTGATATAAAAGACTCTTGTACAATAGTTATAAATTTTATAATCATAAAACATTTTAATATATTTTTAATGTCACTACTCAAACATGATGTTTGGACCATTAGGTGTTATGTTTCTTTCATAACTACTAGATTATTTCTCAAAAATATATTTTTAGTATAAATTTCAATATTCTTGGTGTAGACTTTTTCTAAAATAAAAATAAAAAATTAATTTTTATGCTCTCAATAATTCTCCATATTTTAATTTTTTGAAGGTTTCATATAATCTTCCTCATAAATGGTTGGATATAACACTATTATAGAATGTCCAATTTTTAGTAAAAGTGATAATAGGTAGGGTAACATCCTATTACTACAAATGCAGTAGTTAGATTCATCAAAAGTAGTTACCCACCAATATTTATTGAACTAAGATTATCTATACTCAAAAGAAATGTGGATCTATCAGAGGGGACCTTGTACTGATAAAAATTAAAGTTGCAAGATCTAGTTTGATCATTGTGTGTGGGGGGTGAATTAGTGATCTAGTTTTATTTTTAAAAGTTTCTAAATTTAATCCCATCCTCTTTGACTATTTAAGGACTTGATACACATTTTAATGATTATGTTATAGTTTCACCTCACATATAGTAGATGTAATAAAAGAATGACACACATTGATAAACAAGGTCTAGAACAAAAGTCTAACTCCTTATTGTGATTTGTTATATTCACCAATCAAATATTCTATAATATATTTAAAATTAATTAAAACTATAAAGAAAATTATAGCATCGTCAAAACAGAGATAAATAGTGTTCCAGACCATGATTACCATAAGAGATTATATAGTTTCTCACTACCCACAACAATATTTTGATCCAAACAAGGAAGGACAACTAATTATATTCCTAGTTTCATTTACTACATATGATATTATCTTCTTACATGATAAATCTAGATAAACTATTACACTCGTATAAAAAAAATCCCCCAGAGCATCAGTAGGTGAAATTGGAGATGAACACTAATGGTCTCAAAACTCACTTCAGATCTTGAATTTTCTAGGGATTTCCCTTCTATTTTAATACTATCTTTTCCTTTAGAAAAAGATCTATTAGATTTAGAAAAGTTATTATATCCTCTATATGATGATGTATCAAACTATAAATTCTTAATGATCCCCTCACTTCATACTTTGTGAGTTCTATCAATCCGAATTCATATAATATTTCACTTCTTCAATTCCTTCATATTTATATTAAAAAAATAATGTGAATAATATTAGTTTCCATAATTAAATGTTGGTAACTCCAGGATATTCATAAATAAATGTTTTCTCTATTTTATTTTTCTAATATCATACAATATTATCATCTCATAGAAATCATGTTGATTTCTCAATCAATAATTCCTTTTGAATCATTAAAAGACTCAGGTGTTTCCTTAATTGAAATAATACTAAAAAAATATTCCATTAAAATACTATAGGAACTCCACCAACATGTGTATAAATAGATGTGATGTTACATGGATACTCTTAGTATGGTATATAAAGCATATCAAAACCCAGATTATCCTCTTGTTAACTACCCTTCGTCATTGTCACGAATCAAGATAATTTGATATGATAATGTTAATTCAATCCTAAAAAACATTGATGTATCAATGATTGTGTTAATTTAAAATTAAAAAATCAAGATTATCCATATGAATTTGAATGTAACATAATATCCCACAAATTCTAAAGCTAGAACTCAATTTCATACTCTAGTATAAATCATTCAATCAACATGAAATTCATATGCTCAATAACCAAGTCACACGATTTTCAAAAAGCCCGATGTTGAAGTATCTCACTCAAAGAGGTATAATATTCACCAAATTCATACTTTTAAGACTTATTATATATCTCAAGTACATAGATTGATTTCATAATATCCATTAAATTCATATTCCATGTCATAGTATCATGGTTAGTAGGTAAAGTAATACGATCTGGGAATTTTCCATTTATCTTGCTCAAACCCCAAATTGAAATGTTTTTATAACATCCTAATCAAACTACCAGAGATAAATAAAAACTTCATCAAATTCATCATCACACTCATTATAATATAAATTAAGTTCAACACACCTTTGACGCATTATATATTTCATCAACTCTTACATATTCTATTTGGTCATCTTGAAATATCCCTAATAATAAATTATAAAAAATTTAAATAAAAACTAGTAGTTCTTTACACTTTTTCAATATAGTTTTCTTAGATTCATTAAAACATGTCATATCTCTATGATTACAAGCATAAAAAACATCACAAGACTTTCTTATTTGTATTGAATTTGTACAAGTGATAAACGCTAAGTCACAGCCTCAAACACTATCATATTTTGTGATATTGGTTTCTCTATCTATCATGAAATAAAATAACTAATCATCCATATTATTCACACATGTATGAATCCATAAAAATATTTCAATAATCACTACTTTATTTTACCAAAAAAACATTGACTTTTTGACAACAAATACAATTTAATACATTGGAACTCCATGTAGAAGCGTATATAATGGTTATTCATTCAACATAATTACTTTTTAGAATAAAAATTATTTTTATGTCATTATATTAGTAAAGTTGTAGAATATTTGGATGTGTTTTTAGAAGAAAGAAACATAAATGAGATTTATTGAAATAGCTACCTATTCCTTGGATATCCTCATTTGGATCCACCGTTAATCCATCATATGTTGATCCTTTTGGATGAAAGAAAACATTAGGATGAGTAAAATAGAGTAAGGTACAGATTTATATAAGTTTTGGTTGATATAAGGTGGTAAATTTATGTGTATAGGTGATGTGATGAAGGGAACATTTTATTTGTGTGAGGGGTGAAATTTGTTAAACTCTCTAAATTTTAATATAATATAAATTTCTTTTTTAGTGAAAGTGGAAGAAATATATCCCAATATAAAAAATATGATATGGTAGGATTAAAAAAACTTATTAAATAAATTAGTGATAGGTTTTATTATGATGTTTGGATCCTTATACATTAGTTTAAACTTTTATTTACCCCTTTAAACCTTTATAGTTTTGAGTTTTTTTATCTTGGTAACTCATTTTTATGACGACAAATAATATTTTCCCTATTACCAAACTTGAATGTGATTATTAAAAATATTTAAGCCAATTTAAATGAATCATTTTTTGTAATAGGTGAAAAATTATATTAATAAAAGTTCACTGATCACAACAAAAATAATTTTTTAGGGAAATTACTATGAAATCATAAAAATGTATTTACACCTAAATCATGTATAAAATCGATTCTCATAAAATTTATTAGTTTATGATTAATCAATGAAGTTTTTTTAAAATTTAAAGATAATGAAAAATAATTGGAATAGTATGAATACTTAATTAATTTAAAAGTATAAAAAGTATTTTAATAGAATAAAATATTACATAGGTACTAAATAGTCAAGCATAGACTACTAAATTCAACGTTTTAATTTTAAAAACATTATTTTTTGCATTCAATTATTTTTTGGTCAAGAAGAAGGTTTCAAATATATTTTTATATAATTATTATGTTATAAAAATTTCATAATATTTATAGTATTTCTAGAAACATTATTTCCACTATTCACCTAAAAATTGAAAATATCAGAAAATTTCTAAATTTCACCATAAGAAAATTCATTCATGCTGAATCAAAAAGTGGTATCCATATAATCTAATTAAAATAATGAAATTTTGGATTATAATTTTAAATAAATTTTTAAATAAATCTATTTTTATTGTATTATAATTATGAGATAATAGAATTTGTATTGGTGTACTGTTCAAGGATATAATGATTAACTATTATTGAAGATTACCATGTATTACAAAATGTTTTTACTATTGAAAATCTTTCATTATAATGATGATTTTAAAAATCATACTATTTTTTAAATAATAATAACAATAAAAATATTAAACATAAAGTTTAATGAGTCTGACTAAAATCAAGTAATGAATGTAATAATATCAGAAAATGAAGTGTATAACACATTCAACTTTATACAATTCAGAAAAAACAACCAATTATAGAGGGGTAAGATCTGATAAGATAAATGAATTATAGGAAACACTAATGTTTACAAGAGAATATAATAATGAAATGTCTTACTAAAAAATATCTGTAACAACATACTTTATACAATATAGGAAGTCCATTATATACAAACATGGTGGAATGAGTTTCCATGATTTTTCCCTTATTTTGGATCAAATATTTTTGAACTAGCAATCTAGATTTTAACTCAATCCATAATAAATTCTACTATTTTATCCCTAAAAATTTCAAATCAGTGATCACTATCTATATTTATGCCTCCATTGAAAAGTCCTTATTAAATATATCATAATAAAATAACTAAGAATATCCTATTTGAGATCCTGAATAAGACACCGTAATTTGAGATCCCCAAACATTATTTAATAGAACCATCATTATTAAGCTTGATCTAGATAATTATATGAAAGTTCTACACTCTTTAAATAGATCCTTTTTAGTGGATAATGATTCCTTCAATGTTCAATGAATTTATCATAGATAGATCATGAATGGTACTACATGTACTCCCCTTCTAATGCTTGTTAGTTTCCTTATACATAACAAGAATATGAGAAAGTGATCCTTGGAGGGAAATGAAAGAATTTACATACTTGTAAGAATTCCAATACCAAAATATATATACAAATGATCATCCACAGTCACGGTGAAGATATGTAAAAGGTGATACATAAGGATAAAATTTAATAAACTCAACACCATTTCTATAGTTTAGGTAACTGGGGGAAATGGGAGTTCAAAATATCAAACATAGATCTCTATAAGGCCCTTGGAAATATGAAATTCAAGTATATATGATCAGATATTTCTTTTTAAATATTCTTTAAGTCATATATATTCCATTGAGAAACCAATTTTTTCAGATATAAATAAATATAAAATTTCTCATATTTAACTTTTAATAAAATAATTGAATAGATAAGAGGTATATAAGTCTTAAATACTGAACTAAGATAATCCAAAAAAATTTCATGCCTTCTATTATAATATTTATTATAAACTTTAAAAGTGATAGTACTATCAAATTTCAGCTCCCGGTAAAATATTTCAAAGGGAACAATGGAGTAATTATCAATGATAAGTGTAATATTATTATATATGTTATTGTGAAGCTAAAACCCATCAAAATGGATATATGAAAATCTAAAATGACATCCTCTTCCTATAAAATTTGAGAGAAAATATTACCAGTCCATGTTCCCATCCAGAGCATGTTATTAGACACTGGAGAAGATAACCATCTAGAATTACTCTTAATTTTGATGAAATCATTCCTATGAGAATATTAATAAAATTCATGATCATTATTATATATAATAACAATTAATATATACATATATTAATTTAATTCTGATTTAATTATATATGTGTGTTTAAGTGTTAATATATATGAATATGTACGAAAATAGATAATCATTATATATATATATATATATTATACATTAAAATTACCATTATATATACATATATAAATGTTTTAAAATTAATTAATACAAATATTTTTTAAATAATTTATATAAATACAATATATTATATAAATGTTGGAACATCCCTAACCCTATTCACCTCCACCATGACTAAAAAAGAGTGTGACATACAGCAAGCATTCATCCCTATACGGTAGAGGTAATGAACCAGGAGTGAGGTCATAAGGATATTATGGAAAGACTATACTATCTGGTAATGGTAAAAAATTAGTAGAATAAATTTGAATTAATGGACATTATAATATACAATTAACTACGAACATTATAACTTTGAGTTAACTATAAATAAATGATGACCTACACGATGTAACAAAATGGTTATTTTAATGTCATTTGTGTCATATATACATAAACATCATCACCAGTGGTATAATCATATATAGGATAGTCCAAAAATAAAAAATGACTAGGGTAAACTATAAAATTTTCCCCATCACTCAAATCCAACTATGATCAATAAGAAAATCATCTACAATAAGTTCGTTTCCCCTACTTATTCCATGAATCATGAAGTCTACTTGTGTGTCAGGGTTCCTAAGAAGGATTTGAGTATAACACAGTAGGACACCACCAACAATATAGATAATATAATATAGTAAATTAATGTTCAAGTGGAAAGTGATATACTAGTTAGTTAATAATAGAGAAACAATAATAAAAGGAACCATCACATTTTTTATAAAATGCACATAGGTTTTCCCATGCCTGTAACATTAAAAAATTATATATATATATATATATAGTTTCCCTTTACAAAAACTAATTATTTTAATAATTATTAATAGAATATAGTTTTAACATTTGATACACATTATAATTAATTCAATTAAATGAGAACATTATGATTGTATAATAAAAATAGCCACGACAATTGAAAATAGTAAGATATGTAAATAATGAAAAACATATAAAATTACAATAACAAATAAATTTGAATTATAATCATCACCTAGAATCATCACAGAAAATAATAATACTATAAAAAAATACAGAACATTAGCAAACTACATGAAAAGGCACCTATACCCACAGTTCAAAACCATGGGTATAACCCTCAAAACTGTGGGTATAGACTATACCAATGACATTGGGAACCTCATAGAGTTAATACATCGGTATAGATGTAATCTATACCCATGGTTTGAAAATTCAATTTATGAAATTTAAAAACCTTGGGTATAGGTTTATGTAACTGTGTCAGCAACCCTATACCCACGAGTTTTTAACTGTGGGTATATGTTTTCAAAAATTAGAATATGTGGGTTTCGATCCTTGGACCACCAGTATACTATTCCTACTCCTATCCACTACAAAACCTTGTCATATTTGTATATAAATATATATTTTTGTATATATATTTATCTAAACCATATCTATAGTTGGAAAACAATGTCAATAGGTGTTGCTTTGAATTTTTTTCTTGCAAAATTTATTTCTCGTCTTAACACTAAGAAGCTATACCCAGAGTTTTCAGAACCATGGGTATAGGGGTGAACTATACCAAAAGTTTTTGTAAAACCAAGGGTATATGTCTTGAATAAAAAACCTATACCTATGGGTTTTAAAAAAACATGGGTATATGTGACAATTTTCAAACTATACAATGGTTTTCCAACATTGTGGGTATAAGTTCCCATCCAATACATATACCCCAGGTTTTGGAAAACCATTGTTATAGGGGTGACCTATACCCATAGTTTTTTCCAAAACTATGGGTATAGGGTCATTTTCTAGTAGTGGTAATCTAATAGAAATTTTTAAAAATAAAAATATTTAAATTTAAGAGTAATTGAGGTAAACGATGAATGCATGAATGAAATGATATTTATTGGTAGTAATATGACCATTATAATAGTTATATAACCATTAGAAATCGTAACATTATCATAATGAATAGTAACTTGCCAATTAGAATAGTAAATTGATCTCAAAATCATGACATTTCTTATAAATAATATATATCATGAGTAATTTAAGAAAATACAATTATTATAATTCCATAAAATAAATATCAGGATTTAATACTCATAGAAACTATAATCACATTTTTAATAAACTATATTTTAATGTATTTCATTAAAAACTTATTTTTTTATTAATAATTTAAATTAAATTTAATAGAAAAATATTTCGATAAAATTAATTTCATTTTCAGAATCTTCATGTTAAAATTTTCAAAGAGTTTATTTTTTGGTAATTTTATAGAATTCACTTATTTTTTTATTGAATAGTAAAGATATAGTTTTTATATAGCCAATGTAGTTTAATTACATCATCTGAGAGGTAATAATATAATAATAATTTTTATAAATTTTGGATCAACCAAAAACTCATTCAATAAGATAAATGAGTCATTTAAAAAAACATAAATTATAAATATAATTTTTCTTCTAAAGTTTTAAATGATAAAGCTTTCCATTAAAATATTTTTTTTTTCATTTTTCCACTTTTCTTTTAGTTTAATAATTAAATATATTTTTAAATCATTTAAATTCATAAAATCATGCGATTTTATTCAAATTTTACTTATAATGCCTATAATATCAATATCACACTATTTACCCTGGAAATTGTATGTTATTCAATATTTTAACTCAAAAATACCTCTCTCGTAAATTATAAATTCTCCTCTCCTTCCTCATGGAAACCACCTATCTCTCACATAACAAATATATATATATATATATATATATATATATATATATCCAAATTACCTCTCTTTGGTTTCATTTAATCCATAACTATTTTTGGAGTCACTCAATTCAAATCATTCAAGGAGTTTAGTGTCATCGAAATGAAGTGACACTGAGTAGAGGGTAAGGTTTTATAAACTTTTCAAATCATTTTATTCTTCTCTTCCTCTTTTTACCAATTAATTTCAAACTCAAACCTTCCAAAATTAATTAATTATCATGTTAAAATTAAATTATCGATTTTAACCTTCTATAATGATTATATTTGTTATATAGTTATATTTCATAGTTCCTTTTCTTCCCCTTTTGATAGTATTTCGTCAATAGTTGGTTAACTAGCTATAAGTGCACTGCCAACATTATTCTTATCACCACCTTTATGGATGGTTACTATAATATATATATATAAGATAAAAATTTAATTACAAATATTTTAATTTTTTTTAATTAATTTTACTTTTTTATAAATTACCTTCAACCAAAATAAATAAATAGAAGCATAAAAGGAAAATTTATTGAAAGCATAACATCAACATAATTCATGTTTAACAAATATTATTATAAAATATAATTGTATAATTATAATAGAAAAATATAAAAAAAATTAATGCAATTTAGTTCTATTTTCATGTGTTAACAAACATAAATTTATTATACCAGAGGTGTAAATTTGGTGAAATATAACCATATTTAAGGAAAGGGTTTCTCTAACAAGCCTCTCTATTTTTGGGTTCTCTCCCCTTTCAAATTATTTTAATCATGGATAGTTATCAAAAAAATTTAAAATTTATTTCCATTATTCTTTCCCTTTTATTTATAGGGATATACATACTTCTAGCTTATTGAAATAATTTTGGTTTCAATTTTTTTCTTAAAATTGCATTGAATCCTCTTGATATATTTCTTATCCACTGAAGTATGATGATTTTTTATACCAAAATATGATCTCCAAAATTCATTTTGGAATCAAAAACTTTATTCATCACTACAGAAAAAAGGCATTTAAAGGCTGTTTGGATTTAAGTTTCGCGACGGTTTAAACCGCCGCTAAATTGATTGGCGGCAGTTTTGAAAAATTGCCGTGAAATCGTTTGTCAGAAAACTATTCGCAGTGGTTTTCAAAGCTGTCGCCGAACGTTTTGCGGCGTTTTTTTAGCGGCGGTTTTCTTATTTATTTTTTATTTGTTATTTTTTTATTTTTTTTATTTATTTATTAATTTATTTTATTTATTAATTAATTGATTTATTTTATTTATTTATTTTATATTTATTTATTTATTGATTTTTTTTATTTCGTATTTTA